>JAEVFL010000007.1:0-1200000 GCA_021018615.1 Phlebopus sp. FC_14
CCTAACCTAACCCTAACCTAACCCTAACCTAACCCTAACCTAACCCTAACCTAACCCTAACCTAACCCTAACCTAACCCTAACCTAACCCTAACCTAACCCTAACCTAACCCTAACCTAACCCTAACCCTAACCTAACCCTAACCTAACCCTAACCTAACCCTAACCTAACCCTAACCCTAACCCTAACCTAACCCTAACCTAACCCTAACCTAACCCTAACCCTAACCCTACTAACCATACAGCGTGAATGGCTTAGTAGAGCCGACGCCGGAAGATACTCTGCTGAGTTTCCGCGTGAGCCTCAGGACTATATACATGGAATAAGTAAGTTACCTTACGGACGCTATGTTGAGGTCCGGTCACCGTCTGGATCAAACCAGGCTGTGGCTGACTTACGTACAATAGGTATCCTCGATTCACGAATGTTGGTTAGTAAAAAACGTACTAAACAATTATTTGATTTTTCAAGTCTTTGGAAAAAGGTCGTGTTAGAACAGTTAGAGTCTAAAGTTCATGAGGATGCTATTCGTCCTACTATACCTGAGAAGGTACGTGAACCCACCCTTCCCTACGGTTCAGGACCGGAAGCACTTGGTACCAATGATACAGAAAAGGTACCTTCGCTTAGTGTAACCCCTAATTCCCCCGTAGTAGGCTCTCTTAATATCCCTTCTCGAACCGAAAGGCCAGAGGAGGGTGATTTGGAATATACGTTCCCTGCTTTTCCACAAGAGTGGCTGTAGTATTGCACTGCAGATATCTCGGATAGCAGGCCAGCCCCTGTGGTAATTCCAGTGTAGCCCCTGAAAAGGCTATTCCTTGATCCATCCCTTGCCTGCGCGAAAGCGCGCTTGTGGGAGCCATGGTTTTAACTGTGGTACTCGAGGCCAGTGGTACATGTATCGTACGCTGGGACTTGTTGTAGTAGCTTCGTGAACGGCCTAGGCTCTAGTAACGCGGCCAACCCCTGTCCCTTACGCACTTTAGTAGTACGCCTGGATAGAGCTAAGTTGGTGACGGTACCACCTGGTTGGAACCACTGTCCCTGTGACTGTCTCTCATACTCAGTCCAGTGGGATTGTGGGGAACCCCTCCAAATAACTGCCTTAGCAAAACGCCCTTTGCGGTAGGTACTCCGTTAATCGTGGTTACGGACTTACTAATCATGGTGATTGGCAAGCTGACCAACCCTAACATTAACCTAACCCTAACGTGAGTACGCTAGTTAATCCTAGTAACATTCTCGTACTAAAAGAATTAACAGCCTAACCCTAACCCTAACCCTAACCCCTAACCCTAACTAGGTTAACCCTACCCCAACCCTAACCCTAACAAGGTTAACAGAGGATTTGTGGACGCCCCCCGGCTTACGTAATCTAAGGTGGCGTGGGAATTGGGTCGGGTCTAGAACTGACACAGCCACTCCTTTTTAGGAAATGGTCTAGGCCTTGTCTGGATTCGTCTGGACTACGGGCCGATACCCGGTGCCGTCACTTCTTTAATAGGTAGGAGTTAATCTCCGCTAGGCTAATTTTAGTACTCCACTCTAGCTCCCTCTAGAACGTTCTCGACTTTAAGGTCCCCGTTTTTAAGAAGCAACCGTGGAATCGACTCTCACGGTCGTGAGAATGCGCCGCATCGTACGATTTTTTCCATCCAATGGCATTAATCCCTGGTTCTGTACAGTTCTTTGTCATCGAGGCCTGACGAGTCTATAAAGACGAAAGGTCTGGGAGCGAAAGTTCCCCATCTCGCCTCTTCAAAGTCTTTTTTCCACTGTCAAGCCCCTGCTCCAGTCACCGTCACCAGCGACACCCCCCGGCATTTTAGTAAGCCCACCCCATTTCACTCACCCCCTTTTTGTGTGTGAGGATCTTCCTAACCTAACCCTAACCTAACCCTACTAACCCTACTCTAATATTAGTACCCCACTCTAGCTCCCTCTGGAACGTTCTAGACTTCAAGGTCCCCGTTCATAAGAAGCTTCCGTGTGAACGACTCTCACGGTCGTGTGAATGCGCCGCATCGTATGATTTTTGTTATCCAATGGCATTAATCTCTGGTTCTGTACAGTTCTTAGTCATCGAGGCCTGACGAGTCTATAAAGACGAAAGGTCCCCGGGAACGAAAGTCCCCACCTCGCCTCAAGACTTTTTCTACGGTTCGAGCTCTGCTCCCGTCTCGTCACCAGCGACCCCTCTCACTAGTGGTAAGCCCGTCGCCAGTATTGCTCCCCTCCCCCTTCGGGGGAGGGTCGGTCCCTAACCTTAGGGTTAGGGTTAACCAAGGCTGCTTGGTAAGTCCCCCCGGCTAACCCTGGATCACGTGACTTGGGATTAGGTAATCTGGATTATGTAAGCGGTCTAGACTCTAGTATATTTTTGGAACGGTCTATTCTTAGTAAGGCCTCGAACGGTCTAGGCCTCGGTCTAGATTCTAGTAGGGCTAGAACGGTCTAGATTCTAGTACAATTATAGAACGGTCCGACCCCCGGCATTTTCACATGGTTATGCTTCTTAGAACCCCGGTGTGTGAATGAGTTATTATTCCCATTGGCTGATCCCACGATCAGATTAATATACCGCATCGTACGATTCTCACTGTGGGAATTGTAATGGTAAGTCCTACTGACTAAGCAGGCCTGAAGAGTCTATAAAGACGAAACGGTCTTGGGGAGAAATCCCCACTGTCGCCTGTCAGTTCTTTTTCCTCTCAGGAACACTCACTCGGCTCGCTGCGCTCGCCTCGCTCGTGTTCCCAGCATAAGGTCCCTCCCGACTTTCACTCTGACCTGGCCGAGGCGATTCAAAAACTTCATGACGAGGGTTTCGTATTTGGCGATCTTCGGGAACCGAACATTATGATCACCAACGACGACAAGCCTAAAGTGCAGTTGATCGACTTCAACTGGGCCGGGAAGAAAGGCGAGGCGAGATACCCAGTGTCCATTTCGAGGTCCATTGTCATCGTGTCTCCAGTCTCCCCATGGGCAGATCTGTGAAAGTTCGAATGAAGACAGTCGTTCCTTCGCACTTATGACTGGAGTGTCTGCCCTAGTCGTATGTCACATCACAAAAAGTGCAGAATTCATACATTACCCAGATATGGGTATGTCTAGAGGCATTTGTATTGTCGGAACCACCGTCGTCGTGGTCGGTGGGGAAGATATCTTGCAATGCTAACAATCTCAATTTACGTCGGGGAGTTATTTTTCAGACATGAATGCTGTACACTCGCAGTTCCACCGACTTGAATTTTTCCGACCTGCTGATACCTCACGCGGGGAGCTAATAGGTCCCTCAGGCTTGCAGGAGCTATGGTCGCTGACCGTGATGAATCTCCGGTCTGTCCGCCCGCACTCAAAGCCTCAGACCCTTCAGCTGCAGCGGCCAAGCATGGAAGAGAGCTTGGAGATGGGGTTATATCAAGGCTTTAATTGGCATCTTCCCCTATTCTGTGTTCAACTAATCCTGCGCCTAGAATTTCTCCCTGTTGGCAGCACTGTCCAACCGAACCACCAAACACAAGTGGCCATACATATGGCTAATTTGTGGCTCGTTGCCATATGCGACATACCGTGTGGTAATCTTGGTCGTTCCATTCATGTTCATTATAGCAAGCAAGTCAGTTGGCGGGGGTCCCAAATCCGTCCTACTACGGGCAGCGGGAGCAGTGGAGCTGCCAGCGATGTTGACCTCCACCCCGCCACCCTTTTCCAAAGTCTCAATAATATCATCATCTTCTAGCATATGCTTATAGTCCGGAATCTTTCCGATGAGCACGTAGTGCTTGGTCGTGCTCCACTGTTTCGCGGCCACGTAGAGCACTTTGATATCCCAGCTTAAGGAGAGGCGATTGCATGCGCTGGCAAGGACTGCATCCGATCCTTTCAAGAAGGGCTTCAAAGTGCACAACTTCTGTTTCGGCGTAACCAGGTATTGATATTGGAGGCCGAAACCCAAGTATCCGCCTTGTGGAAGGACATCTGGACAGTTGATGAGCTCGACAAGGGATGCCTCGAATGGTTTCTCCTGAGGAGAGATATTTGGAAGAGCCATAGGGATGCTCTGATCTGTGCCCGGGGAACCAAAGTATAAGTTGTACGTGAGGGTGACGCAATAACCGGATCGAACGGGAGCGACTTCGTGCTCAATGTCGCCGAAGAATGCGACATAGCTGACGGATGGTTGAGACGCTTGCTTGAATGCATCGGTGAATCCAACGACAAATTCATCCCCGTCGTGTCGAAAAATGAGCTCCCCTCCATGTCCGGTGGGGAAAATGGCGACGAGCGACCGAACATTCTTTTGCTACGGGGAGTATCTTGATGACGCTTGAAAAACCCATCCTTTTCTACACCATAGTTAGTGAAAGAGTCGAAGAAGAACGAAAGAAGGGGACGTGCTTACCGTATACATTCAGCTTGTATAGCTCCAGTTCGAGCTTCTGATCTCCCACCAACAGCTCATTATGAATGTGATCCACTATACCAGCATGCGTTGGGTCGAAAGGAGTAGAAAAATTTCCAAGGTCGAGTTTTCCTGCCTTTCTGTACGTCTCGTCTAACATATTTTCGTTATTCAAGCCAAACGTTGCACGCTGGCAGGCGCGGGAGAGAGATTCGAGTTGAACCGCGGTGGCATTGGATAAATTAACTCGACTCCTGATCAATGGACGTCAATAAGCAATGGCGGACAAGTGGGAGGCACTAGAGAACGTACGCTGATTCATCTTCACCGTGGCTGTAGAAGAGAGTGAGATACTCCACAGGGACATGGCATGTTCCACTACAATACGGGATGCGGCTGGAGAAGATTGTTTTCAATGCATCGAGTCTGGTGCTGTCCATGATTCACTTGTTGGGTGCATTTGCGACCTTCGCCGAGAGCCATTTTATACCATAGTGAAACGTGGGTGGAGTTTGCCGCTGTTTGCGAATGGTCCCTAAGCGGGGATGAGGAGGCGAGGTGACTCGACGCAATTATTCACAAGTCTACGTCCCTGCCCCAAGGACCGACATGAGGCTTCAGGATTCGAGTCAGAGCAGAAATCACAGATTTGAATCAAGAAGCGGACTCTTAACGCTAGACTCTGGCCGAGGAGGAACGCCAACGGTGCCATGACGTTGCGTTTATGTACTAGGAGATCCGTGAGGTCGACGGAGCGGCGACGATATCAGAGGTAGCACTTGGCCCTAAGTAAGTCTGGACGCTACGCACTGTGGCTATTGGGATGGCTCTTTTCACCGTCAATCCGCGCTGCTCCTAGACGGGACATGATAACACCGTGGCTCTATTCGAACGACCGAATCAAAGACAATATATCATATCCGCTATGACTCATTGGGTGCTGATATTTATGCAATGAGGCTGTCGAGTCAGATTGCTGAAATTAAGTTAGTAATGTAGTGACTCGAACTAAGGGACCCTTTATGAGCAATCGTAATCGCGAAGCACACGACGTTTGTGTACATAGATCCGAGCCTGATCGTATGAAAACGAACCTGTCAACAATTAGCAATATTGATGTACCGAACACAAACCTAAGTTGACCTAGTCAGAAATAGGGTGGCCACCATGTTACAGCATCAAGGACGCCCATGATGTTGAACGATGGTTCGGTAGATGTGACGTACCACAGAATGCTTTTCCATCTTATATTGTATAGGCCGATGTAACCAATTCTGGGACTTTGTCATTGAGAGCGGCAAGCAGTTCGTTAATTAGAGTGCCGGACAAGGCGTTGAGCGCCCGGACATTTCTTTCTCGTTTCGCAGGAATAAGGGTGTCGGGTAGACAGATGAGCCTGTGACCTCAGGATTGCATATAACTGTTTGTTCCTGGGAGTCGCGCTTAACGACCAAGAGACCATCATGATGGGACGTTCCATTGATGCGGACCGTCGGCAATGTACTTGCATTCGTTCCCCTTCGGAGGCGTCGTGAGCAAGTGAGAAAAAGCGAGCATGGACGAGCTTGCGAGTCGGAATCTGCAGTGGTCGACTGCACAGACGCCGCGCGTTTGAGATGCGAGGTCCCAGAATGCACGGTGTGTGTCAGACGAGCAGACAAGGATGACGGCGACCTTGAGGGATCATCAGTATCATGTCGTTCTCGGCGAAAGGCGACTGTGGAAACACTTTGCTCGGTAAAATGTCTGGCAGAGTGGTCTGAAATTTGAATGTAAGTCTTCAATAAGAGCCTCCCATATATTGCGTGTTTCTGGTGATACTCACTGGGCGTCCTCGCAAAAGCATCGCAACCAGTCCCGTTGGTCGCGTGCTTTGTTGAAGGTTCTTCAAGTTGCATCATCCATCTGACTGAGGAGTAGAGAGCTTGTCTATGAATGATACTAATCGCTCGGTAGGTGAAGGAACGATGGCCTTTGGTCGCTCTTTCCGGCGTTTCTTTCTGCTCGAAGGAACTGCCAGTGCATCTAGGGCGCCAGTCGGCGGGGCGCTCGTCATAGGAGTGCAGCTAGTAGTAGGCTACCCTGGTTAGCACGATATACGTTAAATGCGACACCCACTCACTCTGCTCCGGTGGTCTTTCCAGCCACGAGTTCCTGAACCTGAGTTCCATCTCCGCAGACAGGTCAACACGAATTGTCAAAGGAAAGACAATCCGACCTGTTCTTTCTTCCGCTATGATCATGACGATTCAGAGTGGACCACAAGTTGGGATCACGTCATGGCCACTTCCGCTTCGCCTCCACCGCCCGTTGTTGCCGAGAACTGGACGGTCCTCGTCGTGCTAGCTAGCGGCAGCAGAGCTAATGGAGAGAAGCAGGTGGAGATGGACATGTAGTGGATGCGGCAAGTCTGGAAATCGCGATTGGACGCCTTGGAACGATGGAACGGACGATGAAGTGATCATGGCATAGTCGAGCAACGCAGGGGCACCACGTACGTCCATCAGTGAACGTTTGAACTTCCGTTCTTTCGTCCGCTGTAGTCCTCCCCATCATCTTCACCATTGAAACCGGTCGAAATCATCTATAACCAATAATCTGATCCTCTCAAAATAGACCAATTTAGGATTGTATTTATCATCACTGACCTTTCTTCCTAAAATATAGGCTGTAACAAGCAACTTTTGATAAACTCTTCCTGTTGTTCCTTATGGCTCTCAAGAACAGATTTTGTTGGTGCAACATTTTACTGTTCATGTCTTTAACACAATGTGCATATCATTCATCTGCAACAAAATATGTGTCTTGAAAGAAACCAAGAATGTGATGACTTTGCAATATAGCCCTTACAAATCAGAGCAGAAGCAGGTCCTAATGCAGAGAACGAGGTTCTTCTTTCTGACCATATGTGCTCTGACAATATCATACAGTACTTAGGGGCCTCATTGATTGATTAGTATATATGTATTGATTTATTCTTGCTCCTTGCATCAAGTTGTCAGAAGGTCATTTTTACCTATACAGTCCAGTGTTGAGCATGAAGCATGAAGCATGTGATTGTCATATTGTGCCAAAGACACACTACACTGGCTGTGGCTAAGTATTTTATTTTACATATTCCATCTAGAAGATGCCCTTTATATATTTGTTTCATCCAGTGCTGAGCACAAAGCATATGACTGCCATGTTGTGTCAAAGGTATATGGGCTATGGCTAGTTTAGACTTATCTAGATTGGTCTAGACCATGATATCACCATGAAACTTTATGGAATGTTGTGAAACATTCCTATTGCTAATTATTATTTGTTCTATACAAACATTATAACAATATATATATAGCATCCAGAGACCTCAGCTTGATTCTCTTGGAGCTACTTATTCATGAGCAAATCCAAGTTTCCTCTTCATCACTCTACTCATCAGTGAGAGTATACTATAGTTGCTGCTGTCTTCTACATCATCCATGTCTTCAGACAATAACTGACCTGTTTTCTTAAGCTTAAATCTTTGGTGTTCAATGTTGTTGAAACAATCAGTGGCTTACATGGTGAAATGCATACTGAAATGAGTTATAACCAAAGTCGCTCTGAGGATAGAGGCTGAAAGGGTAATAACCAAGAGGATTCGATGGAGTCCTCTGGTCGCTGCATTGGTCCTTATATACTATACAACTGTTTGTACATGTAGTGTTCTTATCTACTGATAAGGTGGGAAAACATATGGAGGAGGCATGCATAAAGCATTGCCATGGAATGGAAAAGAATCATAATATGAGGATAACATATGTAGAATAGAAGAGGAAGCATGGAACGAGGAGAACATGTGCTGCCACATTAAAGCGGTGTGTAGGCCATGAGGTGTGGCAGCCTATTAAATATGAAATAGCGGAAATGAAAGACATACGGTAAAGGTGAGGCATAAGGCTATGAAAGTCTGTGAGTCCGTGAAGATGTGACATAGGGGCTAGGTCCATGTCGCGTGCAAGCAAGTTGCACATATCATGTCACGTGAATAGGAAAAGACTTAGACGTTTCTAAGTTGTTGAGTATAAGCATGCTAGACGCTAAAGGAAGAAAAATAGAGAAAAATAAAAGGAAAAATACATATTGTAACACTACCCCCCTCCTAAGGATCGACTTCCAGGCGATCAAAGGGAGTGTCATGAGTGGAAGGAACAGTTAAATTATCGAAAGGCTGAAACAATGATAGGAAATCCAAGTAAGCCATGCGTAGCTTACGAGGAGCCGAGGGATGTGTCCGATGAAAGGCTGCGACCACATCGGAAGCATTGGCCAAATTGCCAGCGGGTTCCCACGTTCGATCTTCATCAGTATAGCCCCTCCAGTGGACTAAGTATTTGAGGCGGTTCCCTTTCTTTCGAGATTCAACCACATATTCTACTTCGTATTCTTCATCACAACCCTCAGTAACTTCAATGGGTCCAGGGGCAATAACCGGTTGCCCAGGCAAGCGTTCTTTATAAGGCTTGACCCGTGAAATATTAACTGTAGGGTGAATACGCATAGACTTTGGCAGCTTAAGCATCAACGCATTAGAGCCAACCAATTTGGTGATCTCATAGGGACCGATCCATTGTTCGGTTAATTTACATGAAGCTCTTGGCAGGCGCAGATTACTTGTGCTGAGCCAGACCCTATCCCCAATGACGTATTCAGGGGCAATTGATCTGTGCTTATCAGCTTGCGCTTTCATTCGCTTCTGAGCATCTAATAGATTAGCTTCTGCATCTTTCAAAGTCTTGGCCATCTCTTCGGCAAAGTCATCAGTAGCTGGTGCCTTAGACACATGTTGCTCGAAGCCCATTCTTGGAGCATAAGACCATGTGACTTCGAAAGGGGTTTTCTTTGTAGAAGCCTGCTTCTTGGTATTGTAAGAGAATTGAGTGATGGCAAGCCAGTCAGCCCATTCTGCTTCCTTCTCTGCACAGAATAAACGAAGGTACTGTTCCAAGTCCCTGTTCATTTGTTCCGTCTGACCATCTGTCTGCGGATGATATGCAGTGGATAATTTAGGGGTTATACCCAATCGTTTGCATAATGCACGCATTACTTCCGCGGCAAATTGCGGTCCACGATCAGATATGATAGTGCAGGATAGGCCATGTGCCTTCCACACGTGGGTTAAATATAGATGAGCCGTGTCAAGGGCTGTCGTCATTTTTAAACATGGAATGAATTCAACTTCTTTGGAAAACCTGTCCATCATCACAAGGATGGAGTCAAATCCATTTGAATCAGGCAGATCTGTAATGAAGTCTGCTGATACGTCTTCCCAAGGGGTAGTAGGAACTTCCAAGGGATGTAATTTTCCAGCGGGAGGCTGATTGCTCTCTTTCATGCGTGCGCATCTATCGCAACAGGAAATATAATTTTTGACCTGTTGTGACATCAACGGCCAAGTGTAGCTGCGCTGCAGCAAATCTATTGTCTTCTCAACTCCTGGATGTCCGGCAACTGGAGTGTCGTGGTGCAACGTAATAATAGATTGCCGTAGACCTTTGTCGTCAGGTACATACATTTTCATCTTTTCATCATAGAGAATTCCATCACTATCATCATGAATGTGGAACTTCTCGCGTAACGTCTGGACTTCTGATTCTTTCAACTTGTGCATAGCGTCAAGAACCTGTTGTTTGATCTTATCGCCTTCATCGGAGATCAAGATGGTTGCTCTAATCTTCTCCGGCGTCAATACAGTTACTCCTTTATTATCATCCTCGATACCGATCATGTGATCTTCTCTTCTAGATAAGGCATCGGCTTTTTCCATCGAGGTTCCAGCTTTGTGGATGAGTTTAAAGTTGAACCTAGATAAATATTGCGCCCATTGCACTTGGCGACGGTTAAGATCTTGTGCCTTCATGAAGTACTGGAGATTCTTGTGATCATTCCAGATTTCAAATTCATACTTGACATCTTCTAAATAATGTCTCCATGCTTCGAGAGCCTGAATCATGCTGAGCATCTCTTTATCAGCAATAGAATAATTCCTCTCTTCAGGGGTCATGGATCGTGAGGCATAGGCAACTGGATGCCATAAACCATCTTTTTCAATAGATAAAACTCCGCCTGTTGCAAAGTCTGATGCATCACATTCAAGACGGAAACAACTATCTTCATCTGGATAGGAGAGGGTAGGAGCGGAGGTGAACTTCTTCTTTAGCATATCAAATGCTTCTTGTTGTGCTTCTTTCCACACGAAGGGTGTATCCTTCTTTGTTAAATCATTTAAGGGTCTAGCCACTTGAGCATAGCCTTGGATGAATCTTCAGTAGAAATTAGCAAGTCCGAGGAAACTCCTAACTCTCTTCACATTCTTCGGCGCAGGCTATTCTAGAATAGCCTTAACCTTGGAGTCGTTGAGATGAAGGTATCACTTAGCGCTCACGGTGCTTCCGTTTGACGCTTGTAGCGTCTTTTCTTTCTTTTATCTTATCTAATCTTATCTTATCAGGTGGTGCTTATCTTATCGGTGAGCGTTCATCTTATCGGTAGCTAGGTAGTCTAGATCGCTCTAGACTTACGACCTCGACCTTGGAGGTCTAGGGTTATACCTTACTAGGAAGGGACTTACATATATAGCACTTAGGGCGTTCACCTCAGAGGGGCACTGACCATGGTCCATGCATGCATACTAGGGTATATAAGTAGCTATGTCTCAGCCTGTATTTCCTTAGTTCAATATATTCGTGGTTCTACCGGGAAAGCCCTTGGCCTTAGCTGCTATCATAAGGGTGGTAGGACTTAACGGGTCTAGCGGACTCCGAGTGACTCACGTCAAGACTCATCTCCTTTTGGTTTGGTTTGTTTTTCCATCATGTTCCACTCGACGCGTAACAGTCATCCATCTTAATACCATCTCGGCTGACTATCATACCGAGGAATTCGACTTCTGGTACCGTAAAGGTACACTTTTCTGGTTTGATAAATAGATCATTTTCTTCCAATCGACGTAGGACTTCTTTAACAATCTTTTCGTGTTCCTTGACGTCATCGGTTTTCGTGAATATTAATAGATCATCAATGTATACCACCACTACGTCATCCATGTCAGCAAAGATCTCATTCATCATTGCTTGGAATGTAGCAGGTGAATTGTATAACCCAAAATACATGACGAGGGGTTCATAGGCACCGCAGAAGCATACGAAGGCGGCTTTCCACTCATCGCCTTCCTTGATGCGAATGTTGTTATATCCTTATCATAGATCCATTTTTGTAAATAACTTAGCCCCTTTTAGCTTATCCACTAATTGAGAAATCAGCAGGAGCGGATAATTATTTTTGACGGTGTGCTCATTTAGATAGTGATAATCTTGAACCATACGTTTAGTGCCTTCCTTCTTTGGCACGAAAAAAACAGGGGAAGTTTGCGGAGACTTTGAAGGTTGTATGTAACCCTTCCTCAGCTGTTCATCAATGAAGCTAGAAACTTCTTTCTGCTCTTCTACTGAGAGGGGAATCATTCTTCCTTTCTTAGGAACGAATGTGTCCTTCAAGTCGATTGCGTGATCCCACGGCTTTCTGATAGGCATGCGTTCAGATTCTCCTTTTGAGAACCGTCCGTAATATTGATGGTATGCACTAGGCACCATCTCTTCAATAGTCTTTTCTATTTTCTTTGGTGCTTCAATGCTAGCTCGTATAGCATAGGTATGATAAGCAGCCTCTTCTTCTTCTTTTTCAAGAACACAAAGGAAAACACTTTTCTCCCTTAATAAATGGCAACTTCTGGGGCATCGTGTCATCTTTACTTCGCCCTTGGCCCAATCTATCTCAGGATTGTGCTTCTTCAACCACATGTATCCGAGGATGATCTGATTACGTCCTAGATCCATAATCTCTGCGGTAACGCATTTCCTGTGCCCTTCATAGTCTATAATTAGCTCGGTGGAATGTGTGACGTTTCCAGCCGAGTTCTTCGATCCATCAACATTAAATACGGGAATAGGATTGCATAAGAGAGTGAGCGGTAACTTTTGGCTTGTGGCCCACTTCTTGTCAATGAAAATAACGTTAGCGCCGCAATCAAGTAGTGCGTCAGCGGCGACATAATTCTTCTTATCATGGGAGGATGCAACTTTTATTTTCATCAAGATTTCCTTCTCCATGTTGAGCATTCTCAAGAAAAAGTCATCTGAGATTTCTTCGTCTGACATATTTTTTTGTGTTTTTGGTGAAACTGAATTAAGTACCGGTTTGAAGCCCCGGCCGAGCCCCTTCACAGAAGAGGACCCAGTTTGGCATTGTGAAAAAGAAACATCATCCGACTCATCCGTGCTTTCCCTAGGTTCTTCAACCTCAAGGACGGAAAAGTGGTTTGATAAATAATCATTGAATGTGACCGCACAAACACCTAGTTCGTTCATGCGGCACGGCCTTTTCCCTTGTCATGAACATCCTTCATGTCCCAAAAGTATGCCCTCATTTCGTCATAGGACATATTGCGGATAGCCGCAAAAGGATCATTACCCCGTGAGGTTTTCCTTTTAGGCTCTTCTCTGATTGGTTCGACGACGCGCACTTGACGGCCGCTACGGCATTCCTTCTTGTGTTTGCCCCCTAGCCATTTGCAAGAGGGACATTGAACTCTTGGTTTGGGGCAGTTCTTCACCCCATGTGGTCCACCACAATTGTAACATGTAAGTTTTGATGACGGCCCTCTTTGGGCAGTGTCAATCTGCATCGTGTTAGGGTCGCCACATGCTTGAGACGTTCTTCGGGTAGTGGCACCCATTATGAAGTCAAGGGATTCTTGTGCGGTCCCGACGCGTCTGATTTCGGCAATGTATTTGGCTACCTTTGCCTTACGTTTGCCTTCCTTAAAGATCTGGGTGATGATGCCCTGTCTGATGTTATTCTCCAGCATGAAGATAGCATGCGATTCGTCTATCACAGCTTGCTGGTAAAGCGCTTCGAATTTGACGATAAAATCGTCCGTTGACATTTTACTCTGTAGTAGCCCCTTTAGCTGACTACGGGCCCAATCGACTTGATTGGTGGAGCGGAATAATCCTTCTATTTCCGCCACCATCAATGCCCATGTGTACGTGTCCCCTTTGATAATCCGCATCTGAGCAAAAGGACCTGCTTTTGGCCCTTTCAAACGGGAGAGGACGGCCAGGACTGCTTCGTGTGAGCCCGGCACTATGGCGTGTGCATTTATGTTAAGCCAAGCCTGCATCTTGGCCCACCACTCTTCAAACTTTGCTTTAGACCCGTCATATTCTCCAGGGTCATTGAATACTTCTATCTTCTTTGAATACGCTCCCCCCGTACTCGCAGAAGTTGAGGCTGAGCCTCCTACTGTACCTGCTCGTTCTAGAGCAGCGATCCTATTGTTGAGCTGGTTTATGATCCTGCTCTGATCAAACATGCCCTGTCTAGCAGTGGCGATTTTATCTTCCCAGTTCGCCTGGGGATCGTCCAAGATGTCAAAGATTGCTTGGGACATATTGATTCAAGAAAGAAAACTTGTATGTAGAAAAAGTTAAATGAAGTATTGTAATTCTTGATCGTAGATCAAGGGGTCGGTTGTAAGTACGTAGGGGCGGCGCCTTACTTCGTTAAAAATGCAGCGAAGATGTAAACGTGGACATAAAAAGTCGGGGAGGAATTCGTCAAAGTGATCCCGGCGTACGTGTATGGGATCGACTGGGAAGTAAGTATGTCTAGCCCTTCGTGGGCATGGTGCGGGGAATGGGGTAGGAGTACGGTACCTAGTCCTAGCTTCTTCTTCTCTTCTGAGACCCTCTCCTTCTTCAATGAGACTGGCCTCTACCTAACGTACGTACTCATCGACGAGCACGTGTGGAATGAAGAGCCGATTAATAAAGGTCGGCAACTGGGGGTAGGCGGCGGGCGGTGCATCGTTCGGGTCTACCGAAGGTGAGCACGAAGGGAGGTGAGATGATGGAGAGGGGACGAGGGTGGCCTGACCCTCTTCGACGTCTGTAGCGAGTGAGTTGAGCCCGAGTTCTTCTTCGAACCACTCCTTCTGCTCTGCCCATTGCTCTGCTGTTAGCAACGTCGAATGCTCGACGGACAAGGTATGATACTCTCCACGCTCCTCTTCATAAGAGGCGGGGTATGTGGACGTAGATCTGTGAGAGGACACTGGCCGGTGTCACTGAGCGTCAGTCCGTGAGCGTTACTTCAAATACTTCAAAAACGTTTACTTGATGCTTGCAGTGGTCTTGACCGGCAAGCGTCACGAGCAAGGTTGGTTAGTTCATGATCGAATCCTAATGAAACAATCAGCGGCTTACATGGTGAAGTGCGTACTGAAATGAGTTATAACCAAAGTCGCTCTGAGGATAGAGGCTGAAAGGGTAATAACCAAGAGGATTCGATGGAGTCCTCTGGTCGCTGCATTGGTCCTTATATACTATACAACTGTTTGTACATGTAGTGTTCTTATCTACTGATAAGGTGGGAAAACATATGGAGGAGGCATGCATAAAGCATTGCCATGGAATGGAAAAGAATCATAATATGAGGATAACATATGTAGAATAGAAGAGGAAGCATGGAACGAGGAGAACATGTGCTGCCACATTAAAGCGATGTGTAGGCCATGAGGTGTGGCAGCCTATTAAATATGAAATAGCGGAAATGAAAGACATACGGTAAAGGTGAGGCATAAGGCTATGAAAGTCTGTGAGTCCGTGAAGATGTGACATAGGGGCTAGGTCCATGTCGCGTGCAAGCAAGTTGCACATATCATGTCACATGAATAGGAAAAGACTTAGACGTTTCTAAGTTGTTGAGTATAAGCATGCTAGGCGCTAAAGGAAGAAAAATAGAGAAAAATAAAAGGAAAAATACATATCGTAACAGTTGTAAGAGCCAAGGACTGCTGCTTGTCTCATCTAGGTGGTGTTCTTTGTGAAAGGACCATAGATGCATCAAACAATATCATGATCACTACAATGAAAGAGACGAACAAGAGCAATTGGAGCTGAATGATACTCTAGCATCCATCTTTGCAGAGCTGCAACGTCTTCCTACAAGCCAGAGGATGACAGAAAAGACCAAGGGCTATGTGTGGAAGATCAGCCAGAAGTGCTATGTCTTTGTCACTAATCTGAAATACTATAAGATTGAAGAGTTATCGAAGGAGACTAGATCTCCTATGAGATTTGCAGTGTGTCGTCTACAGCATGGAGTGAAGTTGAAAAAGGTGTTTAAGGAAGGACATTGGAGATTAGACAGTCTAGATGGTCTGGCAAGCAGAAGAGACAACATAGATATGCCTACTCCTTCTCACAAGGAGTTCTTTTTAGATAAAAAAATCAGTCATCATCTTGTTCTTATAAATTTCTAGATGTTCTGAGGACCATTCAACTCTCTGAAAATGATTAGTGACAGTTCCAAGATCATTTGGAATTTTCTCATGAGTGATCAATGTCCTCCTCCTACTACCTCTATCAGAAATAGCACTCTAGTGGAGTTCTATAGACCTAAGGATGACTGTTCCTACCATATTATAGCTCTCTCTAGATGGTGAAAGTATACCTACAGGTTCTAGGAATTATTTTGAGGCTTGATGTTTCCCCCTCCTCCTTCTGCATTCAAAGATTCTTCAAGATTAATTCAGAAAGAGTATCCTGTGATCTGAAAAAGATGTTCCAGGGGTTCTTTGACCCTCTGAATCGATTGGTGATGGTCTTAAGACCTGTTGGAATTTTTTTGAGGGTGATCCAGATATGCTCCCTAATACACCTTGTTTGATTTTTATCTCAAGAACCAGACCACGGATTTTCATGATGGAGAGGTCAAAATGATCCCATGGATTGGCTTTATCAGAAACAATTCACAGATCCTGGAAATAAAAAATCAATTTAGTATCTTAATTCCAAGCTAATTATATAAATAATTGAAAACACCAGTGTGTTAGCTGCTCATGCTACATTTGTCACGGGGTCCTGGCGAGGCATATTCCAGGCCTCTATTTACGACTCAACACCCTAATGAAACCGACCACACACACCGAGCGATAGCATACCATCCGGCGGCATGACGACGACCCCATCCATTCGACAAGTATTATTGCGCGTTCCGATACCGTCTCCGCCCGCGATCACAGCTTGGCAGGACCACCCACGACCGCAGCAGCAGCCCTCTCCATCATCTCCCTCGTCTCCGTCGCAGCCTCTGCCAAAAAATGCCCCAACACCTTCGTATCCCTCTTGAGCGACGTCATCGTCCACCGTATATACCGCTCCCCAATCGAATACGACAGTCCATACCCATCCGGGACGACTAAATCTCCTCGTGAGTATGCACAACGCCCATGCAAAAACTCGTCACGCACCTTCACCGTACCCCCACCCATCCAAATACCGCGAACTCAACTGCGACGTCGACAACTCCCAATGGCTCGTCCGCGCGTACACGGGGTCAGTGAATATCCCAGGTACAGCCTCGTCCTCCCGTAGCATCTTTTTAAGCCCAAACAGGTGTCTGTCCACGCCCTGCCCGTCCGCTGCCCACCGCGCATACTCGAGGTGGCGCGCGATAGCGAGGCGGAAGAGGTCAGCTCGGCGCGTGTCCTGCACGGCATATTCAAAAAAAAAAAAAAAAAAAAGAACGGTTTGAAAAAAACCCAACACATGAGGGGAAACAACACACAGAAACATCCTCATCCAGCATGGCCTCCGCCCACGCCCTGCTCTCCACACTCGCGCTTCGAATCACTTCCGTCCGCCCAAGCGCATACTTGCGCGTCTGACAGCTCTCGTACGTCACGCCAGGTCGTCCGTACATCTTGTGGAACGCGAGTTGTTTCACCATTTGGACCCATGCATCCGGTGAGGCGCGGTATTTCTTCATCAGGTCTTTGCCGTAGCCTTCGTAGTGCAGGACCTGCGATGTGTCGGTACCACCCCAACCACACACACATACATACGACCTCGAACGTACCTCCAAATCATGTTTCCCGACAAGCGCATCGAACCTCGCACACGCATCCTTGGCATACCCCACACACCTCTTATCCAACACAAACCCCAACTCCTTCGGGAACGGCAACTCCGACCCAGTCGCATCAGGTCCCAGATCCACTTTCCCATGTTCGACCGCAGCGAGCACGTACTCGTTCATCCGCAGCGTCGGCGTCCCATCCATGCAGGAATGTTCGCCGAGGAACCCAGAGCGGCCGTTTTCAAACACGAGGACTGCGGTATGGGACAGCGCCAACGTAGACGCCAAAAAGTGTACGTGAATGTCAAGTGAGGTGCGAACGCGACGAGCGCGGACTCACGCTGGTGTTTATCATAGAACCTGTTCCTCCCATCGCCCACCCAACACGCCCACGACAGCTCCTCTCTCGTCACCGGCTTCGTATCGTCGAGACAGACGACGATCACGGACGATTCGATGCGTTCGAGGGTGTGGGCGTTCGTGGGTGAGGCCGCGAGCAGGGCTTCGCGGGCCTATCCCGTCAACACAAAACAATGAGCGTGAGTGTGTAAGAGCCATCGAGGAACGACAGACGGACGCACATCTGCCCAGTTGTCACGATTGTCACTCGTGAGCGCACCAACGGGCACACCCTCCTCATCGCCCGCCAATTTCTTGACGCGTTCAATCTGTCTGCATCGTGGGGGTTAGGTTCGACCGCACTGAGAGTGATCCGACGACTCACATTTCCAGCTCGGCCACGCTCAGCTCCTTCCCACTGCGCGACACCAGTGGTACCTCGTAAAACTTGTTCTTGCGAACGAATACAATATGGTTGTGTATTTTGGCGTCGAATTTTTTGGCGGTATCGATGGGTTTTTGGGGGTACCGGCTGGCGTGGAATCTACATGGCGTTCCGTTCGTGCGTGTGTGTGGACGGTGAAAGTGACCGGGGGAAAGTGAGTAAGTAGGGCAATGAGTGGGAAATACAAAGACAGAGGGGGAGGAAGAAACATACAGCCATTTATACGAATCCATGCACAGCGGAACACCCTTGATCATTTCCGGTTCCAGCGTCTGCCTGTGCGTGCGTGTGTCCCATCAATCACCGACATCCACACAGACAGTCAACCCAGTATACGCACGACTCTGTCATCTCCCGAAACCCCAACATCGCCTTGACCAACATCGCCGCCTTTGCCGTGCCCCTCCCCACTCCAGGACGTGTACCCCCGTCTGGCACGCGCGCACGCCCGACGTCCCGATGGACATAAAAATAGCTCACGTACACCACTACCGGATCCCTGTAGCCCATGTACGCGCTCTCGTTCCACCACTCCGCGAGCCAGTTCGTGACGCTCGGGTCCGCTGCGCGCGCCTCGAGACGCGCCTGGAGCGTCTGCGCGAGGGGCGAACGCAGGAACGCCTGGACGTGTTCGTGCGTGGCGAGGGCGGGGGAGGATGACGGGGGATGGTGTGCGTGGATGGTGGAGAGGTATTTGGAAAGAGTGTTGGGGAGGGAGGGGACGGGGAGGTGGGGGAGGGTGGCTTGGTGCTTGAGCATGGGGGTTGCTGGTGGGTCTTGGGATGGAGGGGCGGGGGGGGAGGTGTATGTCTTGCGTGGTTGCTTTGGGTAGGTCATTTGAAGTAGCTGGAGAGAAACGACGCGGGGGAGTGCGTGAGCGAGCGAACCCTAACGTAGGGATCGACGTACCTGCGACCGAGAGAGCAAGTTGGACGCCGATCTGAGCATTTATTCCAGCGGGAAGAACAGCGAGTGAGTCCTCGAACGTCGTGCGGCCGATCGAAAGAAAGAAAAGAATCTGTTCGTTGTCTGTTCTCCTACCCCAGCTTCTTATGCCCCTCAAACGTTGCGACGGGATGGCACAGCGGCGGTGGAGATAGAGAGGCGAAACGTTCCAGTAGGGCTCGACGACAATCAAGTCAAGGTCAAGTCGACGGAAATGCTCGAGTGTGGTCGTGGTGCTACTCGTACGCCAAAGCCTCGTGAATTTGCCAGCCGGATCGTCCGGTTGACGACGTCGCGAGCGCCTCCAGTTTGTGATTTTCAGAACCTCGTGATTTTCAAGCGCGCGCTTCTTGTCAACTCGGTCATTAAAAGATACATAGGATATCGATATCGTGTCTACGCCTTAGGGCCTTTTGGAGGACGGAGGATGCAAGAGGACAGCTCCATCAAAGCCGTGCCGTTCAATTGAACACAACAACATTGTTACACATTCCATTCCAGTGGTATACAAAAAGTACAGAATCATATCCAACGCACGTCCATGTCCAGTACGATACATCAACAGCCCGGAACCACGACTGTCTGAAGTAACGTATCAGTGATACTGCAAGAATGATCGATGCGCTACAAAACACCCACATTTCAGAGGTTCAGACTTCGTTCGCGAGAACTTGTCGAGACCTGGGGCCATATCCTCACTACCTGCCCCCTCTATGAATCACACCGCCCCGTCTTACGCGATGCCTCTCCAGATCTCGTCGTGTCCGACCTACTGGGTACAGCCAAGGGTATTGAAGCCCTCATCCAATTCCTCCAGCGCACCGAGGCCTTCAAGAAGCGCGCCCAAGACGCGAGGCCGCCCTCGCTCCCTACCTCTCCCTGATGGCCTCCCCACCTTCTCTCTTTTCCTTTGTTTACCGCTCGTCTCGTCATTACTATAACGCGCCCGTTCTAGTATCACCCGGGCCCGCCCCTTCGTTACTCTTCTTACCCTTACATTAGTCATCACTACTTACATCTGCCACGGCCGTATGGCACCGCGTCTTAACACAATCTGATGTTTGTAGCGGTATATAAATCGAGATTCTCTCTCTCTCTCTCTCTCTCTCTCTCTACCGTAAGTACTAAGTACCGAGACAAGTCCTCTACTCTAATCACGGTCGAGACACTGAAGAACAGTTTTACAAGCCGGGATCTCGAATCAAGCCAAACCTACGCATTCCTCTTCCCCCCGTTCCCCTCTTCACTGGCGCTCAGCCATCCGGATTCCCAATCTCCAAGCTGCGATATACTGTAAGGCGTGATTGCCAAGGATAGAGATCGAACTTAGGGAAAAATTCTCCATGACATCGTCGTCGTCGTCGTCATCCGATGACCACTACCAGACCGCGCTCGGACCTCCTCAGCATCATTAAGATCGGGATCTCCAAGCGAACGTCACGAGCTTAATTCCTCTCTTTCCAGAACAAGAGAAGCAAGCGTTCGCTTTTTGGCGGTGGAGGCATTTTGACGGCCTCTGGCCGAATCAACATGTCATGCATCATCAGAGTTCGCCCATGCTCATATTATTCCAAGGTGCAATAAACGAGAATACGTTGCAGTCTAATCTATCATAAAGTAATGCTGATTCTTTCACAATCCGAGTAGTTGCCCTCACGCACGTTTAGCCGGGCTGGCGACGGCACAGCGGTACGCGCCTCTAGAGTGTAACGCTAAGTGTCGCGCAGTATTTTGTCCCTAATCAACTCGAGGCCGCGTCTGAACATGGTGTCGCCGCCGTCCAAATTTACGTTGGATAGAGCGTCTTTGACACGGAATCAGCAATGGATTTCAAGTCATCCTCCCGTGACAAACGTACCCCGAACTTATAGCCACTCGGTGACACGTCGTCGGACACGTCGACGTCGTTGCGTCTCGCGCCAGGAGTACGCAACTTGACGAGGATCTTTGAAACAAGAAAGAGGTGCGGGTGATCAGCGACATATCCGCGCAGCTTATCCATCACATCCCGGCCCTCTTCCGAAAACCCGACTTCGACGACCCAAACGAGTCCTGTGAATTCCCCGTTGGGCGAGGCGCATGTGAGCGCGACTTGGAGATAGGGCGTTGCGCAGATCGTGGGTCCGACAAGACTAAGACTGTGTGCGTTGGTACGCCAGATGTGGTGTCTCTCGTATCTCATGGCACTGTCAACGACATTGATTCCCTGATCGAGAACAGCGCCGTGTACTGTGCAGGGCGTGGTGACGGTGCTGCGAAAGAAAGAAGGCCGGTCTGGGGACGAGGTCATATGGGCAGGGTGAGTGCAGCACTTACTTGATCTTCCTCATCCACACCTTCAAACTTTGATTATTCAACTTTCTGAATCTGGGAGTCTGATTCTGCTTTACAGTAAGGATGTACCACAAGAAATTCCATCGGTTCCATTGTGCGGATAATTTTGAGCATTTTCCCCCATTTTCCTTGCATCAGAATAACATGAGCATTCGTGAGACTGCCGCTCATGGTTACAAATCTCACCTGGGCCACTGACTTTCAGGAGCTTCATATGTTGGGTCCCGCATTTCAACTCGGGAGGGTGGTGGATATTCGACTTTCAGGATCTGAGCTGTTGGCCGAGAGAGGGGATCTGCTACCAACTCGATTACATAATCACATAGCGTTTCCTCAGTCGCCACTTACGACGACGCGTACTACGTTTTTGTCATTTGCGTCTTATCTGTAGGACTCCATCATACAAGTCTTTGACTCTACTCAAGGACAGGACAAAAAAAAGAAACACCGAAAAACGCACCAATTGTTGTAGACCCGGGATTTCGAACGAAACCGATCTACCATCTTCCCCATCTCCCCTCTCCAACCCTCGGCGCCCAGCAGCCATGTCTCGAATACGAGAAGTCTGGGCTCCCAATCTCGAAGCTGAGATGCGGCACATTCGTGATCTAATCGACGCGTATCCATTTGTCGCCATGGTACGTGATCATCCTCCTTTCACGCCATACCTGACCCTTTTATCTCGTCTCCACACAATACACAATTCATCCATCCCGTACCGCACCCTCTGCACCATGCACTCCACCCCCCACATTCCACCTTTGCCCGACCTACCAGGACACCGAATTCCCCGGCGTCGTTGCTCGGCCGATCGGCACCTTCAAAACCTCGTCCGACTACCACTATCAAACCATGCGCTGCAACGTCGACCTCCTCAAGATCATCCAGGTCGGTATCACGCTCGCAGACGAGAAAGGGAACTTTCCGAACGAGGTCACGACGTGGCAGTTTAATTTTCGGTTTAGCGTGGGGTGAGTGGACTCGTATTCCTCTCTTTTTTTGTGGTTTGCGGTTGCTGATGAGGTGCGTTCGATTCGGTCCGCAGTGTGTCGTTGCGTTATGTGTGGTCGTCTGGTGCGGCGAACTGGGATGCACAGCGAAGACATGTACGCACCCGAATCGATCGAGTTGTTACAGAAATCGGGGTTTGATTTCCAGAGACACGAAGAGATGGGCATCACACCGAGCGATTTCGCAGAGTTGGTGATCACGTCCGGGTTAGTCTTGGTTCCAGAGGCGAAATGGATCTCGTTCCATAGGTGCGTTTTCTCTCACCCCTCCCCCCATTACGCGATGGATGATGCATCCATACAATACCCATCTCATATTGACAAAAACGATACGCCCGCACCATACGAACAGTGGCTACGACTTTGGCTACCTCGTCAAGCTTCTAACCGCCCTGTCCCTACCAACTTCGGAAGACGTCTTTTTCGACTGGTTGCACACGTGGTTCCCGTATTGTTATGACATCAAATTCATGATGCGCTCGTGCAAGTCGCTCAAGGGCGGCTTACAAGACGTCGCAGACGACCTTGGCGTACGTCGTCCGGCCCTTCTTCCCTTTATTCCTTAAACAAAAAAAAAAAAAACTAAACCTACACGTCCTCCCCACATACAGGTCACCCGCATAGGCACATCCCACCAAGCAGGCTCCGACTCCCTCCTCACCGCATCCACCTTTTTCAAAATGCGCGATCTCTACTTCCGCGAGGGCGTCGATGACGTCGAATACAATGGAAAGCTATACGGTCTCGGCCAGACGTTTACCGTACCGAACGGGATCACGGACACAGCACGCGGTGGGGCGACGACGATTGCGGAGCGTGAGGACCGGAGTGGGGTCGGTGTTGGAATTGGAGTTGGAGTTGGAGTTGGCGTGGGCGTAGGCGGCACCGGTGCGATGGGCGGGGGCGTAGGCATGGGCATAGGCATGGTGGGCATGGCCGTCGGTGCAGGGATGGGCATCTCGATGTCCTCGAGTCGCGATCTCGCCGGGTCCATCCAAGGTCCCACAACATCGACGACTACGACGACAACAACTGCAACGACCACGTCCTCGACCGCTATTACCAACGGCACACCCAGTCAAACGCCCAGTCTATCGCAGAGCACCAGTGCGCTGCATATAGGTATACCTTCGTTAGGCGGTGGAGGACCGCCGCCGCTTGGGTCGGCGAGCTCGTATGGTCCGCTGCAGCAGGGATCCGCGGGTCAGCAGCCGCAGCAGGGGCAACAACCGCAGTCGACTCAGGGAGGAGGCATGGGTGCGAACGGTGGGTATTTGCGCACGGCGATGGCTATGGGGCGGTAGGTGGTTGACGCGTAGGAGCGGGTTGTTGTACTGCTTTTGTTTCTTTTCATTCTGTTGTTGTGTTGGTAGTTTATATATTTCTTGTTCCAAGCTTCATATACGCCTCGGATGGTAAGATCAGCATATTCTTGGTCAGGACAATATACATACATATCTATGATACATACATAAAGATGTCACCGAACATCAACAATGACATGAAAGATAAAACTACAAAACATACAAAACCCTGTGGATACTGCCAGTATATCCGTCCACACACCAAAAGAAAGCACCCAAGTACGAAATCCTACAACTTCGCCTTTGCCTTCTCCTTCGACCTGCCCTTCCCCCTCCCCTCCTCTCTCGCCCGATCCCGCAACACCCTCCTCAAAAGCTTCCCACTCGGGTTCTTGGGTATCACATCCACAAACGCCACCCCGCCCGCCAAATGTTTATACGCCACTTTATTATCCGCGACGTGCTGCGCCCACATGCCATGCATCCCATCAGCTTTCGTGTCATCCCACAAAACGCGCAGACAAACCTTGACAATCGACGCCCTCACCTTCTCCCCTTCCTCAACACGCGCACGCACGCGCTCCGACACGTGCGGGTACAGCACGACGTACGCCATCGGCACTTCACCGCTGTACTCGTCTGGAACGGGCACGACGCAGACGTCGGCAATGTCGGGGTGGTCGAGAAGGCATCCTTCGAGCTCGGCGGGGGCGACTTGGTATCCTCTGACTTTCATGATTTCCTGGTTTTAGTGTTATTGAGCGTGCGCGCGTGTGTGTAGTGCGGCAGAGATTGGGGAGGGGAAAGGCATGCAAGGTGGGGGAGGATGGATGGGTAGGTAGGCAAAACACTGACCTTGATCCGATCGATGATGAATACCTCGTGATCTTCACGAATAATGACTTCGTCCCCCGTCCGAAGCCATCTGCATCCACATGGAATCAAGTCAGTCACCCGACAATACAACACTCAGAAAAAAGTTCAAACTCACCCATCCACAAAGGTCTCCTTCATGCTATAGAGCCAACGTTCAGCGTATGCATGTTTCTGCGTGTGACAGCCCAGATACCACTCACGCCTCTTCATTATTCCAATAGCCCACTGCCAAACTGGGCGATTTGATCATGAGTTCGCCTGGTTCGTTATAACCAGCGAGCGTTCCATCTTCTTTCACGACTCTGGCTACGGCGCCTGGGACGAGCTTCCCCGCGCTCCCCGGTACCCCTAGTTTGGAGTCCGTAGAGAACATGGCGACGGTGGTTGATGACTCGGTCAAACCTGACACGATTATTGAGACGTTGATCATACAGAACAAGTAGGGAAAATATGGTTAAACGCACCGTATCCCTGTCCAATCTGTGCGTTGGGGATAACTTTGATGAGCTGGTTCATGAGCTCTGCGGATAGAGGTGCTGCGCCCGAAATTAAAAGTCTGATGCCACTGAGATCGTGTTCTTTCGTTGCTGGGTGCTACACAAGCAATTCAGGAAAAGCTTGACATGACAGGCGACTCCTCAGCACACCTTGCATAGTAGGACCACTTGGGGAGGTACGAGACTGTAGAGGCAAACGTGTAAGAGATCGGTGGATGACGAGGGTGATGCGATCATTACAATAGATGGGTTATCTTATGTCTCGAGATGCTCTGCAAAAATTCAGGATAGCTGAACTTGGGGAATACTACCAATGATAGCTGATCAGGCGGTAGTTATCACACTGAATGTCTCCGAGAGGGTCAAGTGCTTACGCCACAGAAAATCATCAAGTGCAACTAAAACGATGCTTAGCGTCACGAACGAGCACGTAAGGAAACGATGCAAACATACGGTAACGACTAGTCCATAGATATCTGAATGCAACCGAGCTCAGAAATGCAGTGCACAGTTAGGTGATTGATGTATACTCACGGAAGAATGGCAAGACTCAATTTAGTCTCCTTAGCATCACGATCAACGAGATGTGGGTGAATTGAACTTACCCCCTGCGGCCACATCTCCCGGCCGGATCCTCTGGTCTTCCCAGGGACAATAATCCTGATTTACTTTTAGGTGTAACGACATTTGCAAGACGTTTGCAATAGGAGCATAATGGGGGATTGCTACAGCCTTGGTTTACAAAACGTGTTTAGTCAACCATGTGCATCCAGATGTATCGGCCACCGACCTTTGGCTTCCCTGTCGTGCCGCTGGAAAAGTTCAAGAAAGCAACCTTTGACTTTGCTTCGCCGGGATTCAGCCGTGGCTCGATGAAACATTGATCCATTCCTAGGCCCTCTTGGACAAGGCTCTCGATGGTGATAGGACCACCATTCCCGGGGACTCGATCAAAGACGAGCACGTGTTCATCTGGTATACCGGCAGCGCGTGCTGCTGTCAACGCAGTGCTCAGCGACAGTGGGTGCGCAATGACGAGTGACGCGTTGGTCGTTTGAATCTGGTATAGTAGCTCGTCGGCGGTATACGTTGGGTTGGCTCCGCTTTATATTCAGGTGATGTCAGGAAGACAGGGACGAGAGGTTGGGGGGGAGGTGACTAACGAAACAATAGCTCCCAGTCTGTGTGTAGCCCAGGTGACGCAGACGTAGTCTGGAGAGAAGTACTCGTGAGCTATGGGACGGAAACAGAGGACAAAGTACCACGCACCAACATGGTTTGGGCTGAAAATCACGACTAGTGGTAGATCATCAGTCTATGTATGGCACATTAAGACCGAGCGCCACAATGAATCACGTACCGACATCGCCATCCTCTTCATACAGCGACGTGAGCCAAGGATGGAACCAACGAGGCGAACACTCACTTGTGCCAAACCGCGAGCAAAAACTGTTCGCGAGACCAAAGGTCCGCGCACGCAGCTTGAGTCCACTTGCCTTAGCATACATGAGAGTTCAATAAAGCCCATCACACACCTCCTCGAAACCAATCTTTTTCCCGGTAGCGTCCTCGATCAGCCAAGGGATGTCTGCCGTTCGTAGAGGCCGTAGCGGATGATGAGAGTCAAGGAAGAATTGGGGGATGGTGAGGTCGTCTGGAATGACCGTGTTCACTGGCTCGCTCGAAAATTCTGTCATTGGCGGTGTACGACGAGCAGGACGATAGTCAAGGAATGCGACGCCGCGGTGGCCAAGGCGGGTGTTGGATTATAAGGGTACCCCGTGGCGCCCCAAACAGAGACATTTCGGATGACACGACGGACCAATCCGGATCCACGTCCTCTTCATTCTCTCTAAAACGAATCTCTATTCACTCGCAAACCAGCCCAGCGAGCCCAGCGAGGCCCTGCAGGGATTCGAGCCTTCTGATAAACCGGAGACCGGTAAGCCAGGAAAACATCAAAGTTGGGCTTCATGTTGTCTTACGCGCCAGTCGACCAACTCGAACTCATGCAAACTAACTTGAAACTATGCAAGTCTACTAGAATTCACGTTACCATCGCCCGCGGAGTTTCCGCAGAACTTATATGCCGCACCGACCCTACTGTATCCGACGATTTTAAAACTACTCAGCCTACCGCTACCGAGGTTTCAAGACCCTACCACAGCGTACCCTCGCGTTTAAAGTAATCGCTCCTTCAACCATCGACATCCACCAGCTCCATGGACCCTCCGACCTCAGCCTTCGTCGGCGTTCCGCCGGTTGATCACAAGTTCCATCCGATCCCTAACACAAACATCACACAACCCAAAGTCGGAATGCAGGCCCGTACAGAACAACAACAAGCATGCATACATGTAAGCAATGCTTATGCTTCTTTCTGTGCCACACCATCCAACGGGTATCTCCGGTGGACCGATAGTTAGCTTTCCAGCCCATTCCTTTGACAGTCTCATAGGCTGTTCCTCCCCGAGGCCGACGAACAGCATTCGCCAGCAGAGGTCCTTTCCTTTACTTCGGCAGTAGATCTCGTAAGTTGTCTAATCCACGTTAGGGTGACAGATGCTCGCAAGGAGGGGTGACTGGAATGGCAAATATCTCGTCTTCAGTGACGAGAGCACCGTCGATGCCTGGGTAGCCCACCCCTGCAGCCTTCCCACTCTATGGGAGCTTCGAGTCCTTGATCCCATCTGGGGTTAGAGAAGCTAATCGACTCGAGATTTGGAGATTATGAGATGGCGACTCCGAGCCCGTTGCACTCTACAGGCTCTCCCGAAGCAAAGAGGGAGCGAAACCAATTTTCATAGATAAAGACGCCGCTCTCGCGAGTCCCGGAGTGGGCTTGCATAGAGCTGAAGAAAGCGATTTTGGTGGCCTTGTCTTTATCTCGGAGGGCCACCGCTAATGCATCCGCGATTTTGAATGTAGGCAGGTAAGCCTCGGGGATGAGACGCTCAACATCACCGTCGCTATCTTCCATTGGTTTAATGAACAAGATAGATGACAGAACGGAGGTGTCACCGAGGGACTCTATAGCCCAGATGGCGTTGTCACAGGCGCTGACAGTCAGGGAAGCAGCCCGTTCGATTTCATATTCCAAGTCTCCCTCACGGCTCTCATCGCCTGTGGCGAGGCTTAGCAGCGTCCGAGGGACACCACCCCCACTTTACTGCGTGTGCGGTCATGCGGTCAACGTCCAGCCCTAAAAGTACGCTGAGCATTATCTCATCGGATCCCGGTGCCGCAATGGAAGAGCCTTTCACTCACGCGAGGTCCTGTTCGATAGACCAAAGCTTCATCAGATACCGTTCCAACCCTACATTCCTTGCTCCATCGCTTCCAACGGTCGCGATTTGGTGACGTTGCTTGGACGACGAGCACGTTGCGAGCACGTAGGAACGCGGGAGCCGGAATGGTGACCGACGCATTAGAATCACCCAGACCCCACACGTCACCGTGACGGAGTGGTCGCGAATGTTGGATACAATGAACGGTGACTGTGTCTAAAGAGGACGTAGAACGAATAGTTGGAACGCAACTGTCTTGTGCTTGCGGAGGCGTTCGATGTTTTCCCTAACAGGTGCGGGAATGCACGTCACGATGCGTGCTCGACTGAGACGTCGTTCTTACCGATACCGGGCTGGCCCACAACGTAGGTCCCGTTTCGATAAACCCGTTCTTCCTCCAACGCTTGCAGTGCCTCGACATACTCTTTGCGCACGAGGATTTTTTTCATCGTCCCAATAACGCCAACAAGGGACCTCCATGACGGCGGAATAGTGCCCCAAGTCGAGGTACTCAACAGCGGGCGAGGTTCCCCTGTCTCAAGATAGCCCTTGAATGCGTCGGGATTGCGCCAGCAGCATCACCGAAGGCGTGCAGCGCCTCCAGCTTCTCAGGGAGCACCTCTGAGCCGTTTCCTGTCATTTGACGGGTAGTTCAAGTTGAGAAAGTAGTTCAAGTTGAAACGAAACTCGAGTTGGAAGTGAAACTCTCCATGCATTTAACAATCCCTTAAATGTTGTTTACTATAATGGCAAGTTGTTCAGGACAAAAAGTTACTTGATATGCAGAAGGAGCGCATGAATAGTCAGTCACGACGCACATCATGCAGCGGACCAATCCATTGACGGACCCTCACAACTTCGCAGCCGCTCGCACTCTCAAACCCCGAGCCCTTTCCCTCAGCACGCGTCTAAGCAGTTTCCCACTGGGGTTCTTTGGAATCACATCCACAAACTCGACACCACCCGCAAGCCTTTTATATGCCACTTTCTTGTCCCCGACGTGCTAATGATAAAATCAGCGACTAAGAGAACCAACAGTCGGCAAATAATAGTAACCGCCAACCAACCTTGATGATAGACTGCTTGACCTCCTCAGTGGCTCGCACATCCCCTTGCACGCGCTTCGCCGTTTCCGGTCGGAGGACGACAAAAGCTAGTGGCAGTTCGCCGCTGTACTCATCTTGAACGCCTACGACGCACGTGTCCGAGACGTCGGGGTGGTCAAGAATACACCCCTCCAGTTCTGCTGGTGCGACTTGGAAGCCGCGCACTTTCAACATTTCCTGGCAATCACGAATGAAACATCAGCGCCTCAGGTACCGGTGTAGATAGAGATCCCGAACCTTGAGACGATCGAGGATGAATATTTCACCTTCATTGTTCATCTTGACTTCGTCGCCAGTACGGAACCAGCTGCGTTACATGGATGTTAGTTAGCTTGCCCAGTATGTCAGTGCATACAGTATTCATACCCGTTCATGAATGCCCCTCTGGTACTACGAGGATGTCAATTAACCCAAGGACCATCACGCCACAAATCGTGCCATGACGTACGCTTCCAAATCACCTGCATATCCCAAAGTTACCGAGGGTGTTTTCACAACCAACTCGCCAGGTTCGTCGAAATCCGCCAGTGTTCCGTCAGGCCTCTCCACTCTACCAACAATCCCAGGCAGAAGTTGTCCAGCGCTCCCGCTGAGATCGCGCGGTTTATCGGTAGCGAACGTCGTAAGGATCGTGCATGTCTCCGTGGTTCCTGCAATAGCCCCGGTGACGACGTGTTTGTCGAATGGTGGTGATAGAACGTGGTGACGGACGAACCATAGCTCTGGCCGATATAAGCGTTTGGAAAGATCTCCACAAGTTGCTCCATGACTTCGCGCGAGATTGGAGCCGCGCCACAAGTCAGGTAGCGTACATGGCTGAAGTCGTAGTCTGTGACGGCCGCGTGCTACCACCTCCTTGCTCGAGACTGGGTATGACGTCCGCATGGGCACTCACCTTGCAGAAGAGGACGACTTGAGGAGGTACTAACCTGGTTGGGGTGTCAGACAATGGGTCGGGGTTGTATGCCGTACTTACATCAGGTGGGTGATACGATGTCTCACGATGCTCTTGAGGAAATTGGGAAAGTTGAATTTGGAAGTTGTGAGGACAACGGCCATCTGGAACATCGTTCAGCTGCAGCGTATCTGCACATACACTCTGCCACAAACCCCACAAAAGAAGACGTAGTGGGTCTGACGTCGGACTTGAGTCAAAATCACCGTCAACGCATGTATTCTGTGGAACGTACGTTAAAGACCAAGCCATAGATGTCTGAGACGTGTCATCAGATATGCACAGTGAAGGGTAATCAATGCGGACTGACGGTAAAAAGGCACAGCTAACGAATGACAATAATAAGTGGGCTTTGCAACGTTCTCGAGGTTGCGACTTACCTGCCGAACAGATATCGCCCGTCCTGAATCTATGCTCTTCCCATCGCGTATGGGTATCGTTCACCTTATTATGGACCGCGAGTTGAATGATGTTTGCTATGGGCGCGTAATGCGGTATCGCGACGGCCTGTTATGTAGATGAGCAACACACAAGCTATCGTCCCTGCACTGACTGACTTTCGGTCTCCCGGTGGTCCCGCTCGAGAAGCTAAGGAAAGCTACCTTTGTTCTCGCTTCCCCAGCCTTCAACTTCCGTTCTTGGAACGAAGGCGGACTCGCCAGTCCTTGGTTGATCAATTCCTGGACAGTCGGGTGCTTCCCATACACCCCGTCTTCGATGTTGAACAAAACGATACGCTCTGTCGACAAGCCAGCGTTTTGAGCGGCAGAAAGCGCGACGGGTAATGACTCGGGATGGACCATGAGGATGGAGGCTTTCGTCGCTTGTATCTGATACGTGAGCTCGTCGGACGTAAAGGACGGGTTTGCGCCACTGGATTCGAGTGCTTAGGGAGTGTAAGGACGTCCACTCGAAACATACCTCATGATGGCTCCAAGCCGGTGTGCTGCCCAGGTAGCCACCAGGTAATCTGCAATTGGATTAGGATGACACAAGGGAGGTTCATGTTGCCATTACTAACCGACATGGTTTGGGCTGAATAGAAGGACTTGGAACTGTTATGCATGCGTCCCAGGGAGATAGATGTACGCTGTCCTTACCAACATCATCTTCCTCTACGCAAGTGTCACAGACATCGCCTGAAAAATACACGCACACACGCACTGATGTTAAACTTGGTGTTTATGCCATTCGCTAGACCATACGTTCGTACACGTAGCTAGACAAAACTGGAATCAGTTGTACGATCAAAGGGGTGCCGCGCATATTCAGGAGGAGTTACATATATAGTGTCGCTGTCAGTAGCTCACCTCGTCGAATCCAACAGCTTTTCCGGTGTCGTCTTCGATCATCCAGGGGACGCCGTGCTTCCTAACCGGCCTCAAAGGGTGCTGAGCATCGAGCGTGAACTGGACGAGTGTCAAGTCGTCGGGTATGAATGGGAGTGCGCCCGCAGGCGATACAAGTTCGGCCATGTTCGTCGGGGTCGCTACAAAGAGTGGAGACGCCTCCCGCATTGATTCTGCCACGGTGGCATCGTTCACATGACGAGGCCAACAGGATCAAACATAGTTACGAGCGCTAAGAGCTGTGCCGCTGAAGAAGACTTACGTAATTTCGCTGGAGCACATTACTGTCCGCTGGCGGCAAAGACATACAGAACGCGAGTATTTCAGACCATAGACAGCGAGTTGTCAGCGGTGCTAGCGACTGGACTGAGGTGACAGGAGACTCACCCGACCTTGCGCGATGCAAGCAGGGTCTCATCCATAACCACCATCGAGCTCGCATGCAGCCTTCGCTGCTCCACAAACCCTGTGATCACCTCGTCGTGTCTAAAGTACACCTCTGCGCTGCGTCTCGCTTCCCCGCGCACGTTGAAGAGCCAGCTGCGCACATACTAGTAGCCCTATCAGAGATCGGAGCCGAAATTAGCCGGAGATGATCTAGCGACCGAATATGACGCTCTGCAGCCGAGGAGCGAGTTGCTCGAGTACCACCTCATGCTAGCAAGTGTTCCAGTCCACATCACCTCGCTGTTGGTGCCATTTCATGTTGCCGCTGGGGCACTGGCCAGTCGTGAATGGCGTTCATACGACGATCCGTGGGTCGCTCTCAACAGCACTGTTGGCGGTCGCCTTCGCTCAGTCACTCCATTGGCGCTACCATGCTTCTCCAACTATGATGGGCAACAAGTCATACCCGACGCGCAAGCCTGCTCTGTCGTGCAGCAGAATTATTCTTCGGCTACGTTCAGATCCCAGCATTATGGGGTCACAATCAATGTCGGGAACGGTCATTTCAAGAGTGATGCAACCACACTGACGGGTAATTCTTCAGGGAAATTGGGATACTTGCATGAGCCGCCAGGAACAGTGCTTGCTGGATTGTTCTGATCCAACAGACCCGCTGGCTTTCAACGGAACGATATGCAGTCAAGGAAGCATATCCCAATTTTACGCAAGTTTTCCTCGTCGTATCCGAAGAAACCCTTTCTGACACGTCATGTTCAGATCGAGGTTCAAAGCGCAGAAGACGTCATTGCGGCATTCGCGTTCTCGGAGGCTACTGGGACTTCGTTGTCAATCAAAAACTCTGGTCATGATTACAAAGGAAGATCGATGCTCAAGGGTTCTCTGGCGCTTTGGGTATGCTCAATGCTCTAGACCAGTCCCAACCGATTAACTTCAGTACCACCAGATGCACAACGTCAAATCAGTTGGTTTGCCATTGTCGCTGTTGTAAACTGAGATTGACACGCATATAGTTGAACTATAATGAAAACTTTGTTCCGGCAGGTTGTTCACCATCCATCTCGTACGATGCGATTACTGCCGGTGTTGGTATTCAAGTCGTCAACCATGATTTTAATGAACTAACCTAACCCAGGCTGGAAACTCGCTGATGGAGGTCTACGAATTTGCGGACGAGCACAATGTAACGGTTGTCGGCGGCTTCGCCACGACGATAGCTTACACTGGGGGGTGGCTGATGGTGTGTATTCTATGCATTCTACTTAGCTATATTGAACCACTTCTGATCCCAATTGAAGGGAGGCGGACACAGCCAACTCACTCCAGTTTATGGTCTCGGAGTAGATCGTGTGGTGAGTGCCTGCAGCGCATTGAAGTTTTGGTGGCCTATGGTGATCGTTTCATTAGCTCGAGTTCAAGGTTGTTACTCCCGATGGGCAACTTCGCGTAGCTAACGAGTGTCAAAACACGGACCTGTTTTGGGCTTTACGTGGCGGCGGTGGCGGCACATTCGGCGTCGTGCTAGAAGCTACGAGTAAAGTGGAGAAACAGATAACGATACAATCGTGAGGGGTCTTTCTTGCGTATATTCTTTGCAGAACTGAACTGGTATAATCCCGTCTCTAGAGCAACGATAACCTTCGCTGATACCCTAGCCGCCGATACTGCGCGCGAATTTTATCAAATAGTAGTGAACAATTCATTGCAGTGGGCATCGGAGGGTTGGGGAGGATTCATCTATGTGCGTTTGCCTTTTGTTGCAACTGTCTTTGTGCTTATTGATCCCTTTGTTGAAGTCTGGCATGATCTTTTCAAATCCAAGGCTGTCGTATGCTGAGGCAGAGAACTCGCTCAAAGAAATTTCCGACTTTGCAATCGCTCATGGTGGCAACATGACCCTGCAGACAATGCCCTCGTTCCTTTCGTACTTTAATGCTCGCACGGACGTCGCAAATTTAGTAGGTCTTTCTTTGCATTGAGGCATCCTCATTTCATACTGATATGAATTTCACGACGCCAGCCTGCCGGGTGTCCGACAGCTTTGGGATCACGCCTCATCCCAAAGGATACCTTCATGACAGAGGAGCAGAAATCAGAACTTGTCGATCTTGTACTCTCGCTGTCTTCGGGAGCGATAATCTCATTCGTCACGCCTGTGCTCTTCAACGGAACAGATAATTCAACCTCCGTCACTCCTGCATGGCGAGATTCTATATGGCATGTACGCCTCAGTCCCTCTGGCTAGACTAGCTCCCACTTACTAACTATGATCATTTGGAAACGGCTAGTTGCTATTCACACAGGAATGGCAGTATAACGCTACCATATCTGAGACTGCAGACATATTCGCATCAATACACAATTACACCCAATCTATGAAGGCGGTTGCGCCGCAGTCTGGCGCTTACCAGGTCAGTCTTCTCGGACTGCACGAATTTTTAAAATTACACAAGCCGGTAGAATGAAGCTGATGTATACGAGACGGACCATGAGAGTAAGCCGCACATGTTATCCGACGTCTATCTATACCCGAAGCTGACACTGACCTCCCCAGCTTCGTTCTGGGGTGTGAACTATCCAGCTTTGCTGAAGATCAAGCAAAAATAGTAAGTGTGACGATCTTTACGCAAGTCTCTTTCCCCTTGACCAAGGATGGCTGCAAAGTGATCCAAAAGGACTGCTCGATTGTTGGCATTGCGGTACGTCGCAAACAAAAAATCTCTCGCCGGACAAGATGAAACTGACGGTGTCACATCATCTTTAGTCGGCTGGAAAGGAGCGTCCGCAGATGATTTCGAGTGTTATCTTGACTTGACCTCTTTGTAATTCACGCTTAGAACGGAGAAGGCGGGGGTAACCTAACGAAACGGCCAACGCTGCTTAGTGTTGGCGCTCTCCATTTTCTTTGGATGCACTTTATCATGCTTGCGAGCACTAATACAGGCTCTGCATATTTCTCATGTCGGATCAGGTTTGTTATTCACCAAAAGATTGGTCTGCTGACCGAGCAGGCTGAAACTGCCAGAGAGAGAACGTGATAGTGGGATCAAAGGGCCTTCGATCATTTGAACCGCTATAGGCTCGACATTGATGTTCAGTTGGGTTTGGATGACCTGATATAATGCCAACTGGCATCGAGCAAAAATGAAAGAACAGTACTTCTTGTACTATTGCCAAGACGACATCGGAATCATCACTCGCGCTATTTAATCGGATGTAAATCTCGAGCCATCATCAAACCAATGCGAACCGGTACTTATTACAAGGCCTCTTTCCTTCGGACTCGGGCTCTGATATGCTCAGTTATCTTCCGGGTCATAGTCCGACCAAGCAACATATCCAACTTCGAAGTCCATACTGCCAAGGGCGCTTACTTCGGCAGATTCCATAGCCGCTTGATGGATGAATGTCCGTTCTCATAATACAAATGGACCAATACTTACGAATGAACTATGCAAAAAAAAAAGAAAAGAAAAGCGGCAGTGAGTTACATATCGCCGAGCAGTCAATTGTGTAGTAGTAACGTACGCAAGCGGTAAAATCAGCACTGCTAGTGATCGGTCTCGTAGAAGACGACGCGATCGTTGTTGTAGTCCACGTAGGAACAGTCAACGAGTGCAGTGAGCTTCTTGAACGTCAAGTTGCCCCCCAACGTCTGTAGAAATCGCCTTGGAAAGGACGGACGCAAGCCATCAACAATATAGAGGCGCACCTATGGAGACACCTGAATCATGGGCGTACCACTGAGGGGGACCTTGAACGTCGCCTTCTTCCTGATTGACGGGATTTCGACCGTCATGGTGGTCGATGTGGAAATCTTGCTGATGAAGGCGCTGGCGGAGGCAGCAGTTGCATCGACCCATTTGCCTGGTTGGCCCTCGAGTGTGTAGTTGACGGTCTTCTCCTATGGTGGCTCGTCCATCAAAATACTGTTACCCCAAATATCGCGGACGACGTACCTTGTCCCTGCATAAGAACTGGTGGAATAACACAGACACCACGATGAGGCGCTCAAAGGCAAGAAGGCCAACAGACGGTGGCATATATGCTGTTCTCTGTCCCAAGATAAAAGTCGACGGCGGCGGCACGCTGCTTCGGGTCATTGGTCGTGTTATAGCACACATCATATTTGCGACTGTTATCCTGTCCCTTGAAGTCCTTGATGTTGTGATAAAACAAAAAGCCCTGGGGGTCTGCACAAAGCGAAGTGAGAATGGCGAGCTGTGGAGATTCATTGTGACGCACGCACCCCTCCCAAGGTTGACTTTGTTGGTGAACTCCTTCATGGTGGACCGCGTTACAACAGACATTGGTCCGTGCAGATGCCGTCCGTCCGATGTGTCTTAAAGAGGTTCAATGCCTGGAAACAACTTACCTTGATAACTGGGTGCCAGGCTCGGATCCTCGAGGTGATGGCGCGTGTACATAGCGCCGAGATTCGTATTGACGTTCGCCGCGCCAGATAACTGACTGTCGGTCTGATTCGGGAGTGTCCTGGCCCTGGGGTGGAGGCCGGTCGCCTTTCCGATGCATGACTCGTGGTGCACTGCAATGGTACTATATCTAAGTGTCAGAGTTGGCGGCGGCAGCTTTGGGACGACCAAACAGCTCTCCAATCTCTCGTCACATACATACACCAACTGGATGTCTAGTAGTACTAGCCACCCTTCTCGTTTTTTTTCGCCGCGTATTCTTGTTACAGGGCCCCATTCCTCTCCTCACTGGCGCATCCAGGGCGTGGTGTGCGGGTGATACTCGCACTTGTAGCACCATGTCACCGGAGACAAAGAGCGGACATCGATTCACTTTGACACCACCGGCGTAGCAACTCTTGATTGGTTCCAATTAGGCGCCCTGAGCCCAGCAATTGGCGGAGGTTCGCATTCTCTCTCAGATTCTAACACTAGTTTGGACCCCGTCTCTTCGGGTAGCTCATTACTGATCCCTGCGAACAAAGCAGAACAAGGAACCAGTTGAGTTGCAAGGCGGTAGGATGCTGCAAGCAATGATAACCGATCTGTCGTGAACTTATCGTTCACAGAGCCAACAGGCTGCTTCATTCCGCTACTTCGTCAACATGGGGTCGGAGGAGTCTACAACTAAGAAATCATCGTCTCTCTGTCTTGTCTGTCGACAAGTTGGTCACATCGTGCATTCGTGCCCGTACTTTTTACAGGGTAGCCGTCAGGACAAGCACTCAGGCCTCAAGCTACCCACAGCGCTCGAAACTGCGCGCACGGTAGCTGCCTTCGACAATCCACACTCTCTTGATACCACGTCGATTCCTCAATCTTTGTGCAAAAGATGCAAGAGCTTAGACGTTCTCCACGCGTTCACGCGTTCCGTTCCCTTCACTCTGGACGATAAATCACCGGGTCATTCTGACAGAGCAAAGAAAAAAGTTCTCCGGATGCATAGCTTTGGACCTGTATCAACCCTCGAGCTCCTTGATACGTGCCCACTCTGTCGTCTCATCTTCGATATCACGTATCTCACTGAAGAGGATATCCTTGATGTCACGAGCCCTCTCAGGAATCCCACTGAAGGTCAGCTGTTGCTTGTTCCCGCATGGACTCTGAATCGCATAGAACGCGAACTGCGATGGCCTGGATACGCAAAAGGAAAAGGTCCTTTCGCGAGATGTTTGTACACAGCAGTGAAGCCAGCTTCCGATGATTGGTCATGGGGGTTATCACTGGTGGATTGGGCTATGGATGCCGTCGCACTAGTTGAACCCCGCGGATCTGGAACAACTACCATGGGTGTCAAAGAAGTAAATTCACAGTCAGTCAATTATGACATGCTGGGCGGATGGCTACGTCGATGCGACAAGCTACATCATCGTACCTGTCGACCTGCATGGTCCGAAGCCCTGAGGAACATCAAGCTCGTGGACGTAGCAACTCGCACAATCGTCAACTATCCAGCACAGCACCGCGACTACATTGCGCTTAGTTACGTATGGGGACCGGTAGTCCAGCCGAGTTACAGTGTCGGCGACGTACTGCCCGATCTTCCTACTACGATAGAAGATGCGATGGTCGTGACCCTGAAGCTGGAAAAACGTTACTTATGGGTAGACTCCTTGTGCATCAATCAGAGCGATACAGAGGAGAAACTGCTGCAGATCGGCTACATGAGCGCCATTTACGGTGGCGCATGGGCCACGATCATCGCGATGTCTGGGACAGCAGCGGACAGCGGCTTGCCTCGAGTTCGGACGTCGGTAGGTGTAATCCCGCAGCTGTCTTTAGAACTTGGAGGCAAAAAGTTGGTGTCGGTCATGCCAACGCTTTCTCGCCAGGTTTCCCTGTCGCCGTGGGTGAAAAGAGCTTGGACATTCCAGGAGGGAATGCTTTCCCCCCGGCGTCTCTTCTTCACAAATCACCAGGTCTACTTTGAGTGCAACTCATCCCAGTCCTGCGAATCTCTCGACGATTCGGGTTCGCCATTTCATTCTCTGTCTGACGAGCAGCGACAAACGTTCTTGGACAAACTCCCTGAATCTGGGTTGTCTCTCGAGAACGTACTTGGTCGCGGCGTCCTGAGAGACCCATTCCGACCTTTCCATCATGACGATGAGGGAGATGATCAAGCGCAGGGTGACGCTGCAATATTGAAGTACATGAAGCTCGTGTACACGTACACCTCGAAAAAGGTGACCAACGACGGAGATTCAGTCCATGCATTCTCGGCCGTTTTAACACGGCTACAAGAAACCACCTACAAACAAGATTTTTTGTATGGTCTTCCATTGGAAGAACTCCCCCGCGCGCTATTGTGGACCCACATCACGGAGGTACCCCGTCGACGCGCCGAGTTTCCGGCTTGGTCTTGGGCAGGTTGGGAAGGTTGGGTCAAGCCGATTCTGGTTAAAGGGGCACGTAAAGTAGAGAAGGCGAAGGAACCTCCATTGCGTATATGGATGGTCAGGCCTGATGGGTCCCCGGTTCCGAGTTACGAGTTCAATCCCATGCGCTGGGTTGAGCAAGGTAGTTCGGAGAAACCCGGCTCGGACGGCGAAGGGAGTGAGCATTGGGAGAGTGACGATGAAGATGATGATTGTGGTAACATCTCGGATAAAGACGGTACATCTAGCGTAGCCGAAGTTCAAGACAGTGGTGACGATGGTGAGTTTGAAGGTAAGGTGTTGGTGTGGAGTCGAACCAATGGGTTTTATAATTCTTTCGCAGATGATCAGGGATGTTCGTATCCATCAGACGAGCTTCCCAGTTCTCCCTTTTCAGTAACTTCTACCTCAATCCCGACGGCCGATCCGGTACTCGAGCTAGCAAAGATCATGTTCAGCGAGGATGGCTCTGCGAGTCCAGAGAACTATCTCGACAGCTCGAATATCTTGCTTGTTGATGGGATAATCATCCAGCTCAAATTCAAGAAGGCGCGACCGCAGTCATGGCCCGATGATGATAGACAACATGAACCGGACGACTCAGATCCCAACGTGAATGCCGATTCACAGCGGTGTTTGGTCAACCTTGGAAGTAGCACTCGTGAACACGAGCTTCGGTTTTACGGCGGGAATGCGAAAAGAGTTATCGATGAGCGCCATGGACGGCTGCAGGAATTCTTGCTTTTAGCAAGGGAACATGACGGTCCTAATCTGTGGCATTCCTTACTCCTTCTCGACTGGGATGGCGACGCGGCAAGCAGAGCAGCCGTCGCCAGCTTGGAAATCGATTGGTACGAACCTGGGTTGCTGGCAAGTACGAATCCACAACGAAGGCTTTTCAAGTTGATCTAGAGGATAGGAACGGTCAGTGGTCCACTAGTACTTAGTACGGTAGTCTCCCTACCAAATACCTGCGAGCGATTTGGGCGCGATCGTCTAGGGCAGCTAAGCATTTTCTCCTGGCAGGGTCAGACACGTTACCGCTGTTCGTACCTCGGGAGAAATCATTTAGCCCGCGCAACTTTACCAGACTGCAAAGTTGCACGACCGCGGGAACAAGGCTATCTGTCAACCATCTGCCTTTCCTCCGACTGCCATCACCCTCTGCAACGATGTATATACCACACAGTATGAATTCAATACATGAGGCATTCTCTCATACCCTGGAAGTCCATGGAAGAAATGGATCAACTCACGTACATCTCGTCATGGTTCCCCCTGCGATCTGCGGTGTACTACTGTGGTAGTGCGGCGTTATTCTGCACTTCGCCGTCACATATATGCGCCTACAGCGCTGATCAATGCAGGGAATGGATCTCAACGGCATGCATAGCAGTGCGCGTAACTTCTACAGATGGAATGATTGCCGCAAAATCGACAGAGTGTTTGGGACTTACAAAAGGTGAGCTCTCGCGCATCGCTCAACGTCCACCACCCACCCACATCCAATACGCACATCCCATCAACCGATGACTACCAAAACTCAGGTGTTTTTCACTGGCGCTACCGGTAAGTGCGTGAACATCTGACACACTTCCGCTGTCGAGATTGGCGTTTTCGACAGGTTACATTGGTGGTTCTGTGCTCGCGCGTCTGCTTGACCACCACACGTTTCCCTTTTCTGAGATCACTGCACTTCTACGACCGTCGCAGCCAGATAGGAGTGCTGCCCTCCATTCTCTGGGCGTGAAGACAGTTCAGGGCACCAACAGCGACCTCGAGGTTCTCGAGAGGCAAGCGTCCCAAAGCGACGCCGTGTTTTCTTGTGTAAGTCTGCTCAACCCCATGACGCCCTATCATGTCTTTATTCCATTGTACAGGCAGACTCTGATGATCTGCCTGCCTGCGAGGCGATTCTGAGAGGTTTGAAGAAGAGGCACGAGACTACAGGCACAGTTCCTGTCCTTATTCACACTGTAAGCAGTATCATCTTCTACGACCTCTGAAGTTTTCAAGTCTGGGAATAGTCTGGTACAGGTGAGCTCGCTATCCTTGTTGGAATGAACGATTCGTCGTGATAACAATCGCCAGGCATCTTTATCGACGATATGAAATGCAATGGCAACTATTCTTCTGAAAAGATCTGGGACGATATGAAACTCGACGAGCTCGACACGATCCCTGATACAAACCTGCACCGTAACGTTGACGTTCCGATCCTTGCTGCTGACAAAGAAGGTCAGTGCCAACAATGTTCTCTACTATGCTTGCGTGCAACTCATCGCCTGATATCTTCTGAAGGCTACGTAAAGACCTACATCGTACATCCCTCTGCAGTCTGTGGACTCGCAAAGGGAAAACTCGCCCATGTCCAAAACACGCGCTCTGCGCAAATCCCGACTTTGATCAAGGCCAGCCTCGACAGGAACCCCGTGCGAGTCGGCATCGTGGGCAAAGGCGAAAATATCTGGCCCAATGTCCACATCGACGATCGTGAGTCCACTTCTCCCACTTCTCTTCTGTGAGTGGCTGGATTCGATTGCGTCCAGTGGCGGAGCTCTACATGGTTCTTTACGACGCCATACTCTCTGGAAAAGCAGGCCACGGTCGTGAGGGGCTCTATTTCGCCGAGAATGGTGAAATCGTCTTGAAAAGCATCTGCCAGAAGATCGCACAGGTTCTCTGCGGTGGCGAAGGGAGTCATTCGCTGATTCCTTTCGACGAGGGGGAAATGAGAAAGTACCCGGCGGTAAGTAGGGCGCCAAAACGCCATGTGCAAGCGGTAGTACTGACGCCGACGAAAATCACAAGCTGGTTATGATCGGCACGAATTCTAGATGCAAAGGAAACAGGGCGCGTGCTTTGGGATGGAAACCAAGGTACACCATCGAGGATATGCTGAATACGGTCGAGGAAGATGTCAAGGATCAACTGATGCTAAGGCAGGTATGACACCGCGAAGTGATGGTGTTGTGTGCGATGACCACACCCTGCTTCGTACACTCTCTGATGTGTATATAGAATGTATACGGCAGAGTGGCGATCAAACCACTGTCAGCGACGTACGCCCTGTACTGTTTTCTACTCGAGACACCCAAACTCCTTTCCCACTTGATAACAATGAAGGACACCGTGGTGGCCAGTCCAACAAACGCGGCAGAGATGAACGTGTTCTGATCCCCCATGTGAGGCCATGGAGTAATGGCATAGCCCAGGTTTCAAAACCAGGCTGCCAAATGGAATTCGGTGAGATTAACAAATGCCAACGTGTTATGTAGAGCAATGGGGATTAGGGCTTTCCGCTACGCTCTGCAATCTGGACCCGCATACCCGAATGAGGATGATAGCCATCATCACTTCGTCGCTCAAGTCCTTGTAGGACTCAAGCACGTATCCTATCGAAGGTGAAGAACTGGTAGCCGTAGAACAGGAGATCATGCCCATGCCGATGACCAAACCAGACCAGTGTACACCTTCAGAAGCATACAATATCATTCCCTGTAGTATGTAGCATTGTCTGGCAGTTGACGAGCTTAGATAAATAAAAAAGAGAAAGCACGACAACGACGACGAGAATATCAAAACGTGAATCAGCTTACGATGTCCGCTTAATTGGCGGGTCATCAACGTCGTTGCAAGGTACTGGACTGGGCACGGTAGAGCTCGCATGTCTAACCACTGATTCCTCATGCAGTATATCAACGAGATAGACACATCCGGGGACGACAGAGCCGTCGAGTTGTTGTCGCATTTTTGCTCTTTAGTGGAGGAAAGGTGGTGGTGTGCTCGTTCACCAGGAACACCGCAAGTTCTTCGTGCGGAAGTACTAAAGAACCTGAGGCATATTTCCGTGGCTGTTCCCGCTGTTGCCGTGTGGATCTTAAATTTCTAGCCGTGGCAAGCAAGTTGCTTGCCACCGTGAAGAGAGAGCATTAGAAAGTTGAAGTTCAAAGTTCGGCTGTGAGCAAACTCATGCAACTGGTGATCGGGACCGATGACCAATCAGGAAAGTTGGTTCAATTCCGGTCGCTGTGGACGTCGGTGGCTGTCTCTTTAGTACAATGCTGCTCAAACATCCGGATTCAAAATTCAGTTGAAAGACTTCGGGACTGGTAAGTGTCTAAAACGGCGAAGCAGCACTGTGCACCGACTCAGCCACCTTAGCTGCCAGAGTAGATGTTACCATGCGGAAGTCATTCAGCCGTATGCGCTGCGCGCTCCCGAGGTCATTCTTGGATGCGGCTTGGGCTCGAGTGCTGACATTTGGGACCTGGGTTACTTGGTATAACATCCTGTCCCGGAATTTTTGCGAATGCTAACGCTCTTTTGGACGCCAGAAAATTCTTGCACATATGCCCAGTGTATCTAGCGACGAGTTTGACACGGCACACCTACGGAAAGGAACGCACTTTCATCAATATTTCGGGGACTGCGGTGAGTTTTTTTTGTTCACTTGAGGTGGTAACCAAAGATTTAACATATTACAATGAAATGCGGGTCGGCCACGGCTCCAGGCTAAGGGGGTTCGTGATTTGAAAACATCGCCCTTCACAGCTACAACGTTCTGGACGATGCCGAGCTGCCGTTTTACGTCTCATTCTTGCGATCCATGTTACGCTTGAAGCCATCGGATAGAGCCACGGCAGCTGAATTGGTATAGCATGTATTCTTCCCACTCAGCGCTCCAGACCACGGGGAGCGGAGCGCACATCTTGACTCACCATGAACAGATCTAGGACCTGTGTTAAAGCCTCCCTATGCCCAAATGATGTGGTTGAACAGCGCTTGGGCGGACGTCGGATGTCAGATCTTGAGGAGACTACTCAGTTCAAGACGGCCTTGGCTCAATTTAACAGTATGCCACAGTACTTGCAGTTGTAAAAGTTTGTACTACTTACTTTGTACTATGCCGCGATGGGCTTCGACTGGGTTCAATGAATGTCCAACATGTATCTGAGAGTACGACGACTCCGATGACCAAGTGAGAAAGGAACGACTGTCTTCATTCGACCTTTTGGTCTGCCTAGTAGGGTAGACTACCGATGACCGGTAGTAGCTCAACGAAGTTGACCGTCATCAGCAAAAGTCTCAATTCAGGTCTCCCCTAGGCATACCAAGGAAGATAGGAGTTATCGTTGAGGCTGTCGGTTGGAGCTCCGCGCCACAGTTAACAACGGTTAGATGCTCCGAGTCGTCTTTCAGGAATTCGAACTATCGCTTTCTCATCGTCGCGTCGGAACAACTCTGACAGATTTCTTGTCATCTGATGAGTAGTGAGAGTTGGAACGAAACGCGATCGCGACCATTGGCAGGGCCGATTAAGCAGTGCGGGATAGTCCATTATGCGTCAGCTACTCTCGCCGGCATCGCGCACCATAACACATTGGAGATGGGCCTAATTACTGGTAGCGAGGATCGACTAGTGACTAGCCGGGTTGAATATAACGTCAAAATAACGGCCTAATCCCTCCCGCCCTCTCACAATAGCCCCTAGAACACCATCAGGTCTGACGACGAAGACTTTGGAGTCTTCCATCTCGACATGATACCCGCGATAGGCGTGGCCTTCACGATCGTGAAGAATGAGGTCGAACGGGGGAAAACTCTCTGTGAAGCTAGGTGCTGATTGTGGGATGACCATCACCCAGCGGATGACATCACGATCCACTTCGATCGCCTGAACGGTGGATACCGCCCACGCGACATCTGTTGTAAAGAGCAAAACCGTATGGAATGATGGACGAAACAGATCAAAGAGCCGTATAGACTCGGACACCGTGACCGGACCGGTTCGGTTCACGACTGTGGGCACAAGTGACGGAGCATCCGGAGCGCGGTCACCGGCTACCAAACAAGATGCACGGATTGGACCATAGGCATCGACGTATTCGGTGCCGCGGTCATACTCGTCTATGACGATCGGACTGGACCGATAATTCACGCCGAGCATGTGCATTCTTTCGCTGCGCTGTAGTGCGCCTTGTGCGGTGTCTGCTGTCAGCTTCACGGTTTTGTCGAGGAGCTGCGTTGAGAGTTGGAGCATTTCGGCGATGACAGGGATGCGTTCTGTCGTATATGTTGTGAGAAGGGAGGGCGGTGCGAGGTTTTTGGTGACAAGAGCTAGTTTCCAGCTGAGGTTGAACTATACGATCAAAATATGCCACGTTAGCTTCTTGAGAAAACAAGAGGTGAAAATATTACGGCGTCCTGTACGCTAGAGTTCAATCCTTGCCAGTGATTTGGAGGTGAGAACCGGTTTTATGCCAGCGATGGAGGCTCATACCTGACCACCGGTCGGGCTGTGGACACTGCAGGAACGTGCGGTTGTCAGTACGGAGGTGAAGGTGATCATTGTCACTGAGCTGCATCTGCAAACCACAGATTCAGCAGCGCACATCTTATAATAACAAATAAACGGACCTCCTGCGATAAAAATCCTTCCCACTCCCAATTTCTCAACCATTCGTACGTTGGGTTTGACTTGCTTTAAACACAATCATACATGAAACAAAAAAAAAACACACACCTAAACTCGGAAACCCAAACCAACTGATTGTATATAATATCTGCAGTCGTCACAGAACGGATGTGGTCGAACAGGGCTTGGGTGTCGTACGTGAGACGCTATATATTGCTGCCTACGGTGCAGAATTGGAATCCGTCAGGTCCAATTTCGTCCGAGGGTCGCAAACTGAGACTATCCGCCGGCGGAGAGTTTCAGAAATTCTGTACATATGGTTGAAGGGTGTGTCATATTACGCACGTTTTGGTAGCTCCTCCGCTGAATTGATGCCAGTGCTAAAGATACAAAGGATGAGAGGAATACATCTGAAGGACGGGAGAACATACTTGTCTGTCGATGCTGGCCGAGGAAAGCCTTATGTCCCCAGAGATGAAAACCACGTCATCCCTGGTCTCTCCAATGAAATTTAGGCCCAGAAGTTTGCGCGTCACGCCTTTGGCAGATATAAGAATTCAACTATCAGCTAATTCGCGGCGCTCACCTCTTGCACCATCTGCTCCTATAAGCCACTGACACTCCACAGTTTCCTCATAATCTTCTCCGTCCACTTTGCGTACAATAGAAGCTAGTACACGATCTTCATTTTGCTCAAAGGAACGCAATCCAGTTCCGAGCTCAACCGAACACGACATCTCCTCCAAATGAGACCGCAGAATGGCCTCCAACGTCTGTTGACCAAGCATAACTGGGTTGAACTGTAGTGGAGTGAGTATAACATCTTTGCAAAGCAATTGTGCACTTCACATAGGGAAAGGCGGGCGTTGTTTCCATGTAGGGCGTCAAAGTGAAGGTCTTGACTGGTGTCAAGGTGCCTGGCTTGTACACACGCATAGGATGAGGGCCCCGCGCCAACTCTTCGACCGCGGTAACATCGAGGAAACGAAAGAGCTCCAACGACCTGGGCTAAACAGGAAAACGGGGAATCATTCGACACGTATCAACCAGCTAAAGACCGCTCCTACCGTCAAGCCTAAACCTCGCTGACCGAGTCGATAGTCAAATTCCTTGTCAATGATCCTGACCCGTACACCATTGCGCAAAAGGGTAAGTGCCGCAACTAGCCCAGCTGGGCCTGCACCGACCTACGGACAAGTGAGTACAAGCGATCAAATCTATCCCGCAGAGCGAACAAAAGTGCTCACAATCAATATGGGGGGAGACATGAAGAAGCTTGTGGTGGAGCACGACCGTGATGATGCTTATATCTGTACCGTACTACCGCCGCTGCTCGTCGCTTCCGAGTAGCTGCATCTCACAAGCAGCAGATCGATGGCAACCTCGAACCCCCCCACGATTCGAATCTCAACCATTTGGGATCCAATTACCTAGACAGCGTTCTGTGTGCGCACATAACAGGCCCTCGAGGCTTCCTCGCGAATCGTAGGGAAAGTCGAGAACCATGTGCAGATACTATCATGTCGAACGTCGTCCGTAGCATTGACATGGAGTACCAGTGGGCGTAACACGACCAGTGGACCGAGGTCTTGTAAAGATGGTTGAGGCAGTCACTTGCAGTCGCTGTATGTAGTCGATACTTACCATGCTCTTGACTATGACTCGTCTTCGACACTTCAGTCCCTTTTCGACTTGTTCAACAGCGAAATGACGGCACGTTGGGCGCGCCACACTAATGCTACAAATGTACATGGCACCGTCTAGATCGACCAGGGATTCCTTGAGTCTCAAGTGCGTTCACAGCACCGGATCTGATGTCAAGTCGCAGTGCATACAAGGGCCAGGGAAAGGCCAGCGGTGGGTTTGGTGTCGCCTTGACCTCTCCTATTTTTCGTGTCATATTCTGAGGAAAGGGTCAGTGATTTCCATCTTGCGCAGAATTCCGGCCGTACTAACCGCTTGGGTCACGACTGGCTCCTCCGACCCTCCTGTTCGCGCCTGGCTCCTTGGTGTCTCCTTTTGCGAGCCTCTCGGCCTCTCACTCTGTGAGTACCTCGTCTGGGATCTTTGGTGTTGCTTGCTCGGGGATATGATCCACCGGCTGGTCACCGACGAAACTTTGTGTAGACATGATGTACGAGAACTGAGGTGGGCGGGTAGAAAAACGTTGCGAGTTGGACTGCTTGGAATTTCGTCTCGGATGTTGACGGCGGATGTGTGTGTTATTCCCGCATCATACATGTATTCCAAAATTTCGACGAAAGAGTGTAGCGGAAAACACTCGCCTACCCGATCATTTCCAGTAGAGGCGCCATTTGAAACACTTGGCAATTGAAGCTTTGGCGCCACATTGACAACGGTTAGACGCTGAATTCGAAGTGACTGAACAATCGCCTTGAAGGCCTTTCTCCTCGTAAAGCCAACTTGGCCCTCCCATGCATCCCCCAATCTGCACGACCACCAAATCTTCTAAGACAGGGTAGGCTATGTCGCCACATGCAGCCATGATTGATTCCAGATCTGTGTAGGTCAGAGGACACGAAGTCGGCACCACTGCGCGTCCACAAGCAGGATAAACACCCAGCAATGCATCGCTGTCTCCTTGTCGCCGAGGTTACTTATCTCATCTTTGAAACCATCCGTGAATGGGACGATTATCCTCCCTATGGCCACGAACCAAGGTGGGATAGGAGAATAGGCAAAGCAACCTTAGCATCGCTCGCTCGGACATGTCGCGCCTTCCATGAACTGGCTCTCGATGCCCTGTGGATGAAACTTGATTTTCTCGATCCCCTTCTTCAATTGCTGCCTCGAAGGATGCGGACGAAAAGGTACTATCCGCTCGTGGTTGGTAAAAAAAAAATACAGAAGACTTTAAGTCATAATTAACATTGCTAACTTAGATGCGGATGTTCATGAGGGAAAAGCACTGGCTAACGTTCCGCAAGTACGCTAGCCGTGTTAAATCCGTCCGCGGTCCCTGCTGCAGTCTTTCTTCCACCGTACAATACAACATCATATGTGCTCTGGCCAAATTCCCAAAAGTCTCTCTACCTCTGTTACCCAACTTAACGGAACTCGTTTGGAGCGAGCTGAAAATGGTGCAAATGATCGATCCCACCATCACTCTTTTGAAGTATTTCGTCGGTCCTGGAGTCACCAAAGTTTCTCTCCTCCTGTTTTGTTGGCCGTTCCATGGTTCATCCGAGATGGCTGTTCTCTCCGACTTGTGTAACTTATGCCCAAATGTTACCTCCTTCACAGTCTTCTTCCCTCGTTCGTCTCATAGCGATCCGTCGCAGGAAGTGGGCGCTATAGTCAACGGGTGGACGAAGCTGCGCACTCTCCATAGCTGCGCGCTTCCCCAGTCCGTCATGAATCAATTGGCTAACAGGCAATCTCTCGAGTCGTTGTCCATTGAACTAAACAACTCAACTTTACCTCGTTTTATTGGAAGGTTCTCAAACACATTGCGCCAGTTCTCATTGGGCGGAAATAACGCACCCCTTTGCACGAGGTATCTCGAGAGCATACAGTGTTCACCAGAGTCGTGCAGTCTCCGCGTTGGTGCGGAGGATTCCACACTCGAAGATATCGCTGGACTTTTCCGCACTCTTCCTGCCCATCTCGACAAGACAACGTTGCGGAGCATCATGATAGAGCTCACCAGCTCTTACTGGTCTACCCCAAGCGGTGAAACCTTCCGTCTTGATATCACCTTGATCACCCCATTACTGGCGTTCCATTCGCTTACGACAGTTGACCTGGACCTCTTCAGCTCAGCTGGGTTGGATGACGAAGCCTTCGATGTGATGGCCAAGACGTGGCCCAACCTCCGCACCCTTGCACTTGGAACCTGTGACGTGTCTCGGGCTAAGCCGCTCGCGACCATCAATGCCTTAATCTCACTACTGACACACTGTCCGAATCTCGAGTCCCTCCACTTCGTTTTCGACGGCTCAGTTCCACCACCAGCGGAGATACCGCACGACGTCCAGAATAACCGCATCACCAAACTACAGGTTGGCCACTCGTCGATCGAGGACGTCAATGCGATTGCGTCATGCCTTGGCCAGCTCATGCCGCGGTTGAAGAAAATAATATCAGCAAAATACCCACCAGACGACATCGCGAAATGGGAGGCAGTTCAAAAGATGTTGGAGTCTTCGTTGCGCTCGCAGTGTATCGGGACAGATTGAAGGGGGGGGCGGCGGGTTTGCTTTCTTTGCTACAATGAACGTTCTTCGCGCCTGAATTTGTTTTCGAAGATGTATGCAATGTACTACTAGTTCCATGCCAATGTACGATATGAACTGCAAAGCTCGTAAGATTAGGTTTGTTTCGCATGAGCTCAACTTTTTGCTGACCCATGTTTCTAGATGCTCTAGGCATAACTCGGCGTAAGCGTGTCTTTACCCTACTAGACCTCGCCTTCATCTCGCTCTTCGGTGGAGCGATAGTTAGGAATCTAGGCAGCCCTGAAAGCATTGAGATTGCGCCAAGCAGCGTCAGCGAAGGCATGCAGCGCCTCCAGCTCCTCCTGGGACAACTCTGTCCCATTTCCTGCCATCTGACGAGTAGTTGAAGTTGGGAGAGTGGCGCAAGTTGGGACGGAACTCGAGGGAATAGTTAAGGGATCCCAGGGAAGAATCCTGTGTCGCCGACAGGGGAGACCTAATAGGAAGGAAACCGCACGATGAAATAGGTTGTTCAGCAGCTTCTATGTGTATCAGAGCGTAATAAGGGTAGTACTACAACTCGTATGCGCACCTTCGTTGTACTGTGTCCAGCATGACAGCCGTGGGGTAAAGCTGGGGTAAGCGGGCGAAGACGAGCGACGGCGATGGGCAGCACCGGCAACCGTGTGTATAGTCCTCGTAACGTGACCTCCAGAAAGACCTCGAGCGCCAGTGGATGCCTACTCCTTCACATCTTCCTTCTATCGCTCACTCATCATCATGAACGTCCAGCAACCAAGTGGCGAACGCGGATACGTCCCAATCGCCGATCACGGCCTGTGCGTGTTCTCTTCTCTGCGTCAAACGAGATTCGTTCTAACTTGGGCTTTGGATCCGCAGTATCGGGAACTTGAGAACCGCAGCCCTCGTAAGTGTCTTCTTGATGATACTTGACGAGATTTACGAGCTCTCAAACAGGTCAGCCTCGATGGGTCAAGTGAGTGTTGTGTTCAACATGCGTCTGCTACCGTGATGTGGTATCAGCCCATCAAAGCACATGGGTCATTCGTCGTTCCCTCGCTGCAGAATCTTACACTTGAGCCCGTACTAATTTATTCGCAGTCGAGAGTTATTGTATCCCCAACTTTGATTCCCCATCCGTTTTTGCTCGCATTCTCGACAAGGACAAGGTAGGGGGGGTGGGGAATGCTGGTTATGAACGTGGTTGTCTCATGCTTCATATGTGTGCAGGGCGGCCATTTCTCCATAACACCTACTGTCCCGTTTACCACGAAGCAGAACTACCTCCCTAGTTCGAATGTATTGCAGACCAAGTACGTCCTCCGCACATCTAGGCAGGACAACACTCAACGTTTTCGGCGCCGTACTAGATTCCTCAACGAGAAGGGTGTCGTCAGTGTGACTGGTATGGGTGCTTTCTTTGAAATGTTTGAATGAATCTGAGCTGGAGTTCAGACTTCTTACCACGTCATGCAAACGGAGATGACAATAGACCTCTGCTCTTTTGGCTAATTCGGCGCGTAGAGGTTCGCTCTTTATATTCATCTATCCATTGATCTTCTCACGTCGTTCCATAGGTCGTTCGCGGTACAATGCCTGTCCGCGTTGAATGCGCTCCTGCGTTCAACTATGCGCGTGACCCCCACACTACCTCTATCATCCCAGATGACAGCGTCCATTTTTGCAAACAAGCCAAAGTCTCGTTCAAATCTCAAAACCTTGACCTCGACTTACGCTTTGTGGCAGAGAGCACGCTCGAGAACATCTCCGCGCCAGATGTTCAGATGGAGTTACTTGAACTGTCGGGAAAGGGACATCTTGGACCAGGTGCCTGTTGTGAACTACAGCTTGAGGAGGGTCAGAGAGTGACGTTCGTGTTGAGAATACCTCCCCATGAGACACTGGCGCCTGAACTGAAGCCGGATCAGGAGAGAGCCGACAAGCTAGGTATTTCCCTCGAAAGTGAGTATTTCGACTCCTGACGTACTTGGGGGGTGGACTAATTATAACATGCAGAACTCTGGGTTGGCGCGTCGAAGATGAGACCGAAGGACGATCCAGTACTAACAAAGGTGCGTATACGAGCTGTAGTGCCCTTATTACGCTCTGATACATGAGTAATTATATAGGAGCTGCTGAACAACCTATTCATTGTGCGATTTCCTTCCTATTAGGCTTCCCCTGTCGCTTAAAGCAGCCTTATGATACTAGTCCACGAACGCTTACTGGAACGCCTGGGTTCGCAAATCAACATACCAAGGCTCGTGGAAGGAGGCCGTTCACCGAAGTGCGCTCGCGCTAAAGTTGTTGATATACGAGCCTACAGGTATGCCTGCACTGGTTTCTTTGTTGTTGATCGTTACGAGTGAGGTCCACATAGGCGCGGTGGTCGCAAGTCCAACATTTAGTCTCCCGGAATATATTGGAGGAACGAGGAATTGGTGAGTGCGCTACCTGGTTGAGACGGCGAGCAAATGATGCGACATTACTTAGGGACTATCGGTACGACACAGTCACTTGTTCTATAACGTTCACTGAACATTTGGCCGACAAGTGCTTCCTGGATTCGTGACTCATCGTTCACCCTTTACGCATTGATCCGTCTTGGATTTACACAAGAAGCAAATGGTATATCTTGCTCTAGTCCTCGTCTTAACGAGTATGCACTGATGATCTACGCCCACAGCTTACCTTGATTTTATTTTCGAGAGGTTAAGGAACAAGAACCCGGATGGTTCACTGCAGATCATGTGAGTGTCTTCTTCCGCAGATGAGTTGTTCTGATCGACCCTCCTTTTGGCTTTTTCTGTCGATAGGTACACGATTCACGGTAGGTACAACTCGAACGCGTTATACGAAACGGGGCTAATCGGGTGGCGTGTTAGGTGGTAAAGATCTTGAAGAAATAGAACTAGGCCACCTTGATGGGCACAAGGGCTCGAAGCCTGTCAGGTTCGCCGTTTCTGCGTTGTGCGCCGGCTCCTCTCCGAAATCTAATTGAACTGGGAACAGGATAGGAAATGGTGCAGCTGACCATATACAATTAGTAAGTGCGGTTACGTCGTTTCGTGTCAATATTTTGACCACAGCATCGCAGGACATTTATGGAGAACTGCAAGTTTTTTTTTGTCGTTGTTGAGGAGAGATTCGTTTGGCTGACACGATGCTTTCTTGCTGTAGGATGGATTGTATCTACCTGGGACAGAAGGTGTGTACCGAATCTCCTGCTCTCTGAGTTGCGCGCTGATCACAGGCATCAATGTCCGTAGTTTGGTCGACCCTTGGTATGCGTCGTTCCGTTATTTTCTCACCTGGCGCGCACTCAGTGTTCTCTTCCAAAAATCCCGATTGGATGCAATGTAGTCATATGACACATGGTGAGTTCATGCGCTACCACTGTACATCAAAATTGACTTCCTCAACCATAGGGTACTGGTGCGGGAACTGTGAGTCGCTTTGCCTCATTACAGGTTTTAAGAGACAGGCTGAGTTTGTTCTGATTAAAGTGTAGACTGTGAGTCTGTTATGACGTGCACCTGCCTTGTACACCAGCTGACGCACGGTCTCCTGGCCCTGCAGACGTGGTGGCGCACTGCAAGGAGCCTGACTTGTACGTGTTGTATTTCGCTGAATGTTAACGTGTATGCTTAAACATGTATGATTTTACCCAGATCCATATGGTCAGTACGAGTCAGGAAAGATTGTGTCGAGTCTAAGTGTCCATGTGCATATCGCAGGGAGGTCCGAGGAAAGAAGAAGCACTTTACTGTGCGTCAACTTTCGTTGAGTTTCTGCGAGGGTAGTCGTCCTGACGAACACGATTTACAACCGGAAAACGTAGTATTCCAAGGTACGTCTGCTGTTGAAGTGCCAACTTGTCGCTGAGAATGGGCGGCCCTTGCGAATTCAGATTATGCTTTGGTGAGTTGCGTTGTCCTTGAACATGATTGCAAGAACTAACATGGTGACTGACGCGAAGGGTGGCTATTGACCGAGGTATGCAATCCTCCCCTCCAAATATTGGTATACTGTCTCCTCATTCCTCTCTTTCATGCGCCACGACCCAGGTCTTCGTCTGGCTGACAAGCGTTCCCTGCCCTGCCCTCACCGTCTTGAATGGCTTGCCGCCCGAGATGATCTCTATGAGGAAATCATGCACAAAGCGTGGAACCCCGAGTTACAGGTCTTTGGACAGAGCTACGAAGAGACGGACGTACTGGACAGTTCCGTGCTGATCATGCCGTTGGTATTCTTCATGACGCCCGTGAGTGTCTTGGCGTTGAGGAGGTTACAGGTCGAAGATGCTACTGATATGATAGTCGGACCCACGGTTTGTCAATACGCTCAGGCATATCCTGAAAACTCCTGAGAGGGGCGGTTTGACGTCCAACGTGAGTCTCGCCTCGTTCAATGAGAGTCTGTGCGACGTCAACCGACTTTGTGGCCGGTTTTTTTTTTTTTTTCAGAACCTCGTATATCGTTACGATGTTTCCAAGAGCGACGACGGAGTCGGAGGTGAAGAGGGGACGTTCTGTCTATGCACGCTGTGGTGAGGTTTTTGCCCGTTTCAAATATATGTTGTTCCATTCCTGAGGATGCTACGCGATCTCAGGTGCGTCGAAGCGCTCACGCGTGCTGGGGAGTACGAAAGACCCTTGCTGCAGCGCGCTATAGCCATGTTCGAGGTGCGAACGCCGTCTTGCATGCGTCGGCACGAGTATTTAAGTTGTCCCTTACAGGACTTTTTGTTGTACAATAACCACGTGGGGTTGTGTACGGAAGAGATATCAGAATCTGGTGAAGGGTGAGCTCAAAATACATCTTGTCGGGTTCTACGCCTCTTAAACAAAACTGACACTATAATTTTCCATTGTAGATTGGGCAACGCGGTGCAGGGATTCACGTGCGCGCCATGCTTTTTTGCTGGCTTGTTGAATCGTAGATGTTGACGTCATTCTTGGATAGACACGTCACGTTGATTTCGGCGGCATACAACCTGTCGAGGACTTTGGCGGCCCTCAAGTGATGGTCGTCGGGCGTCATTGGGGTCATGGGTTACTGGATTATGTACGTTTATATGGGTCGGGCACCGTCGAATTTGGCAGGATTCGAAGGATCCGAGGGGTTGAGGATTTTCCGACACAAAAGGTATGTTGTAAAGTACTTCGGGGGAGACACTGGGTGTATGGTGTATTTGGTCGTTTTGGGAATCTAGTGAACGGGGGTGTTATTTGGCTGTTCGTCCTTCACGGCAATGTTGTGTGTTGGATATCTTACCAAAAAAAAAAAAAAAGATACGCACCGACAATCATCCTGCCATGTTCACTGGGACTTTACGGCTGGCAGAACATTATACCTCACCTCTGATCAGCAGCAAATACTCGGAATTATTATTCCGAAGCAACCCCGGTGACAAATCACGTGGTGCAGACGAACCGCCCATATTATGTTGTACTTCCCAACAAAATGAAGTGGAATGACGATGCTACCTTGTTGGGTATGTGTGCTACATGTGAGGTTACATATGTGGCTAGATTGGCGTATATATGAGACCGAGTGTCCAGTGTCCCGCATCCGACCAGAGAGAAAGAGGGGAAAAAAAAAAAAAAAGGACATGACTACAAATCGACAAGGTCGGGAAGGAAGTAGGGAACACTTTGGTACGACATTAATCGATGAATGAGGAGAGGGGGGGTGGGGATGCAACGTCCAGGCCCATTGGTATCAACTAGGAGTCCGTCCTCGGCCGATCAATAATGCGGTATCCAATGAATGGGAGTGAGTATCAGGAGGTCGCTCTCGAGAGGAACGCCGGTTGGACACGACACTCCGAAATGGTGACATCGAGCGCGCATTCTCGCCACTGCTATCACTCCGTGCACGACTATGTCGTCGATCAAAGTCGATCACGCTTCCCCGTGCAGCAGTGCCTATACCAGCCATCGTCAACACGGCGGGCATTTGGGAATACTCTGCCACATCGCTGTTCTCGGAATCGCTGTGCCGGTGTGACAATAAGGGGACAGAGATAAGTTCGCTCGCGGTGTGTTGGTGGTTTGAATGAACGTTGCCGAGGTCAGGTGGTGGATGGATCAAGGGGGAGTGGGGTGGATCTCCTGCGTCGGTTCCGACGATAGTATCTCGCCATTCACCAGAATACGGATTCCACGGATCACTGTCACCGAGGTCAGGCGCTGAACCGTTCTTATACTTCCTCAGTCCGATATCCGAAGCCGGGTCCTCAACGCGCGTTTGACTGGTGTCGACAGTGTACTGTGAGATCTGTTCTTTGCGCAAGGAGGAACTGAATGTGAGAGCACGGAGCGCATTGCCGTCTGCTTCATCAACACTGGCGCGAGAGTGACGTCGCGTGAGTTGATATGACCCGGAACCCGTTCTGGCGTCCGCCTCTCCCTCCCTTGGTGCCACAGCAGAACGCTTGCGCCACTGTCGACGAGCGAGGAAACATCGCAAGCCGAACAGCAACACACATAGTGCGAAAAAGCCGACCAGCGCAACGAGGACGACGACACCCACGGATAGCTTGGGTTCACTCGCACTCGACGAGGTGCTTTGCTGGGACTGACCGCCGCTCAGTGGTTGATTGAGTACACGGACGGTATGAAACTCGTCAAGAGCTTGCGTGATGTTTGTTAAACCAAGAAGGCCGAGTGTTGGGTGTGTGCCTGTATGCACAGATGTGTCGAAAACACCATTCGCATCAGGCTGCTCGTAGGCCATAACGGTGTAGACATTCCGCATAAATGGAACGCCAAGTATCATGTCCCCGATATCGGACGTCGGAGTAAGTTGGCTATCGTCGCTCTGGATGAGGCCGATGCAATATTGTGAGTCAGATTGCCCCGATGGCTCGTTCGTGAGGTCGAGAGGATGTATAGGCAACTCAGGTTGGCCATCAAGTGTGATAGTCATGTTGAGGGGTGTATCGCACGGGACGTAGTCTATGCGGCGCGGGGTAAGTAGCCATTAATGAAGCAGTTGAGAAAGACGTACATTGACCGTCAGACGCAGGACTTATGCCCAAAGCGCCATAAATCCCGTTGGCTATAGTGGATGTTGTGATTATCAATGGGACACCAGAATCCAAAAGCGCCGTGGGGTAGGCAGCTCCAGTGACTGATTGCAGACTAACTGGTCGCGCTTGGCTACCAACGTATACCGTGATGGCCTTTATACTAGTCTTCCAGAACAATATACCGACGCTCTCGCTAACTAGCGGTGAATACTGAATTTTTGTGGGATCTGGTACGATATCCGACGGATGTTGACCGATTCCGAGTAGAGATGGGATCTGATTGGATCCAGGTCGAGCAAGAGTAAGAGAGAAGAATGCTTGCGAAGGTGCATCACTAGATGGAGTAAGAGCGAGCAGATTGGAAGAAAATGGAGCGCCGTCAGGATTATTATTTGTAGTTGCAGGGACAGCCTGTCGGATGAGAGAGTTTAAGGGAAGGGAAAGACCCAGGATCCCGTCAAAGTCGTAAGACAGAGGTTCGCTATTTACTGACGTCGCCGCAGCTGGAGAGATGGTGAACATGTGAGGTCATGTAACTCGTGGTCGACCTACCAAGTGCCTGATTTGAAATTGTGTAACCCCCAATTTGGATCTGGTCCCACACGATGGGTCCACTGACAGATCCTGCGAGATACTGGATGTTGAAAGTAGCACCCGTTGGCTGGGAGGAACTCGGGTCATACAAGCGGCCGTTTGTTGATGAACACGATGCTGTTGAGCATGCAGTTGAAGCGATCCACTACGGTCCGATCCATGCAGGCTATGAACACGAGGAAAACACCACTCACGAGATCCGAAGAGCCTGTATCGACTTGAAGTGATAAATTTTGCTGGGTCGCACCGACCTGAACTGGGATAGTATACGCCCTGAAAGAAGTGAAGTAAGTAGCTAAGGACGAGCTGAAAGAGGAGGAAGAAGACGAGAAGACGGGAAGACGGGAAGATTGTTTGGAAGCCTCGATTATGATGGTGAAAGTGGCGCGATTGATGCCCGCCATCGTTGTCGTCATTGAGTCGACGAAGCCGAAGTGTTAAACAGGAACTTACACGGCGAAATAGCTCGTATAAACCATATCCATGTTCAGAACAACGCCCGAGCTCCCACCTGAATCTTCGTCGCGAGCGTGGAGGAATGCCAGCTCTTTACTTTTTCCCTTCCGAGAGGACGAGCGAACAACCGCGGGGGCGATCATGGGGCGAGAGCCAAGAGAAGGAAAGGTGAGTACACGGACGAAAGTAAGGGAGAAACGGAAAAGTAGGATAGATTATAAGCGCCGAAATGAAGAGGTCCTATGGGAGGCATAAAAAGAATGAAAGATAAGTGGGCGGTATGAGAGGGCCGCGTGTGAGATTGGTGGAAGAATATTAATGGCGGATTCGAGCAGATGATGAGTGCATCGGCTAGACCGAGGTAATTAGAGTCGGGTCGACGAGAAGAAAGACGAGGGAGCGGTGGTCTATGTGCAACAGCAAGTCGAGAAGGAAAAGAGCGGGAAACACGGCTGGTTGGATTCTGCAGGGTCGGTGTAGTTGAAGCGAGGGTAACGTCTGCCTCCAGGCACAGCCGGGGCTCTGCAAGCTGCCAGAACATGAAAAGTCCGCGAACCCGGAAGCTAATAACACTCACTGCTCGAAAAATAACACAAAATTACTCCACCAACGTCGACAGTCAGCGCTTTTGATGTTCTGAGAAACAGCACGCTAATACCTTCGCAAGCATTTCCCCGCGTTGGACCCAATCAAGTATGTCATTCCCACGTCCACGAGGCTGCACCCACAGATTTCCAGCCATTCACCTGCGCCAGCGATCTTCTTCCTGGTAAAGAATTCGTTGCATAATTCTAGGCGTGTATGTTGTGCGAGTTGACCTCTGCAACGCTTAGGGGCATGTCCGACTTCAGAAAACCCAACCATCAGATTTGAATGCTAGTCTCTACTTGATATTATCTCGTGCATGCAAATCTCATCTTGGCAATTGAGACGTCGCGACTACTTCTCTCAATTTCGAGCTATGTCACGCAATTCCTCTTCAGCCGCCAAGGGGCGATTCCGCAACGGTGGTCCTAATAACAGGAGCAATTCGTCCGGTCCTCCTTTGACCCACTGTCAGTGCCAATTTCTCTCACTCAAGTTGAACTTTACGTGTCTCAGTAAATTTATAGTCCTCTCTCTGCCAATAGTCAGCACCTTTCTGCAGGGTATCGGTGCAGTCCGCTGAGGAAATGACTAACGCAGGGACATCATTCACCATTGCAAGAATCCATTTCGCGCTTTACAGATGGGCTTCTCAAAAGCGCACCGGCGGTGCCTGGACTCGACCCATCGATTGCGGTCGCACCGCGTCGTCTTCATCTCACTCTGGGCGTCATGTCGCTCGTCGAATCTGTGTCGCCAGGCGACAGTTTAACCGAACCTCCGAAGACGCTCTCCGAGGCACTTGCGCTTTTATCTTCGTTGGGACCGCGGATTAAGGAGTCACTCGCGGAGAACCACCTCTGCGTTCCTCTCCAGAGGATGGACATCATGAAACCAGACCGCGGTGACCCTGACAACGCTCATGTACTCTGGTTAGGACCTTCATTCGACACTGAAGACGCACTGCGCTTAAAGGCAGTCGGTGGTAAGCGGCTATTGCGTCCCTCTTCACGGCAATCTCACTCGCTGTCTCTCAGAACTGGTAAATCAAGCCTTCATAGAAGGTGGATTCATTCTAGACCGTCGTCCGCTCAAAGTAAGTCCGGGTCCATCCTACTTTTAGTGTCGTAAATCTCAGTGAACGTGTGCATAAGCTACACTGCACCATTTTGAATACGACCTACCGCAAGCCAAAGTCGAGAGGACCACGTCAACCATTTTCTTACAAGGCCCTTCTCACGTCATCCGCAACGCGGGGATTTCTTGCAGAGCCGTCCGAACCATCTGATTCTCGTCAACCAGTCAAGGTGGATTTTGGCACATGGAACGTAGACGAGATACAGATTTGTAAAATGGGCAGTTACGGACCAGCGGGAGAGTATGTCAGCTGTGGCGGTTTCTCACTCTTGTGACTCGAATTTTACTGGGGTCCTCTGCGTCATAATACACCGCCTTTTCAGGGACTTTACATGTTTTTTTTTGCAATGTTCCGTGGGGTGATGCTGTACGACGGGGACGTTGGTCGTTCGGCCTGATTCGCACGCACAGGCCTCTAGTCGGCACAGGTGTGGCACAGCCTGCGCGACCGCAAGGATTGAAAGAGCGATTGAAAGACCGCCTTGTATCATCGTGCGACTCTTGTCTCGCTCAACACCATCATCTCTAACAGCGCCCGCTTCACGAACAACGTCCTACTTTCTACGTTCAAGTAATGTCTGAAATCAGGAGGAAACTCGTCATTGTCGGCGATGGTGCTTGCGGAAAGGTTTATTCCATTTGTTCTCATCTTTCGTCAACGAAAACGTGGCCTGATATCACCGCGACAGACTTGTTTGTTGATAGTTTTCTCCAAAGGAACATTCCCTGAGGTACCGTCTTTAGTTTACGCTCTTTCTTTGTGCTCGACGCTCACTCTCCTATTTCGTTTTCAGGTCTACGTTCCTACCGTATTCGAGAACTACGTTGCGGACGTGGAAGTTGATGGCAAACATGTCGAGCTGGCGCTATGGGATACGGCGGGACAGGAAGACTACGACCGTCTCCGACCTCTCAGTTACCCTGACTCTCACGTCATCCTAATTTGCTTTGCGGTCGACTCACCAGACTCTTTGGACAACGTACAGGAAAAGGTGCGCCTCATGCCTCCTTTTTAGTCCCCCCTTTTCATCCGTTCTGACGGCATATGCCGAACTCAGTGGATCTCTGAGGTCATGCACTTTTGTGCTGGTCTGCCTATCATCCTTGTCGGTTGCAAAAAGGATCTTCGACGCGACCCCAGAGTAATCGAGGAACTCAGGAAGACGAGCCAGCGTCCGGTCACTCCGGAGGAAGTAAGTGTATAAGCCCAATCGGATCATTTGATACCTATCTTGCTTTGCAGGGTATGGCTGTGGCGAACAAGATTGGCGCGAAGCACTATCTCGAGTGCTCAGCGAGAACGGGTGAGGGTGTCCGCGAGGTCTTCCAGTACGCCACGCGGGCTGCTCTTCTTAGTCGGCCCAAGAACAGCAAGAAACACCACTGCGTGGTTTTGTAGACTACGTCCTTACATTACTCGTCGCTACTCCCTTCGCTGCCGCCCGTCCAAACAACGCCCGCCTTCCTCCTCATCAAGAGTCCATACCCTTCACGACTAGTTGTTATTGCAATCTTCATGATCTGACATTTCTCTCTTTCTTTTTTATTTTCTATGGCATGATTGGTCTCGCCTACAATGACGTGTTTGGTGTGGACTCGCAAATCTCTCGGTTTCATGCTGAACTTGAGGCGCTTTCGTGTTCTAGCAACAGTGCGCCATGGGAATTGCCTCTGAGGTTTGCAACGTGCTGCAATGCATTTGCCAAGCCAGCGACTTGGACGTGGGCGGTCGTCATCCCAGCTTGCCAACGTGGTGCTTCATTCGATGTTGTAGCGGGTTGTCTTCGGTTCCAGAACGTTTACGACGGTTAAGCAGGACTACGTGGTACTTACCGCGTTCAAGACTTTGGTGAGGTGCGACGGCCTTGAAGCGAGGTCTGCTGTAAGTACTCCGCCACGTACCGAACGACCAACCACAGCCTTCCCTGCCCTGCAGTAGTACATATGGGGATGGTCACTCGATCAACTACCATCGCGGCACCCAATAGAATGGTATCAAAGCGCAGTTAATCTCGATCTCCTCTCGGTGAGAACCGCAAGCTCGAACCTATACTCTGCGAGCTGATACTTGAGCAAGCAAGTTGCTGCACCCGTTGAGCGGCAACATGACGGGGACACGAGACGGGACTTGCACTCCACTGAGTTTGGACTCTAGGTTTTACAAGCTCGAGGACGACGACGAAGCGGCGTTTTTTAAGCGCTTGACTGGGATCGACGATGACGAGCAGTTGAAGAAACACATTCTTGACGTCCAAGCTAAAGCGTACGATGTAAGTACCCGTTTCGTCCGCATCCCACAGTGTCGATCTGTTTGGGCATGAACGTATGATAACCCCCCCCCCGCCCCGGCGGAATGGCTGGCTGACTGACGATCCTACACCGTGCACTCGTTCAGATCGCGCTATATCCTTGTATCCGTTTATTCGGATTTACAAAGCAAGTTTTGTCTTTTTGCTTGAGCGGTCGAAACTCGCCAGCTAATTGCGGTTGTTGCGATCAAGGTTCAGGATGGCTGGTTTTCCCGTCTATCGGCATGTTTTGCGGCTTGGACGCGAGCGCGAGGGAGCCATCTTACTTGATGTTGGATGTTGCTGTGAGCAGGCGGGGGGGGGGGACATGATTTCGATCGCCCGTCGTGCGACTGACAAAGCAGTTGTAGTTGGAAATGACCTTCGGCATGCCGCTCTGGACGGATTCCCCGCTCAGAATATGGTAGGGTCAGATGTCCTCCCCGGTAAAACAATTAGCATCCCGGCGCATCGCCTTACTGACTAGTTTTCATTCTGTTTCTCTAAGGGCTTTGGGATCTCGGTCACGAACTGTTCAGATCCACGCCCGCGACATTCCCCGCTCGCTTCGTCGGCGGGGATGCCCTGGATCCCCGCGTTCTCGCCGTCGCTCCAATCATGTACGATGAAGCGGATGTACCGCCCCCTCCTGATCTGACCACCCTCACTTGCTTGAACACCCTCCGCGGTTCCGTTTCGGTCATCCACGCCTCCTCGTTCTTCCACTTGTTCAACGGGGAGAAACAGCTCCACCTGGCGCGCGCCCTCGCAGGGCTTCTTTCCCCTCGACCTGGCTCCGTCATCTTTGGTCTCCACGCCGGAGCACACGAAACGGGGTGGATCGACGAGCCGCTGCACGGTGCAAGAGTGAACATGTTTTGCCACAATGCGGAGAGCTGGGATGCGATGTGGGACGGTGGCGTGTTTGAGGAGGGGACGGTGAGGACGGAGTCGGTGTTGGTACCGTACCCTGCTGGGGATGATTGTTTCTGGGTGCTGGAGTGGTCTGTCACGAGGCTTTGAGTTCCGCGGTGGCCAGTCGAGTCGGATGTGGGGATGTGTTGCTTTGGAGCGAGCGTCCTGTTGTGTCGAAGGGAATAAATGAGCCAAAGTCCGGTGGAATTGGGATCAGGAATGTGATGGGATGAAGGTTCCTGCGCGACGGCGCATCGGGGGGAAAGCCCAATTCAAAGCCGACTCTCATGGGGATGTAAACCTCCCTGCAGGCACCCATACAGTCGAAAAAATTTCGCCATCAAGGGATCGACGCGTAAGAGATTTGAGGAACAGTTTACTTTTTGTCCACACCAAGTCTGAAACGATGTCCCTCGCCGGGAAATGAGTATCTCTCGAACTGGCCCTCTCATAAAGTCGAAAAAAAAAAGACACAAACATTACCTTTTGAACCTGGATGAAACAGAATGCCTAAACCTGTGAAAAGTCAAAAGTAGGGATTTTTACTGAAACAAGGATCACGGAGACTAGGGGACGACGCGGAATGTCTGATGCGCGCGGCGCCCAGGAACGATGTGGGGGGGGAGGTTGGCATCACGGACGCGGATTAGTCCGGGATGTGAAAACGTTCCTCGAGTGTGGTAAGGCAAAATGATGGGGTTGTGGGAAGCGCTGCTTTGTGATGATGTGCTCGATCAGTACCTCTTTGTCGTTGGAAACGAAAGATAACTGCAAATCGGGTTAACCTGGCCTGTACAGAAATGCCAAATGTCCACAGTGAACAAGGAACGTCCGCCCGAATCTGACTTTGCACGTCACAAAAGCAACAAATGAAGTTCATAAGGGTCAGACGACGGATCATGATCGCATCGACTTGGCCCATCAAACGGGACGAACGTCAATATCGGACAGGAGGCTGTGAAGGTGGTAAAAAAAAAGCGGAACTCACCGAAAACGCTTCCGCACGTTTCGTCGGGGCCGAATGCCCCTGACGTTCTCTTGGTGGGATATTCACAGGCGCAAAGGAAAAGTTCACTTCGAGGCCACGCATAAAAGTACGTCCTCTGCGAATTGTTCCGAAATCGTCTCCGGCGAAAGTGTTGTTTCGGAACAAAGGGTACGGAATTTCGGAACAGACCGTTCATTCAGGCTGTGGTAGCGTTGATGCGACTCTTGATTCAGTGCAAGTTTCCACGGTGAACGCACGGGAGATGAAATCCAAATTGCATAGAAGGGGCAGTATAACATGACGTTTTCCGGCGCTGACATCATTAAGACAATTCTGGAATGAATCGCCGAATAGAAAAACAAAGCCCGGCCAAGTTTGTCGAAAAACGCCTGTGATATCCCGTGACACCGTTTCATATGGATCAAAATAAGGGCCACGGCGCTCGCTCAGTAAAGCATTTATTCTGGACCTGCGACAAGACGTCGAAACTTTGTGCGTGAGATATTGACGTCCAAGTTAAAATGCCGGCATTGTGGAGGGAAAAACTCGGGAAGAACAGTATTGTGCCGTTGGATCCGTGTCTTTGTGCCTCTCCGCAAACTACCAATTTGGGCCGATAAATTGCATAGCCAGGAGTGAGCTGTTACGGACAAGATTATCGTCGAGCCATAAGGTAAAAGTCGTGGAGGGCCCAAGATCGAGGGCTGGCGACGACACAGACTTGAGCGGTAATAAGGGCCAGGGCAGGGAAGAAGTCAGGGCAGTGCGTAATGAATATCCGTTCGTGCTTTTCTCCGAGGGAAGCGTTCTGTCGAGAAAGCCAGTGTCTGGACACGGGGATCACCAGCCTCAAGGCATCATGCAAGGCCAAGTTGTGACACGATTGCAGGGGCTGGCCGGAAACTTGATCAAGGTCTGGACAGGCCCAGGGACGACAACGATCGATGTAGGACTCGATTCAAAGCTGGATTCAGCGTAAGCCAGCCTGCCGCGTCACTAAGTACGAGCGGAACTTTATCAAAAAGATGCTTAGCTTCAAAAAACCGAATCCTCCGTTTAGCAAATCTTCAATGTTTTTCTCCGAAATAGGAAACCGACGACTCCACACTGTGAATTGCTGGCCCATGTTCCTCCTAAAATCGCATCATCAGGATCGGTATCATACCCGCCTCCGTCTTTGCATAAAACGCGCTGTTCTGCCGATGACCTCTAAACGACAACTTTCGTCCTAGAATCTCATTTGCACCCTCCCTTGACTCCTCCACACCTCTAATACCATCATGATTCGATTCGAGGGTATGGCACCAGAGGTCATAGAGGCCATGTGCACTCCAATGCACCAGATTCTACCCGCCCATTATCCCACTCCGACGTCGCCCATCATTCCATCAGTCTCGACGTCCCCCAGCATCAAATCCGGCTCCCTCTTCGTTGGGTCTATGTCTGCGATACTGGACCGTGACCTGCTCAAGAACAACCGCATCACCCACATCGTCCAGGTTTTGGATGCTCCTTGGCTGTCGATATCCGAGAAAGACGGGTTTCGTTGTCTCAGAATCGACATTCTTGATAAACCATCTGCTGACTTGCGGCCTCACCTAGAAGGCGCTTGTCAGTACATCGCAGGTGCCCTCAACGCCGGCGGGAACGTCCTTGTACACTGCCAGCAGGTATGTCTGGCCTGAGTTTCCATTGACCTGAACGGTATACTAACAGCGGACGGTAGGGTGTCTCACGCTCTCCGGCAATCGTCATCGCTTACCTCATCCATAATTTGGGTATGTCGTATGATCAGGCGTATGCTCTGGTCAAGCGACGTAGACCGTGCATCAACCCAAATCCTGGTTTCGTTAGCGCCCTTCGTGCTTGGGAAGCCAAGTGGCACTCGACGTCGTCACCGCAGTTTAGAAGAGCCAACACGTCCTACGTGGCTATGACCGCCAGCGAGGCCACTGATCGCACCGCGAACGCGCGTCCTCCTCAGCTCTTGAGGGGCATCAGCCACACCGGTGGTACCAGATCTTAGCCACCTAGACGGGCCTGACACGACGGCAACGTCCGCCTTTCGCCGGTCGGCCCACATTTTCTCTCGCATCCAATACCGTCGCTGGCTGCAACAATCTGTAACACATGTAACAATACCCCCCCCCCCACTCCTTCCACCAGTCCTGTGGTCACTTCATCTCTTACTCGCAATTATTATTGTCCTTCCACAATTCAACTTACTTTGGGCAGCACGAGGCACATACTAGGTCACATCTCTACACTCCATATATCTCAGAATATTTGACAATACAAGGTTCTATGATACTATGGGACGGTGTAACGATAAAATATTTTCCATCGATGTTGTTATTGGGTCGACGCTGGTCTGGATTCTCATATCCGTGACCATCCTCCTATGGCGAGGTGAGACATGACACCAAACCATCTCCATTCACTTTGCTGTACTGATCTGTACCTGTCTGGTGCGCGCTCGTCGTTCCCGCAGCATTGCCGACTTGGGTCACGTTTGCTGTGCGTGAATGAACTCGGTAAATACTCGTAACCTGCTGTGTATGCAATGCGCTGCAACGCTTCTTTCTTAAACCCTCACGAAAGCCTTCCACGCCCCGATGCACGATGAGTGTTAGTACGACCGCGACGTACATCAGCTTGGTTCAAGCTTTCAAAGTGAGATCTCCACATCTACTCTCAGCGGTGTATCACTTAATTCCCGGGCCCATGAACAAAGTATTGCAGAGGTGAGACGGGAGTCACTGGCCTACCGATTGCATAATGACGCTGGAGAATCCCAAGTTACACCAGCAGCGTTATGGGTACGGAATCATCTCAGGTCTAGAACTAGGCGCATGTGCTTACTGCGTGTATCCCGCAGCTACAGGATTATCTCTTGACGCTTGATGACGAGGTACGTAGTCTTCTCAGATCCATCCCGCAACATGAACTGAACAGGGCTCCTCGCAGGTGCAGTTCATGACAACAGCGAAGGAACGTTGGAGGCTGGCACGGCTCTTGTTCGTGATCACACGGTACCTACCGATTGTGGACTTGTCTATGACGCTCTACGGTGCAGAGGCACGAGATCCGTGACTAGTCTTGACACTGATCGCATTCCTCCAGTCGTCTCCCTGGATGCTACGGAAGCTTACAAGGTCAGTACACGAGAGAAGAAGCGAGCAGTCCATCACTTATCCGAAGAGCAGTGCTACCCACTCTTTTGCGCGTCAGGAGGTTCAGAAAACCATCCCCTTGTTCTGACATGCCTTTTGACTCACATGCTGCCCAGTGACCTTCCTCGTCACCATCTTAGCTAGTGAAGGTGTGGAAGCAATCGCCATCTCCTCCTCGTAAGCTGATGTACCGTTTACAGGTCTCTTGTTCATTCGTACGTGGGTACTTTGGCACGACAGTCGACGTATTAGACTCTTCATCGCTATCATGTTTGGCGTGAGCAAGCATCGTCTTTCGGGTCCTCTGGATGCGTGACATGTGGCGATTTCAGTGCCTTGTAGTCCTCACTGTGGTGTTTCTGGCGTGCGCGTTCGTTTCATTGAAACCCTGTTAGTGCGACTGCCCATCAATGACGTTCTCTGCTCACTCTGCGCTCCCAGATTCCGCCCCTTCTCTCTACATGTCAGACTGTCTATCACTAGATATGAATCCTTTCGATACGCTGGGCCTCGTTGTCTTTGCGATCTTCGAACTCAGTAGGCAACTGTAAACATCCTTCTTCCCCAGCCGGATTCACACTCACGATCATAGCGATCTGTTTCCTGACCGCCTATCGTGCCATTCGTCACTGCCGTTCCGTTCCGGTTCCCAAGCTTCTCAAGGCCCTCTGTCAAGGAAATCTTGTGTATACGGTCGCGCTCCTCTGTGCGTTGGCATGAATTCGATGCAGACCGTCGTACTCACCTTCAGCGGTGCACACAGTGACGACGGTAGCCAATCTCTATGTGCTTCTCAATGTGGTATGTATGCGTGATATATATATGTATTTTGCTAGATTCTTGATTCGACTCCGTCACATGTCTAACAGCGTTGGAAGAACCAGAGTGCGTCTCTTAACCAGTAAGTTGAGCATTGCAGACGTCTACTCCGAATCTTAACGTGGTTGTTTGCGTCGTTCCAGAATGCAGCTGGTCCTGCATAGCGTGCTTGCCTCGCGCATCTTGTTCGGCTTGCGAAGCACAGACCACGCGGACGATCATCAGCAAACGCCCCTCAGCGCATTGAAATTCGCGACTTCTCCCGTAACAATTGACCCTCAAGTGATGGATATTAGACGGTTGAGCAGCGGACATTGGGAACTTGGAGTGTAATACTGCCTTGCTATCCGCACGAGCGCTGGCGTCTGCCTTCACGATCGCTCACAAAAAAAAAAAAAGACAAATAATCATCGATTCGAGATGGTATGATGAATGTCATGAATTGCAACTTGGTACTGCCGATGCATCGTATGCGGTTATACTACCTTGTCACCAGCCTCCACCAAATTTGCTCCCAAGTTATCGGGTGTTGCCAACGTCGGGTCTATCTGGGTCTTCAAGCGCCCACCAAACAATACACCACCGTTGGCAGCGCGGAACGCATCGATACGAGCTTCAACCTCGGGACGGAAGTGCCGCATCAGACCCTGGATGGGCCATGCTGCGGCGTCACCAAGAGCACAGATCGTGCGTCCCTCGACTTGTTTGCTACGGAAAAGAGGTTTATGAGGGAAAGAAGGACATGAAGAGATTATCATCTTACGTGAGCTCGAGAAGCATGTCAATTTCTCGGCGGTGTGCACGACCCTCTACCATGCGGTTCATCATGTTCATCATCCAAGTAGTTCCCTCGCGGCAGGGCGTGCATTGACCACAGGATTCGTGTTTGTAGAACTGGAAAAAGTGATGAGCCTTCAACGCAAGTCGATACAACAAAGTGAAATACCGAAGAGAACCGCGCAATGGCCGCGACGATGTCAGTACTCTTGTCCATGACGATGACAGCACCCGTTCCCAAACCGGACTGTGCGTCCTTCAAGGAATCGTAATCCATAAGAACCTCTCCGCACTTGTCGATCGGTAGGACTGGGACGGAACTTCCACCTGGGATGATGCCGAGCAAGTTGTCCCAGCCACCCCTTATGCCCCCACAATGCCGTTCCAAAAGTTCTCGAAGGGGTATACTCATCTCTTCCTCGACAACGCACGGGTTGTTGACATGTCCACTGATGCAGAACAGCTTTGTGCCTTGGTTGCGCTCCCGTCCGAAACTGGCAAACCAGGAGGCGCCCCGTCGACAGATGGTAGGCGCGACAGCCACAGTCTCGACATTCGCGACAGTGGTGGGGCATCCAAAAAGACCGACGTCGGCGGGGAAAGGTGGCTTCAACCGGGGTTTGCCCTGCTTGCCCTCGATGGATTCAATCAGCGCCGTCTCCTCGCCGCAAATGTACGCTCCTGCTCCACGGTGCACGTAGACATCGAAAGAATAACCGGATCCACATGCATTCTTTCCGATCAGACCAGCGCGGTAGGCCTCTGTAATGGCCTGCTGGAGATGGGAAGCCTCTTGAACGAACTCCCCGCGGATGTAGATGTACGCTGCCGTAGCGTTCATGGCTCGTCCGGCGACTAGGCAGCCCTCGACAAGTTTGTGAGGATCGCCGCGCAGGATTTCACGGTCTTTACAGGTACCCGGTTCACCCTCGTCGGCATTGACGACGAGATAACGGGGACTAGATGGGAGTGAGAGTAAGATGCTCGATAACCTGGATGAGTGCTACAAAAAAACACACCGCTTGTCCTTCTCCCAGCCAGGCTTGTTCATGAACGACCACTTGAGACCACTCGGAAAACCAGCTCCACCACGTCCCCGGAGCCCAGAATCCTTGACAGTTTGGATGATCCACGAGTCGCCCTTGAGAATGATATCCTTTGTACGATGCCAATCACCGCGAGACTACAAACGAGGGGTTATAACAGTCTTGTTCAAATAATGTGATCCGTTGACGCTCACCATGGCGCCCTTGAGACCGTGATCATGCCTGCAGTAAGCGTTTGTGAATATACGGTCTTGGTCTTTCAGTCCACCGTAGCGGCGGACGGGTGGATCTGCCACCGTCGCAAGGCTGCGTCTGAGCGCAGGCGTCGCTTGCCGCTGAATGAGTGCGGCGGATTTTTGGGCCCTGAACATTGTCGCGCTCGTCGTCGTCGTTCGTCGTCGTTTGGTGTAGGTTCAGGCGCGGAAGATCCCGGTGTAGACGAATTGCAACTCAGCGAGTGACTACATACATACGTCTTTACTGCACGCTAATACGAGCGTAGACTGGTGTCGACGGTTCGATCTGCGTAGCACCGCTATCGTCGCGCTCGCTCAAAGGTCGGAAACATTGAAATTGGCCAACGGGACTTCTCTGGCAGTCACTCGCGCTATACTAGGGCCTCGTCTCCCGGAAGGCTAGCAATGCCGGACCAAAACCGCCGCCACGAACGAGCGCGAGATGGTGACCTTCCATGGCTTGCCATTCAGGTCTATCAATGGACTCATGCTAAGATCCAGGTATTCAATGCGAGCAGGAAAGTGACTGATAATCTGAGGGTATCTCGGACGTGGGCACGCGCTGACTTTGGCCCCACACGGACCTTTTAAGAGAATCAAACTCGGCGCGACATAGATGTGAGTTGTTTGTCAGGAAATTTTGTTTGGATTGTACGGGTCAGATTTCGCGTGGTATCCTTCGGTCCACCCTTTTACAGTCGGGCCAATCTGAACGATCAAGTTTCGCGACTAAGCGACATATTGTCTAAAGATAATATCGCTCTGGTGTACTCATCTTTAGGTGAAAGGTCTGTATGTCACAGGGGGACCAGCTCAGTGGAGTGCCCCAAAACTTCCATGACATCGGACGAACGCAAACCGCGCAGTACGCCATTCTACGGAATCTGTTTCCACCCAGAAGTCACTCGCAGTCCAAAAGGTGAAGCACTCATCTCCCGATTTGTGTGGGTGTCAAACGAACTGGACAATGGTAAGGACGACTCTTTTACTTCTTGACATAGAGCCTCATGATTCAACAGGAAGAATTCATCGGAAAAGATATTAGACGTATCAAGGAGATCTGTGGACCCAAGGGACGTGTCACTGGGGGAATCAGCGGAGGAATTGACAGCACCGTCGCTGCAAAACTGATGCAGGAGGCCATCGATCGACGGCTCACGCCCTACTTGATACTTATGTCAAACCTCCAGATTCCACGCCATCATGGTAGTTAATGGCGTCTTGCGTCCGAACGAAGCCAAGAAAGTCGACGCCATGCTTAACAAGGATATCGGCGTCGACCTTACCGTCGGTGATGCGTCTGATCTCTTCCTCTCGCACCTCGGAGGCGTAGACGACCTAGAAAAAAAGCGCAAGATCATCGGCAATACGTTCATGAAGCCGAGGCTGCCAAGATCGAAGCTGTCGCCGAGGAAGAAGAGAAGAATGGGGCTGAAGCAAAAAGGAGAGTCGAATGGCTGCTGCAGGGTACCTTTGGGTTTGAATTCTAGTCTTGATCGATCTTGATCGTTTAGACCTCCTCAACATGTGACCAAACATTTTGCACGACAATATAATGGACATCTTCTTCAGGGCTCTCTGTGAGGTTACGTCTGTAGTGCAAGTTGCACGAGGTGAGCGGTTGACAATGGACAGACCGAGCCAGAAGCGGGCGCGATACTTACGATACAACCACGTGTCTTTTTGCGTCCCAAGGATCAAGCTTGTCACTGACGCACCTTTGGCAGGAAAGACATTGTCTGTAAGTACAGCAAGACCGCCTCGCTTCAATCGGTGGCTTTTCTGCAGCCTTGATATCCTCCAGATAGCGCTCATCCACCAGCGTCCAGTCTGCCGTCCTGTCGTGGTCCTCGTTGTTGCATAATATTCTATGCCCGAGCGTATGATGTATCTAGCCGCTTTAAGAAAACCAGGTTGTCAAGTTAGGGGATAAAGATGAGACTACGTACCGCGTTTTCCCGATTCTCACCAATGGAGGAGAGATCGAACCTATATTACATACCAAGCGAGAATCCCGCTTTTCCATATCTTCGACCGTGGCCGATTCGGGATCCAGCCCACAAGCACGCATGACATGTGCCGCTCGCTCGAGCAGCAGTGCTATCCTTCCCCTCCCCGGAAATGTGAAGATGTTCCACTGGGCATTAGGGATTCTGGATTATTCTTGTGACAATTCAGATGCAGATACCAAGATGGGGAGTGACGATAATCATATGAAAGGCTTCATTGAGCCCCGAGACTCACCATCTACAGCGTTTATACTCTTCCAGCTAGTCCCGGAATACCAGCCTCTGGATTCAAGATCATGGTGCAAGCTTGCTACAGAACAAGTAGTAAATGTCTTGCGCCTCGTTCAGCTAGAGGGCCTCCCTACCTCAATCGTGTTGTGATTGTTTTCATTTTTACGATTCTGACTCGAGGGACCGAAACGCTAGTACATAGATGGTATCTGAAGTGCCTGACTCAGGAATTTTGAATCCATTGCAAGTTTGGATCTGTCCTGCGCCCGGTAAGTATACGTGAGCAGCACCGCAGCCCAGTGTCTTTCGAGCACGGCAGTTATCGTAGAAAGCAGGGTAACCTTTTGCAACGCAGAGAGCTACGATATTGAAAACTCGCCGTCCAATTCTTGAAGCTTGAATACTTTCTGGCAAGCAAAGCGCGCACGTGCTTCTCCTCTCCATCGCATTTCGCCTTGCGCTTTTGCATTTCACCGAGACAAAAAAGTCGGATCAATGCAGAGTGACTGATACCTCGCTTTTCTTTCTTGTGCTCCCAGTCGCCACCACCCCATGATTCCCCATGATTGACGGCGAGCATCTAAAGCATCGAACCAATTGCTCGTACTTACTAGTACTTAGGAGCTTTGGCCCCTGCTGGGGCGGATCGAGTATCTTATGGTCCAAACCAAGGGTGTACCTACATGATACGGCATAATACATAGTCACTTGACACCTGAGGCTTGACATGGAGAACGAGAACTTGGCAAGACAGCCTCTCGTGCACGCTTGACAAGGAAGCGACAGCCTTGTGGTCGCAAACTTTAACTAGTCCGGGTTGAGTACGTGACCATTCGGAAAGCAATGCAACACGAGGGTACTTACGGGACGACTGTCATTGAACTGATGATCGCACATCACAATGCCTGAGAAACTGAGAGATGAGGAATTCCGCGTTCTGACTTGATATGACGGAATTGCGGTAGATATCATCATCTTGCTCGAGTTCGAATTGAGGCGCGGAGCAATACCATATGCGAAGAATGCGTTCAGTAAAAATACAATAATCGCAGGCCATGTCCAAACCATGTATGCGTACAGTCAACGTCCCGCTCTCCCCTCGGATGCCCAAATCATACAAGTACATTAAACATACATATCTGATTCCGAGCCTGCATTGCTTCAAGTTGTCGACTGTTTCTTCACGTTCATGTGGCGTGGTTCGCTAGATCTTCCAAACTGCACTTGATCCTCGAGGTCCTGCAAGTCGCCGCCGGAAGGAGGAGATTGTCGTTTATACAAGTCCTTGAGTATGCGTGTGAGATTGGGTTGGCCGTTGAGAAATGGATACGTCGTCGCATCGAGACCGCTCGCATAGACACGTAGGCACGTATCTTTCGAAGAGTCTACCGTGACGTCAAATGCAGACTCTTCCACACCGAGGTCCACCAATATTGCGATGTAGGGGAGACCATGATAGTCAGGAGCAATGCTATGATGGGTTCGCTCGATATTGAATAGTGTACGATACTGTGACCTGATTCGGGCCTTGTCTGAAATAAGGATCTGCGACATGGTAGGCTGGTCGCCGTGTTGGAGAGGTTTGAAGTACATTGGTATAACCTTGTCGATCAAAGGCTGGTTGTGACTGCATTGCACGGCACTTGTCCGCGCCCAATGGCACGACGTCCATGTCTCGATGCTATAATATGAGGTTGGGCTTGGATCAGGGAAGGAATCAAGTACGTAGCTTACCATAGCTGCTCCACCTGCTTGCTTTGCCTGATGTTGAAATCCATCGAGACCCAGTGGGAGAAATTGATATAGGCATTCTGAAACTCCGTCTGGGCCCCTGGTGCTGCTTCCCATATTTTCGGCCCAAAAACGAACGTGAGGAAGTCAACAACCGGAACAAGTTGACAGTCCTGAAGCACTTCCTCGAATCCTCCGCTCATATGCGCAGGAGCATCCAATTTCGTTCGAACGAAGAAATCCTTTGCAAGGAGCCAGAGAAGACGGCTGACCAGCTCCCCAATCTGGCCGATATCAACCACCCCCTCGTTGACCATCTCCTCTAGGTGGCTTAAAGTCTTGCCCAGTAGTCTTTATCGCGGGGAACGTCATGCAGTAAAGAGGCGGCAGCACATGATAGAAAGGGCTCGGAAGGGTAGGAAGAGTAGCTCCAGATTCGATCCTCAGTGGGCTTGATACACACACGGAGATGACTTGCCACCGAGGTCTCGACGTTACGAACAGCATCGCGGTGACCAAAGGCAATGTCGAGGCCGAATCTTTGAGCAAGTACCGCGAATGCCTGGTGAGCATCCTTAGGATCGAACGTCGGCTTTCCACACAACTTGTCTCTGGCGAGCATGAGGAGCTCTAAGAGTGCGCAACCCTCCTTCAGTGAGGCCCACCTGCGAATCAATTAGCAGAGAGGCGCGAAACCAGAAATAATCACATACAATGGACGTCCATATCGAAGGACATGCTCCGCCTTTCCCACTTCATCTGGTCGAACCTCATCGAGCGCCGGAGTATTTTGATCCCATCCAAGCTGTGTAAACGGTGGGAAAACTAGTTGTCCTTCGACAGCGACCCTTGCCGAAGGAACTAAGAGCGTTTCAGTTAGTAAGACAGTAAACTATCACGATGCCACATACATAGAGCTTGAGGAGATGCGAAGTGCACGACCTTCGACGTCGTCGAACCAAATAATACCCAAACTACTTCCGTGCTGTATTGCGAATATTCTTTGATAATCCGCGGCACCACAACTGCCCGGAGAAATGGTTCCGACAAGTCCTCCATCGAATGCAACACATGAGACTCGTCGAGAGCGATCACAAGCCAGAATGCCTTCCGAACGCGCAAAAAGGTCTTAACCATCTCCAGATAGTACTTCTTCAAGACTACCTCTTCTGTGGGGAGAGAGCGCATTTCTTCTTTGACCTGTATACATGTTAGTATGGCGATGTATTTCGTACATTCATTGTACTGACGTTTTCGTACTCCTTCCCCAGAGCTGCAAAAAACAGGTCACGAGCACCGCTTCCGATTTTGCACATGTCCATACACCAATCATTGAACACTTTCTGCTCCTCCAAGAAGATGCGGAGGACTTTGAAGATGGACGCAAAAAACGCACGACACCGGATAAAATACTCGCCTTGAGTGTCACAACGGCCGGTAAGGATATTTGCAGGTACATCATCGCGATAAGGATATCCTTGTTTGTCGTTTGCGGATCGAATATTCATGTATAATACGCATATACCCTTGGTTGCAAGCTACACGGAAGAGGTGCATGTTGGTTCAACTATCGAACAAACGATGTTGAAAACTCGCCTCAAGCATCAAACGTGTCTTTCCAGTACCGGAGCTCTGGACTATGGAGCAAAACTTGCCGTAATACCTTTCGTTCCCGCCCTCGTAAAACGCCTGGTGATTTTGATTGAGATATTCGCAAAATGCGTTAACGGCAGGACCTCGATAAGTGGCGGACAACCCCTTCCTCAATGCGTCCAACCGCAGTCCAGAAAGGGCTCCAGCCGTGTATTGCGTGTGAAGGCAAACCGAGAACGTACACGGAGAAACCTACCTGGCTCTGGCATGGGAGCCTGAAGGACGGCTACGCGTGACGAGGAGTTTGATCAAAAGACGAAAGCCCATCACTAATGATTGAGCGTACCAAGTGTGCGAACATCGCGATACGACCCAGTTTGCCAAGCATTCGCTACTATATGCTGTAAACTAGGATCCTTGTTGACGAGGTCGAGTGAAGGCATAATCTCGCGATATTTTCTATTCAGGCGATCGTCACCAAGAACCACTGCCACGACCACGATTGCCAGATCACCGGCTGATGGACTCGGATGCCAATTGATGTTGGACTCAGACAGAAGCCGTGCCACTGCGTTGTCCATGTGATGGTGGCGGTCGTCTGTGTATACGGACTGGACCGCAAGTGCGGGGTTGGACGGAATGTCCACATCCATCGAGGTTGGGCCAGACAGAGGGGTAGTACGACCGCCGCACATGAGAGCTAGTTCGGAAGTCATGGAGAAAAAGTTGGATTTTCACCTAAGATTGGTCCCCCGCAAAGGCACCAAGACCGTCGTGACGTTTATATAAGCAAAGTCCCCTAGTCTGCTGTTGGCACCTAGGTTTCCCATTGTGTAAGCCTAACTAAGAACAGTTGCTTGTGCCATAAATGTTCATCATAAGGCCCAAAACCCAGTGTTAAATATTGCCCCAAACCTACTCTTTAACTTGTAAGATTCAAGCTATTGTCATAGTAGACTGTGAAGCATGTGCTCATCAGTGTCAGGGCAGGCACTGTTGAACCTATGCGCTTATAGTAGCCACAGTTCTAGTAGTGTAGTAATACTAAGTGTAATGCACTCTTAGATGTAGCAGCAAATGCTAGTATAAATAGTAACAAATAGTATTGAAGCTCAGCTCAAATACTTGCTCCAGCTGTATAGTATATAAGGCTTCCCTCTGAGTATCAAATCCAGTCCCTCTGAGTGTTTTCCAAAGTTTCTGATGTGGAAAATTGATCAGTATAAGAAGTGGAAAGCATAGGAACACACGGAGAGTCAGAGGGGTGGGACTTTGACTTCAGCTTGTGCACTGCTGAGATAAGTGATGCTTCGAGCTCTTGCAATGTCTGACACTAAAACTAAGCTTGAGAAAACAGATCAGTTTAAGTCTAACCTGAAGACTTGGATGGTTAATGAGTAGCATCAACTTGGGCTCATTGACAAAGGACAGAGTGATGGGGAAAGACTTAGAGTCGCTTGTGGACAGGTAGCCCCAAGAGAACCAAGTTAAGGTCTCTGGGTGTTTGCATTCCAGTATATATACTATGCTACTGTTTGTATCAGACAAATAATTAGTAATGAGGAATGTTCCACAACATTCCATGATATTTCATATGACATTGTGATGATGTCATGGTCCAGACCAGTCTAGGTAAATCTAGATATAAAATGTTCTAGGCGGGTCCAGGCCTAGTCACATGATATCTAAATATAAGTCCTTGTTGCACATGATGTAAGTCACATGATTAAATAAGCATGTGATGTAAGTCATGTGACCATAAAAAGGAGGAGAAAAACAAGGAAAAAATTATACCTCGTAACAGCTATGCCCTTGTATGAGTTCAGTCCCATATTTCGGAGGTGTAGAGAGCAGAGGGAGAGTTAAGGAGAGAGAGAGGAACTCAGGAAAATACTGAGAGGGTGATTTAAATGATATTCGAACTGGGAAAAGTACATGTGCATTCTGACCCTTATATACTGCAAGGGAAAGTCTATCAGAATTAGTCTAAGTTGAAATTCTGTTGTGAGCCTAAGCAGTATGACAAGGGAATGGGTAGGATGAGTCAGAGAGCATAGGGAATGAGTAAGGAAAGAAGATAGATGAGTCAGAAAGGTATGAATATGTAATTGGAAACATGTAACGTAGCAAGAGGATCATATGGTGCACAACTTGCAAGCGAGACAGAGCTAGATAGCATGGTTTCTGATCGGATGATCTTTGCTCTAGTGTTTCCAGTCATTTTCCACTGATATGTGTAGTTGGAGAAGTTGGAGTTAGTCAGAAAACATACGGAGAGATGGTGTTATAATACACATTTTTCCCTATTTATTTTCTTTTTCTTTCTATTTATTCTAATTTATTAAGTCCTTAGCGCCTAGCGTGCTTACTTTCAAGACTTAGAAATGTCTAAGTCTCTTTCCTACTCACGTGACTTGGTACATACGATAAGATCATATGATGCAAGAACTAGCTCCTATGCTATCTCTTTACAGACTTACAGGCTCTCATAGCCTTATGCCTCATCTTTACCGTATGTTTTTCATCTTCGTTATTTCCTATTTAATAGGCTGTCACACCTCATGGCCTACACACCGTATTAATGTGGCAGCACATGTTTACCTCCTGTCTATGCTTCTCCTTCTATTTTACATGTGCCTACCTCATATTTAACTTCTCTTCCATTCCATGGCTATGCTTGATGCATGCCTGGTCCATATGTTATTCATTCTATCGGTAGATCTGCTATATACATGTACAAACCCCTATGTAGTATATAAAGGGTCAATGCAGTGACCAGGAGATTTCCCATCGAATCCTCCTGAGTCTTATTGTTATAGGGTATAATTTTTCATCTATTTTTCTCTCTTTTTCCTTCTCTTTTTACGGTCACGTGACTTATATCACGTGCTTATTTACTCATGTGACTTGCTCACGTGCAATGAGGACTTTATATTTAGACATCACGTGACTAGAGTCTAGACTGGCCTAGAACATTCCTACCTAGACTTATCTAGAACCGGTCTGGACCATGACATCACCTGACGTCATAGAACGTTGTGGAATGTTGTGGAACATTTCGATGATATCATTTATTTGTAGCATACAAACATTGTAGCAGTATATATATTGCAATGCCATCGCCCAGAGACCCTAGCTTGGTTCTCTTGGGGCTACCTGTCCACGAGCGTGCCTAAGTCTTAACATCCCCTCACTCGCTTCTCGTTGACAAGCCATAGTCAACACTACACGTTTACTCGTCCCAAGCCTTCAAGTGGGGCTTTAACTTATTTGTTTTCTCCGTCTTAGTTCTGATGTTGACGTCGTGAAAGGCTACGCCTAGCGCTCATCTCATTAGAACCAAGCTACCCACTTTCCCGGCATCCGCACTACCCATGTCTTTGCCGTTACCATACACCATTCCACTTCGCTGCGCATTACCATGCCTTTCATTTTATCTTAGTCCTCGACCGTTGAGGTTCAAGAAGGGCGTTATGCTATCTAGGGCCCCACTGACGGATTCTCTCGTGCGAGAACTAGGGTTCTTTTCCTAGAGGTTAAATCCTCCGTCAACCAACCTTCTACTTCATTTGGGTATCGTTCCGCGTCCCCATGAGGCACATTCTTTGTAGTCGTTATCATAGCAACTCTCCCTACACAAAAGAGCAGTCTTGTGCCCATGTAGCCTTAAGAGTGGTTTATATCAAACCTTACCATACGTAGTACTTCGGGGCTGTGCCAGATCGGTTGTTGACTGGACAGCGAAAGGGTAAAGGAAGAAACAGACCCTGATGAAGAAGCATTTTCACCGTGGCTCGTACAACAAGACAATGAGTTCTCGATACTAGGGCGCAAGCAGCGGCCCTTCAATTTCATTACTTAAACTGCACTTTCACTTCCGCTCCTCAAATTAAATTTGAGGATCTCGAACCAGTTCCTGAGTGGCTTGTCCCGAAGTAGGAGCCCTTGGACTTTCTTAACAGAGTAAAGAAAGAAGAAGAGATCGAGGCGGATCTCGAATATCAGATTTTCCATACTCCCACACCGCCTTTCAGATCTCCTTCCCCTATTCCTCCCCAACCAGCTCTACCTCGGCGAACATCAAATTACCTTCGTTTCCCTGCACGCTGTCACGTGCAAGAATATCTCCCTTCTCTTCGCCGCCTCCGCCAACAGGTGCCCTTGGTAAATTGCCCACGACATGCACCTTATTACCTCTATGATGAATCAGGATATTTTTAGAAAATGTCCACCCTTCCCCAAGACGTCGCCAACTTACAGGCACAGTTGGCCGCAGTAACAGCAGCTTTACAACAGCTGCAAAATCAACCTTCAAACCTCAGCCGAAAGGTTGAGATTTTCGCAGATCCTGGTTCCTTTGATGGTAACCGAAATAACTTCTCAGTATGGTGGGTCAAACTCAAAACTTGGCTTGCCGCAAATCAAGGGGTATTAACCACCAACTTCGATGGTTGCATGGCGGTACTCTCACGCATGAAGGGTCCGATAGCCGGCCGATTCGCCGAGGCCCTTATCCGAAAATACACCAAGCAAAACGCCTGACCAACGTTAGCTATCCTAGGGGAGGAAATTGAAAGATATTTCCGACCTCTAGCAGACAAAGAGTGGGTGAAGAATCAACTCATCCAACTCAAACAAGGAAAGATGCGAACGGATGAATTTGTTGTCAGGTTCCACTTGTTGGTCCTACAATCAAATTGCTCCCATATGCATTCAATTTACCTTTTGGAACGGGCAGCACGGCCCGATATAATCAAAGAGATTTACCTACAAGGTACTCAAAAGACAACAATAGAAGAGTACCTTGACGAGGTCTGGGGGATTGGAAGCCGGTATGATCTATTTGAATTCCAATTCGGTAACAAGAGTTCCCAGGGGCATGCCTGGGTCAACAACGCACAAAACAATTCTTCCTCCAGCCGTGGAGGTAAAACATATGGTACCAGTGGAGGCGACACAATGGACATTGGCGCCGCACAGAAGGGCAAGCAACCAGAGCAGAGACGGCTCCAAATGGATTGCTATAAATGTGGCAAGTCAGGCCACTTTGTCCGACAGTGCAAGGCGCCAAACTGTCGTTGTGGCTCGGACCGCCACATCACGGACTGACACAGGATGTCAGCAAACAATGGTCGCCAAGTGCGACAAACAGAAAGCATGCCAGCTGATCACTAGCATGGCATGGACTTCAAAGAGGCGAAAGCCTTCTTCTTTGACATGCACAATTCAGAGATGAAAGCTCAGGAAAAAGCCTTTGACCCTTGAACACGGGGACAGTTCAGGGTGCCAAATCTCTGGCAGGTGGCAGACAGCGCTCAAAAGCACCTGTCAGGAAGCCCGAGCCTGTAACTCAAACAGGACAAAATAAATGTGTTAATGACAATGTTTCTTTTTCTTGTACTAATAGGTTTTCTTGTCTTGATGTTCTTGATAGTTCTGATTGTTCTGATTTTCTTGATAGTGCAATAGGTAGTTCTAAAAATACAAAACAATGTACAAAAGAAGAAAAAACAAAATCACAAAAAAATAGTTTAGTTTCTTTGTTTTCTGATTTCTTAGATACGTACGTAGAAGGGGGGTCCTTCTTACGAGGCTCGGCGGTTCAACCCGTGCTTAATTCCCCGAAACCCAAAATAACTTCTTCTATCAACTCCCTGTCCCCTGGAGATGATTTCCCTAAACGGATAGTTACTAGATCGGTCTCTCTTAAAAAGGAACTTAAGATTCTGATTGAAGTACTGGACAAACACATGGATGTTGACACCACGTCCCCTATCCAAGTTCAAGCTCTACTTGATAGTGGAGCCAATTCTATCGTTATAGATCACCAATGGGCTAAGCGACAAGGCATTATACTACGCAAATTGTCGACACCTATCCCAGTCTTTAATGTCGATGGAACCAAAAACCGAGCAGGAGATATTACTCATATCGCAGAAATCTGCATGGAGTACAAAGGTCACAAAGAAATAGTTCAAGCTGAAATCAGTGATCTCGGCACTGCTGTGATCATCCTCGGATATACATGGCTCGAGTTTCATAATCCCAACATTAACTGGCAAACTGGTGAAGTTAAATTAAATCGTTGCCCAAGATCTTGTTATCAATTATCTAATCGCGCTACGTGCCTCGCTTCGATCGAACTAGAAGAAGAAGTTGAAGCAATCTCAAGATGGAAAGGTTTTATTAGTGACCTTGAAACTGATGACACGTGGAAGAAGCTGAGAAGCACAGTCGTGTTGGAAACACCTGTCAAAGAACTGGTTCCCAGCATCTATCACAAGGACTTTTATGAAACTTTCTCGAAGAAAGAATCCGAGCACATGCCAACACGCAAACCGTGGGATCATGCAATCGAACTTAAAGAAGACTTCAAACCCAGGAAAGGGCGAATGATTCCTCTTTCAGCTCAGGAGCAGGATGAAGTCAAGTCATTCATTGAAGATCAGCTCTCGAAGGGCTATATTAGACCGTCTAAATCACCTCAGACATCACCTGTCTTCTTCATTTCTAAGAAGGAAGGTACTAAGCGGATGGTTCAAGATTACCGCTATCTGAATGAAGGCACGGTTAAAAATAATTATTCTTTGCCCCTGATTAGTCAGCTTGTTGACAAGCTAAAGGGTGCAAGATATTTTACAAAAATGGACCTTCGATGGGGATACAACAATATATGTATCAAAGAAGGCAATGAATGGAAGGCAGCGTTCGTCTGTTATCTCGGTTCTTTTGAACCTCTCATCATGTTCTTTGGTCTCTGTAATTCACCAGCTATGTTCCAGGCTATGATGAACGAGCTATTTGCGAATATGGATGATATTGTTGTCATCTATATGGACGGTACCATATGTTTTACCTCCACGGCTGGAGGAAGAATTGTTTTGCACGTTGTTGACCCAGGCATGCCCCTGGGAACTCTTGTTACCGAATTGGAATTCAAATAGATCATACCGGCTTCCAATCCCCCAGACCTCATCAAGGTACTCTTCGATTGTTGCCTTTTGAGTACCTTGTAGGTAGATTTCTTTGATTATATCGGGCTGTGCTGCCCGTTCCAAAAGGTAAATTGAATGCGTATGGGAGCAGTTCGATTGCAGGACCAACAAGTGGAACCTGACAACGAACTCGTCTGTTCGCATTCTGCCTTGTTTTAATTGGACGAGTTGGTTCTTCGCCCATTCCTTGTCTGCTAGGGGTCGGAAGTATCTTTCAATCTCCTCCCCTAGGATAGTGTTACATGTGGCTTTTACTATGAGAACTCTTTTCCTTTTTCGTACGTTTCCTCTTTTGCACCTTACCCATTTTTGTCTACAGACCTCAATCCGGTAGTAGTCTCGTTTCTTATCTTTCTTGATGGTCTGTGCACATTGACGTTTCCATGGTCCATGCACCGAATACCTACATATATAAAGGACGTGTACATTAGTATTTATCCCAAGCTAGTTCTATGCAGAATATAGCTTATTCTCATCTGAACTCTTGTGTGCAATTACACGAGTCATTGAACCCACTCTTGAGTGGTTCGCTTGATTGAACAGTTTGCAGCTCTGTAAAAGCTTGGACCACTTGACGACTTTGTTCGCGATTGCACCTCGAGTTCAATCTGCGTAACAGATAGCTAACGTTGGCCAGGCGTTTTGCTCTATATATTTTCTGATAAGGGCCTCGGCGAATCGGCCGGCTATGGGACCCTTTATGCGTGAGAGTACCGCCACGCAACCATCGAAGTTGGTGGTCAGTACTCCTTGGTTGGCAGCGAGCCAAGTTTTGAGTTTGACCCATCACACTGAGAAATTGTTCCGGTTACCATCAAAGGAACTGGGGTCTGTGAAAATCTCAACCTTTCGGCTGAGATTGGAAGGTTGGTTCTGCAGCTGTTGTAATGCTGCAGTTACTGCAGCTAATTGAGCCCGCAGATTTGCGACATCTTGGGGGAGGGTGGACATTTTCTAATAATATCCGGGCTCATTGTACAAATAATATGGTGCGTGACGTGGGCGGTTTGCCAGAGGCACCTGTGGGCGGGGGCAGCGAAGAGATAGGAGAAATTCTTACACGTGTCAACGTGCCAGAAAACGAAGGCGGTTAGACGTATGCCGGAGTAGAGCTGGTGGAGGTAGGATAGGGGAGGGAGATCTTGGCGGTGGCGTGGGTGTGTGAAAGATTTGATTTTCGAGATCCGCCTGAGACGAGTGCTAGGCGTAGCCTTTCACGACGTCAACACCAAAACTAAGACAGAGAAAACAAATGAGTTAAAGCCCCACTTGAAGGCTTGGGACAATAAAACATGTAGCGTTGACTATGGCTTGTCAATGAGAAGCGAGTAAGGGGATGTTAAAACTTAGGCACGCTCATGGACGGGTAGCCCCAAGAGAACCAAGCTAGGGTCTCTGGGCGTTGGCATTGCAATATATATACTGTTACAGTGTTTGTACGCTACAAATAAATGATATCATCAGAATGTTCTACAACATTCCACAACGTTCTATGACGTCAGGTGATGTCATAGTCCAGACCAGTTCTAGGTAGGTCTAGGGTAGAATGTTCTAGGCCAGTCTAGGCTCTAGTCACATGATATCTAAATAAAGAGTCCTCATTGCACATGAGCAAGTCACATGACCGAGTCATGTGATCCAGTCACATGAGTAAATAAGCACATGATATAAGTCACGTGACCGTAAAAGAGAAAGAAAAAGAGAGAAAAATAGGTGAAAAATTATATTCTGTAACAGATAGGCCCTACATTGCTTCCTCTACCCCATCCTCTGTCCCTTTGAAAGGGTCAGAATATAGCTCAGGCCTCATCAGAAGGCTAGAGGAGGAGATTGTGGGGCTGAGAATATAGGAGGATGTGTTTCCGGTTGTCCCACCCACTGTTACGTGTTGAGCGGAACATGACGGAAAAACAAACCAAACTACAAGAGATGACCTTTGACGTGGGTCACTCGGAGTCCGCTAGACCCGTTAAGTCCTACCAACCCCATGATAGCAACTAAGGCCGGGGCTTGTGAAGGTAGAACCATAAGTATATTGAACTAAGGAATACGACATGGGACTACAGCTACTTATATACCCTAGATAATGCGCACGGACCATGATCCGTGCCCCTCTGAGGTGAGCATGCTAAGTACTATATAAGTAAGTCCCCGTACTATTAAGGTAAACCCTAGACCTGTAACTCTAGGTCGTAAGTCTAGATCAGTTCTAGACCACCTCGCTACCTGATAAGATGTAACGACAGGATAAGATAAACGCTGACCTGATAAGATAAGTGCCATCTAGATAAGATAAGATAAAGAAAAGTTAGACGCCATAAGTGCTAACGAGAAGCGCCTTGAGCGCTAGTGGCACTTTCGTCTCACCCACCAGCCAAATCAGAAACCCACTGGAAAGGGTGAAAAATGATATAGACCCTCTATCGGATGATGAGGAGATAGAGGAAGGGTCATTGTCAGAGGGAAGTGACTCTAGGAAGTCCAGTGGTGGCGATGAATAGGTCAAGTGGCATTTCCATCTGTTTTCTGTACTTCTTTTCTGTTTGTAAAAATGCTTTTTGTATCATTGTACTTGTAAACTAGTGAAAATAATCTTTTAAAAATTGTGTGAACGGAAAAAGAGTGGAAAAGCAGAAAAGACTTGAATGTTAATTCAACAATAGTAGGAAGATCAGAAAACAGATAGGAAAAATAAATGAGAGAAATATTCAGAGTTTGTGGTGACAATGTACACAGGAACTAGTCAGATAGAGGCCCCAATTTGTCTGGGTAACGAGAGTGAAAGTCTCGAACCAGTTCCAGTGCATTTCTAAGTTTTGTAGCTAACAGCCAAGATGTCTCATCATCAGTTCCTTCATACTCAAACCAATAAACAAGGTATAGTAGCTGACAATGTCTTTGTCGACAGTCTACCTTTGAGTCTAGGATTTCCAATATTTCATACTCAGGCTTGCCATCGACTTCAACAGGAGAAGGTGGAGATTAAACTTGATTCAGAATAATGTTCAAAAAAGTGGGTTCTAGCTGGAAAACATGGAAAACAGGATATATTGAGCATAAAGCATCTAGGAGCCTAAGCATAAAGGAGTGAGAGCTAGGTTGTGAAATAATATGAAAAGGACTAAGATTTATTTCCGATAACTTCTTGGATGGTCTTGTGGAACAGAAATATTTGGCCTTGATATAGACAAGATCATTGAGCTTAAATTTCGAAGCTGGAGTATACCGGGAATCTGTGGAACCTTGATATTGTTTTTGCATAGAGGCCATTTTTGTCCATAGGAAATTGTGAAGTTCATTGAGGTCGACTGCATAGTCACGAGTGCAGGAAAATATGAGGTCATATTCCAGAAGGATGGAAATATTTGGATGGTAGCTCTTGTTTGCAAAGAATGGAGATACACTGGTAGTTGTGCTCGGGTGTTGTTATAAGCAAATTCCATGAGAGGGAGAAGTTTTGACCAGTTGTCCTATTGATAGTTGCAATAGATATGCAGGTACTGCTACAGTGTCTGATTAGCATGTTCTGTCTGCCCATCATCTTCTGGATGGTAACCTGATGTAAAGTGTAGTTGGATGTCAAGGGCTTTTTCAAGTGATCAGAAAAAGTGGGAAATGAACTTGGAACCTCAATTGAAAGTGATGTGTGACAGGACACTGTGTTTGAAGAATATGCTGGTAAGGAACAACTTGGCAAGCTCTGGAAAGAATACTGCCCAATACCCAGTCAATCAATGGATTATAGCAGGTGAGCCAGTTGAGTGCAAGAACTAGGCAAGAAGGGGAGTCCAATGAGGTGACATAGAAGATAGCAGAGGTGACATTGCCAGAGGTGAAATGCATGGAAAGATCTATTGCTTGAGTAATGGTAGTATTGCAAGTACCATTAAAAAGCTTAAGTCGAATAGAGGAAATCAGAAAGACCAAAAGATTGTGTTTTACAACAAAAGTAGGGTCAATAAAGCAATGAGAGAAGCCAGAATCTGGAAGTACCAGAAAAGAGGGTATAGTATCATAAGAGTTCAAGGAAACAAGAGGAGTAAAGGAATGGGGATCAGAAAGAGCAGATGTGCTGAGATGAACCTCCTTGATAGTATGGTCTGGTTCAATACAACCCCCAGGCTGAGACGAGCGGTGGTGCTAGGCTCTCGCAACGTCTGACACTAAGAACTTAAGCGGAGAAAACAAATCAGTTAACGTCTGACTTGAAGATGTGGGATGATGAGGAGTGAGCAACAAATATACTTTCGTCGTTGAGTATGATGATGAGGGGGATAAGACTTAGACTCACTCATGGACAGGTAGCCCCAAGAGAACCAAGCTAGGGTCTCTGAGCATTGATATTCAGGTTTATATACAAGTACAATGTTTGTATCTAATAAACAAATGATATCATCGGGACGTTCCATATGATGTCAGGTGATGTCATGGTTCAGACCGTTCTAGATAAGTCTAGGTTAGAATGTTCTAGGCCAGTCTAGGCCTTAGTCACATGATATCTAAATAAAGATTCCTTGTTGCATGTGAGTAAGTCACGTGATCCAGTCGTTAGCCTCAGACTCTCAAGTACGCTTTTCGTCAGAATAACCAACCCAGTGAACTAAGAACTCAAGGGGACGACCTCACAAGTGAGAGTCAACAATGTAATCAACCTCGTATTCTTGATCACCCTCTTCCGTAACCAGCAGTAGACCAGGTTGTTGTGCTGGTTGATCGGGCAATCGCTCTCTATAAGGTTTGATGTGGCTAACATCCACAACCAGGTGAATGTGCATTGTAGAAGACAAACGAAGTTCAATGGCATTTGAGCTGACCAGTTTCGTGATTTCATAGGGACCGAGCCAGCATTCCGTAAACTTCCGAGAAGGTCGAGGAAGCTTTAAATTAGAAGTGCTAAGCCACATTTTATCGCTGATCTGATAAGGAGGTGGCTGTGATCTATGGCAATCGGCTTTTCATTTCATAGTGCCTTGCGCTTTCTCTAGGTTTTTACAAGCCTGCTCTAATGTTTTCTCCATATTGGAAGCGAGATCCTGAGCTGCAGGAACCTTGGATTGAAGTGGTTCAACACCCATCCTTGGTTTGTAGGATTGAGTGACTTCAAATAGAGATTTTTCAAGTGAATCCTGGTGCTTGTTGTTATAAGAAAATTGTGCTAGTGCCAGCTAATCAGACCAATCATATGGCTTTTCAGCAACAAAAAGACAGATATATTCTTGTAACGTCTGGTTCATCCATTCTATTTGCCTGTCTGTTTGCAGATGAAAAGCTGTGGAGAGCTTAAGCTCAATTCCTAAGAATTTGCCTAATTTGCACATAACCTGAGACACGAATTGTGGACCACGGTCCGAAACGATAGTCATGAAAAGACCGTGATGCTTCTAGACATGTTGCAAGTACAACTTGGCTGTTCCGAGAGCCATGATCATTTTGTTTGTTGGAATAAATATTGCCTCTTTGGAGAAATGATCGACAACCACTAGGATTATGTGGTAACCATCTGAAAGAGGTAAGTCCATTGTAAAATCTGCCAAAATATCAACCCATAGTTCAGATGGGATCGGCGGTGGTTGGAGCATGCCAGCTAGGGCAATGGAACTTTTCATGTGTGCACATCTATCACAACGCGAAACATAGTCCTTGACCTGTGTATGTAACCCAGGCCAATAATAATTATATTCCACCAACTCCTGAGTCTTTGATTGACCAGGATGTCCAGCGACTGGATTGTTGTGATAGAGTGTGAGAATGTCCTGGCAAAGCTTGGCATCACCAGGGACATAAATACAATTTTCCCTGTAATAAAGCCCATCCTGGAGCTTATAGTTTGATTCTAGATCTAGATCTTTGGACAGGTCCTTGATTTGTTCAACGATTAAATGCTCTTCGGCTTCCACAACAATGTGTTGGGCCCTGATCTTTTTGGGAGAAATTACGGTGACACCCTTGTTATCATCTTCAACCACATTGGAGTGATCACAACGTTGGGATAAAGCATTTGCTTTCATCATAGAGGTTCCTGCCTTGTGGACCAAGGTAAAGTCAAATCGCATAAGGTACAAGGACCACCTTGCCTGTCTTCGATTTAGATCTTGAGATTTCATAAAATATTGTAAATTCTTGTGATCAGACCAAATTTCAAATTTGTGCTGAGCACCTTCTAGATAATGTCGCCATGTTTCTAACACACAGATAATAGCAAGCATCTCCTTATCTGCAACCTGATAGTTTCGCTCTTGGGCCGAAAGTAGGGAATACCACGGGTTCGGGTAACCCGTGCGGGTATGATACCCGTACCCGTGTCGGTACGGATACGGGTCACACTTTTGTGACCCGTGACAAACCCGCACCCGTACCCATACCCGTGCCAGCTACGCAGTACCACCACACTCAATCACTCGCCACCTGAGCATTCCCATGCAAATGCGAGTGTGCACATGCATGCTCGTGCATGTTTGCGTTCACATTTGCGTGGGAGCACAGTATTTTACTGGTAAGTGCCCTACCTATTTACTGCCACTTACCTACTCTGGTAGGATCGTGCCCAGCCACGTCATCACCCATTCCTGTGCAAACGGGACAGTTCGCCCGCCCACTGCGACCCACTCGCTTGCCCACCCACCTGCTGGTTCACCCTCCACCCACCTCCTGCACCTGTCATGTGCAAACGCAAACGTAAATGCGCAAGCCGTGCTTGCGCATTTACGTTTGCGTTTGCATGGCCCACTCATTTGCCAACTACTTGTTGGTCTGTCCACTGCCAGTTCACCCCGCCCGCTGGTCAAGTCACCCACCCACCTTCCTCCATCCGTTCGCGTGCAAACGCCGACGTGAATGTGCATTCACGTCGGCGTTTGCACGCGACCATTCGACCACCTACTTGGACTCGTTTGCCCAACCACCCGCTGGTTTGCCGCACCCACTCAAGTCACCTATCCGCATGCAAATGCGAACGCAAACGCACGACTGCGTGTGTTTGCATTCGCATTTGCATGCGATGGTTTGCCCACCCACCTTCACCTGTTCGGGCGCAAACGCAAACGCAAACATGCACGCGCCTGCATGTCTGTGTCCACATTTACACGCGATTCGCTATGGTATACCCATGGGTAGGCGGGTACGGGTACGCCTGCGGGTCTGTACCTGCTGACCCGTCCTTCAACCCGTACCCGCAGGCACAGGTATATACCCTTCACGGGTGCGGGTACGGGTATGGTCCCTACCACCCGTGGGTATACCCGTGGTATTCCCTAGCCGAAAGAGTATGGGAACTAAAGACACATGGTCGCCATTCTCCATCGGGACATTTCATAGATAATACAGCCCCTGTGGCATAATCCGAAGCATCTGTTTCCAGGCAGAATTCCACAGTGATATCCGGATATACCAAAATAGGTGCTGTTGTAAAGCGTTCTTTAAGCGTTTCAAATGCTTTTTGTTCTTTATCTCCCTAGTTCCACTGGAGATCTTTACGTGTTAAGTCCATGAGAGGTTTCGCAATTCCAGCATAACCGAGTATGAAGCGATGGTAAAAGTTAGTGAGACCAAGGAAAGAACGGACGTGTTTGACTGTTCGTGGTATTGGCCACTCCTGGATCGCCTTTACTTTCGATTCGTCCATGTGAACACCGTCGTGAGTCACAGTCATGCCGAGGAATTCTACTTCTTGATACAATCAGTGGCTCACATATTATTGGAGTGCGTACTGAAAACAATCAAGCTGAGGTTGCTCTGAGCTAGCGATGCTGAGAGGAAATGACTCAGGAGGATTCGATGGGGAATCTCCTGGTCGCTGCATTCAGGTCTTATATACTATACAAGTGTTTATCTGTATATACACTAGATCTATCGATAATATGAAAGGTATGAAGAACAGGCGTGCATCAAGCATCACCATGGAATGGAAGAGAATCATAACATGAGGAATACATGTGTAAAATGGAAGAAGAAGCATGGAATGAGGAAAACATGTGCTGCCACATTAAAACAGTGTGTACGCCATGAGGTGTGGCAGCTTATTAAATATGAAATAACGGAAATGAGAAACATATGGTAAAGGGGAGGCATGAGGCCATGAAAGCCTGTGAGTCCGTGAAGAAGTAACATAGGGGCTAGTCCATGTCACGTGATAAGGAGAGAGACTTAGATGTTTCTAAGTCTTGAAAGTTAAGCGTGCTAGGCGCTAAAGCCTTAATAAATTAGAAGAAAAAGGAAGAAAAATAGAGGAAAAATTCATATCGTAACACTTCTGTCTTATCAAAGAAGCACTTCTCAGGCTTGACAAATAGATTATTATCTTTGAGCTGCTGAAGCACACGTACCACAGCTTTGTGATGCTCATCGATATTGTCCAACTTTGTATAAATTAAAAGATCGTCCATATAGTTAACAACAATATCGTCCATATCCACAAACAGCTCATTCATCATAGCTTGGAATGTAGCTGGTGAATTACAGAGACCAAAGAACATAACGAGGGGTTCGAAAGAACCTAGATGACAGACAAATACTGCCTTCCATTTATCACCTTCTTTGATACGTATATTGTTGTATCTCCATTGAAGGTCCATTTTCGTAAAGTACCTTGCACCCTTTAGCTTGTCAACAAGCTGACTAATCAGGGGCAAGGGATAATTATTTTTAACTGTTCCTTCATTCAGATAGCGATAATCTTGAACCATCCGCTTAGTGCCTTCTTTCTTAGGAACGAAGAAAACAGGCGATGTCTGAGGTGATTTAGACGGTTTAATATAGCTCTTCGAGAGCTGATCTTCAATGAATGACTTGACTTCATCCTGCTCTTGAGCCGAAAGAGGAATCATTCTCCCTTTCTTTAGTTTGAAGTCTTCTTTTAGTTTGATCACATGATCCCACAGCTTGCATGTTGGCATGTGCTCGGATTCTTTCTTCGAGAAAGTTTCGTAAAAGTCCTTGTGGTAGATGCTAGGAACCAGTTCCTTGATTGGTGTTTCTAACACGACTGTGCTTCTTAGCTTCTTCTACGATTCATCAGTTTTGAGGTCACTGATAAGACCTTTCTATTTTGAAACAGCTTTGACTTCTTCATCTAGTTTCATTGAAGTAAGGCATGTAGCGCGATTAGATAGCTGATAACATCATCTTGGGCAACGATTTAATTTAACTTCACCAGTTTGCCAGTTAATGTTAGGGTTGTGATATGCGAGCCAGGTGTATCTGAGAATGATTGCAGCAGTGCTGAGGTCACTGATTTCGGCTTGAACTACTTCTTTGTGACCTTTGTATTCCATGCGGACTTCTGTGATATGAGTAATATCTCCTGCTTGGTTCTTTGTTCCATTGACATTAAAGACTTGGATAGGTATTGGCAGCTTGTGTAGCATGAGGCCTTGTTGCTTAGCCCATTGACAATCAATAAAAATAGAGTTAGATCCACAGTCTAGTAGAGCTTGGACCTGAATAGGGGTTGTGGTGTCAACATCCATGTGTTTGTCCATTACTTCGATCGAGATCTTTAATTCCTTCTTGAGGGAGACCGATCTAGTAAGGATAATCATCTCCAGGGGACAAGGAGTTGATAGAGGAAGTATTTTGGGTTTTCGGGGAATTAAGCATGGGTTGAGCTGCTGAGCCTTGTAAGGAGGACCCCCCTTCTACGTACATATCCAAGAAATCAGAAAACAAAGAAACTAGACTATTTTTTTTGGAATTTTGTATTTTCTTCTTTTATAGATTGTTTTGTATTTTTAGGACTACCTATAGCGCATGTATCAAGAATTCGAGCCAAAGAAAAACTATTAGAACTAGCAAAAACATCAAGATAAGAAAACTTATTAGTACAAGAAAAAGAAACATTGTCATTAACACATTTATTTTGCCCTGTTTGAGCTACAGGCTCGGACTTCCTGACAGATGCTTTTGGGCACTGTCTATCGCCTGTCAGAGATGTGGCACCCTGAACTGTCCTCGTGTTCAAGGGCCGAAGGCTTTTCCCTGTGCCTTCATCTCCAAATTGTGTATATCAAAAAAGAAGGCTTTCGCCTCTTCAAAGTCCATGTCACGCCAGTGATCAGCTGGTGCACTTTGATTTTGTTGCACTTGGCGACCGTTGTCTGCTGATATCCTGTGCCAGTCCATAGTGTGGCAGTCTGAACCACAATGACAGTTTGGCGCTTTGCACTGCCGGGCAAAGTGGCCTGACTTGCCACACTTGTAGCAATCCATTTGGAGCCGTCTCCACTCCGGTTGCTTGCCCTTCTGTGTGGTGCCGATGTTCATCGTGTCGCCACCTGATCTGTATGTTTTACCTCCATGGCTGGAGGAAGAATGGTTTTGCGCGTTGTTAACCCAGGCATGCCCCTGGGATCCTTGTTTACCAAACTAGTATTCAAAGAGATCTGCCCGACTTCCGATTCGTCAGACTTCTTCCAGGTACTCTTCGATCATTTTCTTTTGAGTACCTTGGAGATAAATCTCCTTGATTATATCGGGCCGTGTTGCCCGTTCCAGTAGGTAGACTGCATGCAAATGCGAGCAGTCGGATTGGAGAACCAATGAGCAGAACCATATGACGAACTCGTCAGTTCTCATCTTTTCTTGTTTTAATTGAATGAGCTGGTTCTTAGCCCATTCTTTGTCAGTCAGGGGTCGGAAATATTTCTTTATTTCCTCGCCCAACATGTGGAGTGTTGGTCATGCGTTCTGGTTGGTGTATTTTCATATCAAAGCCTTGGCAAACCGACCTGCCATCGGACCTTTCATGCAGGAGAGGACGGCCATACAACCATCAAAGTTAGTTGTGAGAACCACCTGATTTTCAGTGAGCCAAGTTTCTAGTTTGACCTACCAGATGGAGAAGTTTTTCCGGTCACTATCAAAGGTACTGGGGTCTACGAAGATTTCAACCTTTTGGCTGATGTTTGATGGTTGATTTTGCAGCATTTGAAGTGCTGCAGTGACTTGTTGTAATTGCGCCTGTAGGTTGGCGACTTCTTGTTGGAGATTGGTGTTACGATACGCATTTTTCCTCTATTTATTTCCTTTTTTCTTTCTATTTATTCTAATTTATTAAGCCTTTAGCGCCTAACACGCCTATACTTCAAGACTTAGGAACGTCTAAGTCCCAAACCTATCATGTGACTGGTCACGTGACTTGATACGTGCAACTGGCTCGCACGCGACATGGACTAGCCCCTATGTTATATCTTCACGGACTCACAAGCTCTCATAGCCTTATACCTCACCTCCACCGTATGTTTCCCATTTCACAGTTATTTGATATTTAATAGCTGCCACACATCATGGAATCCTCACCAATCTCATGTATGATCATGGCAGCACATGTTTGCCTTCTGTTCATGATTCCCTTCCATTCTACATGCGTCTCCCTCATGTTTTACTTCCTTTCCATTCCATGGCTATGCTTGATGCATGCCTGGTACATATGTTTTCCATCTTATCGGTAGATTAGGGCAATACATGTACAAACAGTTGTATAGTATATAAGGACCAATACAGCGACCAGGGGACTCCATCGAATCCTCCTGAGTCTCTAGCTCCTCTCAGCATTCTTAAAGTTGAGCAACCTCAGTATCGATTGCCTCTCAGTACGCACTCATCGTAATGTGAGCCGCTGACCGTATCAGTTGGCCATTGTTTATAGATAGCCAGGTTCATTGTACAAATAGTAAGGTGTATACCTTGGGCGATTGGCAGCTGGCACCTGTTGGCAGGGATGGCAGAGAGATGGTAGATATTCTTGCACATGATGGCATGCAGGAAAACGAAGGCAATTTGATGTACGCCAGAGTAGAGCTGGAATAGGGGAGGGAGATCAGGGAGGTGGTGTAGGGGTGTGAAAAATCTGTTCTTCGAGATCTGCCTCGATCTCTTCTTCTTTCTTGATATGATGTAGGAAATCTAAAGGCTCTTGTTTAGGTACGAGCCACTCGGGGACAGGTTCAAGATCTTCAAACTTTATCTGCGGGGGAGAGGTGAAGATGTGGTGTTGGTGATGAAATTGGAGGGCTGCAGCTTGCGCCCTAGTATCGAGAATACGCTGGCAAGTAGTGTGAGCCACGTTGAGAATATTTTCTTTGTCAGGGCCTATTGCTTTCTTTTTGCCCTTTCACTGTCCAGTCAATAACCGACCTGACACAGCCCCAAAATGCTATGTATAGTAAAACTAAAATAAACTGCTCCTAAGGTAGTATGGGCACAAGACTGCTCTTTCATACTGGGAGGGTTGCTAACAACGTGTATGTAGAACGAATGCGCCTCAGAAGAACACAGGACATATCCCAAACGAAAGAAAAGGGGTTTGTTGGAGGATTTAACCTCTAGAGAAATATCTCTAGTTCTCACGCAAGAGAATCCGATGGTGGAGGCTTAGATACCACAATGCCCTTTCTGAACCTCAACGGCCAGGGATGAACAAAAATGAAAGAGCGTGGTAATGCACAGCGAAGAGAAATGATGTATATAAAACAACTAACGACACGGATAGTGTCCGATGCCGGGAGAGTGTGTAGCTTGGTTCTAATGAGACGAGCAGCGACGCTAGGCTCTCGCAACATCTGACACTAAGAACTTAAGCGGAGAAAACAAATCAGTTAATATCTGACTTGAAGACATGGGACGATGAGAAGTGAGCAACGAATATACTCTCGTCATTGAGTACGATGATGAGGGGGATAAGACTTAGACTTGCTCGTGGACGAGTAGCCCCAAGAGAACTAAGCTAGGGTCTCTGGGCATTGGCATTCAGGTTTATATACAAGTACAATGTTTGTATCTAACAAACAAATGATATCATTGGAATGTTCCACAACATTCCACGATATTCTATATGATGTCAGGTGATGTCATGGTTCAGACGTTCTAGATAAGTCTAGGTTAGAATGTTCTAGGACAGTCTAGGCCTTAGTCACATGATATCTAAATAAAGAGTCCTTGTTGCACATGAGCAAGTCACATGATTGAGTCACATGATTAAATAAGCATGTGATATAAGTCACATGACCACAAAAAGAGAAGGAAAAAGAGAGAAAAATAGAGGAAAAATTATACACTGTAACACAGGCTGTGCAGAGTTCTGAGAGCTGCTCTCTATTTTATCACCTCTGATGTGTTTTTAGGCTTGTTTTCCAGAGCAACAGAAGCTTTTGCACATGGGCCTTAGGAGTGTGAGAGGTGGATTTGGGATTGTTGTTACGTGTCTAGCAGAACACAAAGAGAAACAAACCAAACTACAAGAGTGTGACCACTGTCGTAGGCCACACATGGAGTTCTACTAAACCCATTAAGTCACACCACCCTCTATAGCAACTAAGGCCAGGGCTTTTCTGGTGTAACCATGAATATATTGGACTAGGGAATACAGACCAACTGAGTAGCTACTTATATACTCTAGATACTACACACGGACCATGATCCATGCCCCTCTGAGGTGAGCAAGCTAGATACTATATAAGGCGAGTCTGTCTACATAAGGTACCCTCTATGCCCTAGTTGAGATCATAAGGCTAGACTGGAGTCTAGACTTACCTAGCCACCTGATAAGATAAGATAAAAAAATGTAGGAAGCACCGTAAGCGCTAACGAGAAAACCAAAGAAAAATGAAAAGATGAAGCGCCTTGAGCGCTAGCGGTGAGATTCGTCTCAATTGTTGTTTGCAGTATGACCATTGTGACAATAGAAGAGGCAGAGGTTGAGGCAGAGATAGCATTTTCATTCCTGTGAAAGTAATTTTCTGTCTTTGCCCAACTGAGCTCATACATGAATTGTTGGTAGTCATCTATCTAGAGTGGACAATCTTCCGAAGCTTCTGATCCAAGTAGATCTGGCTCAAAATACTCCAGAGTGACTCCCTTGAGGTATGATTGCATAAAGGTGACCTTGGCATGGCTGTCCCAATATGCCTTTAAGTGAGGTTGGAAGTTAAGCTTACACTGAACAAGAAAAGAGCATAAGTTTTTGGGATCGGTTCTATCAAAGGGGTCAGGCTCTTTGACTTTCATCTTTGAGCCTCTGCCTCTGGCATTTCCAATATATTCTCTGATAGAATGACTAAGTTGATATATGGTCCTAGCAAGGTCTGCAAGTGGTCCATAGCCTAGTGGAACATTGTTGTGACTAGAGTTGGTGTTATTATCATCATTCACACCAGCTCTTCAGAAATTATGTTCACAGGTAGTATGCATGATCATAGGAGACAAATTCATACAAGTGTGAGTTCGAATATACTGTTAAATCCGATCTTCCGAATTGTTTTCTGAGTTCTCTAGAGAGGCAGAGGTGAGAACAGAGGTATGAGAAGAAAGGAAGCAAACCAAAGAGGTTAGAACATTGGCTTCAGCTCATGCACTGTGCTCTTATACGAGTTCTGTCCTAGTATTTGCAGGTGGAGGATAGAGGTCAAATGTAGGAGCAAGAGGACAGTAGGAAAAACAGGAAGACAACTGAGAAGGAACTTAGAAGAGTTTTGAAGAGACTTAGAGATGCAACTAGGAAGTGACTTTGGTGATATTCAAACTGAGGTGAGTACATGTAGGTGGATGTCCTTAAGTACTCTACAGAAAGTGATATGGTAAGAACTATTGGTAAGTGGAAATACAAGAATGACATGAAAATGAGTCGGATATAGATTGATAATGAAGACAAGGGTGAGAGGGATCACTAGACAATGAGTCTGAGAGGAACGACATATCGTGAGTATGAAGAGATGAGGGTTGACAGCATGGAGTCAGATGGAAAAGAGATCATCTCCAAGGAGTGGTGTTTCTGAAGGTTTTCCAAGTAGTCATGAAACTTCTAAGTATCATAGTAGTATTCAGAAGACCCAGAGGGAAAGGCAAAAGAGTCAAAAAGACACTTAGCGTTGTTTGGGATATGATAGGGGCTGTCTTATTTATGAAATGTTCCAATGGAGAATGGCAACCATGTGCCTTTAGTTCACACCCTCTATCAGCTCAAGAGTAGAACTATCAGGTTGTAGACAAGAAAATGCTCACTATTATCCATGCATTAGAAACGTGGAGACATTATTTAGAAGGTGCTTGACACAAATTTGAAATTTGGTCTGATCACAAAAATCTACAATATTTTATGAAAGCTAAATTGAAGACAAGCAAGAGGTCCTTGTACCTTACTTGTTTCAATTTTACCTTGATCCATAAGGTAGAAACCTCCATGACAAAAGCAGATACTTTATTTCAATGTTGTGATCACTTTAATAGAGTTGAAGATGACAACAAGGGCATTGTGGTTATTCCTCCTGAAAAGATTAGGGCTCAACACATCATTGTAGAAGCCAAAGAGAGATCTATTCTTGATTGAGTTAAGGTGCTATTTAAAGATCTGGATCTAGGATCAAATTATAAGCTCCAGGATGAGTTTTATTTCAGAAACAATCATATTTATATTCCTGACAATGCCAAGCTTCATCAAGACATTATTACACCTCATCACGACAATCCAGTCACAGGACATCCTGATCAGTTGAAGACACAGGAGTTGATGAAATGTAATTATTATTGACCTGGGTTACATACTCAAGTCAAGGACTATGTTTCATATTGCGATAGATGTGCATACATGAAAAGCTCTTATATTGCCCTAGCTGGCATGCTTCAACTGTTGTTGATTCCATTTGGACCATGGGTAGATGTATCAGTAGATTTCACTATGGACTTACCTCTTTTAGATGGTTACGACATGATCCTAGTGGTTGTTGATTGTTTCTCTAAGAAGGCTATATTTATTCCAACCAATAAAATGATCATGGCTTTTGAAATGGCCAAATTGTATTTGCAACATGTCTGGAAGCATCATGGTCTTTTCATGACTATTATTTCAGACTGTGGTCCACAATTCTCTTATAATAACAAGCACCAGGATTTGCTTGGAAAATCTCCTTTTGAGGTTACTTATTTCTACAAATCAAGAATTGTTGCTGAACCACTCCAGTCCAAGGTTCCTACAGTCAAGGACCTCATTACCAAGATAGAGAAAACACTTAAGCAGACTCATAAAAGTCTAGAGAAAGCACAAGCTGCTATAAAACAAAAAGCCAATCATCATTGATCACAGTCACCTCCTTATCAGGTCGACAATAAAGTGTAGCTTAGCACTTCTAATTTAAAACTTTCTCAATCTTCCCAGAAGTTTACCAAATAATGGCTTGGCCTATATGAAATTACAAAGCTGGTCAGCTCCAATGCCATTGAACTTTGCCTCTCATTCATGATGCATATTCATCTAATTGTGAATATTAGTTGCATCAAACCTTATAAAGTGTGTTTGTCTAGTCAACCAGCATAACAACCTAGTCCAGTAGTCATTACTAAAGAGGGTGATCAAGAATATAAGGTTGATTACATTGTTGACTTTTACTTGTAGGGTCATTGCCTCAAATTCTTAGTACACTGGGTTGATTATTCTGATGAGGAGCGTACTTGAGAGCCTGAGGCTAATCTGAGTAATGCTTGCAATGCTATTTACAATTTCTATCATCACCACCCTTCTGCTCTCAGGAAATTGTACATGGTCTAATTATAAACTGATACTTTATTTACTTTTTATATTAATTATTGCTCTGTTATCTATGCCCCATTTAATCATCTGGAAGTTGATTCCTAGAAGAAAGGTAGTGTTATGGAGTATAATTTTTTTCTTGTTTTTCTTTCTCTTTTCTTGATCACATGACTTGAATCACATGCTTAATTAATCATATGACTAGTGCATGTGACTCAGTCATGTGACTTGATCATGAGCAGCAAGGACACTTCATATTTAATTATCATGTGACTAGGCCTGGACTTACCTAGAACATTCTAGATATGTCCTGAGTCAGAATAAATATTGCTTGCTTCGAAAGACAATTAACCACTACAAGGATAGCTGTAAAACTGTCTGATGAGGGAAGCTACTCAATGAAGTCAATGGAGATTGAGTTTCAAGGTTTTTCCGGGATTGGAAGTTGCTTTAGAAAACCATAGAAGCAATGGCGAGGAACTTTGGCATGTGCACAGGTGGTGCAGGAGTTAATGTAGTCTTTTATGAAAGTGCAGATGCCGGGCCAGATATATTCACATCTAATGAGGTCTAGAATGCGGTTTTGCTCAAAGTGCCCAGAAAGGGGATGATCATGACAATTTCTGAGAATACACAGACATAGATCATTAGTTTCTGGGATGTAGATGTGGTTATCCCTACATAGAAATCCAAAAGAATGGACAGTCCAACATGGATCAAAAGACCCAGAAAGGAATGAAGAAGTGATGAAATCAGAGGAAAGTGCAGAAAGAATGTCATGATGTAGGGATTCAATGTCGAGGATGAGAGCTACATGGAGAACAGGTGCTTCGAGGATAGTAGCCCTAAGTCAAAGCATCTGACTTGGCTCCGAGTCTGCTGGGGCAGAAATGAATGACAAGGTTGAATTGAAAAAGATATTCTGACCAATGCACTTGGTAATGAGTCAGGACTTTAGAAGTGGAAAAATACTTGAGGTTCTTATGGTCTGTGATGATGTCAATGGGAAGTGCAGAACCTTCAAGATAATGTTGCCAAGTGCAGAACACTTTGTGGATGACCAGGAGTTCCTTGTCATGAGTGTCATAGTTGAGCTCAGGAGCCATGAGAGTATGGGAGTAAAACACGACAGAATGGATTTCTGAATTGGAAGTTGTGATGGAGAGGATTCCAGCAATAGCATAGTTGGAAGGTCAGTTTCCACTATAAGTGGAACATCTGAAATCCAATGGATGAGAATAGGAGCTATCGTAAAAGCGGTTTTGAGGGTATTGAAAGTGGAATAACAGGAAGCAGAAGAATCCCAGGGCACATTTTTCTGCAGTAGACAGATGAGAGGAATGATGATGTCAGAATAATTGAAGATGAAGCGATGGTAAAAGTTTAGTACTTGATGAAATCCATATGAAAGGAGCATTTTTCTGGTTTTATATATAGACCATTTGTGTGGAGGCATCAGAGAACTTCTCATAATGTTTCTTGTGAGAGGCCATGTTGGAGGAGTAGGCTAGGATGTTGTCAAGGTAAACCACCATACAAATGTCCAGCATATCTGTGAAAATACTGTTGACAAATCACTGGAAAGCAGCAGGTGTATTGGTAAGGCCTTCCAACATAACCAACCATTCATAGAAGCCATAGCATGTTCGAAAAGTGATTTTCCACTTGTCTCCCAATGCAATCTGGATGAGATGATAAGTGCTATGTGTTACGGGGTATAATTTTTTCTATTTTTCTCTCTCTACTTTTGTGGTCACGTGACTCGATAGCACATGACATATCACGTGCGGGCGAGGACTTTATATTTAGATATCACGTGACTAGGCCTGGATTCGCCTAGAACATTCTAGCCTAGACTTACCTAGACCGGTCTGGACCATGACATCACCTGACGTCATATGGAACGTCGTGGAATGTTGTGGAACATTCCTATGATATCATCTGTTTGTTAGATACAAACATTGTACTTGTATATAAGACTGAATGCCATCGCCCAGAGACCTCAGCTTGGTTCTCTTGGGGCTACCCGTCCACGAGCGTACCTAAGTCTTATCCCCTTTTCTCGCTTTTCGTCGACAATCTATCATCGACGCTATTCATCACATCGTCCAAGCCTTCAAGTGGGGCTATAACTCATTTGTTTTCTCCATCTTAGTTTTAGTGTGACGTCGCGAAAGGCTACGCCTTAACGCTCGTCTCATTAGAACCAAGCTTCCCACTTTCCCGGCGTCCGCACTACTCGTGTTTTTGCCGTTACTACACCATTCCGTTTCGCTGTGCATTACCGCGCCTTTTGTTTATCTTAGTCCCTGACCGTTGAGGTACAGGAAGGGCGTTGTGCTATATAGGGCCCCGCCGACGGATTCTCTCGCGCGAGAACTAGGGTTCTTTCCCTAGAGGTTAAATCCTCTGTCAACCAACCTTCTTCTTCGTTTGGGCATTGTCCCGCGTCCCCGTGAGGCGCATTTATTGTAGTCAATACTATAGCAACCCTCCCTGCACGCAAGAGCGGTATTGTGCCCGTGCAGTCTTAGGAGAGGTTTACGATTACAATTAGTATCTCAGTAGTACTTCAGGGGCTGTGCCAGGTCGGTTATTGACTGGACAGTGAAAGGGCGAAAAGGAAGCAAAGGCCCTGTTGAAGAAGACATCATCCACCGTGGCTCGCACAACCAGACAGCGAGTTCTCGATACAAGGGCGCAAGCAGCAGCCTTAGAATTTCACCATCTAAACTGCGTTTTCACCCCCGCTCCCCAGATCAAATTCGAAGATCTAGAACCTGTTCCTGAGTGGCTGATCCCCAAGCAGGAACCTTTAGATTTTCTTCACCGTGTAAAGAGAGAGGAAGAACTCGAGGCAGATCTCGAGGAACAAATCTTCCATACACCTACACCACCTCCACGTTCCCCTTCCCCCCTTCCAGCTCTACCCCGGCGAACATCCAATCGCCTTCGCTTCCCTGCACGCCGACACGTGCAAGAATTTCTCCCGTCTCTTCGCTGCCCCCGCCAACAGGTGCCTCTGGCAAATCGCCCACGTCACGCACCTTATTACTTGTACAACGAACCAGGATATTTTTAGAAAATGTCCACCCTTCCCCAAGATGTCACTAACTTGCAGGCCCAATTGGCCGCAGTTACAGCAGCGCTCCAAACGCTGCAAAACCAACCATCAAACCTCAGCCGAAAGGTTGAGATTTTTGCAGATCCCGGTTCCTTCGATGGTAACCGAAATAATTTCTCAGTATGGTGGGTCAAATTAAAAACTTGGCTCGCCGCCAACCAAGCAGTACTGACCACCAACTTCGACGGTTGTGTGGCTGTACTATCACGCATGTTCTCGGTATGGTGGGTCAAATTAAAAACTTGGCTCGCCGCCAACCAAGCAGTACTGACCACCAACTTCGACGGTTGTGTGGCTGTACTATCACGCATGAAGGGTCCGGTAGCTGGCCGATTCGCCGAGGCCCTTATAAGGAAATACACAGAACAGAATGCCTGGCCAACATTGGCTGTTCTCGGCGGAGAAATCGAAAGATATTTCCGCCCACTTGCAGACAAAGAATGGGCAAAGAACCAGCTCATTCAATTAAAACAAGGAAAGATGAGAACTGACGAGTTCGTAGTCAGATTTCATTCATTGGTTCTCCAATCGAATTGCTCACATACGCATTCGATTTACCTTCTGGAACGGGCAACCCCGCCCGACATTATTTATCTTCAAGGAACTCAAAAGGCAACCATCGAAGAGTACCTTGATGAAGTCCGAAGGATCGGTAGCTGATACGATCTCTTCGAGTTCCAGTTTGGTAACAAAAGTTCCCAGGGGCGTGCCTGGGTCAACAACGCGCAAAACAACTCTTCCTCCAGCCATGGAGGTAAAACATACGGAAACCAGGGTGGCGACGCAATGGACATAGGCGCCGCACAAAAGGGCAAACAACCGGAGCGGAGACGGCTCCAAATGGATTGTTTCAAGTGTGGCAAGTCAGGCCACTTTGCCCGGCAGTGCACTGCCCCTAATTGTCGTTGCGGTTTGAACCGCCACACTATGGACCGGCACAGGCAGCCGGCAAACAATGGGCGCCAAGTGCATCAAACTGAAAGCGCGCCAGCTGATCACTGGCGTGGCATGGACTTTGAGGAAGCTAAGGCTTTCTTTTTCGACATGCACACCACGGAGATGAAGGCGCAGGGAAAAGCCTTCGGCCCTTGAACACGGGGACAGTTCAGGGTGCCACATCTCTGGCAGGCGGCAGACAGCGCCTAAAAGCATCTGTCAGGAAGCCCGAGCCTGTAGCTCAAACAGGGCAAAATAAATGTGTTAATGACAATGTTTCTTTTTCTTGTAGTAATAGGTTTTCTTGTCTTGATACGTTTGATAATTCTGATTTTCTTGATAGCGCAATAGGTAGTTCTAAAAATATAAAACAATCTACAAAAGCAGAAGATACAAAACAATCACAAAAAAATAGTTTAGTTTCTTTGTTTTCTGATTTCTTGGATACGTACGTAGAAGGGGGGTCCTCGTTACGAGGCTCGGCGGTTCAACCCATGCTTAATTCCCCGAAACCCAAAACAACTTTATCTATCAACTCTCTGTCCCCTGGAGAAGATTTCCCTGAAAGGATCCTTACTAGATTGGTCTCCCTCAAGAAGGAATTAAAGATCCTGATCGAAGTAATGGACAAACACGTGGATGTTGACACCACGTCTCCTATTTAGGTCCAGGCTCTTCTAGACTGTGGAGCCAATTCTATTTTTATCGATCGACAATGGGCTAAACGACAAGGCCTCATGCTACGCAAGTTGCCAATACCTATCCCAGTCTTTAATGTCGATGGAACCAAGAACCGAGCAGGAGATATTACTCATATCACCGAAGTCCGTGTGGATTACAAAGGGCACAAAGAAATAGTACAAGCCGAAATCAGTGATCTCGGTACTGCTGCCATGATCCTCGGATATACCTGGCTCGCGTATCATAATCCTAACATTAACTGGCAGACTGGTGAAGTTAAATTAAATCGCTGCCCAAAGTCATGTTACGAATTATCTAATCACGCTACGTGCCTCGCTTCGATGGAACTAGAAGAAGAAGTCGAAGCAGTCTCTAAATGGAAAGGTCTTATCAGTGACCTTGAAACTGATAACACATGGAAAAAGCTGCAAAGTACGGTTGTTCTAGAAACGCCTATTAAGGAATTAGTTCCCAGCGTTTACCACAAAGACTTTTACGAAACTTTCTCGAAGAAAGAATCCGAGCGCATGCCAACACGCAAGCCGTGGGACCATGCAATCGAACTTAAAGACGACTTCAAACCGAAGAAAGGGAGAATGATTCCTCTTTCGGCTCAGGAGCAGGATGAAGTTAAATCTTTTATTGAAGACCAGCTCTCGAAGGGCTATATTAGACCGTCTAAATCACCTCAGACGTCGCCAGTCTTCTTCGTTTCTAAGAAGGAAGGCACTAAGCGAATGGTTCAAGATTATCGCTATCTGAATGAAGGCACGGTCAAAAATAATTATCCCTTGCCCCTGATTAGTCAGCTTGTTGACAAGCTTAAGGGCGCAAGATACTTTACGAAAATGGACCTTAGATGGGGATACAATAATGTACGAATCAAAGAAGGCGATGAATGGAAGGCAGCCTTTGTCTGTCATCTCGGTTCTTTCGAACCTCTCGTCATGTTCTTTGGTCTCTGTAATTCGCCAGCTACGTTCCAAGCTATGATGAACGAGCTATTTGCGGATATGGACGACATTGTTGTTATCTATATGGACGATCTATTAATTTATACAAAATCGGACAATATCGATGAGCATCATAAAGCTGTTGCACGTGTGCTTCAGCGGCTCAAAGATAATGATTTATTTGTCAAGCCAGAGAAATGCTTCTTTGACAAAACAGAAGTAGAATTTCTTGGCATGACCGTAACTCGCGATGGCGTTCGCATGGACGAATCGAAAGTCAAAGCAATCCAGGAGTGGCCAGTCCCACGAACGGTCAAACAAGTCCGTTCTTTCCTCGGCCTTGCAAACTTTTACCGTCGCTTTATACTCGGTTATGCTGGAATCGCAAAACCTCTCACGGACTTAACACGTAAAGATCTCCAGTGGAACTGGGGAGATAAAGAACAACAAGCGTTTGAAACGCTTAAAGAACGCTTTACGACAGCACCCATATTGGTCTATCCAGATATCGATGCGGAGTTCCGCCTAGAAACCGATGCCTCGGATTTTGCCACAGGGGCTGTCTTATCTATGAAATGTCCCGATGGAGAATGGCGACCATGTGCCTTTAGTTCACACGCTTTATCTGCACAAGAGCGGAACTATCAAGTCGCAGATAAGGAAATGCTCGCTATTATCCGTGCGTTAGAAACGTGGCGACATTATTTGGAAGGTGCTCGGCACAAATTTGAAATTTGGTCCGATCACAAGAATCTACAATATTTTATGAAATCTCAAGATCTAAATCGACGACAAGCACGATGGTCCTTGTACCTTACACGATTCAACTTTACCTTGGTTCACAAGGCAGGAACCTCCATGACGAAAGCAGATGCTTTATCCCGACGTTGTGATCACTCCAATGGAGTTGAAGATGACAACAAGGGCGTCACCGTAATTCCTCCCGAAAAGATGAGGGCCCAACACGTTGTTGTGGAAGCCGAAGAGTCTTCAATCGTTGAACGAATTAAAGGACTATCTAAAGATCTAGATCTAGGATCTAATTATAAGCTCCAGGATGGGCTTTATTACCGAGAGAATCGTATTTATGTTCCTGGTGATGCCAAGCTTCGCCAGGACATTCTCACACTCCATCACGATAACCCTATCGCAGGACATCCTGGTCAATCGAAGACACAGGAATTGGTGGAGCGTAATTATTATTGGCCTGGGTTACATACTCAAGTCAAGGACTACGTTTCGCGTTGCGATCGATGCGCACGCATGAAAAGTTCTCGCATTGCCCCAGCAGGCATGCTCCAACCACTGCCGATCCCATCTGGACCATGGGTCGATATCTCGGCAGATTTTACAACGGACTTACCTCTTTCGGATGGTTACGACACAATCCTCGTGGTTGTTGATCGTTTCTCCAAAGAAGCTATATTTATTCCTACCAACAAAACGATCACGGCACTCGGAACTGCTAAATTGTATTTACAGCATGTCTGGAAGCATCATGGTCTTCCCACGACTATAGTTTCCGATCGTGGTCCACAATTTGCGTCTCAAGTTATGCGTGAATTAGGAAAATTCTTAGGGATCGAGCTTAAGCTCTCCACCGCTTTTCACCCGCAAACAGACGGGCAAACTGAACGGATGAACCAGGCGTTACAAGAATACATCTGTCTTTTCGTAGCCGAAAAGCCATATGATTGGTCTGATTGGCTGGCACTGGCGCAATTTTCGTATAACAACAAGCGCCAGGATTCGCTTGGCAAATCTCCTTTTGAAGTTACAAGATCTTACAAACCACGGATGGGTGTTGAACCACTTCAGTCCAAGGTCCCTGCAGCTCAAGATCTTGCTACCAATATGGAGACTACACTCGAGCAAGCTCGTAAAAACCTAGAGAAAGTGCAAGCCACTATGAAATGAAAAGCCGATCGTCATAGATCTCAATTGTTACAATATGTATTTTTCCTCTATTTTTCTCTATTTTTCTTTCTTTAGCGCCTAGCACGCTTGTAACCAACAACTTAGAAACGTCTAAGTCTTTTTCCAGATCACGTGACTGGTCATGTGACGTGATATGTGCAACTAGCTTGCACGCGACATGGACATAACCCCTATGTCACACCTTCACGGACTCACAGGCTTTCATAGCCTTATGCCTCACCATTACCGTATGTTTCCCATTTCTCCTATTTGATATTTAATAGACTGCCACACGTCATGGGATCCTCACCGATCTAATGTGTGATCGTGGCAGCACATGTTATCCTCACTTTATGCTTCTTCTTCCATTTTACATATGTTTCCCTCATGTTATGATTCCTTTCCATTCCATGGCTATGCTTGATGCATGCCTGGTACATATGTCTTTCATAGTATCGGTTAGATCTAGTGTATACATGGACAAACACTAGTAGAGTATATAAGATTCAATGGAGCGACCAGAGGACTCCATCGAATCCTCTTGGGTTTTATCGTTCAGCCTCTCTGAACTCCAATAAACTCTAAGTCGAATAACCTCAGTACGCCCTCTACACAATGTGAGCCGCTGAATGTTTCATCAATCACCTCCTTATCAGGTCGGCGATAAAGTGTGGTTGAGCACTTCTAATTTAAAGCTTCCGTGTCCTAGCCGGAAGTTTACCGAACGATGGCTTGGTCCATATGCCATTACGAAGCTAGTCGGCTCGAATGCCGTTGAACTTCATCTTCCCTCCACGATGTGCATTCACCCGGTTGTGAATATTAGTCGCATCAAACCTTATAAAGAGCGCTTGCCCGGTCAACCGGCGCAACAGCCTGGTCCGGTGGTCGTTACCGAAGAGGGTGATCAGGAATATGAGGTTGATTACATCATCGATTCTCGCTTGCGAGGTCGCCGCCTCGAATTCTTGGTGCATTGAGTTGGGTACTCTGATGAGGAGCATACTTGGGAGCCTGAGGCTAACCTGGGTAATGCTCGCGGTGCTATTCGCGATTTCTATCGTCGCCAACCTTCCGCTCCCAGGAAGTTGCGCATGGTTCAGTCGCAATTCGACTCTTTATTTTCTCCCTATGTTAATTTTTGCTCTGTGGCTTCTGCCCCATTTAATCACCTGGAAGTCGATTCCTAGAAGGGGGGTAGTGTTACGGGGTATAATTTTTTCTATTTTTCTCTCTCTACTTTTGTGGTCACGTGACTTACATCACGTGCTTATTTAATCATGTGACCAGAGCACGTGACTCGATAGCACATGACATATCACGTGCGGGCGAGGACTTTATATTTAGATATCACGTGACTAGGCCTGGATTCGCCTAGAACATTCTAGCCTAGACTTACCTAGACCGGTCTGGACCATGACATCACCTGACGTCATATGGAACGTCGTGGAATGTTGTGAAACATTCCTATGATATCATCTGTTTGTTAGATACAAACATTGTACTTGTATATAAGACTGAATGCCATCGCCCAGAGACCTCAGCTTGGTTCTCTTGGGGCTACCCGTCCACGAGCGTACCTAAGTCTTATCCCCTTTTCTCGCTTTTCGTCGACAAGCTATCATCGACGCTATTCATCACATCGTCCAAGCCTTCAAGTGGGGCTATAACTCATTTGTTTTCTCCATCTTAGTTTTAGTGTGACGTTGCGAAAGGCTACGCCTTAACGCTCGTCTCACTATGTAGATCGATCTTGATATAGATTTTTGTGCAGCTCGGAGAATCAAGGAGGTCGAAAATAAGCAGAAGAGGATAATGGTCTTTCTTTGTAATCTTGTTGAGCCTACAAAAATCAATGCAAAGATGCAGGGAACCATCTTTCTTCTTGATGAACAGGACTAGAGCTACATGAGCAGAAAAGGAAGGTCGAATTAGTCTATAATTGAGATTTTCGTCAAGAAATTGTTACGGAGTATTATTTTTCTTATATTTTTCTTTCTTTTTCCTTCCTTTTTGTGGTCACGTGACTTATATCACGTGCTTATTTAATAATGTGACTAGATCATGTGACTTGCTCACGTGCAACAAGGACTTTATATTTAGATATCACATGACTAAGACCTAAACTAGCCTAGAACACTCTTATCTAGATTCATCTAGAACGGTCTGGACCATGACATCACATGACGTTATATGGAATGTCATGGAATGTTGTGGAACATTCCAATGATGTCATTTATTTGTTAGATACAAACATTGTACTTGTATATAAATCTAAATATCAACACTCAGAGACCCTAGCTTGGTTCTCTTGGGACTATCCGTCTACGAGCGTGCCTAAGTCCTTCCCCTCTCATTGTGCCCTTCATTGACAAGCTCAAGTCGATGCTTATTCCTTATTGTTCCAGGTCTTCAGGTCAGACCATAACTGATCTGTTTTCTTGGTCTTAGTTCTTTGTGTTCGACATTGCGAGAGCCCAGTGCCGCCGCTCGTCTCAGAAATCTGTGTAGGACATCGAGTTAAACAGGAAAAAGCAAGTAGATGGTGCCAAGAAGTAGTCCCCTCCTCCAGATTGATCTTCAGGTCAAAGTGTTATGTGTTGAGTGGAACAAAATGGAAAAACAAACTACACTAAAAGAAAGTCTAGACACTATCATAGTCCAACAGAGTCCACTAGACCTATTAAGTCCCATGTCTCTCTATAGAAGCTAAGCCTAGAGATTTTACTGTGAAACCATGAATATATTAAACTAGGAAAACTATGACAGGGAGATGGTGCTACTTATATATTAAAGATACTGTGTACGAACTATGATCCATGCCCCTCTGAGTTGAGCAAGCTAAGTACTATATAAGTAAACCCCTGTACAAGTAAGGTAATACCTCCAACCCATATTTTAGGTTGTAAGGCTAGACCAGATCTAGACTTATTCAGCCACAGATAAGATCATAAACATCATGATAAGATAGACACTAAAGATAAGATTAGCACTGACCTGATAAGATAAGATAACAAATATCTAAGTGCCTTGAGCGCTAATGACGTGATTGTCTTACAAAGTCCCTATGTGGGGGAGACTGGTCACTTTGATTTTACTAAAGACATCGGAAAATTCATGATATCTGCAGAAATGATGTTGAGGTTGATTGGCTCTGTGAATGAAGTGAAAACACTGCAGAGTTTTATATCTTTCAGTCAGAGGTGGAGAGTAAATTGTACAGAGCCTTCCATTTTACAAGTACACGAAAATACAACAGCATTGACAAAGAAGATGTGGGGCACTGGACAACCAGAGAAACAAGGTGAGTCAGGCAGAGACATTGGAAAAGAGTTTTCTGGGTCAGAAAATTCCATCAGATGTGACATCAGAGTTGGCACTTCTTGCAGTGGCATACGGAAAGTGATACTGTCCAATACCTGGTCAATCAACGGATTGTAGCAAGTGAGCCAGTTATGTCCTAGAACGATTGAGCAAGTGGAGTCCAATGAGGTTATATAGAATATAGCAGAGGTAACATTACCAGTCAAAAAACACATAGAAAGATCTACTGCTTGGGTAATTATGAAATTGGAAGTTTCATTGAAAAGTTTTAAGGGTATAGGGTTGAAAGAATGTGTAGGGAAATTGTTTTGTAAAGCAAAGACAGAATCTAGGAAGCAATGAGAGAAGCCAGAGTCGATGAGGACTAGAAAATCAGAAAGAAAGTAGGAAACAAGAGAAACCAAAGGCACAAGGGAATCAGGCAAGGAAAGAGCAGATGCATTGAGTTGAACCTCCATAGGAGCACAGCCTGGTTCAACACAACTCCCAGTCTCTGTGAAGTCCTGAGAGCTGTGCTCTATTTTTTTTGCCTCTGGGGTGTTTTCTGTCAGAATTTTTGGTGTGGCTTTTGTAGCATGGGCCTTGGTTGTGTGAAAAGTAGACCTAGAACAGTTATTAGTTGTGTGATCAGATAAACTGCAGAAGAGGCAGAGTTTAAGGCACAAGCAACATCCCCTTTCTTCAGGGAGGAGTTTGCCATCTTTTTCTAGCTTGATAGCAATAGAAGGGGTCAGAGACTTCAAAGCAGAATTAGATGTGGATGTGAAAGAGGCGAAAGATTTGTTGGATTTAGAATTGGAGGATGAAGATGAGTTTTGGATAGAAGATGATTTAGCATTGGAAGAAGATGGGTTGGAAGATTTAGCATTCGAGTCAGAGAACTTGTTAGCACAAGCAATCTCATCCTTCCACTCCCAGTAGCAGTGGTTGATGCTCTGTGCCAATTCTCGAAACTCATAAATATCTTCCAGTTTTCCAACATGGGAAATCTCATCTTTGATGTGATGCAGAAGTTTACGGTAGAAGTTCTGACACAAAGTGCCGTCACCCCAGTCACAAACTTGATTTATGAGACAATTTCACTCAACAATGTATTTGATGATGCATTGTCCATCATATATCTGAAGACATTCTAGCTGCACTTCAGCATCTGCCACTACATTGTGAGGTCCAAAGTTTGACTGAAGTTCAAATATAAACTGCTGGTAATCATTGATCCAGAGGGGGTGATCTTCCATTTTTCATTCTGAATAAATCTAGTTTGAAATATTCCAGAGCAACTCTCTTGAGATAGGATTGAGTGAAGGTGACTTTGACACGATCTGGACAGGCTTGAAAGTTTAATTCACATTGGACTAGGAAAGAACATAACTTCCAGGAATCTCTGCCGTCAAATAAATTAGGTTCTTGGACTTTTGCTTTTGGAGATTTTCTATCAAGAAGGTGGTCACTAGTAGTATGACTGAGCTGATGAATGACATGGGTGAGGTCAAAAAGGGGTTCATAGCCTAGGGGAATGTCGTTGGGGAGGTCATCAGCATTAGGATTGCTATCATCACTATCTCCTGAGTCGAGATCTAGGTCTCTATCACCGTCAGGATTGTTCTACTCCAGGAATTCATCATTAGTTCTGGGATTTCTACCTAGGTAGTGAGATCAGGGAAATCACTGGGAAAAAGTATAGGACTGCGATGTGAAGCTTGATCTTGAAAGAGGGAAGCGGAGTATAGTTCAGCAATAGAATGAGGGTGATGATTCTAACAGTGGGCTGAGAGACTGAGGAAAGGTTGAGAACTGATTCTTCGAGCACTATCAAAGACAGCCTCTAGGACACTAGCCCTTCTAGAGTTTTGCATAGTGCATGTGGACATAGGTGTAGGAGAACTTGTACAAGCATGAGTTTGAATATACTGTCAAATCCGGTCCCTTTGGATGTTCCCTTTGGATGTTTTCAATACAGAGAATTAATCAGTATAAAAAGCAGAAAGTGTAGGAACACACAGAGAGGTGGAGAGGTAGAACTTTGACTTCAGCTCACGTGCTGCACCCTTGTATGAGTTCAGTCCCATATTTCGGAGGTATAGAGAGCAGAGGGAGAGTTAAGGAAAGAGAGAGGGACTCAGGAAAATACCAAGAGGGTAATTTAGATGATATTCGAACTGGGAAAAGTATATGTGTACTCTGACCCTTATATACTGCAAGGGAAAGTCTATCAGAATTAGTCTAAGTCGAAATTCTGTTGTGAGCCTAAGCAGTATGATAAGGGAATGGGTAGGATGAGTCAGAGAGCACAGAGAATGAGTAAGAAAAGAAGATAGATGAGTCAGAAAGGTATGGATGTGTAATTGGAAACATATAATGTAGTGAGAGAACCATATGGTGCATGACTTACAAGCGAGATAGAGCTAGATAGCATGGTTTCCGATCAGATGATCTTTGCTCCGATGTTTCTGATCATTTTCCACTGATATGCATAGTTAGAGAAGTTGGAGTTAGTCAGAAAATGTGTGGAGAGATGGAAAACATGTAAAAATAGGTTGCGATTGTGGAAACTGGGCAGAAAAGACTTGTGTTTTCACATGGGATATGACACTGAGAACCTTCAATAGATCTCTTTTAATCTCCAACTGCTATCATCTTTTGTTCATTGCTATTCCAACCAGGTGAGTTAGAGCTTGTCTACTGCACCTATGATGTTAGTGCATGCTCAACAGATTATGAGCCCTGGATACAGCATCATTATCATCGACTTCAACATTGAATCCAGTAGTATCTTAAATGGCTGCAAGCCATAAGAGATAGTGTGTGCGCATTGTCACTATCAATCTCATGGGTTCAGAGTGCCATCATGGCAGCTTATTTTAACTTGTTATCACTGACTTCGTTGTTTATCAGAACCCATTACACAATATGTTCACATAATGTAGTACATTGTTGTCATAGTATATGACCAGCCGAGGTTGACAAATGCCTGTCTTACACGAGCCAGCCAATGGTGGGCTTATCATAGATTATTGTTATGGCTGATGAATAGGCCCATTGCCTAGATGTCATTGTGCTCTATGAGTGGGCTGATAGTATATAGTGAAATGAAATATTCGTATGTTATAGATGAGCTCACGGGCCAGGCAGCCATATAATATAGCTTGACTGAGACATCACTAACCCATGGGTTACAGATAAGCCCATGGATTACCATGATTACTGAAATGGACAATAGAGAGTACAATTGCATGTGATATGGTGTAGCAATGACAGGATAGCATGTACTATACTGTATGAGTGGGTCCACTGATGATGTACCTATGTGACAGGGGTTGGTCCATGTATGCAGGTGCAGGGCATATGGGTGGACCATGCAAAGTAGGCAGAGCATGCTAATAAAATAGTACTACTGATATGCAATTAATCCTAGCTAATATTTGTTATACTGTATGAGTGGGTCCACCAATGGTATGTCCATGTAACAGGGGTCGGCCAATGTATGCAGGTCTGTGACATACGGGTGGGCCCACAAAGAGTAGGCAGCACATACTATTAAAATAGTACAACTGGCATTCATTTAATCCTAGCTAATATTTCAATAGTACTACTAGTATGCAATTAATGATAGCTACTATTTCCTATATCCTTCTTACTGTATGAGTCGGCCCACTAACAGTGTGCCCATGGTAGCACAGGTCAGCCCAAGTGGGTGGATCCACAGCCTATAGGTCAGCCTATGTCACATGGGTCAGCCTCACATGCACATCTGTGATACACAGGTGAAGTCAACCTAATGATATGCATTCAAGCCATGTAGATCTGAACCCACTTTATTCTCCAGACATCTCTCATTATTCTTCTTCATATAATGCAAGTATAACATCCAATAAAAATCTCCCAGTAACAGATTTTCAACCTTCATTATATTTCATTGCACTTGATTATACTAAGCTACCTATCCATCTACCACATTCCTCAGCCATGGAAATTATGCAGCTCAGATTTAATAGCAGAGTATATGATCGAGCAGTTCAAAGAGCTGATATCTGCAGATTTGCATGCTACTCAGTAGGCAGTGCCATTAATAGTGATTCCAAGTCAAGTGGTGTATGATGCAGGTGTGATTGTCAAGGTGATCACCTGCACATACCTTAATCCTAGTGAGTTGGTCACTCCTTGGACAGATAAGCCTACTTGGTGCATACTGACATGCATACTAGTGAAGATATCACTTGATGTTGAGGATCTCAAAAGTACCATCAAGCAAAATGACTATGGAATGGATGACAAGAGAGAAGGTGAGTTGCTGGCATAATTTGCTGTCATCAAGAAGATGCAACTTGAAAGACCCACAGTACTAACTGACTTGAGTGGAAGAATCCTTGCATGATATCTTTCTCAAGTGCTGTTCAAAGATTTACAGGTATGGATACTATTATGTATATATGATGAAGCTGAGGAGAAGAAGGAGTGCCTGTTGGAAGAGCTAGAGGACCTAGGACCCATCCTGGTATAAGAGATCTCAGCCTCGAAGCGATCATGAAGATTAGATCTGTGGCTTTTCATGGCTGCCAACATCCAAGGGATCATGAACCTGTCTCCTACTTGATATCAACTTGGTCATTGTATAAGTGCCTTGAATGATCTGCATATTGATGTAGTATATATAGGCCCCTGCATATGTACTGGAAGTAGACACCAGCACACTAGGAGTTGAGGGTAGTGCAAGGTTGAAATCAATTGGGGCATGTAGCCATGAAGAAGAAACTCATACAAGTATGAGTTCAAATATACTGTCAGAGTCTGATGCTCTCTGAGTCAAGTCCGAGGCTCCAGAGAGGAACAGAGATCAGAGGAGGTGGAATGAAGGAGTAAGAATGAACTTGGAGTGAGGTCTTTGGCTTCAGCTCATGCACTGCACCACTTGATGAGAGTAGAAGCAGAGATGACAGAGATGAAGGAGTCAAGTCCAAAGACTTTATAGAGTGAACTGAGGAGCACTTGGAGTCCAGAACTGAGGAGAGAGGTGACTATTGTTGATATTCGAACTAAGGAGCATACATGGAGTGCCAGGCTTTATATACTGACAAGTAAGACCAATGAAAATATTCTAAGTATGAATTATGTTGTGTCAGAGATGAAGTCCGACAAGGATCAGGGCATGTGAGAGAGATAGGTCATAAATGGTAGGGACATACAGAGTGGAGATCCAGAGTAGCAATAGTGAACACAGAGACAAGTGTTGAGAATGGAGGTGGTCGCTATCTGGAGATCGAGCAGATGGTGTTGGAGTTAATTTGAAGGAGATAGGTACAGATTGTCATAGTGGAGATGGATAAGTATGCTGATGGTTATGACTGTGAGGGTACCTGGCTGTCAGGGTAGTGCTTGTGGCAACACGAATTGGATCATTGCTAAGTGCATGATGCTTAGTCAGCAATATGTTGGAGATGGATCAGAGATGACTCGGAGGTGGTATGAGGAGCATTCTGCTATTTGAAGATCACCTTACTATTGATTGGAGGTGTATGGAGTTACACAGTCATAACATAAACACATGACATGGAAGATATGTGCATGTGTGAATATGACATGTATGTAGATATCATTGAAGTTAGATTCAGGTGCCCATATGATATACATGCATGAAGGACATGTGCACATGGATGATATGAACAATAGACACCTGCATGCATCCATACAGGCACCTGGGCTGCATGTATAGTCCATGCACACATGTATCACATATAGTCTATGTGTGCACGTATAGTTCACATACAAATGTACTTGGTATAGTCCATGCATGCAAGTATAGTCCATTCATGCACATACTACTTTACTTTCACAGTGAGCCTCTAGGATGCATCTATGACTCAGACATGTATCCGAGGTTGTTATATGTCAAGTGTTACGATACGTATTTTTCCTCTATTTATTTCCTTTTTCTTTCTATTTATTCTACTTTATTAAGCCTTTAGTGCCTAGCGTGCCTATACTTCAAGACTTAGAAATGTCTAAGTCCCAAACCCATCACGTGACGTGATACATACAACTGGCTCACACGCGACATGGACTAGCCCCTATGCTATATCTTCACAGACTCACAGGCTCTCATAGCCTTATACCTCACCTCCACCGTATGTTTCCCATTTCACAGTTATTTGATATTTAATAGCTGCCACACATCATGGAATCCTCACCGATCTCATGTATGATCGTGGCAGCACATGTTTACCTCCTGTTCATAATTCCCTTTCATTCTACATGCGTCTCCCTCATGTTTTACTTCCTTTCCATTCCATGGCTATGCTTGATGCATGTCTGGTACATATGTTTTCCATCTTATCGGTAGATTAGGACAATACATGTACAAACAGTTGTATAGTATATAAGGACCAATACAGCGACCAGGGGACTCCATCGAATCCTCCTGGGTTTTACTCCTTCAGCCCCTCAGACTGCAGAGCAACCTCAGTTACGAATTATTTCAGTACGCCCTCCAATATGTGAGCCATTGATTGTATCATCAAGCAGAACAAAATGGAAAAACAAATCAAAACAAGAAGACAGTGGACACTGATGTAGTCCACCATGGAGTCTACTAGACCCATTAAGTCTCACACTCTTTCTAGCAATGAAGGCCAGGGCTTTCTAGGTGGAACCATGAATATATTGAACTAAGAAAATGGTACAGGGAGAAATGACTACTTATATACTCTAGCTAGTGTGCATGGACCATGTCCTGCCCTATAATAAGGAAATGCTACTAAGTACTATAATAAGTAACCCCTGTACTATAAGGGAAATACCCTCAACCTATATTCTAGGTTATTTTAATCTAGACCAGAGCCCAGCCATCTGATAAGATAAAAGAAAGGATAAGATAGACACTTACTGATAAGATAAGATAAGAAAAATAAAAGTGCCTTGAGCACTAGTGATACAATTGTCTCAGAGGTCTTCAGATCTCACTAACCCATGGTATATTATATTATTTGATCCAGTAGTGAGCTATGTATTGCCCAGCCAGCTTCCCCAACCTCTACAGTATCATGCACATTTTTCTTCATGTAGAATGTGATGTTCACTCTGTGACTTCTGCATGTTCTATCCCATATCATACCAACTTGCCTAAAAATGCCAACAGGGTCCTGTTACGATATGACTTTTTCCTCTATTTTTCTCCCTTTTATTCTAATTTATTAAGACTTTAGCGCCTAGTGCGCCTATACTTCAAGACTTAGAAACGTCTAAGTTCCAAACCTATCACGTGACTGGTCATGTGACTAGACACATGCAACTGGCTCGCACGCGACATGGACTAACCCCTATGTTACTTCTTCATGGACTCACAGGCTTTCATAGCCTCATGCCTCACCTTTACCATATGTTTCTCATTTCTGTTATTTCAGATTTAATAAGCTATCACATCTCATGGCCTACACACCGTTTTAATGTGGCAGCACATGTTCTCCTCATTCCATGCTTCTTCTTCCATTCCACACATGTTTCCCTCATGTTATGATTCTCTTCCATTCCATGGTGATGCTTGATGTACACCTGTCCCTCATGCCTTTCATATTATCGATAGATCTAGTGTACATATGGACAAACACTTGTATGGTATATAAGCTGCAATACAGCGACCAGGGGATTCCCATCGAATCCTCCTGAGTCTTTCCCTTCAGCTACTCTACAAGCTAAGAGCAACCTCAGCAACGATTCATTTCAGTACGCACTCCATCATGTGAGCTGCTGATTGTATCAGGTCCCTAGTATGTATTCGACTGTAATCCCTAAAGAAGACCATTCCATGTCCAACAATTCATATCTGCCCACAGTGGCCAATACATCCAGCCATTGAGCATGACTGCTATGGTCCCTGTGATAAGATGAACATCAATTTACCATTACTGAGGCTGTAGAATATATGATAGGCTGTTCCTCCAAGGCATGCAACATTTCTTGGTCTGGCAAGGCTGCATATCCACCCAGTACAATGAGAGCCTCATGCCCTGCTATATATAGATTGGAATGTAGAATTGCTACTATGACAGAAAGAAGTGCAGATGTATATGCAGTGTTGGATAACCATTGTCTCAGCTGAGGATAAGGACATCTGTCTTTTAGCAAGGCATTCAACAGCATTTGGCAGTGCTCATCATGCAGCCAGTCTGCACTTTCTTAGCTTCCCTGCTCATCTGCCACCCTCCACCTCTGCCTCACATCCTCCATCTAATGAACCTATATCCTTGAGTCATGTTTTGTCACACCTCTTTGATGGGTTAGACCTTGACAACCCATCTGACGAAGACGATGAGCCCATAAGAAATCATTGTGGGAGTGATGATGGTGACCCTGATCCTGATGGTGATGGCAACCCAGACCCTGGCGGAGATAGTAATCCTTTTGATGATGATTCTCTTAATGATGATTCAGACAACCCAGCTAATAATATTCCTCTGAGTTATGAACCCCTAGCATAGTTTGCTCTTGCCATCAAACAACTTTCCCATGTCACTGGAAGGCAATTAGATAATCATGAATCCAGAAGTACACAAACTAAAGTTCATGAGCCTGACTCCTTTGATGGCTCTGATCTAAAAAAGCTTCAGATATTCCTTATGCAATATAAGCTTAACTTCCAAGATTTACCTTGTGCCTTTCACACTGATTGTGCCAAAGTTACTTTTGCCTAGTCCTATCTCAAAGGTGTTGTCCTGAAATATTTCGAACCTGATATTTTAGGTTACGAAACTCTGGAGCGATGTCCTCTCTAGATAGACGACTATCAGGAGTTCATGTATGAGCTCCAAATCAACTTTAGACCACACGATCCAATTGCTGATGCTAAAAGTCAACTGGAACATTTCCACATGTACAAAGGTCAGAAAATTATCAAATACATAGTGGAATGCAACTACCTTGCTATCCAGGTTAGAGACTGAAGAGAAGGCACATTCCATTGGAGTTTCTACAATGGACTTTCAGACAGACTCAAAGATGAAATCTCTCATGTCAGAAAATCCAACAACCTCTACAAACTCTGAGAGCTTGCACAGATCCTCGATCACCACTATTGGGAGTGTTGTGACAAAATATCTCATGCCAAGAACTCTAGAACCACCTCCCAATCCAACTCCAGTACTCCATCTAAATCTTCTTATCCTCCATTGACTTCTATCCCTTTCTCATCTATGAAATTATCCTTCGCTTTAGCAACTACTCTATCTAGCTCTTCCACTTTGTCCTCTAAAGCTAAAGCCCCTAAGTTGAACTCCTTTACTATGTCTTCATGTCCACCATCTGTCTCCACCATTTCCTCCAACATCTCTGGTGTACTAGGCAAGGATAGTAAACTACTACCTGGCAAACACACCAGATATCTACTTCATAAGCTATGTCTTTTCTGTGGACTTCCAGGTCACTCTACTGAGGACTATCCCAAATCAACCTCACACATCTTATGTGCTCATTCCACTAAAGCAGACAATGCAATTATGGAAGAGTTTGCTCTGACACAGGCAAAAAATTAGAGCATAACTCCCTGGACTTCATACAGTCTCGGAGTTGCATTGACCCCGACCATGCACCACAGGAGGTTTGACTCAACACATCTGCTCTTTCAGATCTGAACTTCCTTACTCTGAGAGTCTTTCTCTCCTTTCTCAAAGTTCCCTCTGTCTCTGCACTTGTTAACTCTGGCTCTATCTACTATTTCATCAACACTTCCTTCGTCATCCAAAACAAAATTTCTACCTACTTCATACCTCCTATTTCACTCTGCCTCTTCAATGGTACCTCCAATACTATCATCTCTGAAGTAGTGGACATAAGTGTGCATTTTTCATCTGGTGATGTCACCCACCTCTACATTTTATATTACTCTGCTCGATTCCTCTTGCTCCATGGTCCTTGGACACAACTGGCTCACCCACTACAATCTGTTGATTGACTGGATATTGTGTAGTATCACTTTTCGACCGACACCACAACAAATGCTTGTACCTCTGACTTCACTTCCATCTCCATTGTTATCTCCCTTAGTCTTGGAACCTTCTCTATTGCCCCCTGTTGAGGCACCTCCATCTGTTTTCGACGACTTGCCAAAACCCTCTGACCTGCCAGTGCCCCACATATCCTTTGTCAATGCTGTCATATTTAATAGAGCCTGCAAGCTGAAGGAATCTGTCCAGTATACCCTTTACCTTCATCTGCATAGCACTCACTTATGGTCTACCTCTATGTTCACATCTCCAGACACTCTTCCTGATATCTTCCATGTTCTGAAGAAGTATCACAAGTTTGTGGATGACTTTGTCACTTCCTTCTCACTGTGACTTCAACTTGAAGATTGATCTGGAGGATGGTACTTCTCCACCCTTGGGTACCATCTACTCACTTTCTCTGGTTGATCTTGAGGCTCTTCAAAAGTTCCTCAACAAGAACCTTAGTTATAGACTTATCCATTCTTCCTCATCCACTCATGCAGCCCTGTCAAGAAGAAGGATAGTTCTCTTTGCTTATGTGTCAACTTTCAGGGCCTCAACAAAATCATCAAAAAGGATTGCTACCCCCTTCTGCTCATCTCTGACCTCCTTGACTCTCCTAGCCATGCTAAGGTCTATACCAAAATTGATCTCTGTAGCACTTACCATCTCATCTGCATTATAGAGGGCAATGAATGGAAGACTGCATTTCATACATGCTATGGGTCCTATGAGTGATTGATCATGCCCGAGGGCCTCACTAATGCTTCTGTAGCCTTCTAGTGCTTTGTTAATAGTGTCTTTGCAGACATGCTCGATGTCTGTGTGGTGGTTTACCTTGACGACATTCTCATCTATTCCTCTGACATCTCCTCCTACAAGAAGCATGTTAAAGAGGTCCTCCGATGCCTCCGTAGACATGGCCTTTATGCTAAGTTGAAGAAGTATGAATTTCACACAGACTTTGTGTTACGCGGATTGAACTCGAGGTGCAATCGCGAACAAAGTCGTCAAGTGGTCCAAGCTTTTACAGAGCTGCAAACTGTTCAATCAAGCGAACCACTCAAGAGTGGGTTCGATGACTCGTGCAATCGCACACAAGAGTTCAGATGAGAATAAGCTATATTCTGCGTAGAACTAGCTTGGGATAAATACTAATGTACACATCCTTTATATATGTAGGTATTCGGTGCACGGACCATGGAAAGGTCAATGTGCACAGACCATCAAGAAAGATAAGAAACGAGACTACTACCGAATTGAGGTCTGTAGACAAAAATGGATAAGGTGCAAAAGAGGAAACGTACGAAAAAGGAAAAGAGTTCTCATAGTAAAAGCCACACGTAACATTACCCCCTTTGTAGGGCAAATGTTAGTCACCGACTAATCACTTCCATAATAATAATCGTGCTCCGCGTATGAAGCCTCTTCTGCAGTGTGAAGATCATGATCAGTAAGATCATGTCTTACTCTTTGGGGTTGTTCTATGTGAGCTGGGCAATCACAAATTCTTGATCCTCTCCTATGGTGACAGGTCCTCCGACTAGGGCATTGTCCTTGATTGTGTCCGGGTCGTAAGACATGACAATATGGACATTTGTAGTGAGGACAATTGACACGAACGTGTCCAGCTTCGTTGCACTGGAAACATCGTATTTCCAGAGCGGTGATAGGAACAATGTTACGAGTTGGTTCAGGAGTAGAGGATGGGATTGCATCCACGTCAATAGGATTTTCTTTACTCCCAGACGAAGAGGAAGACGGTGGTGAGGTAGCAGGTGATGTGGGAACAACGGCGGGTCGACGGAACTGCGGGCTACTAGCCAATCCATAAGGAGACACAAGAAAGCGTCGTCTCCTTGGAGTTAATGGGGAATGTCTTCTGGCCACTTGTGGAGGTGGAGTGGATGTGACAAAGAAGGACAATGAACCTGTTTCATATGGATTGACCAGAGTTCTTTCTGGTGAAGGGTTTTCTTCTATAGTCTCCAAAGAAGGCTTGCTAGAGTTATTAGGAGGAGGAACCGGTATAGGTTCAGGAGAAGGCGATAATCGGTCGGGGATGATGTCTCCCATAACTCTAGCGAGACTATCGTGAGAGAGATCCAGAGTAACATTAGAGAATCCCAAGAGGTCGACAAGGAGTAAAAGTTCTCATCGGATGTGGAAGATAGTGGTGTCGGTGGTCACAATGAATGCAGCGAGGGAGATCTCTCCTGATCTAAGGCGGTGGTATCTATGTATGAACGTGGCATGGAGTCGGTAGATGGTGAGGAGATGTTCGAGATCTAGATGATAATGAGGAGATTGATTTATAGGTAAAACGAACGTGTGGTCTTCGAGTATAGAGGCGTATAGATCAAGTCGATCAACGAGGTTTATGTCTTGGGGATGGAAGGGAAGATTGTGGAATCGATGAACTCGAGCAGGAGGCATTGACTTTAGTTGTGAGTGGAGAGAGAATGGACTACAGGAAAATCTTTTCGATGTCGAAGTTTATATGCTCGTAGGATTGTTTTCGCGTGTTTGAGGTTTCCTTCAGGTTCCCATGTGTTTTCGAATGAGGGATATCCTTTTCAGGAAACTAAATAACGCCTACGGTCCGGTGATCCTTTGTGGGCCAAGATCCAATGAACTTCATATTCTTCTTCACCTTCTATCAAGTCAGGGGACGGTCGAAGGAAATTCGGTCCATGTTCGGGAGTTTCCCGATAGGATGATAACAGTGACGCATGGAAGACGTCGTGTATTTTCCAGGTCGGGGGCAGTTTGAGCCGATAAGAGATAGGAGAGAGGACCTGTACAATTTCAAAAGGTCCTTCCCTTTTAGGACTTAACTTCCGAGATGGATATGCCATGCGTAGATTGCGTCCTTCTAGCCAAACCCTGTCACCCACGTTCCAGGGTGAAAACCTTGATGTGATGCATTCTCTCATGACTCGTTGCGCAATCTCATGCGCAGCAAGTGCTTCCTTCCGTGCTTCTCACAGAGAAGTAAGTCGTTCTTCGATATGTGGAAGGCTTGACGAGATCTTGGCAAGTTCCGGATAAGATCTGGGCTTGTAGCCAAGGATAAGAGAGAAGGGAGTTTTCTTCGTTACGGAGTAAACGTTGGAGTTATGGGCAAATTCTGCAAAAGGAATAAATTGAGCCCATGTCTCTGGGTTTCCATCACAGAATATTTGTAGGAAGGTTTCAATTTCCTGGTTTGTTCTTTCCGTTTCTCCATCCGTTTGAGGATGATAGGCCGAAGAGAGAGCAATGTCATACTCTAGTAATCTTGAAGTTCTTGAGAGAAGGCTGAGGCGAACTGCGGGCCTCTATCAGAGATGATCTTTTCATGGAGACCGAATCGAAGGAAAACATTCTTGAAAAATATTTGTGCTATACCAGCAGCATCGATAGTTTTATTGCATGGGGATAAAATTACCCCCTTTGTAAGACCATGGTCGACCACGACCAGAATTGAATCATAGAAATCGGAGAGGGGAAGATCTGTGATCAGGTCCATAGAGATCTGTTGGAAGGGTCGGGTGCAGGAAGAGGGAATAGGAACCAGTGCCGGAACGGAAGGGTGGATATTGACTTTCATTTGTTGGCAGGTGGCGCAACCAGAAATAAATTTCCGCACAAAAGTAGACAAGCCAGGCCACCAGAAGTCACGAGCCACTAGGTTGATAGTGCGCAAAATTCCAGGGTGTCCGTTCGTGGGAGAAGTGTGGAGAGTCTTCACAACAGTATGGCAATGATCGGGGGGAATATATAACTGATTCTTGAAGAAAAGATTGGCACCATCATAATGTCAATCTAAAGGAGAGTATCGAGGGAATAGGGATCTTTCATTCTCAAGGGCCTGCAAGGCGGAGAGTACCAGAGGATCGGTGAGTGTGGAATGTTTAATCTTGTCGACCAAGGCGAGATCAAAGGATCGGGTGAAAAGATTATCTGGAAGGAGTGTAACGGCAGTATTGTCATTGGAAGTGTCAACATCATGCATGCGCGAAAGGGCATCGGCGGGTCCCATTTGAGAACCAGGGACATGTTCAAGTTTCAGATCAAAGTCTTGAAGAATCATGAGCCAATGGGCCTGGCGACGAGATAACTTTTGAGGGGATTTAAAATAGGTAAGGTTCTTGTGATCGGTAAAAACCGTAACCTGATGTTCAGTCCCTTGAAGATAATGTCTCCAGGTGACGAGCGCGCGTATGACAGCGAGAAGCTCCTGATTATAGATATCGTAATTCCTTTCTACAGGAGAGAAGGTTTGAGAAAAGAATGCACAGGGATGAAGATTGCCATTAGAGTCCTTTTGCATCAACACGGCACCAGTGGCGTGTAAAGATGCATCCGTCATAATAAAGAATGGACGAGAGATATCGGGCATCAACAACACCGGTTGTTGAGCAAATTTCTCCTTCAAAGCGAGGAATGCAGTGTCGCATTCAGCAGTCCAATTCCAGGATACGGTCTTCTTTGTTAAGTCGACAAGAGGACGAGCAATTGTGGAGAAGGATGGGATGAATCGTCGATAAAAATTGCAAAATCCAAGGAATAATCGGACATGTTTGACAGAGGAAGGAGTTGACCAGTCATTGATGGCTTTAAGTTTTCCTTGATCCATCTTAACTGATCCTTCCGAAATGATCATACCAAGGTAGTCGACTTCCGTAACATCAAATTTGCATTTTTCCAGTTTGAGATATAAATCGTGCTCTCGAAGTCGTTGAAGAACTTTCCTAGTGCGTTCTCTGTGGACTGTAAGATCTGAGGAGAAAATCAAAATATCGTCCATATAGATAATTATCCATCCTTCGGCCAAAAGATCTTTGAACGAATCATTCATGAACGCCTGGAATGTAGCAGGCGAATTGCAGAGGCTGAAGAACATCACCGTGGGTTCAAAGAGTCCGAGTGGGCATATAAAGGCTGCCTTCCACCTGTCGTCTGGTTTGATACGGATATTGTTGTATCCCCATTGGATATCAAATTTCGTGAAATATTTGGATCCCTTCAGTTTATCGATAAGATCAGAAATCAAGGGCAAAGGGTAAGCGTTCTTGATTGTGTGGGAGTTTAGATATCGATAATCTTGGCAAGGTCGAAATGAGCCGTCCTTTTTGGATACGAAGAAAAAAGGAGATGCTTGTGATGATTTTGATGGTATAATCTTGCCAGTTTCCAAATGTTCCTTGACGAATGCCTGACACACTTCTAATTCCTTGGAGTTCAGGGGATACACCTTCGCCACTTTCGGTACGAAGGTGTCATCAGTGTCAATGGCATGGTCGAAGGGCTGTTCCGGGGGTACATGGTCCGTGGATTTCTTTTCGAAGATTTCGGAGAAGTCAGTATATTCTGATGGAAGAATAGGTTTCTCCTTCTTCTCTTCTTGAGCGATTTCTGTGGAGATAGTTGTCCTCCCGGTTGATACCCCGGTGGAGCCAAACCCTTTATCTCCTCGTTTGGTGTCATCAAGTTCCAGAACTTCCTTGATGATAGGATAAGAAATCTTTTCTGGTATAAGCTGAGCTATCCTGTCTCCCTTGACGATGTGAAAATCTTCCTGGCCGTTGTTAATGAGCATGACCTTTATAGAGCCCCGAAAATCTGCATCAACTACTCCAGCAGCGATATCGATGGAGTGTTTAGCGGCGAGTCCACTTCTAGGGGCAATACGAGCATAAGTCCCTTTCGGGACTTTTACTATAATACCGGTATCGATGGGGTATCGTTCATTGGGTGGAATGCAGATTTCGATGTGTTCGGCTGAATATAGATCAAAGCCAGCCGCCTGTTCTGATCCCTTTGTGGGGATAGTCGCGTGAGGAGACAGTTTCTTCACCAGAAGAGTGTCTTTTTCTTCTTCTTCCTTTTCTTCGATTTTCTTCCTTCTTAGAGCAGCCAATTTTTTGGCACGTTCTAAAGTCCTCATGGCATTGATTCTTTGTTCCTGAGGAAACTCCTGGAAGTCGTTCTTTTCAGGTAAATCGATTGTTCCAAGATCCCAATTGATCATCGGGTTTATTTCTCTCAGCCATGGAAGGCCAAGTATGAAATCTTCTTTTCCGCAGTCCATTACGAAAAAGGTTCGTTCTTCTTTGAATTCCTGCATTTGAATGGGAATTCAGACTTGAAATCTGATAAGACCTCCTTTGTTGGAAGATCCATCGACATTGATCGGTTTTAGAGGTCGTCGAAGATGAGTATATGGAACTTTATTTCTTCAGACAAAACCCCAATCGATAAGGTTCGCTCCTGCTCCACTGTCAATGAGGATGCAGGTTTCGACGGCTTCAGCACCAATAGTAGCGATGGCGGGAACGTGCATTGATTGAGAGATTTCTGCTACTATTACAGGTGCAACTTCAAGAGGTACAGGTGTCGATTCTGTCCTCTTTTCTAAAAATCCAAAGGGATGTTAGTGACTTTTACCGATGTAGTATCGGAAACTTCTTCTATCCTAGCCGTAGTTTCTTCTTCTTCATGATCATAAACAGTACGTAGTACCCTCATGATGTCGTCTTCTCGTACATTTTGGTTCCGAAGTTGGTTTACATATGTTGCAACTTGGGAAGGTGGTGTGGGAAGATGTCTCGGTATCGTTGGCATTGCTCTAGGAGTAACAGTGGCAATCATTCGTTGGTTCTGTGGAGGAGGAGGTTTATTTGTAACTCCTTGTCTTGGACTTTGGAAGTTGGACATCTTATGGTCCCGGCTTGTATGTCCTTGTTGTCCACAGCGAAAACATAATCCCTTCCTCATGTACTCCGCTCGTTGTAATGGGGACAATGAAGTTCAGTCTACGTCCATAGCATTGGGGTCTCTCCTGGGAGGAGGACAGGATTGGGTAGGAACGTATTTGAAGTTCGAGGAGTAGGAATGGAGAGTTTTCAATCTTTCGTTTTGGACATTGAAATATTCGGCCTTGGTGATCCATTTTTCCAAGGTGTCAGGGACGTTCTCCATCTTGATAATTTGAGAGGCTAGGCCTCGGTTCAATGCTTGCATATACCAAGAAATCTTGGCGTTTTCATCGGCTACTCCTGTGTGGTGAGCAAGGAGTCTGAAAGCAGAGTTGAATTCCCCCAATGTTTTGAAATGAGGGTTCTGTCTGATGGTAGAGATTTGAGCGATGGCTTCGTTCTTCTGGTCGGAGATGATGAAGGCCATCTTGAAATCTTCTTTGAATTTGTCCCAGGTACCCCATGAGGTCCTGTCAGCTTCATCATATCTGATCTGTGCCCACGATGCAGCAGATCCTTTCGTCATGTATGCCAAAGCGGCGATGATCTTCTTAGTATCAGTATCATAAATCTTGTGGTTCAGAGTAAAATATGCCCCGACGGAGGCTAGCCATCTTCTGGCATCATCTGGGCTTCCATGAAAGTGTGTGGGAGCTCCAATCTTGATTTCAGCAGGGGTAGAAGTCGACATGATAGGAGATGGTGATCGATGGATAAGTGAAGTGATGGTTACTGCTGAATAGGGAGTGTCTTCTTCGGATATTTCCAAGATATGTTCTGAAGATTCAGGTGTCGGGGATCTGGAAGAAAGTTCTGATGCTTTTTCAGCACATTGCTTCCCGGTTCTTCTTTGTTCAGGAGTAATAGACTCCGGATGAGGATAGAGTGAGATCCTAGGCCTCGTATCAGTAGCGTGCCTAGAAGAGGCCGCGTGTGTCGGTTTCCTTGAAGGAAACGTGGTCAAGGGTGTTTGCTGGAGTTTGCCCTGGCTTCTGTCGTCCGTCGACTATGTTGTCGAGGATATCGTTGTCTTGTCTTCACGGGCTGAAACCGGTTTTGGAACAAGAGGTCGTCATTGATACTAACTTGAATAAAGTCCTGGCACTACGATGAGTGAGGACGATATGGAAGCTAGTTCTTTTGTTACGCGGATTGAACTCGAGGTGCAATCGCGAACAAAGTCGTCAAGTGGTCCAAGCTTTTACAGAGCTGCAAACTGTTCAATCAAGCGAACCACTCAAGAGTGGGTTCGATGACTCATGCAATCGTACACAAGAGTTCAGATGAGAATAAGCTATATTCTGCGTAGAACTAGCTTGGGATAAATACTAATGTACACGTCCTTTATATATGTAGGTATTCGGTGCACGGACCATGGAAAGGTCAATGTGCACAGACCATCAAGAAAGATAAGAAACGAGACTACTACCGGATTGAGGTCTGTAGACAAAAATGGGTAAGGTGCAAAAGAGGAAACGTACGAAAAAGGAAAAGAGTTCTCATAGTAAAAGCCACACGTAACACTTTGTCAAATACCTCAGCTACATCTCTCTCCTAGCAGGCTGACTATGTCTGCTGATAAGGTCCAGAATATCCAGGATTGGTCCAGGCCTCATAAAGTCAGGGACATCCAGTTCTTCCTTGGATTTCTCAACTTCTACTGTTGCTTCATCTTCAATTACTCCAATATTGTTGTGCCTCTTATGCACCTCACCTGGAAGGATACTCCTTGGCATTTCTCTGATGCATGCCATACTACATTCTATCAGTTGAAATCCACCTTTACCTCTACTTCGATCCTCATCCACTAGGTCCTGAATGCCCCTATCATGGTTGAAATGGATGCCTTAGACTATGCTATTGCTAGTATGCTCTCCATCCTCTCCTCCAATGGGGAGCTCCACCCTGTTGCCTTTTACTCTTGTATACTTACTGCTCCTGAGCTCAACTATGGCACCCATGATAAGGAGCTCCTTGCTATCCATGAAGTATTTTGTACTTAACATCACTATCTGGAGAGTTCCTTCACTCTGGTGGACGTCATCATGGACCACAAGAACCTGGAGCATTTCTCCACCTCCAAGCTCCTCATGCACCATCAAGCTCATTGATTGGAGTTCCTCTCCCACTTTAATCTAGTTATTTGCTTTTGTCCTGGCAAGCTTGAGGCCAAGCCTAATGCCCTTACTCAATAATGGAACATCTATACCAAAGGGGGGGGATATGAACTATGCTCACACAAACCCATACAATCTATGCCCTGTCTTTACTCAAGAATAGCTCACTTCATTTCTTCATGCGACCACTCTAGAAGTACCTGTTCTCTGCACAGGTTTAATCCTTGACTCTGAGCAACCCCACTCTGATATCCTATCCACTCTTTCCTCTGACTGTTATGGGGTATAATTTTTCCTTCATTCAGATAGCAGTAATCTTGTACCATCCACTTGGTGCCTTTCTTCTTAGGAACGAAGAATACAGGTGACATCTGAGGTGATTTAGATGGTCTAATATAGCCCTTCAAGAGCTGATCTTCAATAAATGATTTGAATTCATCCTGCTTCTGGGCTGAAAGGGGAGTCATTTGTCCTTTCTTGGATTTGAAGTCTTCTTTCAGATTGATTGCATGATCCTACAACTTGCATGTTGGCATGTGCTTGGATTCTTTCTTCGAGAAAGTTTCATAAAAGTCCTTGTGATAGATGCTGGGAACCAGTTCCTTGATCGGTGTTTCTAACATGACTGTGCTTCTTAGCTTCTTCCACAATTCATCAGTTTTGAGGTCACTGATAAAACCTTTCTATTTTGAGACTGCTTCAACTTCTTCATCTAGTTCCATTGAAGTGAGGCATGTAGTGCAATTAGATAGTTGATTATATGATTGAGGGCAGTGATTTAATTTAACTTCACCAGTTTGCCAGTTAATGTTAGGATTATAATACTCGAGCCAGGTGTATCCGAGGATGATTGTAGCAGTACCAAGATCACTGATTTTAGCTTGAACTATTTCTTTGTGACCCTTGTATTCCATACGGATTTCTGTGACATGAGTAATGTCTCCTGCTTGGTTCTTTGTTCCATTGACATTAAAGACTAGGATAGGTATTGACAACTTGTATAGCATGAGGCCTTGTCACTTAGCCCATTGGTGATTGATAAAAATAGAATTTGCTCCACAATCTAGAAGTCCCTGCATCTGAATGGGTGACATGGTGTCAACATCCACATGTTTGTCTGTTACTTGTTTCTTCTTGAGGGATACTGATCTAGTAAGGATCCTTTCAGGAAAATCATCTTCAGGGGACAGGGAGTTGATAGATAAAGTTTTTGTTTTTGTTTTTGGGGAATTAAGCACTGGTTGAGCAGCTGAGCCTCATAAGGAGGACCCCCCTTCTATGTACATATCCAAGAAATAAATAAAAAAAGAGAAACTAAACTGATTTTGTTTTTTCTTCTTTTGTAGATTGTTTATGTTTTTAGAACTACCTAAAGTGCATGTATCAAGAGCTTGAGATGAAACTGAACTATAAGAAGTGTTAAAAACATCAAGAACAGAAAACCTATTAGTACAAGAAGAGGAAAAAGAATTGTCCACATTGACATTAACACATTTCTACCCTGTTTGAGTCACAGGCTCAGGCTTCCTGACAAATGCTTTTGGGCAATGTCTGCTACCTGCCAGAGATGTGGCACTCTGAACTGTCCCCATGTTCAAGGGTCAAAGGCTTTTCCCTGAGCCTTCATCTCTGAATTGTACATATCGAAAAAGAAGGTCTTGGCCTCCTAAAAGTCCATGCCACACCAGTGATCAGCTAGTGCACTTTTGGTTTGTTGCACCTACTGACCAGAGTTTGCTGACATCTGGTGCTAGTCTGAGGTGTGGCGGTCTGAACTGCATTGACAGTTCAGTGCTTTGCACTGCTGAGCAAAGTGGCCTATCTTGCCACACTTGTAGCAGTCCATCTGAAGGCATCTTCTCTCTGGCTGCTTGCCCTTTTGTGCAGTGCCAATGTCCATGACATTACTGCTGGTACCATATGTTTTACCTCCATGGCTGGAGAAAGAGTTGTTTTGCACATTGTTAACCCAGGCATGCCCCTAGGATTTGTTTTCAAATTGGAACTTGAAAAGATCATATCAGCTCTCAATCCATCAAACTTCATCGAGGTACTCTTCTATTGATTTCTTTTGAGTACCTTGGAGATAAATCTCCTTGATGATGTTGGGTCAGGCTGCCCATTCCAAAATGTATATTACATGTGTATGCGAACATTTGAATTGTAGGACCAATGAATGGAACCTAACAATGAACTTGTCTGTTTACATTTTTCCTTGTTTTATTTGGATGAGTTGATTTTTTGCCCATTCCTTGTCAGTCAAGGGTTGGAAATATCTTTTAATTTCCTCCCCTAGTTCATGCAGCATTGGCCAGGCTGCTTGGTCAGTATATTTTCATATGAGGGCCTTGGTGAAACGATCTGTCACTGAGATGAGCGATGGATTCTATCCTTTCGCAGCGTCAACACTAAAACGAAGACGGAGAGGACAAATTAGTTAACGTCTAACTTGAAGACGTGGACGATGGTATGAACAGCATTGACTATAGCTTGTCAACGAAAAGCTGAAGAGGGGACGATGGTACGCTCGTAGACGGGTAGTCCCAAGAGAACCAAGCTAGGGTCTCTGGGCGATGGCATTGCAATATATATACTGTTACAGTGTTTGTACACTACAAATAAATGATATCATTGGAATGTTCCACAACATTCCACGACGTTCTATGACGTCATGTGATGTCATGGTTCAGACCAGTTCTAGGTATGTCTAGAATAGAATGTTCTAGGCCAATCTAGACTCTAGTCATGTGATGTCTAAATATAAAGTCCTCGTTGCACGTGAGCAAGTCACATGATCCAGTCACATGATTAAATAAGCACGTGATATAAGTCATGTGATCACAAAAAAAGAGAAAAAACAAGAGAGAAAAATAGGTGAAAAATTATACCCCATAACACTACCCCCCTTCTAGGAATCAACTTCCAGGCGATTAAAAGGAGCAGAGGTCACAGAGCAATAATTAACATAGGGACAAAATAAAGAATCGAATTGCGACTGAACCATGCGCAATTTCCTGGGAGCAGAAGGGTGACGACGATAGAAATCGCGAAGAGCCTTGCGAGCATTCCCCAGGTTAGCCTCAGGCTCCCAAGTACGCTCCTCGTCAGAATAACCAACCCAATGTACCAAGAACTCGAGGCGACAACCTCGCAAGCGAGAGTCAACAATGTAATCAACCTCGTATTCCTGATCACCCTCTTCAGTAACTAGCACCGGACCAGGTTGTTGCGCCGGTTGACCGGGTAAGCGTTCTTTATAAGGTTTAATGCGGCTAATATTCACTACCGGGTGAATGCGCATCGTGGAAGGTAAGCGAAGTGCAACGACATTGGAGCTGACCAGCTTTGTGATGTCATAAGGACCGAGCCAGTGCTCCGTAAACTTCCGGCTTGGTCGAGGAAGTTTCAAATTAGAAGTACTCAACCACACTTTATCGCCGATCTGATAAGGAGGTGGTTGTGATCTATGACGATTGGCTTTCTTTTTCATAGCGGCTTGCGCTTTCTCTAGGTTTTTGCGAGCCTGCTCAAGGGTTTTCTCCATGTTGGTAGCGAGATCCTCGGCTGCAGGGACCTTAGACTGAAGCGGTTCAACACCCATCCTTGGTTTGTAGGATCGAGTGACCTCAAATGGAGATTTTCCAAGCAAATCCTGGTGCTTGTTGTTATATGAAAATTGCGCCAGCGCTAGCCAATCAGACCAATCATATGGTTTTTCAGCAACGAAAAGACGGATGTATTTCTGTAACACCTGGTTCATCCGTTCGGTTTGTCCGTCCGTTTGTGGGTGAAATGCTGTGGAGAGCTTGAGCTCAATCCCTAAGAATTTTCCTAATTCGCGCATGACTTGAGACGTGAATTGTGGACCACGGTCGGAAACGATAGTCATGGGAAGGCCATGATGCTTCCAGACATGTTGTAAGTACAACTTGGCCGTTCCAAGAGCCGTGATCGTTTTATTGATTGGAATAAATATAGCCTCTTTTGAAAAACGATCAACAACCACTAGGATTGTATCATAACCATCAGAAAGCGGTAAGTCCATGGTAAAATCTGCTGAGATATCGACCCATGGTTCAGATGGAATCGGCAATGGTTGGAGCATGCCAGCTGGGGCGATGCGAGAACTTTTCATGCGTGCGCATCGATCGCAACACGAGACATAGTCCTTGACCTGTGTATGTAAACCAGGCCAATAATAATTACGTTCCACCAATTTCTGTGTCTTTGATTGACCAGGATGTCCTGTGATAGGGTTATCATGATGGAGTGTGAGAATGTCTTGGCGAAGCTTGGCATCACCAGGAACATAAATACGATTCTCTCGGTAATAAAGCTCATCTTGGAGCTTATAATTGGATCCTAGATCTAGATCTTTAGATAGTCCTTTTATTCATTCAACGATTGATTGCTCTTCGGCTTCTACAACGACGTGTTGAGCCCTAATCTTTTCAGGAGGAATAATAGTGACACCCTTGTTGTCATCTTCAACTCCATTGGAGTGATCACAACGTCGGGATAAAGCATCTGCTTTCATCATGGAAGTTCCTGCCTTATGGATCAAGGTAAAGTCGAATCGCGTAAGGTACAAGGACCATCATGCTTGTCTGCGATTTAGATCTTGGGATTTCATAAAATATTGCAAGTTCTTGTGATCGGACCAAATTTCAAATTTATGCCGAGCACCTTCTAAATAATGTCGCCACGTTTCTAACGCACGGATAATAGCGAGCATTTCTTTATCTACGACTTGATAGTTCCGCTCTTGAGCTGATAGAGCATGGGAACTAAAGGCGCATGGTTGCCATTCTCCATCGGGACATTTCATAGATAAAACAGCTCCTGTGGCAAAATCTGAGGCATCGGTTTCTAGGCGAAATTCTGCGTCGATATCTGGATATACCAAAATAGGTGCTGTCGTAAAGCGTTCTTTTAGCGTTTCAAACGCCTGTTGTTCTTTATCTCCCCAGTTCCACTGGAGATCTTTACGTGTTAAGTCCGTGAGAGGTTTTGCAATTCCCGCATAACCGAGTATGAAGCGATGGTAAAAGTTTGCAAGACCAAGGAAAGAACAGACTTGTTTGACTGTTCGTGGGACTGGCCACTCCTGAATTGCTTTAACTTTCAATTCGTCCATGCGAACGCCATCGCAAGTCATGGTCATACCGAGGAATTCTACTTCTGTTTTGTCAAAGAAGCACTTCTCCGGCTTGACAAATAGATCATTATCTTTGAGCCGCTGGAGCACACGTGCAACAGCTTTGTGGTGCTCATCGATATTGTCCGATTTGATATAAATTAATAGATCGTCCATGTAGATGACAACAATATCGTCCATATCCGCAAATAGCTCGTTCATCATAGCCTGGAACATAGCTGGCGAATTACAGAGACCAAAGAACATGACGAGAGGTTCGAAAGAACCGAGATGACAGACAAATGCTGCCTTCCATTCATCGCCTTCTTTGATACGTATATTGTTATATCCCCATTGAAGGTCCATTTTTGTAAAATACCTTGCACTCTTTAGCTTGTCAACAAGCTGACTAATCAGGGGCAAAGGATAATTATTTTTAACCATTCCTTCATTCAGATAGTGGTAATCTTGAACCATCCGCTTGGTGCCTTCCTTCTTAGGTACGAAGAAGACTGGCGATGTCTGAGGTGATTTAGACGGTCTAATATAGCCCTTCGAGAGCTGATCTTCAATAAATGACTTGACTTTGTCCTGCTTCTGAGCCGAAAGACGAATCATTCTCCCTTTCCTAGGTTTGAAGTCTTCTTTAAGTTCGATTGCATGATCCCACGGCTTGCGTGTTGGCATGCATTCGGATTCTTTCTTCGAGAAAGTGTCATAAAAGTCCTTGTGATAGATGCTGGGAACCAGTTCCTTGATCGGTGTTTCTAACATGACTGTGCTTCTTAGCTTCTTCCACGTGTTATCAGTTTCGAGATCACTGATAAGACCTTTCCATTTTGAGACTGCTTTGACTTCTTCCTCTAGTTCCATCGAAGCAAGGCGCGTAGCGCGATTAGATAATTGATAGCAAGATCTTGGACAACGATTTAATTTAACTTCACCAGTTTGCCAGTTAATGTTAGGATTATGAAATTCGAGCCAGGTGTATCCGAGGATGATCGCAGCAGTACCGAGATCGCTGATTTCGGCTTGAACTACTTCTTTGTGACCTTTATACTCCATGCAGATTTCGGTGATATGAGTAATATCTCCTGCTCGATTCTTAGTTCCATCGACATTAAAGACTGGGATAGGTATCGGCAGTTTGCATAGCATAATGGCTTGTCGTTTAGCCCATTGACGATCGATAAAGATAGAATTAGCTCCACTATCAAGTAGAGCTTGAACTTGGATAGGGGACGTGTTGTCAACATCCACGTGTTTGTCCAGTACTTCGATCGGGATCTTAAGTTCCTTTTTGAGAGAGATCGATCTAGTAACTATCCGTTCAGGGAAATCATCTCCAGGGGACAGGGAGTTGATAGAAGAAGTTGTTTTGGGTTTTGGGAAATTAAGCACGGGTTGAACCGCCGAGCCTCGTAAGGAGGACCCCCCTTCTATGTACGTATCCAAGAAATCAGAAAACAAAGAAACTAAACTATTTTTTTGTGATTGTTTTGTATTTTCTACTTTTATAGATTCTTTTGTATTTTTAGAACTACCTATTGTTACGCGTCGAGCGGAACACAACGGAAAAACAAACCAAACTAAAGGAGATGACCCTTGACGTGGGTCACTCGGAGTCTGCTAGACCCGTTAAGTCCCACCACCCTTTTGATAGCAACGATGGCCAAGGGCTTGCTAGGTGGAACCACAAGTATATTGAACTAGGGAAATACAACAGGGAGGAACGACTACTTATATACCCTAGGAATCATGCACGGACCATGATCCATGCCCTACTAAGGTGAACAACCTAAGTACTATATAAGGGAACCCTGTCTATGTTACGGGGTATAATTTTTCCTCTATTTTTCCTCTTTTTCTTTCTCTTTTTACAGTCACGTGACTTACATCACGTGCTTATTTTATCATGTGACTGGATCACGTGCAACGAGGACTCTTTATTTAGATATCACATGACTAGAGTCTAGATTGGCCTAGAACATTCTATTCTAGACATACCTAGAACCGGTCTAGACCATGACATCACCTGACGTCATAGAACGTCGTGGAATGTTGTGGAACATTCCGATGATATCATTTATTTGTAGTGTACAAACATTGTAACAGTATATATATTGCAATGCCATCGCCCAGAGACCCTAGCTTGGTTCTCTTAGGGCTACCTGTCCACGAGCGAACTTAAGTATCTCCTCCTTCTTCGTCTTACTCGTCGTCGAAGAGTATAACTCGATGCTCTACATCTTCACACTATCATGTCTTCAGACGTAAACTGATCTGTTTTCTCTGCTAGTTTTAGTGTTGACGTTGCGAAAAGCCTTTGACCATCGCTCGTCTCAGTCTACATGAGGTATAACCCTAGACCTCCAAGGTCGAGGTCGTAAGTCTAGAAGCTGTCTAGACTACCTAGCCACAGATAAGATAAGATAAGATGAGCGCTCACCGATAAAATAAGCGCCATTCGATAAGATAAGATAAAAGAAAAGTAAAGCGCCTTGAGTGCCAAGTGATACTTTCATCTCACCTATTGTGCTATCAAGAAAATCAGAACTATCAAAAACATCAAGACAAGAAAAGATATTACTACAAGAAAAAGAAACATTGTTATTAACACATTTATTTTGCCCTGTTTGAGTTACAGGCTCGGGCTTCCTGACAGATGCTTTTGGGCGCTGTCTGCTGCCTGCCAGAGATGTGGCACCTTGAACTGTCCCCGTGTTCAAGGGCCGAAGGCTTTTCCCTGCGCCTTCATCTCTGTGGTGTGCATGTCGAAGAAGAAGGCTTTCGCCTCTTCGAAGTCCATGTCACACCAATGATCAGTTGGCGCGCTTTCTGTTTGCCGCACTTGGTGACCATTGTTTGCCGACACCCTGTGCCGGTCCGTGGTGTGGCGGTCCGAGCCGCAACGACAGTTTGGTGCCTTGCACTGTCAGACAAAGTGGCCTGTCTTGCCACATTTATAGCAATCCATTTGGAGCCGTCTCTGCTCTGGTTGCTTACCCTTCTATGCGGCACCAATGTCCATTGCGTCGTCTCCACTAGTACCATATGTTTTACCTTCATGGCTGGAGGAATAATTGTTTTGCGCGTTGTTGACCCAGGCACACCCCTGGGTTGCTTGTCTATCGAATTGAAATTCAAAGAGATCGGCTCGACTTCCGATCTGTCATACCTCGCCAAGGTACGCTTCAATGTCTTCCTCCTGGGTACCTTGAAGGTAGATCTCTTTGATTATATTGGGTCGTGTTGCCCGTTCCAGTAGATAGATTGTGTGTGAGTCTTCGCAATCTGATTGGAGAACCAATGAATGGAACCGTACGACGAATTTGTCGGTTCTCATTTTTCCTTGTTTTAAACAAACGAGCTGGTTCATTGCCCATTCTTTATCGCCTAGGGGTCGGAAATATTTCTTTATTTCTTGCCCCAACATGTGAAGTGTCAGCCATGAGTTTTGGTCGGTGTATTTGCAGATAAGGGCTTCAGCAAACTGACTGGCTACCGGCCCCTTCATTCGGGAGAGAACGGCTACACAACCATCGAAATTGGTTGTGAGAATTGCCGCATTTGCGGTAAGCCAAGTTTCTAGCTTGACCCACCAGACAGAGAAATGCTTTCGGTCCCCATCGAAGGTCCCAGGGTCTGCAAATATTTCAACCTTTCGGCTGATGTTGGAGGGTTGGTTCTGCAGTGTTTGCAGCGCTGCAGTAACTTGTTGTAGTTGCGCCTGTAGGTTGGCGACTTCTTGTTGGAGATCGGCCATTATTTAAAGATAGCCGGGTTCATTATAGAGATAGTACGGTGCGTGCCTAGGACAGTTGGCAGCGGGTACTTATTGGCAGGGGCGGCGAAGAGACGGTAAGTATTCTTGCACGTGATGGCATGCAGGAAAGCGAAGGCGATTTGATGTTCGCCGGGGTAGAGCTGGGATAGGAGAAGGGGAACGAGGAGGGGGTGAGAGTGTGTGAAAAATTTGTCTTTCAAGATCTTCCTCGAGTTCCTCTTCTTTCTTTATTCGGTGAAGAAAATCTATTGGTTCCTGTTTGGGAATCAACCACTCAGGAGCAGGTTCTAGATCTTCAAATTTGATCTGTGGGGCAGGGGTGAAAGTGTGGTTGAGGTGATGGAATTGGAGGGCCGCTGCTTGAGTCCGAGTATCAAGAACGCGCTGGCAAGTAGTGCGAGCCACGTTGGAAAGTTTCTTCATCAGGGCCTTTGACTTCCTTTTTGCCCTTTCGCTGTCCAGTCAATATCTGACCTGGCACAGCCCCAAAGTACTACTAGTAGAGTTTGATATAAACCACTCCTAAGACTACACGGGCACAAGACCACTCTTTCATGTAGGAAGGGTTGCTAAGGTAACGACTACAAAGAATGCGCCTCACGGGGATGCAGGACAATGCTCAAATGAAGTGAAAGGTTGGTTGACGGAGGATTTAACCTCTAGGGAAGGAACCCTAGTTCTCGCGCGAGAGAATCCGTTGGTGGGGCCCTAGATAGCACAACGCCCTTCTTGAACCTCAACAGTCAAGGACTAAATCAAATGAAAGGGCGTGGTAATGCACGGCGAAGAGTATGATGTATGTAACAGCAAAGGCACGAGTAGTGCTGATGCCGGGAAAGTGGGTAGCTTGGTTCTAGTGAGACGAGCAATGGATTCTATCCTTTCGCAGCGTCAACACTAAAACGAAGACGGAGAAAACAAATTAGTTAACGTCTAACTTGAAGACGTGGACGATGGTATGAACAGCGTTGACTATAGCTTGTCAACGAAAAGCTGAAGAGGGGACGATGGTACGCTCGTAGACGGATAGTCCCAAGAGAACCAAGCTAGGGTCTCTGGGCGATGGCATTGCAATATATATACTGTTACAGTGTTTGTACACTACAAATAAATGATATCATTGGAATGTTCCACAACATTCCACGACGTTCTATGACGTCATGTGATGTCATGGTTCAGACCAGTTCTAGGTATGTCTAGAATAGAATGTTCTAGGCCAATCTAGACTCTAGTCACGTGATGTCTAAATATAAAGTCCTCATTGCACGTGAGCAAGTCACATGATCCAGTCACATGATTAAATAAGCACGTGATATAAGTCACATGACCATAAAAAAAGAGAAAGAAAAAGAGAGAAAAATAGGTGAAAAATTATACCCTGTAACAGTCACCAGGCCTTTTATTTGGGAAAGTACAGTCATACAACCATCAAAGTTGGTGGTTAGTACTATAGCATTGGCAGTGAACCAGATTTCTAGTTGATCCACCATACTGAGAATTGTGCTCAGTTCTCATCAAAGGAACCTGGATCTACAAAGATCTCAACCTTGTGGCTAAGATTTGAAGGTTGATTTTGCAGCATTTGGAGTGCTGCCGTGACCTGTGCAAGCTGATTTGTAGATTTTACATGTCTTGTTGAAGGTTGGCCATTATTTAAAGATAGCTGGGTTTGTTGTACAAATAGTAAGTGTGTGGCACAGACGGTTTGTCAGAGGCACCTGTTGGCAGGGACGACAAAGAGATGGTAGGTATTCTTGCATGTATCAGCATGTAGGGAAACAAAGGCAATTAGATGTTTGCTAGAGTAGAGCTGGTTGTTGTGGAGGAGAGGATGGAGATTGGAGAGGTGATATAGGAGTATGGAAAATTTGTTCTTTGAGATCCACCTTGATCTTTTCTTCTTTTTTTATATGGTTAAGAAAATCTAGTGGTTTCTGTTTAGGAACAATCCACTCTCTGGAACCAGTTCTAGATCTTCAATTTGATTTGGGAGGAGGGGTGAAGACATGGTTGAGATGATGAAATTCTAGGATTACTGCTTGCAGCCAAGTATCAAGAACTCGCTGTCTGATAGTATAAGCCACATTGAAAAACTTCTTCATCAGGGCCTTTTCTTCCTTTGCCCTTTTGCTGTCCAGTCAAACTAATCTGGCACAGCCCCTAAAGCTAAGTATAGTACAAACTAAAATAAACCACTCCTAAGATAGTACAGGCACAAGACTGCTCTTTTGTACTGGGAGAGTTGCTATTCAACTAACTAAAATAAATGTGCCTCACATGGACGCGGGAACATATTTCAAATAAAAGTAAAAGGGGTTTGTTAGAGGATTTAACCTCTAGGAAAATAACCCTAGTTCTTGCACAAGAGAATCCAACAACAGGACCCTAGACAGCACAATGTCCTTTCTGAGTCTCAACGACCAGGGACTAATGAAAATAGGCACAGTAATGTGTAGCAAAGAGTAATGATGATAATGACTAAGGACATGAATAGTGCCAGATGTCGAAAGAGTGGATAACTTGGTTCTAATGAGACGAGTGATGCTTCTGAAGCTCTCGCAGTATCAACACTAAAACTAAGATCAAAAAAACAAATCAGTTATTGTCTGACCTGAAGACATGATAGGGTGAAGAGTAAGCATTGACTTATACTTGTCAACAATGAGCTTGATGATGAGAAGAAAGACTTAAGTTTACTTATAGACAGATAGCCCCAAGAGAACCAAGTTAGAGACCCTTGGGTGTTGGCATTCACAGACTATATATGCTGCTACTATTTGTACAGAACAAATAGATAAGTAAGCAGAATGTTTCACAACATTCCACAATATTCCATATGATGTCATGATGGTGTCATGATCCAGACTGGTCTAGATAGGTCTAGGTAAGAATGTTCTAGGTGAGTCCAGACCTAGTTACATGATATCTAAATATAAAGTCCTCATTGCACATGGGCAAGTCACATGACTGAGTCACATAAGTAAATAAGCATGTGATGTAAGTCATGTGACCATAAAAAGAGAGAAAAATGTTACGGGGTATAATTTTTCCTATATTTTTCTCTGTTTTTTCTCTTTCTTTTTGTGGTCACGTGACTTCATCACGTGCTTATTTAATCATGTGACCAGCGCACGTGACTCGATAGCACATGACTTACCACGTGCGGGCGAGGACTTCTATTTAGATACCACGTGACTAGGCCTAGACTTGCCTAGAACATTCTAGAATAGACTCACCTAGACCGGTCTGGACCATGACATCACCTGACGTCATATGGAACGTCGTGGAATGTTGTGGAACATTCCTATGATATCATCTGTTTGTTAGATACAAACACTGTACTTGTATATAAGACCGAATGCCATCACCCAGAGACCCTAGCTTGGTTCTCTTGGGGCTATTCGTCCACGAGCGACCTAAGTTTTCTTCCCTCTAACTCGCTTTTCGTCGACAAGCCATCGTCGACGCTGCTCATAACATCGACCAAGTCTTCAAGTGGGACTTAAACTCATTTGTTTTCTCGTGCGAAGTTTTAGTGTTGGCGTTGCGAGAGGTCCCGACCATCGCTCGTCTCATTAGAACCAAGCTATCCCACTCTCCCGGCGTCCGCACTACTCGTGCCCTTGCCGTTTACGTACATCATTTTCACTTCGTTGCGCATTACCGCGCCTTTCATTTGCTTTAGTCCCCGACCGTTGAGGTTCGGGAAGGACGTTGCGCTATCTAGGGCCCCGTCGACGGCTTCTCTCGAGAGAGAACTAGAGATATTTCTCTAGCGGTTAAATCCCCCGTCAACCCACTTTACTTCGTTTGGGCATCGTCCCGCGTCCCCGTGAGGCGCATTCGTTTTAGTCGTTACCTTAGCAACCCTCCCAGTGCGAAAGAGCGGTCTTGTGCCCGCACTGTCTTAGGAGTGGTTTATATCAAACCTTATCTCAGTAGTATTTTGGGGCTGTGCCAGATCGGTCATTGACTGGACAGCGAAAGGGTATAGGAAGAAAAAGACCCTGACGAAGAAACAATTTCAACGTGGCTCGCACTACTCGCCAGCGCGTTCTCGACACTCGGGCGCAAGCAGCAGCCCTCAATTTTCATCATCTCAATCGTGTTTTCACCCCCGCTCCCCAAATCAAATTAGAAGATCTCGAACCAGCTCCTGAGTGGTTGATCCCCAAACAAGAGCCGTTAGATTTCTTACATCGCATAAAGAAAGAAGAGGAACTCGAGGCAGATCTCGAAGAACAGATCTTCCATACACCCACACCCCCTCCTCGTTCCCCTTCCCCTCCTCCAGCTCTACCCAGGCGTACATCTAATCGCCTTCGTTTCCCCGCACGCAGACACGTGCAAGAATTCTTACCGTCTCTCCGCCGCCCTCGCCAACAGGTGCCTCTGGCAAACCGCCCACGTCACGCACCATACTACTTGTATAACGAACCAGGATATTTGTAGAAAATGTCCACCCTTCCCCAAGACGTCGCCAACTTACAGGCCCAATTGGCCGCAGTTACAGCAGCACTTCAACAGCTGCAAAATCAACCCTCAAATCTCAGCCGAAAGGTTGAGATCTTCGCAGATCCCGGTTCCTTCGATGGTAACCGAAACAATTTCTCAGTGTGGTGGGTCAAGCTCAAAACTTGGCTCGCTGCTAACCAAGGTGTACTAACCACCAACTTTGACGGTTGTGTGGCAGTACTTTCACGAATGAAGGGTCCGGTAGCAGGCCGATTCGCCGAGGCCCTTATAAGAAAATATACAGAGCAAAACGCCTGGCCAACGTTAGCTATCCTAGGGGAAGAAATTGAAAGATACTTTCGACCCCTAGCAGACAAGGAATGGGCGAAGAACCAACTCGTCCAATTAAAACAAGGCAAAATGAGAACTGACGAGTTCGTAGTCAGATTTCATTCATTAGTTCTACAATCGAATTGCTCCCACACGCATTCGATATACCTATTGGAACGGGCAGCTCGGCCCGACATTATCAAAGAGATATATCTTCAAGGAACACAAAAGACAACCATAGAAGAATATCTCGATGAAGTCCGAAGGATCGGTAGCCGATACGATCTTTTCGAGTTCCAATTCGGGAACAGGTCTTCCCAGGGGCGTGCCTGGGTAAACAACGCGCAAAACAACTCTTCCTCCAGCCGTGGAGGTAAAACATACGGAACCAGTGGAGGCGACGCGATGGACATCGGCGCCGCACAGAAGGGCAAGCAACCGGAGCAGAGACGGCTCCAGATGGATTGCTACAAGTGTGGCAAGTCAGGCCACTTTGCCCGACAGTGCAAAGCTCCAAACTGTCGTTGCGGCTCGGACCGCCACACTACGGACCGGCACAGGCAGCCGGCTAACAATGGGCGCCAAGTGCGTCAAACAGAAAGCGCGCCAGCTGATCACTGGCGTGGCATGGACTTCGAAGAGGCGAAAGCCTTCTTCTTCGACATGCACACCACGGAGATGAAGGCGCAGGGAAAAGCCTTTGGCCCTTGAACACGGGGACAGTTCAGGGTGCCACATCTCTGGCAGGCGGCAGACAGCGCCTAAAAGCATCTGTCAGGAAGCCCGAGCCTGTAACTCAAACAGGGCAAAATAAATGTGTTAATGACAATGTTTCTTCTTCTTGTAGTAATAGGTTTTCTTGTCTTGATGTTTTTGAAAGTTCTGATTCTCCTCTTTTGTTTCTTCTCGAATTCTTGATACGTGCGCTTTAGGTAGTTCTAAAAATACAAAAGAATCTACAAAAGTAGAAAATACAAAACAATCACAAAAAAATAGTTTAGTTTCTTTGTTCTCTGATTTTCTTGATACGTACGTAGAAGGGGGGTCCTCCTTACGAGGCTCGGCGGTTCAACCCGTGCTTAATTCCCCAAAACCCAAAATAACTTCTTCTATCAACTCCTTGTCCCCTGGAGATGATTTCCCTGAACGGATAATTACTAGATCGGTTTCCCTTAAAAAGGAATTGAAACTCCCGATCGAAGTACTGGACAAACACGTGGATGTTGACACCACGACTCCTATCCAAGTTCAAGCTCTACTTGATAGCGGAGCAAATTCTATCTTTATCGATCGTCAATGGGCTAAGCGACAAGGCATTATGCTACGCAAATTGCCGATACCTATCCCAGTCTTTAATGTCGATGGTACCAAAAATAGAGCAGGAGACATTACTCATGTCGCAGAAATCCGTATGGAATACAAGGGTCATAAAGAAGTAGTTCAAGCCGAAATCAGTGATCTCGGCACTGCTGCCATAATCCTCGGATATACCTGGCTCGAATTCCACAACCCTAACATTAACTAGCAAACTGGTGAAGTTAAATTAAATCGCTGCCCAAGATCTTGTTATCAATTATCTAATCGCGCTACGCGCCTCGCTTCGATGGAACTAGAAGAAGAAATCGAAGCAGTCTCTAGATGGAAAGGTCTTATCAATGACCTTGAAACTGATAATACGTGGAAAAAGCTGCAAAGCGCGGTTGTTCTAGAGACACCTGTTAAGGAACTAGTTCCCAGCGTTTACCACAAAGACTTTTACGAAACTTTCTCGAAGAAAGAATCCGAACGCATGCCAACACGCAAGCCGTGGGATCATGCAATCGAACTCAAGGAAGACTTCAAACCTAGGAAAGGACGAATGATTCCCCTTTCAGCTCAGGAGCAGGATGAAGTTAAATCCTTTATTGAAGATCAGCTCTCGAAGGGCTATATTAGACCGTCTAAATCACCTCAGACATCGCCTGTATTCTTCGTTCCTAAGAAGGAAGGCACCAAGCGGATGGTTCAAGATTACCGCTATCTGAATGAAGGCACGGTTAAAAATAATTATCCCTTGCCCCTGATTAGTCAGCTTGTTGACAAGCTAAAGGGTGCAAGGTACTTCACAAAAATGGATCTCCGATGGGGATACAATAATGTACGAATCAAAGAAGGCGATGAATGGAAGGCAGCGTTTGTCTGTCATCTCGGTTCTTTCGAACCTCTCGTCATGTTCTTTGGTCTCTGTAATTCGCCAGCTACGTTCCAAGCCATGATGAACGAGCTATTTGCGGATATGGACGACATTGTTGTTATCTATATGGATGATCTATTAATTTATACCAAATCGGACAATATCGATGAGCATCACAAAGCTGTTGCAAGAGTGCTCCAGCGGCTCAAAGATAATGACTTATTTGTAAAGCCGGAGAAGTGCTTCTTTGATAAAACAGAAGTAGAATTCCTTGGCATGACTGTGACTCACGATGGCGTTCGCATGGACGAATCGAAAGTTAAAGCAATTCAGGAGTGGCCAGTCCCACGAACGGTCAAACAAGTCCGTTCTTTCCTCGGTCTTGCAAACTTTTACCGTCGCTTCATACTCGGTTATGCTGGAATTGCAAAACCTCTCACGGACTTAACACGTAAAGATCTCCAGTGGAACTGGGGAGATAAAGAACAACAGGCGTTTGAGATGCTTAAAGAACGCTTTACGACAGCACCTATCTTGGTATATCCAGATATCGATGCGGAATTCCGCCTAGAAACCGATGCCTCGGATTTTGCCACAGGAGCTGTCCTATCTATGAAATGTTCCGATGGAGAATGGCGACCATGCGCCTTTAGTTCCCACGCTTTATCTGCACAAGAGCGGAACTATCAAGTAGCAGACAAGGAAATGCTCGCTATTATCCGCGCGTTAGAAACGTGGCGACATTATTTAGAAGGTGCTCAGCACAAATTTGAAATCTGGTCCGATCACAAGAATCTACAATATTTTATGAAATCTCAAGATCTGAATCGAAGACAAGCACGATGGTCCTTGTACCTTACTCGATTCGACTTTACCTTGGTCCACAAGGCAGGAACCTCTATGACGAAAGCCGACGCTTTATCCCGACGTTGTGATCACTCCCATGGAGTTGAAGGTGACAACAAGGGCGTTACAGTAATTCCTCCCGAAAAGATCAGAGCCCAACATATTGTTGTGGAAGCCGAAGAGAGTTCAATCGTTGAACGAATAAAAGGACTGTCTAAAGATTTGGATCTAGGATCTAACTATAAGCTCCAGGATGGGCTTTATTTCCGAGAAGGTCGTATTTATGTTCCTGGTGATGCCAAGCTTCGCCAAGACATTCTCACACTCCACCACGATAACCCTATCGCTGGACATCCTGGTCAGTCTAAGACACAGGAATTGGTGGAACGTAACTATTATTGGCCTGGGTTACATACTCAAGTCAAGGACTATGTTTCGCATTGCGATCGATGCGCACGCATGAAAAGTTCTCGCATTGCCCCAGCAGGCATGCTCCAACCTCTGCCGATCCCATCTGGACCATGGGTCGATATCTCGGCAGATTTTACCACGGACTTACCGCTTTCGGATGGTTACGACACGATTCTAGTAATCGTTGATCGTTTCTCAAAAGAGGCTATATTTATTCCCACCAATAAAACGATCACGGCTCTCGGAACGGCCAAGTTGTACTTGCAACATGTCTGGAAGCATCATGGTCTTCCCACAACTATCGTTTCGGATCGTGGTCCACAATTCGCGTCTCAGGTCATGCGCGAATTAGGAAAATTCTTAGGGATTGAGCTTAAGCTCTCCACTGCTTTTCACCCGCAAACAGACGGGCAAACAGAACGGATGAACCAAGCGTTACAGGAATATATCCGTCTTTTCGTAGCCGAAAAGCCATATGATTGGTCTGATTGGCTAGCGCTGGCGCAATTCTCTTACAACAACAAGCGCCAGGATTCGCTTGGTAAATCTCCATTTGAGGTTACTCGGTCCTACAAACCAAGGATGGGTGTTGAACCGCTTCAGTCCAGGGTCCCTGCAGCCGAGGATCTCGCTACCAACATGGAGAAAACCCTAGAGCAGGCTCGCAAAAACCTAGAGAAAGCGCAAGCCGCTATGAAAAAGAAAGCCGATCGTCATAGATCACAGCCACCTCCTTATCAGATCGGCGATAAAGTGTGGTTGAGTACATCTAATCTAAAGCTTCCTCGGCCAAGTCGGAAGTTTACGGAACGCTGGCTCGGTCCTTACGAAATCACGAAGCTGGTCGGTTCCAATGCCGTTGAACTTCGCCTACCTTCTACCATGCGCATTCACCCGGTTGTGAATATTAGTCGCATTAAGCCTTACAAGGATAGATTGCCCGGTCAACCGGCACAACAGCCTGGTCCGGTACTTGTTACCGAAGAGGGTGATCAAGAATACGAGGTTGATTACATTGTTGACTCTCGCTTGCGAGGTCGTCGCCTCGAATTCCTGGTACATTGGGTTGGTTACTCTGACGAGGAGCGTACTTGGGAGCCTGAGGCTAACCTGAGTAATGCTCGCGATGCTATTCGCGATTTCTATCGTCGCCACCCTTCCGCTCCCAGGAAATTGCGTATGGTCCGATCGCAATTCGATTCTTTATTCTCTCCCTATGTTAATTATTGCTCTGTGGCTTCTGCCCCGTTTAATCGCCTGGAAGTCGATTCCTAGAAGGGGGGTAGTGTTACGGGGTATAATTTTTCCTATATTTTTCTCTGTTTTTTCTCTTTCTTTTTGTGGTCACGTGACTTCATCACGTGCTTATTTAATCATGTGACCAGCGCACGTGACTCGATAGCACATGACTTACCACGTGCGGGCGAGGACTTCTATTTAGATACCACGTGACTAGGCCTAGACTTGCCTAGAACATTCTAGAATAGACTCACCTAGACCGGTCTGGACCATGACATCACCTGACGTCATATGGAACGTCGTGGAATGTTGTGGAACATTCCTATGATATCATCTGTTTGTTAGATACAAACACTGTACTTGTATATAAGACCGAATGCCATCACCCAGAGACCCTAGCTTGGTTCTCTTGGGGCTATTCGTCCACGAGCGACCTAAGTTTTCTTCCCTCTAACTCGCTTTTCGTCGACAAGCCATCGTCGACGCTGCTCATAACATCGACCAAGTCTTCAAGTGGGACTTAAACTCATTTGTTTTCTCGTGCGAAGTTTTAGTGTTGGCGTTGCGAGAGGTCCCGACCATCGCTCGTCTCAAAAAACTTATACCTCATAACACTGACCCCATCACTGCTCTGCTCCTCTTCAGTTCTCCTGATCCATATTGGACACTGGATGCCACCAGCCTTCTCCTTAGAGATGATCATATCTATGTCTCTGATACTAATGACCTGCATCTTCGTGTCCTCCAACACTGTTATGACCACCCCCTATCTAGCCATTTTGGACAGAATCGCACTCTTGAGTACACTTGGTTTGGCATATGCACCTTCATAAAAGACTATGTTAGATCATGCACCATGTGCGCTCATATCAAAGTACTCTGACATCACCCATATGAACTCCTGAAGCAGCTCCTGATTTCAGAGAAGTCATGGAACTCTATCTCCATGGATTTTATTGAGCAGCTCCTATCCTCTGAGGTGCATACAATCATACTCATGATCATGGACTGACTCAGTAAACAATCCATCTTTATTTCTACCTATGACACTATTACCATGCCTGAGCTAGCCAAGTAATTCCTACTCCATATCTTCTCCAAGCATGGAGTTCCCTCTCACATCACCTCTGATCATGGTTTGGAGTTCATCTCACACTTCTTCTGATCAATTGGCAAGGCACTTGACATATGTCTGCACTTTACCTCTGGATATCACCCAGAAGGCAATGGACAAATGGAATGTGTCAATCAGACACTAGAGCAACACCTCCACATCTACTATAACTATCAGCAGGACAATTGATCAGAGCCACTTTCTCTTGCAGAATTCACCTACAACAATGCTCCTAGTGCTACTACTGGTGCCTCACCATTTTTCACAAACAAGGGATACTATCTGAGTATCTCTGTCTATCTGGAATGTGACCTCACCTCCGCCCATGCTCAAAACTATGTAGTGGACCTTGAGCACCTTCATGAATTCCTCTGCATAGAGATGGCAGTAGCTCAGCAATAATATCAAGACCCTGTAGATGCAAGGAGATCTCTGGCCCTGGACTTCAAAGTTGGTGATCCAGTCTACATCAAAGCCAAGTTCTTCTGCTCTATGAGACCATCAAAGAAACTCTTGGAGAAGAATCTGGGACTCTATTCTATTATTGCTCAGGCTGGCTTTCACTCCTTCATATTATGTCTATCTGACTCCATGCATGCTGTTCATCTAGTATTCCATGTTTCTCAGCTCGAACCATCAACTCTGAACTCCATTTTGAATCGGATCCAGCCTCTACCTTCTCCAGTTGAGGTTGATGGTAAACCGGAGTATGAAATCTTGGAGATCCTGGACTCCAAAATCAACAAACAATGAAGACATTGTCAACTCCTATACCTGGTACGATGGCTTGGGTATAAAGGAACTTATGATGAAACCTCATGGCTATTAGCAATCAAGCTTGAGAACTCATCTAAGCTAGTTGTGGATTTTCATCTCCGATATCTCAATAAGCCTTGTCCACACACTTCCTTATAGCTCTGATGCTGCCAACAATAACTTTAATGTTTCATGTTTTGGCCTGAGTCTAAGTGCTGGTGTCATTCCCTTTATCCATTTTATTCTTGCTATCTATCAGTCACTCACTGGATGTCACAGAACAATCAAATGAATATATTGTATAGAACAGGGAACAAAGCAGCCATTACAGAGTATACAAAAATTACCTCTGGACAAGGAGGATCAAGGGAGCAACGACAACCCTTCTATAGCATTCCACTCACCTCTGCAGCCCCTTCTGATACAATCAGCGGCTCACATTGCAGTGGAGTGTGTACTAAAGCATGGTCAAACTGAGGTTGTTCTCTTAGCAGAGTAGCTGAAGGAGAAATACCCAAGAGGATTCGATGGGAATCCCCTGGTTGCTGTATTGGTCTTTATATACTGTACAGGGGTTTGTCCATATTTACACTAGATCTAACCGATAATATGAAAGGCATGAAGAATAGGCATGCATCAAGCATTGCCATGAAATGGAAAGGAAGTAAAACATGAGGGATACACATGTAGAATGGAAGAGAATCATAAACGGGAGGTAAACATGTGCTGCCACGATCATACATGAGATCGGTGAGGATTCCATGATGTGTGGCAGCCTATTAAATATCAAATAGGGAAAATGAGAAACATACGGTAGAGGCGAGGCATAAGTCTGTGAGTCCGTGAAGATGTGACATAGGGGTTGTCCATGTCGCGTGCAAGCAAGTTGCACATATCATGTCATGTGACCAGTCATGTGATTAGGAAAAAGACTTAGACGTTTCTAAGTCATTGAGCATAGGTGCGCTAGGCGCTAAAGAAAGAAAAGTAGAGAAAAATAGAGGAAAAATATATATCGTAACACCTTCCTGCTCTTCCAGTCTATCCTGCGCATCCTTCAGACTTTTGCATTCCTTCTCCACATTGTTCTTCTTCTTCTTCTTTTCCCTCTATGACCTCTTCTCCTCAAGTGCCAACCTCCTCTCATTTATCACTAGCATCCTCTTCATGATCTTCACTTATGATCCTCCACCTCTATGAAGTGAATACTATTGATGTACCTCATGGTGACCTTCTGTATGATGAAACACAGCTGGTTCTAGAGTGCACCCATGTTGTATAATAGCTAGGCTCTATCTCTCTCAGGATCCTCTATCAGGTTGATCAACATGGCCATGACCACTCTGAGCATGTTACAGTTGTCCTGGGCCTTGTTGTCATCCACTTCCTAGTCCTCCTCATTCTTTGCAAACTCTTCCAGTAACTTTTGACATGCTTTTTCCTTCTTCTGACCCTTCCTATCATGTGGGAACATGAGAGTGGGCACCCGCTCCTATTTCTTCTTCTCTGCTGACCCCTGGAATTCTTCATGTACACAACCCAATCTTGCTTTCTAGTAGACCTCACACAAAGTAGCCTTTCCATTGTGCTTCCCTAGCATGATGTAGAGGATACCCTTCTAATTGCAGTGCTGGCATTTGGGCAGCACTATACGTAGCATCATCATCGTCATTGTTGATGGTTTGGCAGGAGCATCATCAGACTTGTTGCCACTGTGCATGCAACATTTTTCCTCTATGGCCTTCTTCTTTTGTTATGGGATATAATTTTTCCTTTATTTTTCTCTATTTTTCTTTCTCTTTCATGATCATGTGCTTATTTAATCATGTGACTGGATCACATGACTTGATTATGTAACTCTGCTCACGTGCAACAAGGACTTATATTTATATATCACATGACTAGGCCTAGACTCACCTAGAACATTTTATATCTAGACTCACCTAGACAGGGCTGGACCATGACATCACTACAATGTCATATGGAATGTTGTGGAATGTTGTGAAACATTTCCATTACTAATTATTTGTTCTGTACAAACACTGTATCAGTATATATATTGAAATGCCATTACTCAGAGACCTTAACTTGGTTCTCTTGGGGCTACTCATCCATAAGTGAATCATAAGTATCTCTCCTCATCGTTACACTCATCAATGAGAGTATAGTCGTCATTACTCCCTCATCGTCCCACGTCTTCAAGTCAAACGTAAACTGATTTGTTTTTTCAAAGTCTTAGTTCCTAGTATTTGACACTGTGAGAGCCCAGTACCATCACTTGTCTCATCTTTATCTCCTCCTCTGCCTTGCCCCTTGCCTCGTTCTTTCACATCTGCTACTCCAACTTCCTTCTCACCCTTAGCCTCTCCTCTGCGTTCACTTGCTCTACTTGTTGCCTGTGCCTCTCCTCTGCTTTTTATGCCTCCTCTTTCTTCCATACTCGTTTCTTCTCCTAGCCCCTCCTATGCCTCTCTTTCATCTTGACATTGAATGTCTCATCATCATCCTTCAAATTCTCCGTGAGCTCCTCCACTGAGGCTCAAGTCCAGTCCCTTGCTGTATGATTGGATGATGCATTGGTGTTGGCTTATGGGGCTGCAATGGAAGACATGGTGATGGTAGGGGGATGGTGGTGTGAAGTTAGGGAACAATCATATCCAATATTATGATATGCATTTTTCCCTATTTATTTTCTTTTTCTTTCTATCTATTCTAATTTATTAAGCTTTTAGTGCCTAGCACGCCTACTTTCAAAGACTTAGAAATGTTTAAGTCTCTTTCCCTAATCATGTGACTTGACACATATGACTAGATCACGCGATACAAGGACTAGCCCCTATGCATGCCCTTCACATATGCATAGACAATTCTAGATCCATGCCTCGCTCTCTATGTATATTTTTCATTTCATAGCTATTTGATATTTAATAGCTGCCATACATTATGGTGTCCTCACTGATCTTATATATGATCATGGTAGCACATGTTTACCTCCTGTCTGTGATTCTTCTTCCATTCCATATGTGTTTATCTTATGTTTTACTTCTATTCCATGGCAATGCTTGATGCATGCCTGGTACATATGTTCTTTATCTCCTCAGTTAGATTTAGTACATATATGGATAAACAACTATATAGTATATAAAGGGTCAATGCAGTGACCAGGAGGTTCTCCATCAAATTCTCCTGAGTTATTCCTCAGCAGTTCAAATGCTTGAGAAACCTCAGTAGTCCCCTTAGTACATACTTCCTTCAATGTGAGCCGCTAAATGTATCACTTAAACCCTCAATCCTACATGCACACCTCACACCTTTTAAACTCCCATTTTCTCCTATGTCACCCATCACTCTGAACATTTTGCTAAGTCCCAAGCATGTGTCTACTTAGGCCCTCAAGGGTTTGGGCCTAAGGAGGAGGATACTGTCATGACTGTGCAACTCCATATACCTCCAATCAATAGAAAGGCAATTTCCAGATAGTAGAATACTCCCCACAATATCTCCAAGTCATCTCTGACCCATCTCTGACACATTGCTGACTAAGCATCATGTACTTAGCAATAGTCTGATTTATGTTGCCACAAGCACCACCCTGACAGCCAGGTACTCTCGCAGTCATAACCATCGGTATACTGATCTATCTCTAATATGACAATCCATACCTATCTCCTTTAAATTAACTCCAACACCATCTGCTTGATCTCTGGGTAGTGACCACCTCCATTCTCAACACTTGTCTCTGTGCCTACTGTTGCTACTCTAGATCTCCACTCTATATGTCCCTACCATTTATGACCCATCTCCTTCATATACCCTGATCCTTGTCAGACTTCATCTTCAACACAACATAATTCATACTTAGAATATTTTCATTAGTCTTACTTAGCAGTATATAAAGCCTAGCACTCCATGTATGCTCCTTAGTTCGAATATCAACAATAGTCACCTCTTCCCTTAGTCTTGGACTCCAAGTCCTCCTTAGTTCACTCTGCAAAGTCTTTGAACTTGATTCTTTCATCTCCATCACCTTTGCTTCTACTCCCATCAAGTCTGTTACGGGGTATAATTTTTCACCTATTTTTCTTTGTTTTTCCTTCTCTTTTTGTGGTCACATGACTCGGTAGCACATGACTTGTCACGTGCAGGCGAGGACTTTTATTTAGATATCATGTGACTAGAGCCTAGACTGGCCTAGAACATTCTTACCTAGACTTACCTAGAACCAGTCTGGACCATGACATCACCTGACATCATAGAACGTCGTGGAATGTTATGAAACATTCCAATGATATCATTTATTTGGTACGAACAAACACTAGCAGCGTATATAGTCTATAATGCCAACACCCCAGAGTCCCAGCTTGGTTCTCTTGGGGCTATCCGTCCACGAGCGAACATAAGTCCTCCCCCTCATTATTCTACTCATTGTCGAGGAGTATAACTCGGCACTCTAACTCTTTACACTTTGCATGTCTTCAAGTTAGACGTTAACTAATTTGTTTTCTCGAGTTTCGTTGTAGTGTTGACGCTGCGAAAGGCATAGACCATCGCTCGTCTCAAAGTCGCTTATCTATCTCCTATGAAAATACAAGGACACAGGACCATACAAGGGTGCAGCACATGAGCTGAAGCTGAAGTCCTTACTTCAAGTTCATCCTTACTTCTTGTTTCACCTCCTCTGATCTCTGCTTCTCTCTGAAGCCCTGGACTTGGCTTGGAGAGCATCAGACTTGATAGTCAGCTTCAGCTCATGTGCTGTGCCCTTGTACAAGTTCTGTCCTAGTATTTGCAGGTGGAGGATAGAGGTCAAATGTAGGAGCAAGAAGATGGTAGGCAAAACAGGGAGATGACTAGAAAGGAACTTAGGAAAGTTTTGGAGAGACTTAGAGATGCAATCAGATGGAAAAGAGATCATCTCCAAGGAGTAGTGTTTTCGAAGGTTTTCTGAGTGATCATGAAACTTCTAAGTATCATAGTAGCATTTAGAAAACCCAGAGGGAAAGGCAGAAGAGTTGAAAAGAGACTTAGCATTGTTTGGGATATGACAGTATCCCCCTCTTAGGCCTGAACTCCTAAAGGCCAAATAGAAACAATGGGCAGGAAATGAAATTTCCAGGCAGAGCTCAAAATTTTTTTTCTGTATCAGCACAAACTCTCTGAGTGCACACCTTCAACTCAATACTCACTGTGGAAATGAGTTTTTATCAAGAGCTAAATTTGAGCATGAGACATAGAGTATACAGACCTTAATCAGACCCCTGCTCCAAAACGTGAAGAATCAGATATAAATCAGAGCTGTTGAACTTAGAGCTTTATCAGACTCGACTGAACAAATAATCTAATGCAAAACAAGGGTTAGTTTGTACACAACAAATGTAAGCATATCAATTACAGACTTTGTTCACACCCTCTACAATGATCATGCTTTTGCTTGTTGTAGGCTGCCTATCCCAATCATAATTGACATCTGTAAAGTCAATACTTTCATTTTTCGACCTCGGTGAATTTTTAAAGGTGTGACATTAAACTTTCTTTCAAGTTCAATGCTCACCAACCAAATGAACAAGAGTCAAATCAACAACGTCCTCAAACTCGATTTGCCACTAGCTCTGAGGTCTATCAGCCTCACGGTTGACTGAGGTAATGTCTCATACTCGCAGCCTTCCGGTTGTGACTTTGTACAACCCCTCGAACCAATATGAATGAATGACGTTTTTATTAACAGTCGAAGCACACGAGTATAAAGTATATCCAAGCCATCCACGTCTTCAAACACAAACGCCCAGATCCTTCCAAGTGCCAGACGTATCACCAGGGGTATTGCTTGTCGTCCACTGAACGGCAACCCAGAGATGCCCACCAAAGACGACCTTACTTCCCGCGGGGTATGCTTGCGACTTTTGCCAATCAGGCACACCAGCACAGTCGACCTTGTTATTGATCGGTTGAGTGCATTCGCCATTGTCCGTCCATGCTTCCGCAGAGGAGCTTCCTGGCGGGCTATTGAAAGACCAATGTTTGGCGGTGAGGAGCCGGTTGTTGAAAACGACCTTGTCACCGGCGTTGTACTGAGGAATCGTGGTCAGTTGGTGCATGTGAGAGGTAGTGGGGTGGGATGGAACTATGTACTTACAGCCAAGTTTTGTTGCCATGGCTGAACGCCGTTGCATGATACTGGGTTGGTGTTCGGTGGCTGAGGGCCATGCGTCGACTGAGAAGGCTGCGAGGTAGTCGATGGGCAGGCATGAGTACACGGCGGAGGAGTTGAAGTCGTGCTGCATGGGGTCGACGAAGTGATTGTAATTGAAGTGGTCGTCGAGGTAGGGCACGGTGTCGTGGTTATGGTCATTTGGATGGTTGTCGGGGTGGTGGATGTAGGGCTGGTGGATGTGCGGATAGTTGTGATCACCGACGTAGATGTCGGGCATGGCGTAGTCGTCGTCGTTGTAATGGGAGGAGTGGTAAAGGTTAGAGATGTGCTAGTGGTAGTTGACGACGTCTTGACAGTGGTAGCAGGGGTAGTCGACGTCGTAGAAGTGCTAATGGGTGTTGTCGACGTGTGGGATGCCGTAATGGTTGTCGTCGAGGTAAGAGAGGTGGTAGTGGTTGTCGTCGACGTGGAGATGGAAGTCGTGGTCGAAGTCGTGAAAGTGGTGGTAATAGTTGACGTCGTGGAAGTGGTGGTGGGTGTCGTCGATGTAGAAGAGGTACTAGTGGGTGTCGTCTTCGTTGGAATGATAGTGGTCGTTACACTCTGAGTGGACTGTATCGAGAAGAATGAGCACTCAGAAATAAAGATCGGCAGAGGCACTGACCTGTTCTCCACCACGAGGAATGAAGCCTGCGTTCACTACCATGGCCGAAGAGACCACGAAGGCGAAGGAGAACAAGTTGAAGGAGAACATTGCAGTACAAGCTCAGGCTTCTCTGAGGGAGATGATGTAAAGGATGATGGGAAATCGATTTGAGGTTTCTGCCCTTTTATACGTGGACACTTCTCTGATGTCTTACCCTACTGAATGCGCGCCCGAGCAAGGCTCCAGAGTCAATAGTGGCTATCCACACCTAGGCTTCGGGAGGGGGCGAGTTGAATGCTTTGCATTCAACATGTGTCGATCAGTGGCATGTATTCCATTAAGTCTTGCTGCTTCGAGACATATGATCTCGGTGACGCCATGGAAAGAGAATCCAGCGGTCGGGGCGTCGGATGTCTCGGAAGGAAAGGGGCTTCGACGACCCAAGGCAATTGTCGACAGAGAGACCATCCGTGCAATAGATTTGCCAATCCAGAGCGTTTGTGGGGCTCCGAAGACGACGTCCTCGTGAGTGTGTGACTTGGAGCACCGATGGACATCACGAGCGACATCGCGCTAACTACTCACCGCTCTCAAGTCCATAGTAATGTTGGTACTAACGACGCAATCAGCTCGTTTTCCGGTAGGCGCCACGACGAAGATGGGTAGTGTTGTGTATATGCAACAACGATTGTCGTTCGACTCCGTCAAGGTGGGGGCCATCGAGGGTGCTGCAGTGCAACTGGGCTCCACTCTCTTCAAGTCAACGTTCATACACCACTGAATACGCACCTCTTCTGCGTGGCCTGCATCGTAGGAGGAACAGAAAATCGATATCGCTCGTTGGGAAGACATCGACATGCAAGTACAGTGCCAAATGGTGAACATGACTCCGAACCGGGTTGGACGTCCGGCTTTACATACATTTGGGCACACCTTCCGACAACAACCTCCAACTTTCAACGAACAGCCTCACCGGCGGGCGTGTCGTTCACTACATCAAGTTCCTTGTACATGGTAAGTGACCGAGTCGGGATGTCGTTCACCGGTTGTCGTTAACGCTCCTGCTGTTCGAGTCCATCTTGTCATCGTCTCTCTCGTCGTCCAAAAACCGCATTTTGCATGTCAGACCAGAGTTTTCGGGACAGCACCCCACCACCTAATCACAGAGGATGAGTACTCAACGATACCGCGTGGCCTCTCCCTCGGCCCACGGACTACTGTCGAATTTTTTTTCTGTACTCCCTTATCGTCGCTGTGGTGTCAGCCGAAAATAAAGGGCATTGATTTCTTATGCCGACATGATTCCCGCCCGTCAAGTCTTGCTCGGGTCCTACCTACCCGTCCTACCGACCCCTACCTTTCTCGGCGCCACTAGACACCATCGTGCCGCCGCGCAATTGGGCCTTGGCCGTGGAACTCGTGTCCCATGCAGCATGAGAATGCAGAAATCCATTGATGCAAGTCAAGGTGCAAGTCAAGAACGAACATGCGACTGGGAGTCGTATAGCGCTTCAGAGATTCCCCCCACCCGCCCGTAGTTTCCGACGACATTGCTCAATGGACAAAAGAACTTGAAATTGACACGCGTACATCACATCTCGTGACCGTGAATGTATGGTGCAAAGCCCGTTCAGCTACTAGATTCCTTGGATGAGCGCCGCAAATGAACCGTTGATGGTTTGTCCACGCTCTGCCTATCCATGGCACGGCAATGGCACTGGATAGTTCAAACCGAGTTTGGATGAAAAAAAATACTTACCAGAACACAGGTTATATACATCGGGGCTTTCGACCCCCACTACATGAGTAGTCATCAGCACGTTCAGGTCAAGGGCTCTGTTTCTGGTGCGTACAATCCACTACAAATATAATGTTTCGATCGTGATTGAAAGATCTTTCAACTCGTCAACTGTCTTCGACTGCAATCCCTCCTTCGTGTCAAAGGTGATAGCGCTAGTTTGCATTAGCACCCGATGCCATGTGTATCTCTCCCTGTTACGCGCTCGGGGCCATCTGCGCAGGAGGACGGCTGCAGCGTGCGACGGAACCGGCCTTGTTGTAGGCTTGATATTCCATATTGCAACTCTATACTCGGGGCGATCACCGGGCCAAGATGAGGTTTCTCCTGGCAGTGTAAACCACGAGAGTTGAAGATCCTGCTTCGACAATGTACACTCGGCCTCCGTGGAGAACACCATCGAGCTGTTACGTGGTGTCATTCGCAGTTCTACAGGGACCAGCAACATCGTCATGCGCATTCCAAGACTGGTCAATGTTGCAGGCTCCACCGCAACAGCATTCTCGTCAGCTGTCCATTCAATTGCTGTCTCAAGCCACGCGGTGTTGAGGTAGCATTTGGCAGAAGAAGGAATCATTCGCGAAGGATGGATTATTTGATTTACGGGTTCTCCTGCCCAGCTGAACAGGTCTGGACTATTCGAGACTTTGAGGATAGCTTCGAAGAGCCTGAAGAAGGCGCGCTGAGCACCTTCACCGTACGCGATCGAAATGCTGACACCGAATAGACCCATCATGCAATACGCCTTATCTTCCCCACGTGTCGTGTTCCTGCGAGCGATCCACTTCATAGGTGTTGACACCACATTGGTATCAGGACGGAACGGCTTTAATCGAATGACCCGTAAATCTACACCTGCAGCTTCCGAGACGATGGGCAAGATCGGTGACTCGCGTCCTCGATTGAAAGCAAGCCATGTATCGAGATCCCAGCCTTTGTCGTATCGGGGGCCACTGACTAGTGGATGCCAATCTGTGCCATAAAACCTAATTCGTGTTGGAGCTAGGAGTTCCTGCAGTGTCCATCCCCTGGTGAACCATCTGTCATGCGCGACATCTGCGAGGGTACGACTGCCAGCGAGGTGCACGATACAGACGTAAGATTCTTGGTACCATGCGAACATCGAGCGGATGGACTCATCCAGTTCGACGCTGCTGGATTTGTCGATGCATACTGTATCCATCCACCCGAATTCAACTCCATAGTCCGTGTGGGAGATGGTGCAGAAGTTCTTGAGCTTCTCGTAGCCCTGTCCACAGAGATTTCTCTGCTTTCTCATATCTTTGTAGCTCAATTCTTCTTTCCCCCAGGTATGAGAAAGGATAGCAAATCTCCCGTTCTCTTTGATGAAGTTGTCGACCAAATTGTGTGCGGTAGATGACCCGACGACATTTTCAGCAGAATCCTGGTTCCGCAAGTATTCCTCCAGCTTCGTGGAAAGGTAGTCCACAACTGCGGCCCTTTCCATTAGTTTCATTTCTGGCAACTTGATCACGTTCATTGGCATTTCCCTGTATACGAATTCTCGCAGTTTCGATTGGCACTTGTCATAATCAAAGCGCGTGACGATCGAGTGGTCTCTACAAAGGACGTCAGTTTTCAAAAGTAAAGCAGTGTTTTGAATTAACTTACTTGACGGATGAGATCTCGTTAGAGATTTTGACGGAGGCTGTAGCCTGAGGGCCTGGCGAACGGTGGTCGACAGCTGAGCTGCCAAGCATGTCAAGCCTGCCTTCATCTCTGTTCGTGTCGACGATCCTGTGTCAGAATCAGCCATACTCATCCGATACTGTAAATTATCAAGGTCCACTTACGCGTCCGGAGGCATTGCATTTGATGGTTTATCGGCGACGCGATCATGGGTGGTCACTGCGGATCCCAACATGTCAACTGGACCAACAAGTATGTACGTACTAAACACGGTGATGCCTCATAATTCCGTGTTTTATATACCTTTCCTTTCAACCGGGCGCTTCTTCCAGACCTCGAGCGCACGCGGGCCAATCCTCTTCGCCGTTGTATGTATCTCGTGCGTAGCCTGACTGTCATCCGTTCTGCAAAATCCAGCAGCGAATTCTGGACTGTCCGAAATGGTGCGTACGATTCGTGTTAGCATTGATCCTGATACATTGGCAGTTGGCCTAACCCCCTCCCCCCAAAAACCTTACGTCTCGCGAGTGACTCCTAGCAATATTGTCCTCAGGCTGCACAAGGTTCCCTTACTTAGCGAGCTCGATAAGCTCAAGAAGCTCAAGAAGGACTGGTCGTGGACTCGTGACTGGCGAGCGTTTAATGCTCCAACCAAGCCACACTCGACCATACAGGTGTAACTTAGTGGATGTTGCTTCGGCTGCTTAGCTCTCTACCCTTCACCAGAGAAAGTACAGTGCCACTTTTGCTACAACCTCGTTGTACTGCATTCTGAGGCTGCATCATGGGTGGAGAAGGGCCTTACGTTTGCTTCAATGGTGACGTCCGACAGCGGTGGACGAAACTTACTACTAGGTTAGAGGTCTTGGATGACGAGCAACTCGGTCGCATGTACGCTCGTGCACACGAATTCCTGCTCAAACGAGCGAAACAGCTGGTGGATTTGGGCTGGAAAGAACAAGCGACAGATGGTGCAGTGGTGCAACTTATGTCGTTTAAATATTCGACTCCTAACCGCTGGAACTTAGACACCTCTCTCGTGTCCCTCACTACTCATGTTACAAGATCGTCACCATTCGGTCGCAATTCCCAACATGATCTAGAGCTGCGCCTTCCACGGGAAGCCAACTCTTTCTTCGATCCTTTCCTTGCACGCCAGTGGAAGGCTATGTTCGAAAATTGGCTTCTGTTTCCTTCAGCGAGGCCTGCACGCTGGTCTGCCGATCTTTACATTGACACTGTATCCCCTCTTTGCGACATATTTTACCTGCTCCAATCCCTCATCCCAGGGATGCTCGTCATCATTCGTCTCGATGAAATCGATGACCTAGGTGAGGAGGAGTATACTCGAGTACTGCCCCGTCCCCCCTGGCCGGAGGAGCACATCGCCGAGTTGGAGTTCATCTTAGGTCAAGCGAGGGCCTCAGATGTGGTCAAGGCCGCAAGCGATTTCTCGCGTTCAACCGGTGTTCACAGGTGGTCATACAATACGTACTCTGACGAGGAGCCAGATGAGAACCTGGATTTCACTGCATGTGACAAGGAGTGTGGGTATTGTGGCCGGTGCGAATACGGATTCTGCACAGGTGGGCTGGGTGTTATATTGTACGATGGTGATACGGGGTAAGTTCCCGCTGTATTTTTGAAAGCTTGAGATCTAGGTGTGTTTGCTCCTGAATGCAGTTATGACCAGTTGGCATGTGTAGTATGTATACGTCAGAATAGCCTTTGATTGTAGTGCGACAACCAAGGCTCCTTCAGCTGGCCTGTCATTCCTACAACAAACTGATGGCCGAGGGGAAAGTATGTTGGCGAGCACAGAAGAATTACCTGTTCAGTGACTGACAGGCAGCATGACGTGGTGAGGCAGAGACGCCGCACAAAAACCAAGGATCAACTGTCCTTGTAAATGTCTAAGCACATGGATACGTAGGACTCTGGAATAGAATGTCAAAACGGTGAATATGAGATCAAGAAATTCTCAACAATTCATCACACAAGTCATGCAGCCTGTGGTGCGGATTACGAAGCTTACCTGCGTGGCGCTTGTTCAAGACCTCGAGACGCTCATTACTTACTGGGGGAAGTAATTCACCCAAGCGAGTTGACGCCAGACGCAATGTCTTCATGGAAAGTCGTGGTAAAACGCAGATACGGAAACGAATTTCCACAGGACAGAAGAGTTACGATCTTGCGAGTGAGGCACCTTGCTAACAGTTCACCGTTGCGCCGCCCAAGGACTATGTCACCAAGACATCAAATTTGGCAGATGTATGCATAGCCGGTAGACCTGTCGTTGGACAAGAAGTGAGGCAATACATAGGACTGAACAGTGGGCTGTCCTAATACCAAAATATGATCATAGTCAGCCCTGGAAATTATGAATGTTGCACAAAACCGGCATAAATGAGAAGAACACCTTAAGAACACCTTCAAACGTCCTTATGTTCCAAACCTTCCTGCGTATCCGCTTGGTCCATGAGCAGCATTACGGGGTGAACAAGGGAATCGGAGGGTGTTAACCGGGTGACGGCAGAAAATACATGCTGGAAGTAGAGCCAGACTGCACAATAGATAGCTCGGGAGCATAAAGTCCAGACGACAACGACAAGCCCAGTCGGGGGTCGAGGAGGTAAAACGTGCTCACCGCGACGGAGATCGAGTGTGACACGAAGTCATCGTGCACCTTGAAGACCGTAGTGAGGTTCCAGAACGCGTTTCATTTGCCGCAAGTGTGCATAGGCCATTCGTTAGTCGGCCCTCGTGGGTGATGACTCGAGATTTTTCTGCAGCGCCACTACCAGTGAGAAGTCGCTTTGTGACTCGTCGTGCGTCTCATATTGCAACCATTCCTTCGTCCTGTATGCGCCGCCCAAGTTCGGCATCTTCATTTTGTCGGATTACGAACTTGCCAGTGAAGACACAAGGCACGCTTCCAACTTGCTCGCGGTCCCTCGTAGTCGAGAACGAACGTGCGAGCGGCCCAGTACTCCAGCAAGGTGCCCGACATGAATTGCGTCTGGCTTGGTGATGCACACTGACAAGTCCGAGTTGTTCGAGGGCTTCTGAATCGGATTGCTCATAATTCGATGTCTTTGGCTCTGCGTGGGGTTTCGAGTCCAACGGGTGAGAGTCGTGAAGAAGCTGCGTATACGGACACGAGTTTCTGGCGTGGGACGTTGAGCCCGGCAACACATTCGCAACTACCAACCACACAGGGTCTATTTCTCACTTCCAAAACATTGGGCACAATGGTCAAATGGTCAACTTGCACGTTCCTACAACATACCGTGCGATGGTGGTGGTGCCGTTGGTCTCAAACATAACCCGAGCATCAGGTGTCGCCGGGCTCCATGTGTTATTCAGGTCTCTGTATTGCTGACCTGTCAATTCATTCTCTGCCAGCTGGGCGTCTTTCCACGCACGTTCGCCGACTCAGCTGGTTTAATATCATCAGCAAGCCAATTCGGCATGAACTTACCTCTACGATCCTCAGGATACAATGCTCAACCCCAAGTCACTGCTCGTTTGGGCAGTGACCTCTGTCCTTATCATCATGGCCCAGAGCACAAACGAATCAAGTGGGCGAGCTCAGATCTTACCTGGTGGTTTCAGACAGCAAACAGAGATGATAGTGGTTGTGGTGTAAAAAGAGATCTATCCAAGGTTCTCACAATGAGACCTTATATACTTTTGGAGCGAGTATTCAAGCTCTGATTTAATACTATTTACCTTTATTTATACTAGCATTTATTGCCACTACTAAGGGGCATTACACTTAGTATTTACTATACTACTGAACCTGCTGCCACTAGAGCACATATGTTCAACAACTTCTGTTACGCGTCGAGCGGAACACGACAAAGAAAGACAAACCAAACCTAAAGAGATGACCCTTATCGCGGGTCACTCGGAATCCGCTAGACCCGTTAAGCTATACCGCCCATCTATAGCAGCGAGGCCATGGGTTTTACTGGTATAACCACAAGTATATTGGACTAAGGAATACAGGCGTCGAGGTAACTACTTATATACCCTAGCTACCGTGCACGGACCAAGGTCAGTGCCCTACTAAGGTGAACGGTCTAAGTACTATATAAGGAAAGAGACGCCTAGTAAGGTAAACCCTAATACCTATAGTCGAGGTGCAGAGCCTAGAACGGCCTGGGCCCCACAGCCACCAGATAAGATTAACGCTCACCGATTAGATAAGCGCCAACCTGATAAGATAAGATAAAAGAAAATAAAAGAAAGTTTAGACGCTACGAGCGCCAACGAGAAGCGCCTTGAGCGCTAGTGGCATTTTCGTCTCACTATCCCCTTCCTAGGATTCGACGCCTCGGCGAATCTAAGGGCCATGATAAAAAGGGAGTGATGCACAGAAAAATACCTTTTCTTCGGCTGAGACGTGAGCCGGAAAAAGAAAAAGTCCAAAAAGAGCGACTAGAAAAAGAAAAAGAAACCAAGGGCAACGAAAGAAAAAGTTACCCATGGGATGAGGGGACCGTACCGGCTACACAGGAATTACGCCTCATGAGACCCTATTCAGGGATCTCATGCCAATCCCCTCTACTACCCCCCTACTCCGTAGGAGATCATCGTCCCCGATGATAAGATCGCCGCTAAAAAGAGGAAAGAACGAGGGCGGAGGGCGGGAAGATGGAAAAAAAAATCGACCCAAAAATAAACTAGTTACCCCCCTAGAACATGCCCTAAAGACTCCCAAAGTGAATGCGAGGGTAATATTTTGACAGTTTGAAGGTACTGCCAAACGGATCGTAGTTTTGATGTGCATTGCAGCACGCTTCATCGCCTGGTACTCTATACCAGTCTGTCCCATGGACACCCAACTACTAGTTTAAAGTCATCTCGGACTCGAAGGCGTCCGGGCGAAACGGTGATGTCGGGATATCAGTGCTTCACACGTGCACTACGATGCAACGGTCAGCCCCTATCTGATAGTAACGAAATACACACGACAGCGGAGCCATCGCTTGCCGCGGACTAAAACTAACGTATTGTTCTCACGCCTCGTCAGGCGGACCTAGCGTACGATGCTCGCCAGCAAAGGATAAGAGAGTGCTAACACGAGTAGTGCCAGCGCGGGAATAATAAAAGGAATCATACGTCGTTACACGAGTAGCGCCGCCCGTATGACTGGGAAGAGGAACGCCGATGTTCCACGAGTAGTGGCGACGCAAGGAAAGAGGGAAAGGATAGTTTAACGTCATTTCGGACGTCTTCTGGCTTCTTCGGCAGTCGACTAGTTTTCTCTCGTCGTTGCGGACGGTGTCGACCGAGGAAGAGATGGTGAGTCCAATATAATGTTACGCGTCGAGCGGAACACGACAAAGAAAGACAAACCAAACCTAAAGAGATGACCCTTATCGCGGGTCACTCGGAATCCGCTAGACCCGTTAAGCTATACCGCCCATCTATAGCAGCGAGGCCATGGGTTTTACTGGTATAACCACAAGTATATTGGACTAAGGAATACAGGCGTCGAGGTAACTACTTATATACCCTAGCTACCGTGCACGGACCAAGGTCAGTGCCCTACTAAGGTGAACGGTCTAAGTACTATATAAGGAAAGAGACGCCTAGTAAGGTAAACCCTAATACCTATAGTCGAGGTGCAGAGCCTAGAACGGCCTGGGCCCCACAGCCACCAGATAAGATTAACGCTCACCGATTAGATAAGCGCCAACCTGATAAGATAAGATAAAAGAAAATAAAAGAAAGTTTAGACGCTACGAGCGCCAACGAGAAGCGCCTTGAGCGCTAGTGGCATTTTCGTCTCAACTTCTGCCTGCACACCGCTCAGCTTCTGTCTAAAAAATATCCATCCTCCCTCTCAACAATTTCAATGGCCTCCATCAACATTTATCACTACTCCAAGGCCAAACTCGCCCTCCATGATGGTGACTCAGTGGAGATGATACTTGCAAAGGTAGAGAAAACCTTCCAACGGGAGCAGAAGGCTGAGGAGCATGCATGGATAGAGGCGGAGAAAAAACGAAAGGAAATAGCAGAGGTGAGGGAGAAGATATTGGCAGTGACAAGGGCACAGGTTGAGAAGGAAAGGAAATGGAAAGTGGAGGAAGAGAAGAAGACAAGGGAGGCAGCGAAGGAGGTGGAAAAGAGGTGGAAAGAGAAGGAAAAGATGAAAAAAATAGCAGACAAGAGAAAAGGAAAACAAAAGGTGGATTCTACCCAAGCCTAGCACTTCAATCCCCCATGTGCCAGTTGTGCAAAGGTGAACACGCCTTGCAAAATTCACTACAAGAGTGACGGCTTCATCTACAGATTGTGCACCCAGTGTGACAAAATGAAGGGGTGGTGCAAATGCGAGGCTGTAAAGAATGTCAAGCATAGGTAAAAAAGGGAAGAGTATAGTAACTTGCTAGAGGAAAAGTGGAAACACACATGCACCAGTGAGCCCAGCCCTTCACGTCTGGAGGAGGTGAAGAATGAGGATGGTGAGTCAGACACCACCACACAGGTCCTCTAGGTTATTTTTGATGAGATCAAGTGCCTTTGGAGGTCTGCCATCCCCCTCCTGTCATCCATCAACCACAAGCTTAGCTTGTTGAGCCTATCCCTTGACCCCAACTACATTCCATTGAAAATGGACTCGAAGGATCAGAAGTTGACAGAAACAGAAGAAATAAACTGGGGGGAGGAGGAGAAGGAGCTATGCAGAGAAGAGAGAGGAGAACTGACACCAGAGAGGGAGGATGATAAGGTGGTATAGGTAGTAGTTAGTTCTCCTTGTGCTCCTGTAAAAAGTAAACTACACATAATGTATTTGACTTGTATGGGTCTTGGAAAATGGAGCAAGAATGAGTTAGGAAGGAACAAGTGTTAAGACAGCACCAGGTTGAGAAATGGGCTGGAAAGAGTGATAAGTATGAAAAAGCAGAAAACATGAAAAAGATGAAAAAAGACTTGGGATGAGTTGATGGGGCAATCAGAGCATGTAGGCAGCACAAAACCTATGTAGGAAGAGGCCTAGACTTATCAGAATACCTGGCATGGAAGTCCATGACAAGTTCTGAGGCATTCCCAAGTTCAGTCGCAAGTAGCTAGGAAGTCTCATCATCTGTCCCCTCATACCCAAGCCAACAAACCAGATGTAGTAGTTGACAATGTTTCCATCAATGGTCCACCTTGAAGTCCAAAATCTCAGAGATCTCATATTCAGGCTCACCATCAACTTTGACCAGAGGTGATAGAGGTTGTATATGATTCAGAATAGGGTTTGAAAAAGATGGCTCTAGTTGAAAGACATGAAAAACAGGGTGTACTGATTGTAGTGTGTCTGAAAGCTTAAGAGTAAAAGAGTGAGAGCCAGGTTGAGAAATAATAGGGAAAGGACTCAGGTTCTTTTCTAATAGCTTTTTTGAAGGACACATAGAGCAGAAGAAATTGGCTTTGATATAGACGAGGTCTCCAACCTAGAAAACTGGAGGCAGAGAACACCTTGCATCTGTGAATTCTTGATAACATTGTTGAGCAGTTGTTACGATATATATTTTTCCTCTATTTTTCTCTATTTTTCTTTCTTTAGCGCCTAGCACGCTTGTACTCAACGACTTAGAAACGTTTAAGTCTCTTTCCAGATCACGTGACGTGATATGTGCAACTTGCTTGCACGCGACATGGACATAACCCCTATGTCACACCTTCACGGACTCACAGGCTTTCATAGCCTTATGCCTCACCATTACCGTATGTTTCCCATTTCTCCTATTTCATATTTAATAGGCTGCCACACCTCATGGGATCCTCACCGATCTAATGTGTGATCGTGGCAGCACATGTTATCCTCACTTTATGCTTCTTCTTCCATTCTACATATGTTTTTCTCATGTTATGATTCCTTTCCATTCCATGGCTATGCTTGATGCATGCCTGGAACATATGTCTTTCATAGTATCGGTTAGATCTAGTGTACACATGGACAAACACTAGTAGAGTATATAAGATTCAATGGAGCAACCAGAGGACTCCATCGAATCCTCTTGGGTTTTATCGTTCAGCCTCTCTGAACCCTCCTAATCTCTAAGTCGAATAACCTCAGTACGCCCTCCGCATCATGTGAGCCGCTGAATGTTTCATTAGGATTCAATCTTTAACTGACTTTATTCGCGATGCTTGCCGGTCAAGACCACCGCAAGCAACAAGTACACCTTTGACGTCTTTGAAGTGAAGGCTTACGGACTAACGTATAGTGACACTGGCTAGTGTCTTCCAACAGATCATTCGCATCTCGTCCCGCCTCTTACGCAGAGGAGCACGGAGAACAACCCACATCGTCTGTAGAGCAGTCGACGTTGTCAGACAACGGTCAAGGGCAACGGGCAGACCAGGAGCAGTGGTTCGAAGAAGAGTTAGAACTCAACTTGCTCGCTACAGAAGTCGAAGAGGACCAAGCCACCCTCGTCCCATCTCTCTCATCTCACCTCCCTTCGCGCTCACCTTCGGTAGACCCGAACGACGCACCACCCGCCGCCTACCCCCAATTGCCAGTCTTTATCAATCGGCTCTTCGTTCCCGAAGTACTAGTGGACGAATACGTACGTCAGGTAGAGGCAGGACTCATTGAAGAAGGAGAGGGTCCACGCAGAGCAGAAGAAGTAAGGGCTAGGTACAGAACACCGACCCCTTTCCCTGCACCACGCCCACGTCGGGCCAGACACACATACTTCCCCGTTGATCCCGCTCACGTACGCAGGGATTATTTTGACGAGTTCCTCCTCGATTTCTTACGTCCACGTCTACGTCCTCGCCGCGTCCTTAACGAAGTAAGGCGCCGCCCTCACGTACTTACCACCGACCCCTTGATCTACGATCAAGAATTACAATATTTCATTTAACTTTTTCTACATACAAGTTCTCTTTCTTGAATCAAAATGTCGCAAGCCGTCTTTGATATCTTGGACGATGCCCAGGCAAACTGGGAAGATAAGATCGCCACTGCTAGGCAGGGCATGTTTGATCAGAGCAGGATTATAAACCAGCTCAACAATAGGATCGCCGCTCTGGAACGAGCAGGTGCAGCAGGAGGCTCAGCCTCAACTTCTACGAGTACGGGGGGAGTGTACTCGAAGAAAATTGAAGTATTCAACGACCCAGGAGAATATGACGGGTTGAAGGCAAAGTTCGAAGAATGGTGGGCTAAGATGCAGGCTTGGCTCAACATTAACTCACACGCAATCACGCCGGACTCACACGAAGCAGTCCTGGCCGTCCTCTCCCGTTTGAAAGGGCCAAAAGCAGGTCCCTTTGCTCAGACGAGGATCATTAAGGGGGACACGTATACATGGGCCCTGATGGTGGCGGAAATTGAAGGTCTCTTCCGTTCCACCAATCAAGTTGATTGGGCACGTAGTCAGCTAAAGGGGCTGCTATAAAACAAGATGTCTACAGACGATTTCACTGTCAAATTTGAAGCGCTTTACCAGCAGGCTGCGATAGACGAATCGCATGCCATTTTCATGCTGGAAAACAACGTTAGAAGGAGCATCATTGCTCAAATCTTTAAAGAAGGCAAACGTAAGGCGAAGGTAGCCGAATACATTGCCGAAATTAGACGCGTCGGGACCACTCAAGAGTCCCTTGATTTCATAATGGGTGCCACTACCCAGAGAACGTCTCAGGCACGTGGTGACCCTAATGCAATGCAGATTGACGCCGCCCAACGAGGGTCGTCGTCAAAACTTGCATGTTACAATTGTGGTGGTCCACATGGGGTAAAGAATTGCCCTAAACCACGCAACCAATGTCCCTCTTGCAAATGGCTAGGGGGCAAACACAAGAAGGAATGCCGCGGCGGCTGCCAAGTGCGCGTCGTCGAACCGATCAGAGAAGAGCCCAAAAGGGAAGCCCCACGGGGTAACGATCCTTTTGCGGCTATCCGCAATATGTCCTATGACGAAATGAGGGCATACTTTTGGGACATGAAGGATGTCCACAACAAGGGAAAAGGCCGTGCCGCATGAACGAACTGGGTGTTCGTGCGGTCACATTTGACGAATATTTATCTAACCGCTTCTCCGTCCTTGAGGTCGAAGAACCTAGGGAAAGCACGGATGAGTCGGATGATGTTTTATTTTCTCAATGCCAAACTGGGTCCTCTTCTGTGAAGGGGCTCGGCCGAGGCTTCAAACCGGTACTTAATTCAGTTTCACCAAAATCACAAAAAAATACGTCAGACGAAGAAATCCCAGATGACTTTTTCTTGAGAACGCTCAACATGGAGAAGGAGATCTTAATGAAGATCAAAGTTGCTTCCTCCCATGATAAGAAGAATTACGTCGCCGCTGACGCACTACTCGATTGCGGCGCTAATGTTATTTTCATTGACAAGAAGTGGGCTATGAGTCAAAAGCTACCGCTCACTCTCTTACGCAATCCCATCCCCGTATTACACACTCCACCGAGCTAATTATAGATTATGAAGGACACAGGGAACGCGTTACCGCAGAGGTTACGGATCTAGGACGTAATCAGATCATCCTCGGGTACACGTGGTTAAAGAAGCACAATCCTGAAATAGATTGGGCCAAGGGCGAAGTAAAAATGACGCGATGCCCAAGAAGTTGCCATCTGTTAAGGGAAAAGAGTGTTTTCCTTCATGTTCTAGAAAAAGAAGAAGAAGAGGCTGCTTATCATGCCTACGCTATACGAGCTAGCATTGAGGCGCCTCAGAAAATAGAAAAGACTATTGAAGAGATGGTGCCTAGTGCATACCATCAATATTACGGACAGTTCTCAAAGGGAGAATCTGAACGCATGCCAATCAGAAAACCATGGGATCACGCAATTGACTTAAAGGATACATTCGTTCCTAAGAAAGGAAGAATGATTCCCCTCTCAGTAGAAGAGCAGAAAGAAGTTTCTAGCTTTATTGATGAACAACTGAGGAAGGGCTATATACGACCTTCAAAGTCTCCACAAACTTCCCCTGTTTTCTTCGTGCCAAAGAAGGAAGGCACTAAACGCATGGTTCAAGATTATCGTTATCTAAACGAGCACACCGTCAAAAATAATTATCCGCCCCCGCTGATTTCCCAATTAGTGGATAAGCTAAAAGGGGCTAAGTTATTTACGAAGATGGATCTATGATGGGGGTACAACAACATTCGCATCAAGGAAGGCAATGAGTGGAAAGCTGCCTTCGTATACTTCCGCGGTGCCTATGAACCCCTCGTTATGTTTTTCGGGTTATGCAATTCACCCGCCACGTTCCAAGCAATGATGAATGAAATCTTTGCCGACATGGATGACGTAGTGGTGGTCTATATTGATGACCTATTAATATTCACTAAAACCGATGACGTCAAAGAACACGAAAAGATCGTTAAAGAAGTTCTACGTCGATTGGAAGAAAATGATTTATTTATCAAACCAGAGAAGTGTACCTTTACGGTACCAGAAGTCGAATTCCTCGGTATGGTAGTCAGCCGGGATGGAATTAAGATGGACAACTCCAAGGTTAAGGCCATTCTAGAATGGCCTGTGCCGAAGAATGTGAAAGGAGTTAGGAGTTTCCTCGGACTCGCCAATTTCTACCGAAGGTTCATCCAAGGCTATGCCCAAGTGGCTAGGCCCCTAAATGATCTAACAAAGAAGGATACACCCTTCGTGTGGAAAGAAGCACAACAAGAAGCATTTGATATGCTAAAGAAGAAGTTTACGTCCGCTCCTATACTATCCTTTCCAGATGAAGACAGTCGCTTCCGTCTTGAATGTGATGCATCAGACTTTGCAACAGGCGGAGTCTTATCTATTGAAAAAGATGGCCTATAGCACCCAGTGGCCTACGCCTCACGCTCCATGACACCTGAAGAGAGGAATTATCCAATTGCTGATAAAGAGATGCTCAGCATGGTTCAGGCTCTCGAAGCATGGAGACATTGAGACGAGCGATGGTCGAAACCTCTCGCAACGCCAACACTAAAACTTTGCACGAGAAGACAAATGAGTTTAAGTCCCACTTGAAGACTTGGACGATGGTAGAAACAGCGTTGACGATAGCTTGTCAACGAGAAGCAGATTAGAGGGGAAGAAACTTAGGTCGCTCGTGGACGAGTAGCCCCAAGAGAACCAAGCTAGGGTCTCTGGGCGATGGCATTGCAGTATATATACAGTTACAGTGTTTGTATCTAACAAACATATGATATCATCGGAATGTTCTACAACATTCCACGACGTTCCATGACGTCAGGTGATGTCATAGTCCAGACCGGTCTAGGTAGGTTTATTCTAGAATGTTCTAGGCAAGTCTAGGCCTAGCTACGTGATATCTAAATATAAGTCCTCGCCCGCACGTGGTGGTAAGTCATGTGCTATCGAGTCACGTGCGCTGGTCACATGATTAAATAAGCACGTGATGTAAGTCACGTGACCACAAAAAGAAGAGAAAAATAGAGAAAAATAAGTGAAAAATTATACCCCGTAACACTACCCCCCTTCTAGGAATCGACTTCCAGGCGATTAAACGGGGCAGAAGCCACAGAGCAATAATTAACATAGGGAGAAAATAAAGAATCGAATTGCGACCGAACCATGCGCAATTTCCTGGGAGCGGAAGGGTGGCGACGATAGAAATCGCGAATAGCATCGCGAGCATTACCCAGGTTAGCCTCAGGCTCCCAAGTACGCTCCTCGTCAGAATAACCAACCCAATGCACCAAGAACTCGAGGCGACGACCTCGCAAGCGAGAGTCAACAATGAAATCAACCTCATATTCTTGATCACCCTCTTCAGTGACTAATACCGGACCAGGTTGTTGCGCCGGTTGACCAGGCAATCTATCCTTATAAGGTTTAATGCGACTAATATTCACAACCGGGTGAATGCGCATTGTGGAAGGTAAACGAAGTTCAACGGCATTGGAGCCGACCAGCTTCGTGATTTCATAAGGACCGAGCCAGCGTTCCGTAAACTTCCGACTTGGTCGAGGAAGCTTTAAATTAGATGTACTCAACCACACTTTATCGCCGATCTGATAAGGAGGTGGTTGTGATCTATGACGATCGGCTTTCTTTTTCATAGCGGCTTGCACTTTCTCTAGGTTTTTGCGAGCCTGCTCTAGGGCTTTCGCCATGTTGGTAGCGAGATCCTCGGCTGCAGGGACTTTGGATTGAAGCGGTTCAACACCCATCCTTGGTTTGTAGGACCGAGTGACCTCAAATGGAGATTTACCAAGCGAATCCTGGCGCTTGTTGTTGTAAGAGAATTGCGCCAGCGCTAGCCAATCGGACCAATCATATGGCTTTTCGGCTATGAAAAGACGGATATATTCCTGTAACGCTTGGTTCATCCGTTCTGTTTGCCCGTCTGTTTGCGGGTGAAAGGCGGTGGAGAGCTTAAGCTCAATCCCTAAGAATTTTCCTAATTCGCGCATGACCTGAGACGCGAATTGCGGACCACGATCCGAAACGATAGTCGTGGGAAGACCATGATGCTTCCAGACATGTTGCAAGTACAACTTGGCCGTTCCGAGAGCCGTGATCGTTTTATTTGTTGGAATAAATATAGCTTCTTTTGAGAAACGATCAACGATTACTAGAATCGTGTCGTAACCATCCGAAAGCGGTAGATCCGTTGTAAAATCTGCCGAGATATCTACCCATGGTCCAGATGGAATCGGCAGAGGTTGGAGCATGCCTGCTGGGGCAATGCGAGAACTTTTCATGCGTGCGCATCGATCGCAACGCGAAACATAGTCCTTGACTTGAGTATGTAACCCAGGCCAATAATAGTTACGTTCCACCAATTCCTGTGTCTTAGACTGACCAGGATGTCCAGCGATAGGGTTATCGTGATGGAGTGTGAGAATGTCTTGGCGAAGCTTGGCATCACCAGGAACATAAATACGACCTTCTCGGAAGTAAAGCCCATCCTGGAGCTTATAGTTAGATCCTAGATCCAAATCTTTAGACAGTCCTTTTATTCGTTCAACGATTGAACTTTCTTCGGCTTCCACAACAATGTGTTGGGCCCTGATCTTTTCGGGAGGAATTACTGTAACGCCCTTGTTGTCATCTTCAACTCCATGGGAGTGATCACAACGTCGAGATAAAGCGTCGGCTTTCGTCATAGAGGTTCCTGCTTTGTGGACCAAGGTAAAGTCGAATCGAGTAAGGTACAAGGACCATCGTGCTTGTCTTCGATTCAGATCTTGAGATTTCATAAAATATTGTAAATTCTTGTGATCGGACCAAATTTCAAATTTGTGCCGAGCACCTTCTAAATAATGTCGCCACGTTTCTAACGCGCGGATAATAGCGAGCATTTCCTTGTCTGCGACTTGATAGTTCCGCTCTTGTGCAGACAAAGCATGGGAACTAAAGGCGCATGGTCGCCATTCTCCATCGGGACATTTCATAGATAGGACAGCTCCTGTGGCAAAATCCGAGGCATCGGTTTCTAGGCGGAATTCCGCATCGATATCTGGATATACCAAGATAGGCGCTGTCGTAAAACGTTCTTTAAGCGTCTCAAACGCCTGTTGTTCTTTATCTCCCCAGTTCCACTGGAGATCTTTACGTGTTAAGTCCGTAAGAGGTTTTGCAATTCCAGCATAACCGAGTATGAAGCGACGGTAAAAGTTTGCAAGACCGAGGAAAGAACGGACTTGTTTGACCGTTCGTGGGACTGGCCACTCCTGAATTGCTTTAACTTTCGATTTGTCCATGCGAACGCCATCGCGAGTCACAGTCATGCCAAGGAATTCTACTTCTGTTTTATCAAAGAAGCACTTCTCCGGCTTTACAAATAAGTCATTATCTTTGAGCCGCTGGAGCACACGTGCAACAGCTTTGTGATGCTCATCGATATTGTCCGATTTGGTATAAATTAATAGGTCATCCATATAGATAACAACAATGTCGTCCATATCCGCAAATAGTTCGTTCATCATGGCTTGGAACGTAGCTGGCGAATTACAGAGACCAAAGAACATGACGAGAGGTTCGAAAGAACCGAGATGACAGACAAACGCTGCCTTCCATTCATCGCCTTCTTTGATTCGTACATTATTGTATCCCCATCGGAGATCCATTTTTGTGAAGTACCTTGCACCCTTTAGCTTGTCAACAAGCTGGCTAATCAGGGGCAAGGGATAATTATTTTTAACCGTGCCTTCATTCAGATAGCGGTAATCTTGAACCATCCGCTTGGTGCCTTCCTTCTTAGGAACGAAGAATACAGGCGACGTCTGAGGTGATTTAGACGGTCTAATATAGCCCTTCGAGAGCTGATCTTCAATAAAGGATTTAACTTCATCCTGCTCCTGAGCTGAAAGGGGAATCATTCGTCCTTTCCTAGGTTTGAAGTCTTCCTTGAGTTCGATTGCATGATCCCACGGCTTGCGTGTTGGCATGCGTTCGGATTCTTTCTTCGAGAAAGTTTCGTAAAAGTCTTTGTGGTAAACGCTGGGAACTAGTTCCTTAACAGGTGTTTCTAGAACAACCGTGCTTTGCAGCTTTTTCCACGTGTTATCAGTTTCAAGGTCACTGATAAGACCTTTCCATCTAGAGACTGCTTCGACTTCTTCTTCTAGTTCCATCGAAGCGAGGCGCGTAGCGCGATTAGATAATTGATAGCAAGATCTTGGGCAACGATTTAATTTAACTTCTCCAGTTTGCCAGTTAATGTTAGGATTGTGGAATTCGAGCCAGGTATATCCGAGGATTATGGCAGCAGTACCAAGATCACTGATTTCAGCTTGAACTACTTCTTTGTGACCCTTATACTCCATACGGATTTCTGCGACATGAGTAATGTCTCCTGCTCTATTCTTGGTACCATTGACATTAAAGACTGGGATAGGTATTGGCAATTTGCGTAGCATAATGCCTTGTCGTTTAGCCCATTGGCGATCAATAAAGATAGAATTTGCTCCACTATCAAGTAGAGCTTGAACTTGGATAGGGGTCGTGGTGTCAACATCCACGTGTTTATCCAGTACTTCGATCGGAAGTTTCAATTCCTTTTTAAGGGAAACCGATCTAGTAACTATCCGTTCAGGGAAATCATCTCCAGGGGACAGGGAGTTGATAGAAAGAGATGTTTTGGGTTTTGGGGAATTAAGCACGGGTTGAACCGCCGAGCCTCGTAAGGAGGACCCCCCTTCTACGTACGTATCAAGAAAATTAGAGAACAAAGAAACTAAACTATTTTTTTGTGGTTGTTTTGTATTTTCTATTTTTGTAGATTCTTTTGTATTTTTAGAACTACCTAAAGCGCACGTATCAAGAACTCGAGAAGAAACAAAAGAAGGAGAATCAGAACTTTCAAAAATATCAAGACAAGAAAATTTATTACTACAAGAAGGAGAAACATTGTCATTAACACATTTATTTTGCCCTGTTTGAGCTACAGGCTCAGGCTTCCTGACAGATGCTTTTAGGCGCTGTCTGCCGCCTGCCAGAGATGTGGCACCCTGAACTGTCCCCGTGTTCAAGGGCCGAAGGCTTTTCCCTGCGCCTTCATCTCCGTTGTGTGCATGTCGAAGAAGAAGGCTTTCGCCTCTTCGAAGTCCATGCCACGCCAGTGATCAGCTGGCGTGCTTTCTGTTTGACGCACTTGGCGCCCATTGTTAGCCGGCTGCCTGTGCCGGTCCGTAGTATGGCGGTCCGAACCGCAACGACAGTTTGGAGCCTTGCACTGTCGGGCAAAGTGGCCTGATTTGCCACACTTGTAACAATCCATTTGGAGCCGTCTCTGCTCTGGCTGTTTGCCCTTCTGTGCGGCGCCGATGTCCATTGCGTCGCCTCCACTGGTTCCGTATGTTTTACCTCCACGGCTGGAGGAAGAGTTGTTTTGCGCGTTGTTTACCCAGGCACGCCCCTGGGAAGACTTGTTCCCGAATTGGAACTCGAAGAGATCGTATCGGCTACCGATCCTTCGGACTTCATCGAGATATTCTTCTATAGTTGTCTTTTGTGTTCCTTGAAGATATATCTCTTTGATAATGTCGGGCCGAGCTGCCCGTTCCAATAGGTATATCGAATGCGTATGGGAGCAATTCGATTGTAGAACTAATGAATGAAATCTGACTACGAACTCGTCAGTTCTCATTTTGCCTTGTTTTAATTGGACGAGTTGGTTCTTCGCCCATTCCTTGTCTGCTAGGGGTCGAAAGTATCTTTCAATTTCTTCCCCTAGGATAGCTAACGTTGGCCAGGCGTTTTGCTCTGTATATTTTCTTATAAGGGCCTCGGCGAATCGGCCTGCTACCGGACCCTTCATTCGTGAAAGTACTGCCACACAACCGTCAAAGTTGGTGGTTAGTACTCCTTGGTTAGCAGCGAGCCAAGTTTTGAGCTTGACCCACCACACTGAGAAATTGTTTCGGTTACCATCGAAGGAACCGGGATCTGCGAAGATCTCAACCTTTCGGCTGAGATTTGAGGGTTGATTTTGCAGCTGTTGAAGTGCTGCTGTAACTGCGGCCAATTGGACCTGCAAGTTAGCGACGTCTTGGGGGAGGGTGGACATTTTCTAAAAATATCCTGGTTCGTTGTACAAGTAATAGGGTGCGTGACGTGGGCGGTTTGCCAGAGGCACCTGTTGGCGGGGGCGGCGGAGAGACGGTAAGAATTCTTGCACGTGTCGACGTGCGGGAAAACGAAGGCGATTAGATGTACGCCTGGGTAGAGCTGGAGGAGGAGAAGGGGAACGAGAAGGAGGTGTGGGTGTATGGAAGATCTGTTCTTCGAGATCTGCCTCGAGTTCCTCTTCTTTCTTTATACGATGTAAGAAATCTAACGGCTCTTGCTTGGGGATCAACCACTCAGGAGCTGGTTCGAGATCTTCTAATTTGATTTGGGGAGCGGGGGTGAAAACGCGATTGAGATGATGAAAATTGAGGGCCGCTGCTTGCGCCCGAGTGTCGAGAACGCGCTGGCGAGTAGTGCGAGCCACGTTGAAATTGTTTCTTCGTCAGGGTCTTTTTCTTCCTATACCCTTTCGCTGTCCAGTCAACAACCGATCTGGCACAGCCCCTAAATGCTACTTTGGTATTGTGATATAAACCACTCCTAAGGCTGCACGGGCACAATACCGCTCTTGCGTGCAGGGAGGGTTGCTAAGGTAACGACTAAAACGAATGCGCCTCACGGGGACGCGGGACGATGCCCAAATGAAGAAGAAGTGGGGTGACGGGGGATTTAACCGCTAGAGAAAGATCTCTAGTTCTCTCTCGAGAGAAGCCGTCGACGGGGCCCTAGATAGCGCAACGTCCTTCCCGAACCTCAACGGTCGGGGACTAAAGCAAACGAAAGGCGCGGTAATGCGCAACGAAGTGAAAATGATGTATGTAAACGGCAAGGGCACGAGTAGTGCGGACGCCGGGAGAGTGGGTAGCTTGGTTCTAATGAGACGAGCGATGGTCGAAACCTCTCGCAACGCCAACACTAAAACTTTGCACGAGAAGACAAATGAGTTTAAGTCCCACTTGAAGACTTGGACGATGGTAGAAACAGCGTTGACGATAGCTTGTCAACGAGAAGCAGATTAGAGGGGAAGAAACTTAGGTCGCTCGTGGACGAGTAGCCCCAAGAGAACCAAGCTAGGGTCTCTGGGCGATGGCATTGCAGTATATATACAGTTACAGTGTTTGTATCTAACAAACATATGATATCATCGGAATGTTCTACAACATTCCACGACGTTCCATGACGTCAGGTGATGTCATAGTCCAGACCGGTCTAGGTAGGTTTATTCTAGAATGTTCTAGGCAAGTCTAGGCCTAGCTACGTGACATCTAAATATAAGTCCTCGCCCGCACGTGGTGGTAAGTCATGTGCTATCGAGTCACGTGCGCTGGTCACATGATTAAATAAGCACGTGATGTAAGTCACGTGACCACAAAAAGAAGAGAAAAATAGAGAAAAATAAGTGAAAAATTATACCCCGTAACAGACATTATTTAGAAGGTGCCAAGTATGAATTTGAAATCTGGAATGATCACAAGAATCTCCAGTATTTCATGAAGGCACAAAACCTTAACCGTCGCCAAGCGCGATGGGCACAATATCTATCTCGGTTCAACTTTAAACTCATCCATAAAGCTAGAACCTCGATGGGGAAAGCCGATGCCTTATCTAGACGAGAAGATCACATGATCGGCATCGAGGATGATAACAAAGGAGTAACCATATTAACGCCGGAGAAGATTAGGGCGGCCATCTTGATCTCCGATGAAGGCGATAAGATCAAACAACAGGTTCTTGACGCAATGCATAAGCTGAAAGAATCAGAAGTCCAGACGTTACGTGAGAAGTTCCACATTCACGATGACAGTGATGGAATTCTCTATGATGAAAAAATGAAGATGTATGTGCCTGACGACAAAGGTCTACGGCAATCAATTATTACGCTACACCACGACACTCCGGTTGCTGGACATCCAGGAGTTGAGAAGACGATAGACTTGCTGCAACGCAGCTACACTTGGCCGTTGATGTCACAACAGGTCAAAGATTATGTTTCCCGTTGCGATAGATGCGCACGTATGAAAGGGAGCAATCAGCCTCCCGCTGGAAAGCTACATCCCTTGGAAGTTCCTACGACACCTTGGGAAGACGTATCAGCAGACTTCATTACAGATCTGCCTGATTCAAATGGATTTGACTCCATCCTCGTGATGATGGACAGGTTTTCCAAAGAAGTCGAATTCATTCCATGCTTAAAGACGACGACAGCCCTTGACACGGCTCGTCTATATTTAACCAACGTGTGGAAGGCACATGGTCTACCCCACACTATAATATCTGATCGTGGACCGCAATTTGCTGCGGAAGTAATGCGTGCATTATGCAAGCGATTAGGTATCACCCCTAAATTATCCACTGCATATCATCCGCAGACAGATAGACAGACGGAACGAATGAACAGGGACTTGGAACAGTACCTTCGTTTATTCTGTGCAGAAAAAGAAGCAGAATGGGCTGACTGGCTTGCCATCGCTCAATTCTCATATAACACAAAGAAGCAGGCTTCTACTAAGAAGACCCCTTTCGAAGTCACACGGTCCTATGCTCCAAGAATGGGCTTCGAGCAACACATGTCTAAGGCATCAGCTGCTGATGACTTTGCCGAAGAAATGGCCACGACTTTGAAAGATGCTGAAGCTAATTTATTGAATGCTCAAAAGCAAATGAAAGCGCAAGCTGATAAGCACAGATCAGTTGCCCCTGAATACGTCATTGGGGATAGGGTCTGGCTCAGCACAAGTAATCTGCGCCTGCCGAGAGCTTCACGTAAATTAACCGAACGATGGATCGGTCCCTATGAGGTCACCAAATTGGTTGGCTCTAATGCGTTGACGCTTAAGCTGCCAAAATCTATGTGTATTCACCCTACGGTTAATATTTCACGGGTCAAGCCTTACAAAGAGCGCTTGCCTGGGCAACCGGTTATTGCCCCTGGACCCATTGAAGTTACTGAGGGTCGTGATGAAGAATACGAAGTAGATTATGTGGTTGAATCTCGAAAAAGGGGTAACCGACTCGAATACTTAGTCCACTGGAGGGGCTATACAGATGAAGATAGAACGTGGGAGCCCGCTGGCAATTTGGCCAATGCTTCCGATGCGGTTGCAGCCTTTCATCGGGCAAATCCCTCGGCTCCTCATAAGCTACGAATGGCTTACTTGGATTTCTTATCATTATTCCAGCCGTTTGAAAATTTGACGGTCTCTATGCCTCGCGACACTCCCTTTGATCGCCTGGAAGTCGATCCTTAGGAGGGGGGTAGTGTTACGATATATATTTTTCCTCTATTTTTCTCTATTTTTCTTTCTTTAGCGCCTAGCGCGCTTGTACTCAACGACTTAGAAACGTTTAAGTCTCTTTCCAGATCATGTGACTGGTCACGTGACGTGATATGTGCAACTTGCTTGCACGCGACACGGACATAACCCCTATGTCACACCTTCATGGACTCACAGGCTTTCATAGCCTTATGCCTCACCATTACCGTATGTTTCCCATTTCTCCTATTTCATATTTAATAGGCTGCCACACCTCATGGGATCCTCACCGATCTAATGTGTGATCGTGGCAGCACATGTTATCCTCACTTTATGCTTCTTCTTCCATTCTACATATGTTTTTCTCATGTTATGATTCCTTTCCATTCCATGGCTATGCTTGATGCATGCCTGGAACATATGTCTTTCATAGTATCGGTTAGATCTAGTGTACACATGGACAAACACTAGTAGAGTATATAAGATTCAATGGAGCAACCAGAGGACTCCATCGAATCCTCTTGGGTTTTATCGTTCAGCCTCTCTGAACCCTCCTAATCTCTAAGTCGAATAACCTCAGTACGCCCTCCGCATCATGTGAGCCGCTGAATGTTTCAGCAGTGGCCATTTCAGTATGCAGGAAGGAATATAGTTTGTCCAGATCAACTGTGTAATCACGAGCACAAAAAGAGGTGAGATCATGTTCTGGAAAAATGAAAAGGTTTAGATGATAGCTCTTGTTCACAAAGAATGGAGATATCCTTGTAGTAGTGCTAAGAGCATTGTTGTAAGTGAATTCAGCCAAGGGAAGTAACTTAGCCCAATTGTCCTGTTGATAGTTGTAATAGATGCATAGGTATTGTTTCAGAGTCTGATTGATGTTTTCTATCTGCCTATCTCCTTCTGGATGATATCCTGAGGTAAAGTACAGGTATATGTCAAGAGCTTTTTCGAGTGAGCAGAAAAAATGAGAAATAAATTCAGAACCATAGTCAGAAGTGACATGTGAAGGAACATCATGCTTGGAGAAGACATGCATAAGGAACAACTTGATGAGTTCAGGAGATGTGATAGTATTGTGAGTAGGAATTGAAGAGGTGATCGACAACCATTAGAATAGCAGTGAAACCTTTTGATGATTTACAAAGATGGATCTATGATGAGGATACAATAACATTCGCATCAAGGAAGGCAATGAGTGGAAAGCTACCTTCATATGTTTCTGTGGTGCCTATGAACCCCTTGTTATATATTCTGGGTTATGCAATTCATCCGCCACGTTCCAAGCAATGATGAATGAAATCTTTGCCGACATGGATGATGTAGTGGTGGTCTACATTGATAACCTATTAATATTCACCAAAACCAATGACGTCAAGAAACACAAAAAGATTGTTAAGGAAGTCCTACGTCAATTGGAAGAAAATGACTTATTTATCAAGCCAGAAAAGTGTACCTTTACGGTGTCAGAAGTTGAATTCCTCGGTATAATAGTCAGCTGAGATGGAATCAAGATGGACGACTCCAAGGTTAAGGCTATTCTAGAATGGCCTGCACTGAAGAATGTGAAAGGAGTTTCCTTGGACTTGCCAATTTCTACCGAAGGTTCATCCAAGGCTATGCCCAAGTGGCTAGACCCCTGAATGACCTAACAAAAAAGGATACACCTTTCATGTGGAAAGAAGCACAACAAGAAGCATTTGATATGCTAAGGAGGAAATTTACAGCTGCTCCTATCCTTTCTTATCCCGACAAAGAAAGTTGCTTCCGTCTTGAATGTGATGCCTCAGACTTTGCAACAGGCGGAGTCTTATCTATTAAAAAAGATGGTTTATGGCACCCAGTTGCCTATGTCTCATGATCCATAACCCCTGAAGAGAGGAATTATCCAATTGCTGATAAGGAAATGCTCAGCATGATTCAGGCTCTCGAAGCATGGTGACACTATTTTAGAAGGTGCCAAGTATGAGTTCAAAATCTAGAATGATCACAAGAATCTCTAGTATTTCATGAAGGCACAAGACCTTAACCATTGCCAAGTGCAATACGCACAATATTTATTCTGGTTCAACTTTAAGCTCATCCACAAAGCTGGAACCTTGATGGAAAAGGCCAATGCCTTATCTAGAAGAGAAGATCACATGATCAGCATCGAGGATGACAATAAAGAAGTAACCATATTGACACCAGAGAAGATTAGGACAACCATCTTGATCTTCGATGAAGGCGATAAGATCAAACAACAGGTTCTTGACGCTATGCATAAGCTGAAAGAATCAGAAGTCAAGAAGATATGTGATAAGTTCCACATCCATGAAAGAACGGATGGAATTCTCTATGTGAGACGAGCGATGGACTCAATGCCTTTCGCAACGTCAACACTAAAACTTAAGCAGAGAAGACAGATCAGTTATCGTCTGACCTGAAGACGTGATAGGTGAAGAGTGAAAAGCGTCGAGTTATGCTCCTCAACGATGAGCTAGATGATGAGGGGATACTTATGTTCACTCGTGGACGGGTAGCCCCAAGAGAACCAAGCTAAGGTCTCTGGGCGTTGGCATTGCATCTTATATACAGGTACAGTGTTTGTATCTAACAAACATATGATATCATCGGAATGTTCCACAACATTCCATGACGTTCCATATGACGTCAGGTGATGTCATGGTCCAGACCGGTCTAGGTGAGTCTATTCTAGAATGTTCTAGGCAGGTCTAGGCCTAGTCACGTGATATCTAAATAAAGTCCTCGCCTGCACGTGTGTTACGGGGTATAATTTTTCATCTATTTTTCTCTCTTTTTCTTTCACTTTTTACGGTCACGTGACTTACATCACGTGCTTATTTAATCATGTGACCAGCGCATGTGACTCGATAGCACATGACATATCACGTGCGGGCGAGGACTTTATTTAGATATCATGTGACTAGAGCCTAGACTGGCCTAGAACATTCTTACCTAGACCTACCTAGAACCGGTCTGGACTATGACAACACCTGACGTCATAGAACGTCGTGGAATGTTGTAGAACATTCCGATGATATCATTTATTTGTAGCATATAAACATTGTATCTGTATATAAGACTGAATGCCATCGCCCAGAGACCTTAGCTTGGTTCTCTTGGAGCTACCCGTCCACGAGCGAACATAAGTCCTCCTCATCATCTCACTCGTCGTCGAAGAGTTTAACTCGACGCTTCATCTCTTCACACCTTCACGTCTTCAGGTCAGACGATAACTGATCTGCTTTCTCCGCTTTAGTTTTAGTGTTGACGTTGCGAAAGGCATTGAGTCCACCGCTCGTCTCAACGTGGTAAGTCATGTGCTATCGAGTCACGTGCGCTGGTCACATGATTAAATAAGCACGTGATATAAGTCACGTGACCACAAAAAGAAAGAGAAAAACAGAGAAAAATAGAGGAAAAATTATACCCCGTAACACTACCCCTCTTCTAGGAATCGACTTCCAGGCGATTAAACGGAGCAGAAGCGACGGAGCAATAATTCACACAAGGAGAGAATAAAGAATCGAATTGCGACTGAATCATGCGCAATTTCCTGGGAGTGGAAGGGTGGCGACGATAGAAATCGCGAATAGCATCGCGAGCATTACTCAGGTTAGCCTCAGGCTCCCAAGTACGCTCCTCGTCAGAATAACCAACCCAATGTACCAAGAATTTGAGGCGACGACTTCGCAAGCGAGAGTCAACAATGTAATCAACCTCGTATTCCTGATCACCCTCTTCGGTAACTAGTACCGGACCAGGTTGTTGCGCCGGCTGACCGGGCAATCGTTCCTTATAAGGTTTGATGTGACTAATATTCACAACTGGGTGAATGCGCATTGTAGACGGTAAGTGAAGTTCAACGGCATTCGAGCCGACCAGCTTCGTGATGTCGTAAGGACCAAGCCAGCATTCTGTAAACTTCTGACTTGGTCGAGGAAGTTTTAAATTAGAAGTGCTCAACCACACTTTATTGCCGATCTGATAAGGAGGTGGTTGTGATCTATGACGATCGGCTTTTCTTTTCATAGCGGCTTGCGCTCTCTCTAGGTTTTTACGAGCCTGCTCAAGGGTTTTCTCCATGTTGGTTGCGAGATCTTCGGCTGCAGGGACCCTGGACTGGAGCGGTTCAACGCCCATTCGTGGTTTGTAGGATCGAGTGACCTCAAATGGAGATTTACCAAGTGAATCCTGGCGCTTGTTGTTGTAAGACAATTGCGCCAGTGCTAGCCAATCAGACCAATCATATGGCTTTTCGGCAACGAAAAGATGGATATATTCCTGTAACGCTTGGTTCATCCGTTCTGTTTGCCCGTCTGTTTGCGGGTGAAATGCGGTGGAGAGCTTAAGCTCAATCCCTAAGAATTTTCCTAATTCACGCATAACTTGAGACGCGAATTGTGGACCACGATCTGAAACGATAGTCGTGGGAAGACCATGATGCTTCCAGACATGTTGCAAGTACAACTTGGCCGTTCCGAGAGCCGTGATCGTTTTATTGGTTGGAATAAATATGGCTTCTTTTGAGAAACGATCAACGATTACTAGAATCATGTCGTAACCATCCGAAAGCAGTAAGTCTGTTGTAAAATCTGCCGAGATATCGACCCATGGTCCAGATGGGATCGGCAGTGGTTGAAGCATGCCTGCTGGGGCAATGCGAGAACTTTTCATGCGTGTGCATCGATCGCAATGCGAAACATAATCTTTGACCTGTGTATGTAATCCAGGCCAATAATAATTATGTTCCACCAATTCTTGTGTCTTTGATTGACCAGGATGTCCTGCGATAGGGTTATCGTGGTGGAGTGTGAGAATGTCTTGGCGAAGCTTGGCATCACCAGGAACATAAATACGGTTCTCACGGTAATAAAGCCCATCCTGGAGCTTATAATTAGATCCTAGATCCAAATCTTTAGATAGTCCTTTAATTCGTTCAACGATTGCTTGCTCTTCGGCTTCTACAACGATGTGTTGAGCCCTGATCTTTTCTGGAGGAATTACAGTGACGCCCTTGTTGTCATCTTCAACCCCATGGGAGTGATCGCAATGTCGGGATAAAGCGTCTGCTTTCGTCATAGAAGTTCCTGCTTTGTGGACCAAGGTAAAGTCGAATCGCGTAAGGTACAAGGACCATCGTGCTTGTCGTCGATTCAGATCTTGAGATTTCATAAAATATTGTAGATTCTTGTGATCGGACCAAATTTCAAATTTGTGCCGAGCACCTTCTAGATAATGTCGCCACGTTTCTAACGCGCGGATAATAGCGAGCATTTCTTTGTCTGCAACCTGATAGTTCCGCTCTTGTGCTGATAGAGAGTGTGAACTAAAGGCGCATGGTCGCCATTCTCCATCGGGACATTTCATAGATAAGACAGCCCCTGTGGCAAAATCCGAGGCATCAGTTTCTAGGCGGAATTCCGCATCGATATCTGGATATACCAAAATAGGTGCTGTCGTAAAGTGTTCTTTAAGCGTTTCAAACGCCTGTTGTTCTTTATCTCCCCAGTTCCACTGGAGATCTTTACGTATTAAGTCTGTGAGAGGTTTTGCAATTCCCGCATAACCGAGTATAAAGCGATGGTAAAAGTTTGCAAGACCGAGGAAAGAACGAACATGTTTGACCATTCGTGGGACTGGCCACTCCTGAATTGCTTTAACTTTCGATTCGTCCATGCGAACGCCATCGCGAGTCACGGTCATACCGAGGAATTCTACTTCTGTTTTGTCAAAGAAGCATTTCTCCGGCTTGACAAATAAGTCATTATCTTTGAGCCGCTGGAGCACACGTGCAACAGCTTTATGATGCTCATCGATATTGTCCGATTTGGTATAAATTAATAGGTCGTCCATATAGATAACAACAATGTCGTCCATATCCACAAATAGCTCGTTCATCATTGCTTGGAACGTAGCTGGCGAATTACAGAGACCAAAGAACATGACGAGAGGTTCGAAAGAACCGAGATGACAGACAAATGCTGCCTTCCATTCATCGCCTTCTTTGATTCGTACATTATTGTATCCCCATCGAAGGTCCATTTTCGTAAAGTATCTTGCACCCTTAAGCTTGTCAACAAGCTGACTAATCAGGGGCAAGGGATAGTTATTTTTAACCGTTCCTTCATTCAGATAGCGGTAATCTTGAACCATCCGCTTAGTGCCTTCCTTCTTAGGAACGAAGAATACAGGTGACGTCTGAGGTGATTTAGACGGTCTAATATAGCCCTTCGAGAGCTGATCTTCAATAAATGACTTTACTTCATCCTGCTCCTGAGCCGAAAGAGGAATCATTCTCCCCTTCTTCGGTTTGAAGTCGTCTTTAAGTTCGATTGCATGATCCCACGGCTTGCGTGTTGGCATGTGCTCGGATTCTTTCTTCGAGAAAGTTTCATAAAAGTCCTTGTGGTAAACGCTGGGAACTAATTCCTTAACAGGTGTTTCTAGAACAACTGTGCTTTGCAGCTTTTTCCACATGTTATCAGTTTCGAGGTCACTGATAAGACCTTTCCATCTAGAGACTGCTTCGACTTCTTCTTCTAGTTCCATTGAAGTGAGGCGCGTAGCGCGATTAGATAATTGATAGCAAGATCTTGGGCAACGATTTAATTTAACTTCACCAGTTTGCCAGTTAATGTTAGGATTATGGAATTCGAGCCAGGTATATCCGAGGATGATCGCAGCAGTGCCGAGATCACTGATTTCGGCTTGAACTACTTCTTTGTGACCTTTGTACTCCATACGGATTTCTGCAACATGAGTAATGTCTCCTGCTCGGTTCTTGGTTCCATCGACATTAAAGACTGGAATAGGTATCGGCAGTTTGCGTAGCATAATGCCTTGTCGCTTAGCCCATTGACGATCGATAAAGATAGAATTGGCTCCACTATCAAGTAGAGCTTGAACTTGGATAGGGGTTGTGGTGTCAACATCCACGTGTTTGTCCAGTACTTCGATTGGAATTTTCAATTCCTTTTTAAGGGAAACCGATCTAGTAACTATCCGTTCAGGAAAATCATCTCCAGGGGACAGGGAGTTGATAGAAGAAGTTATTTTGATTTTCGGGGAATTAAGCACGGGTTGAGCCGCCGAGCCTCGTAAGGAGGACCCCCCTTCTACGTACGTATCCAAGAAATCAGAGACCAAAGAAACTAAACTATTTTTTTGTGATTGTTTTGTATTTTCTATTTTTGTAGATTCTTTTGTATTTTTAGAACTACTTATTGCGCTATCAAGAAAATCAGAAGTATCAAAAACATCAAGACAAGAAAACCTATTATTACAAGGAAAAGAAACATTGTCATTAACACATTTATTTTGCCCTGTTTGAGCTACAGGCTCGGGCTTCCTGACAGATGCTTTTGGGCGCTGTCTGCTGCCTGCCAGAGATGTGGCACCTCGAACTGTCCCCGTGTTCAAGGGCCGAAGGCTTTTCCCTGTGCCTTCATCTCTGTTGTGTGCATGTCGAAGAAGAAGGCTTTCGCCTCTTCAAAGTCCATGCCACGCCAGTGATCAGCTGACGCGCTTTCTGTTTGCCGCACTTGGTGACCGTTGTTAGCCGGCTGCCTGTGCCGGTCCGTAGTGTGGCGGTCCGAGCCACAACGACAGTTGGGTGCCTTGCACTGTTGGGCAAAGTGGCCTGACTTGCCACATTTGTAACAGTCCATTTGGAGCCTTCTCTGCTCCAGCTGTTTGCCCTTCTGTGCGGCACCAATGTCCATCGCATCGCCTCCACTGGTTCCGTATGTTTTACCTCCACGGCTGGAGGAAGAGGTGTTTTGCACGTTGTTAACCCAGGCACGCCCCTGGGATGCTTGCCTACCGAATTGATATTCGAAGAGATCGGCTCGACTTCCGATTCGTCGTACCTTGGCAAGGTACGCCTCGATGTCTTCCTCCTGGGTTCCTTGGAGGTAGATCTCTTTAATAATATCGGGCCTTGTTGTCCGTTCTAGTAGGTAGATCGCGTGGGAATCCTCACAATCTGATTGCAGAACCAAAGAGTGGAACCGTACGACGAATTCGTCGGTTCTCATCTTTCCTTGTTTGAGGTGAACGAGCTAGTTCATGGCCCATTCCCTATCACCTAGAGGGCAGAAGTATTTCTTTATTTCTTGCCCCAACACATGAAGTGTGGGCCAAGAGTTTTGGTTGGTGTATTTTCGAATGAGGGCCTCAGCGAACCAACCGGCTATAGGCCCTTTCATACGAGAAAGGACGGCTACACAACCGTTGAAATTGGTTGTGAGGACCGCCGCATTTGCAGTAAGCCAAGTCTCGAGCTTGACCCACCAAACTGAGAAGTTTTTCCGGTTTCCATCAAAGGTTCCGGGGTCTGTGAAGATTTCAACCTTTCGGCTGATATTTGATGGTTGATTTTGAAGCGTTTGTAGCGCTTCAGTGACTTGTTGTAGTTGCGCCTGTAGGTTGGCGACTTCGTTTTGGAGATCGGCCATTATAGATAGCCGGGTTCGTTATACAAGTAGTACGGTGTGTGCCTTGGGCGGTTAGCAGCAGGTACTTGCTGGCGGGGGCGGCGAAGAGAGGGAAGATATTCTTGCACGTGTCGGCATGCAGGGAAACGAAGGCGATTTGATGTTCGCCGGGGTAGAGCTGGGATGGGAGAAGGGGAACGAGGAGGTGGTGTGGGTGTATGAAAAATTTGTTCCTCGAGATCTGCCTCGAGTTCTTCCTCCTTCTTTATTCTGTGAAGAAAATCTAAAGGTTCCTGCTTGGGGATCAACCACTCAGGAGCTGGCTCTAGATCTTCGAACTTTATTTGAGGGGTGGGGGTGAAAGTACGGTTAAGGTGGTGGAATTGAAGGGCTGCTGCTTGAGCCCGAGTGTCGAGAACGCGTTGTCTGGTAGTGCGTGCCACGGTGTGAAATGTGTTCTTCGTCAGGGTCTGTTTCTTCCTTTACCCTTTCGCTGTCCAGTCAACAACCGATCTGGCACAGCCCCTGAAGGACTACTGAGATAAAACTAATTGTAATCGTAAACCTCTCCTAAGGCTACACGGGCACAATACCGCTCTTGCGTGTAGGGAGGGTTGCTATAGTAACGACTACAATAAAGGCGCCTCATGGGGACACGGGACGATGCCCAATAGAAAGTAAAGTGGAGTGACGGGGGATTTAACCGCTAGAGGATTAACTCTAGTTCTCTCTCTCGAGAAGCCGTCGACGGAGCCCTAGATAGCACAGCGTCCTTCCCGAACCTCAACGGTCGGGGACTAAATCAAAAGAAAGGCGCGGTAATGCACAACGAAGAAGAATGATGTATGTAACAGCAAAGGCACGAGTAGTGCTAACGCCGGGAAAGTGGGTAGCTTGGTTCTAATGAGACGAGCAATGAACTCAATGCCTTTCGCAACGTCAACACTAAAACTTAAGCAGAGAAGACAGATCAGTTATCGTCTGACCTGAAGACGTGATAGGTGAAGAGTGAAAAGCGTCGAGTTATGCTCCTCGACGATGAGCTAGATGATGAGGGGATACTTATGTTCGCTCGTGGACGGGTAGCCCCAAGAGAACCAAGCTAAGATCTCTGGGCGTTGGCATTGCATCTTATATACAGGTACAGTGTTTGTATCTAACAAACATATGATATCATCGGAATGTTCCACAACATTCCACGATGTTCCATATGACGTCAGGTGATGTCATGGTCCAGACCGGTCTAGGTGAGTCTATTCTAGAATGTTCTAGGCAGGTCTAGGCCTAGTCACGTGATATCTAAATAAAGTCCTCGCCCGCACGTGGTAAGTCATGTGCTATCGAGTCACGTGCGCTGGTCACATGATTAAATAAGCACGTGATGTAAGTCACGTGACCACAAAAAGAAAGAGAAAAACAGAGAAAAATAGAGGAAAAATTATACCCCGTAACACTATAATGAAAAGAATCACATGTATGTGTCCAATGATGAAGGTCTACAGCAATCTATTATCACATTACATCACAACACTCCAGTTGCTGAACATCCAAGAGTTGAGAAGACGATAGATCTGCTGCAGCACAGCTATATTTGGCCTTTGATGTCACAACAGGTCCAAGATTATGTTTCCCGTTGCAATAGATGTATATGCATGAAAGAGAGCAATCAGCCTCCCGCTGGAAAATTACACCCCTTGGAAGTTCCAACTATACCTTGGGAAGATGTATCAGCAGATTTCACCACGGATCTACCTGATTCAAATGGATTCAGCTCCATCCTTGTAGTGATGGACAGGTTCTCCAAAGAAGTCAAATTTATTCCATATTTAAAAACTATAACAGCCCTTGACACGGCTTGTTTATATTTATAACACATGTGGAAGGCACATGGTCTATCCTGCACTATCATATCTGATCGTGGACCACAATTTGCTGTAGAAGTAATATGTGCATTATGTAAACAATTAGGTATTACCCCTAAATTATCCACTGCACATCACCTGCAGACAGATGGTCAGACGGAGAGAATGAACAGGGACTTGGAACAGTACCTTCATTTGTTCTATACAGAAAAGGAAGCAGAATGGGCTGACTGGCTTGCCATTGCTCAATTCTCCTATAATGTTAAGAAGCAGGCTTCTATAAAGAAAACCCCTTTTGAAGTCACATGGTCTTATGCTCCAAGAATGGGCTTCGAGCAATACATGTCTAAAGCACCAGCTGCTGATCACTTTGCCAAAGAAATGGCCAAGACTTTGAAAGATACAGAAGCTAATTTATTAAAAGCTCAGAAGTGAATGAAAGCACAAGCTGATAAGCACAGATCAGATGCCCCTGAATATGTCATTGGGGATAGGGTCTGGCTCAGCACAAGTAACCTGCACCTGCCACGAGCTTCACATAAATTAATGGAATGATGGATCGGTCCCTATGAAATCACCAAATTGGTTGGCTCTAACGTGTTGACACTTAAGCTATCAAAGTCTATGCGTATTCATCCCACAGTTAATATTTCCAGGGTCAAGCCTTACAAAGAGCACTTGCCTGGGCAACCAGTTATTGCCTCTGGACTCATTGAAGTAACTGAGGGCAGGGAAGAAGAATACAAAGTGGATTATATGGTTGAATCTCAAAAGAAAGAGAACCGACTCAAATACTTAGTCCACTGGAAGAGCTATACAGATGAAGATAGAATGTGGAAACCCGCTGGCAATTTGGCCCATGCTTCCGATGTGGTTGTAGCCTTTCATCAGACAAATCCCTTGGCTCCTTGTAAGCTACGCATGGCTTACTTGGATTTCTTGATATTATTCAAACCTTTTGCTAATTTAACTGTCCCTTCACCATGTGACACCCCCTTTGATTGCCTAGAAGTCGATCCTTAGGAGGGGGGTAGTATTACGATATGCATTTTCCCCCTATTTCTTTTCTTTTCTTTCTATTTATTCTAATTTATTCAAGCCTTAGCACCTAGTATGCTTACTTTCAAAGACTTAGAAACGTCTAAGTCTCTTTCCTACTCACATGACTGGTCACATGACTTGGTACATATGACAAGATCATATGATGCAAGGACTAGCCCCTATGCTATCTCTTCACGGACTCACAGGCTCTCATAGCCTTATGCCTCACCTTTACCATATGTTTTTCATCTCCGTTATTTCATATTTAATAGACTGCCACACCTCATGGCCTACACACTGTATTAATGTGGTAGCACATGTTCTCCTCATGTTACTCTTCTCTTCCATTCCATGGCAATGCTTGATGCATGCTGTTACGCATCGAGCGGAACAGAACAAAGAAAACAAACCACTAAAAGATAAGAGACTGGACACTATCGTAGTCCGACACGGAGTCCGCAAGACCCATTAAGTCCCACGCCCTTCTATAGCAACAAGGCCAAGGGTTTTACTGTGGAACCACGAATATATTGAACTAAGGAAATACAGGAGGAACCGTAGCTACTTATATACTCTAGATAATGCGCACGGACCATGATCCATGCCCCTCTGAGGTGAGCATACTAAGTACTATATAAGTCAGTCCCTGCCTAGTAAAGTATAACCCTAGGCCTCCAAGGACGAGGTCGTAAGTCTAGAGCAGTTCTAGACTATCTAGCCATAGATAAGATGAGATTAGATGAGCACCATCTGATAAGATAAGATAAGAGAAAATAAAAGAAAAGTTAGACGTCATGAGCGCTAACAAGAAGCGCCGTGAGCGCTAGTGATACTTTCGTCTCACATGCCTGGTCCTCATGCCTTTCATCTTATCAGTAGATTTAGTTTACACATGTACAAACACCTGTAAGGTATATAAGGACTGAATACAGTGACCAGGAGATTCTCCATCGAATTCTGCTGAGTCCTTTGCCTCTCAGTAGCTCCAAGTCTACTCTCCAGAGCAACCTCAGTTATCTCAGTATGCACTCAACAACATGTGAGCCGCTGACTGTATCAACATGTATATAAGATACAATGTCAATACTCAGAGACTCTAGCTTGGTTCTTTTGAAGCTATCTGTCCACAAGCATTCCTAAGTTCTTTTCCCATCATTCTGCTCATCATTAAGAGCATATTTGATTCTATTTCTCTACTTGTTCCAAGTCTTCAGGTCAAACTCTAACTGATCTGTTTTCTCTAAGTCTTAGTTGTAGTGTTTGATGTTGTGAAAGGTCAGAGACTGATGCTTATCTCATAAACCAGTTCTAAACCTGAACTGAACCTACTTGAACTAGTTGAAACAACTTAATGCTCACATTATAAAGTGAGGTATACTAAGGTTGTTCACTGGGACTTATAGACAGCTACTCAAGTGTTATGAGCTCTAATGAAAGACCAAGAGGATTCGATGGGGCCTCTGGTCACTTTATTGGATCCTTATATCCTACATAGGGGTTTGTACATATTGATACCTAATCTATCAATAAAATGGAAAATATATGGACCAGGCATACATCAAGCATAGTCATGGAATGGAAAAGAAGTGAAACATGAGGGAATGCATGTAGAATGGAAGAGAAGCATAAACAGGAGGAAAACATGAGCTGCCATGATTATACATAAGATCAGTGTAAACACCATGAGGTGTGGCAGCTATTAAATATCAAATAGTAGGAAAATGAGAAGCATACATAGTAGGTGAGGCATAGAGATCTAGAAGAATCTGTGCATATGTGAAGAATGAGCATAGGGGCTAGCCCTTGCATCATACAATCTAATTGTATGTACCAAGTCATGTGCACCAGGTCACATGATTAGATAAAGACTTAGATGTTTCTAAGTTGAAAGAATTGGCACTTGAGGGTGCTAATGCTTGAATAAATAAAATAAATAGAAAGAAAAAGCAAATAAATGCATATCATAACACTAGTAGATCAGGTTCAGGTTTATACCAAAGGGTCTCTGAACCAGACTGAACTGAACTTTGGCATCCCTAGTGCCCCTTGTTATGTATTTCAGATTATATAATTTGCCTGCCACATCCCAAGCAATAATAAATGAAATCTTTGCCAATATGAATGATGTAGTGGTAATGGAGCACACTACACTTTAGTATAACTACACTACAAGAACTACTTGCTGCCTCAACAAGGCATACTTCATGTTGGCTGTCACAGGGTGTTTCTGATATTTCTGGTACAATCTTGAGTGCTTTGTTTGCCATGCTACCACCTCAGTGTTCAAAATAGCATTTTAGATAAGCATCAAGCCCCACCACCACAAGCCAGAATATATTATAGAGGTATCACAACAACAACGAAAAAGACACATGCGTATATTGTATCATATACAACAACAGAACCTCACAAAGTCCCTCCCTCCCCCCGGTCCAACGCACACCTAAAACCACGACATATACGTATTACTCGCCGACTCCACGTTCGACGCCAACGCCCCAAAATCGAAATTGAACGTCCCCCCGTTCCCGACCCCGCGTTGCCCCTCCACACCGCCACCGCCACCACCACCGCCGGCTACGCCCGCGCGCAGATAGGCGGCCCCGTTTTGGCCCAGCGCGAGCGCGAGTATGTCTGTCGAGAGTGGGGGGTCGTTTGCGTCTGCGTGTGTGTGTGCGTGTGCGTGGGGGCGTTCGTGTTCGTTACCTTGATGTTCGTGCCCGTGTCCGTGGTGCTTTCCATGCCCCTCCCCGTGCTCGTGCTCGTGGCCATACCCATCCCCCAATACCCGTCCCTCCCGATGCACGTCCTGTAAACAGCGCACGAGGTCCGGATGTGCGTTCGTGAACGAGGGCGGGGGTGGTGGTGGTGTCGAGCGCCGATTCTGTCTACTCTGACTCTGGGGCTGGGTCTCGTCCACGTCCACGTCCATCGCGCTCGTGCCCGCGCCCAAGCCCGAGTTGGCGTTTGACGTTGATCTTGAGACCGAGTGTGGGGCAGAGGCAGAGGCACATTCTTGCGCTGCCTTTTTCCACACGAGATACGACCGTTTTGCGCGTTCGGTTATTTTCGTTAGCAGGGGCTAATGGTTGAGTATCAGTACGTTGTCCGCTATCAATGAACTACCATCCATTCCCCCCCCCCAAAAAAAAAAAAAAAACACGAAAACGACACTCACCAGCGCAACCCTCACCTTCCCACACTCCCTCGCCACCCTCTCAAACAAGCCCAACACACCCTCGAGCTCGCCCACCGCACACGGCGCCACGCTCAAAAACGGCGCCCTCGAGACCATGAGCGACAGCGCGACCGCGCCCGAGAACGCGTTGAACCAGAAACACATGAACCGCTTGCTCAGCTGCGGCTCGCGCGCCTCCATCACGCGCAAGGTCGCAATCAGCCGCCGCGCGGATAGAAAGGTTGCCACGGCCGAGGGCGCGTAGGTGTGTGTGTACGAAAAGGCGTCGTATGAGCTCAAGGCGGACGTCAGAAAGTTGCGGTGCAGTTGGAGCAGGACGATCTCGCGCCCGCTTGAGACGAGGACTTGTTGCATGGTTAGTTGACGGGTTTGGATGGGTGTTGGCGATGATGACGACGAGGAGCAGGAGGAGGGGGAATGGAAAATGTCGAGTGTGGGCGGGACGGGAAAGTTGCGGATCGCGCTGTCGACGGCTAGGATCTTTTCGTATGGTTGGGGGTGGGCGGATATGGCGGCTGTGAGGACGGGCGTAAGACAGTTTACGAAGAAGAGGTGTTTCCATTCGTGGTCTGGGCGGGGTGGGGCGGGGAAGAGAAAAAAAAAAGAACACATCAGAGCGTGTTGTCGTTTATTCAAACCAAAAGCCTACGACATACAGGTTTGTACCCCAGGCACGATATACATTCCCGGAACGGAATACGACGGTTGTCGACAATCGACGTGGTCGAGACATATCGAAGGTGGGCGGCCGAGTGAGAGGGCCTGTCACGCGTGAAGGAACCGTATATGCAGCGTAGCGCAAGGACTTACCAACCGCGCATCCAGATTCAATAATTCCCAGAACAACATACGACGTCGTTGAGATTCCTCTGGTATAACTTTCCACCTGTTACAATCGCGGTCTGTGGATTGGAAATGGGGGTGGGAGGGGGAAGAAGGGACGCATTAGAACATCCTATATGACGTGCTGTAGATCGGTCGTCGGGACGTACGGAGACCTAACTGGTAACGCAAACGCAACGTGAGTGCACGAAAGCGACGCAAAAAAACAACTCACACTCTGCGCCAACTTGACAGTCAACCCCATCGTACTCCACGCATACGCCACCGCCTGACTCTTGTCTGAAAAAATAAGGAGGTACCAAACCATGTAAAACTGCCCTCGCGCGTCAACGCCCACAGACGTCCTTGCCACATAGCATCACCACGCACCAACGTCTGAATCAAATCCAAACTCGGTTCGTCCATCAGGTTCATCTCGCACAGGGATGCACGGGCGAGACGGTGGTATATTTCTGCCCTTGGAGATTCGCGGGGCTGGGAGAGGTCGACGAGGAGACCGATGGCCATCATGATGAAGAGGAGGGAGAGGCGGCGGAAGGAGAGGTCTGCGAGGGGTGTTGTGTATACGTGGTGGACGAGGTTGGGAAGCCATGTTTCGCTTGGGTCGAGGTTGTATCTGCCAGTGCGAGTGAGCAAGCGAGGGCGTGGAACGAGGAGGGGTGGGGACGTACTGCCACAATGCATTCAAACGCGCTTGTGTACATAGATATTCAGCCTCTTCTCGAGGAGGCAACATTTCGTATATGCGCTCGCGCATGGGGTTGTCGGGTAGGAGGAGGTAGGGGAATGACTGGCTTAGTTTTTCGATTTCGGGTGAGAGACGGGGTACGGTGTCTGTGGGGACGATATCCGTGGATGAACTCGTGTCCTGTGAAGGGGGTGAGGACGAATGAGACCCACGAGGACAACTATACCTCTGATAGACGAGATGGCGGATGACGATCGGCGTCTGGTAGACGACTCGCGCTCGCCACATGCTGTAGATTCTGATCCCCACTTGAACTCGGGCACGAAGAAGCCGCAGCCGCAGCCGCGGTCTGAGGGCTATACAACTCGAGGGAATTCTTGATGCGCAATAAATCCTGATGCAAAAGCGGATGTTGTTCTCCCGCCGCCGATGATGAGGACGAGGAGGAGCCTTTTGGATGTGAGCTTGCAAGAGCGTCTTCGAGTTGTCGTATGCGGTCGCTCATCTGGATGATTTTGGCGTGGAGTTGTTCGGTGTTGGCGAGGATGAATCTGGGGTGCGATGAAGTTGAGTTAGGTGGGTTATGAGAGGGGAGGAGGATTGACCTGCTGCCTTTACCAGACGTGAGGGCACCTATAGAGAATATAAGATCGTACAATACAGGCAAGCGAGTATGACTATGCACCATCGGGACAAATCTCTGCACAACCGCGTTTCGAGCACGATTGACAAGGAAACACGCGATCGCACTAACAACGTCATAGGCAAACGAAAGGACGACTCGAGGGGTGAGAGCATACTTTAAGCTTTAAGCTAGATGTAAAGCGAAAAGGTTAGCACAGTAGGAGACATTAATGCGGGTTAGACAGACCGACGACACTCTGCACACGAGAGCGGCTGTTTCTTGTGATGCGCCTTTCTCGACGACTCATTATTGTTATTACTACTACGATGCTGATGATCCTGGCTCTCGAGTGTGTTTCTGGCACGCTTGCTTGGGACGCGCGAAGACGAGGCGCTATCGTGGTCAGAGTGGAACGGATGCATCCCTCGTCCTCTCAGCTGCGTACGTGTGGGGGGAAACAGAAGGGAGGGGATCCAAGAACCCGAGTCAAGCGGACTTTTAGATGGAAATGGAGCAACGGTATTACGGCATAAGAAAACGCCAGGAAGAAAAAAATTTGGATTATTAAAAAACGAGATAGGTAATGGACTGGTTAGATCTTCCTCCTCCTCCTCTATCGGCCGCCGGATGTTGAGCGCACGGAGAGGGGCAAAAGTCCGACGGGCCGGAGAAGGACGCAACCCCTTGTTGTTAGTTTATAAATAAGCCCCACACTCCGAACGAACAGGACGTCGACGTGAGGCGAATTCCGGGTTTGCGGTAACATTCGGAGGGGGAGAAAGAAAAAGAAGCGAAAATCATGGGGAAGTGCCACGCGACATGACACTCGGAAGAACATGAAAACACACATCGTCGGGGACGTCCAAGAACTCACCGTCGTTCGCCGTGCATACGCGCCATCATCGCCGGCGCCACGCCGCTCGCCACAGACTCCGGCGCACCCGGAGGCACCTGTTAAAGGGCGCTCAGGCCCAGGTCCAGTGCCACAGGAAACGCAACACGCCGCAACGCTGTCCAAACACCCCCCACAAACCTCGCGGACAAATGCGGCTTGAGGCGTTCACCCACCCAAATCCGTTATCCGTCATCTTCCGCATACTCTTCTTGCGGTCCTCTCGTGGGAGTGTTTTCATAGTAGTAAATGTACGCAAGTACGACCCACCTTTTCAACGATACGATATGAAATCCCCCTCACAGACCCAACATGCACCCACTTCAACGCCGCACTGGTTCGAGTTCATTCACATTCCCCCAAGTGTGCACACACGAACCCGATCACGGCGGCTTGAGCCTTCATCAACCTCGGAAAGAAGCGGAATGAATAAGAGGCGAGGTGAGGCATGCTTCGGGGTTTCTGTTTACGACTCAACACCCTAATGAAACGGACCATGCACACCGGGCGATAGAATACCATCCGGTGGCATGACGACGACCCCGTCCTCTATTACTGCGCGTTCCGATACCGTCGCCGCCCGCGATCACAGCTTGGCAGGACCACCCACGACCGCAGCAGCCGCCCTCTCCATCATCTCCCTCGTCTCCGTAGCAGCGTCTGCCACAACACCCTCAGAGTCCGCAACAAGAAAGCCTTGCGGTGATCGTCCACCAAGGGCTTCGTAAATAAGAGGGCCCCCTTGACCGACGAGCCAGTCCACAAGAAGCTATAAAATTCGACCACAGATAACTAACACCCCTCGCTCGAAATGTGGGACGGGTGAGTGCCAGCTTCTCGTCCATCTCTAGAAGCGTTGCACTTGTGAGCAATGCATCCAGAGGAACCCCGATGGCGTACTTATGGAGGCACGACTCATCCCAATGCACGTGAACCGCGTCAAGGCTGAACGTACCAGAGCCACGAACGTGCAGCCTCCGATCCAGTTCCTCTTGCATAATCCCGAGTCGGCAGCGAATGTTCTCGACGACCTAGCTGGCCATTTATTTGGTCTTACTGTCACCAATGACGGGCCAAGTCCGCGATCACATGCCAACAAACCCCGGAATTCCCGTGCTGATTTTCAGGCAACAGCTCCTAGTAGGCAGGGCAGGTTGTTGTTGGCTCTCAATCCAATCACGGTCAACGACATCCCGGATAGCTTATCTCGTCTCGCAATCCATGAAACTACGCCTGAGATTGGCAATACGAGTTCCTCCACCGAATCTCAGGCTAACCCGTTAACCAACAGCTCGAATACCAACATCCGACCCCCTCATCCGCTGTCAGCCCCAGCCTCTATCATAGGTGGTTGTAGACTAGGATTGTCCAAGAGGGACCGCAACCAGCGCTCCGCGAGAGCACTGAAGTGGCTGGCCAATATTAAGTCCCGCATACAACGCTGCTATTGGCTTCTCCTTGACGCCTCTGAGGAGCATCTTTCCTCTCTGAGCAGCGAGGTCGTCGCATTTCGTCAGGCAACCACAAACATCAAGTTTGAAATGGACTCGGTGTCTTCACGCGAGAAAGATGTCCTTGACGCCCTGGACAACCTCCAGGGGGAGACCCCCAAAGGGTCCATCGAGTTTGTTTCCGGCAAGCTATTCGATTGTACTCCCACTTGATGTTACACTCACTCCCACCACATGTCAACAACTCCAATTGTACGCCAGTCGACCGCATGGACGCCACCGCTCAGGTCGCTTCGATCATTGGTAGCATCTGTTCCACTGTGACGGGCGTCAGCAAGCGCGGCGGAAATCTCATTATGGGGGCTCTTACACTCCTCCTTTACCTCGCGTTTCAGACTATCGACGGATCGTTGTCCCTGTCGCATGAGAACGTCTTGAGGCAAGATCCGTCCACGATCGAGGACACGGTTGCAAAGCTCAATCTAAGCTGCAACACTATCCCATTAACAGTCTGCACCTGCCATGGCCTATTTACGCGGAAGGCTCATCTATTCTGACGCTCCCGGAATATTGCACCCATCGCCCAAAGCCGGGGGTTCAATGCTGAGAGCCTCTCATGGACACGACTCTGAACAGGGTTTCGACGACAACCGAAGACCTTTGTCTACCACGGTTTCAACGATTACCTAGTCAGTCCTGTGACGAGTTTCCATCATCCCTATCCTCTGTGATGGCTTCCTGGCTTTTGCTGTGTCCAGCGACAATGTGCCCTGCCGGCGGGGATGGTACTGATCTGTTTGCCATGTACCCGTATTTCCCTGCAAAACTATATGTACTCCTCAGCGCTCTCGGCAAATCTTGAGAATGTGAACGTTTCATAGGTCGTTGCTCACTCTGCATGTTGGGCTGTTTCAGACGACCGAGTGGCTGTGTACTTGCTTATGTGGCTGTACATGATTAGAAGCCGCACATCGAGAACGCGCTCAGTACCCAATCGGGACAGTGCTGAGCTTCGTCTACAATCCCATCACCTGGTCCACGAGCTACAACAGATACTCGATCCCCGTCCTCGATGCCAAGTAATTAAGGGTAGTAATGCCCGGATGGAGCCTTCCCTCGCAACACCGTCTTTGGGAGGAAATCAAAAAAAAAAATTGAGAGAGCACCGCTAGCAGGAGCTGTTGTGAAGGTATGGAAGCAGCGCTGCTGCATAACGTACTCGGAAATACTGCCGTAGAGTTGCTGTTCCCAACCATGTTGTAAACACTCGAAACTCGAAACGGCTGACGACGATTGGATTTAGTTCCCTTTATCATGACCCCCCGCACCCGCACCCGCACCCGTCTTATCCTCCGGCGACGGACTGGGCGGAGACGTCCTCTGCGGCGTAGGGAGGTGGCACCCCTCGCTCTCGCCCTCGCCCGCAAACGTGGCCTGGGCAGAGACGGCCTGCAAAAGACTCGCTGCTAACACTGGGTTCGGCGAGGCGGCGGCGGCGGCTGCTGCTGTGGCAGTCGAGAGGCCGTCGTCCGGGGGTGGCGTGAGCAATCCCGATCCCGTGTGCACCGTTTGCGTTTGCGTTTGCGCTTGGGGAGGGGGCCGGAACATGGCGTCGATCGTCGGCCGGAGCGCTGCTCCAAAGGGGGTGGACAAAAAGTCCGTCGGTAGGGCTGTCGTGTGCGTGCGTCAAGTGACGTGTGGTTTTTTTTTTTTTTTTAGGTGCGAGGAGGGAGGAGGGAGGGGTGGGGGGACGTACAAGTGATATACGCGGGTATACTCCCGCCCGTCAGGAATTCAATACAGGCGTTTGAGAATGTGTTGCAGTTCCAGTCTGCGCGATGTGTGGTTTAGAACTTGGGTTGCGCGTGTGGATATGAAAGGTGGGGGGAGGGGGCGTACCTAGGAGGTGATACTTGTCCGCTGTATACTCTTCGCGCATTTGTGCAATGTACTCTGTCAGCGTTTCTTTGTCGACTTCGGTTTGGCCGATGTCGAGGACGTGCAGGGGAGTGCCGTGCTGTTCGCGTCGTTAGTAATGTACCCCACTCCCGCCGCAACGAAAGCCCCCGACGACGACGATGACGACAACGCACATGAGACCCACCGGGCAAAGTGACACTTATCCCCCGCCCATAGAATATCTCCATGTTATAAACGACGACGGAGGTGTGCCTACGCTTGGACCCATGAGTGCACATGTAGTTGTTGTTGTAGTAGCAGTAGTACAGCGCGAAAGGAGACGCGACTCACCATATCCCGTCGATCTGCCGACCCGTGAGCGCCAGGGAGAGTTGTCGCGCTAGGCCGTTGCTGAGGTCGTAGACGTATAGCTTGACCGGGGTGCTCGTCATTATTTGCGCAGCTCACGATTGAGATGGTAATGGTGGTGGTTGTAGTCGATGTTGGCTGGAACGAGGGTTGATATACTTTTGAGACTGCAACGCGCAAGCTAATGAGAACGGGATGAGAAACGACATCGTAAGCAAAGCTGGACACTGCCCGGATTCTTCGAGACGGTTGTAGACTGCGGTGATCTGATTAGGTAAACAAGTCTAAGGTTCACCCGGTTATTACAAGTACGCTCAGGCTTTGCCCAACGCGTATATCCATTGACATACATAGTTTCAGGTCATATGAAGTTGCAGTTACGACCGGCGTACCCCTGAAGCTGGCGATTATCGACTGCCACTCCTACGTACTTGCTGCGACGTCCAGAGAAGCTTATGCAGTCGAAACTGACTGGGAGGAAGTTGTTACAGTCAAGAACCTCATCTGCCCGCTGACAATCGCGCCTCATGAGCGTTCGATCGGCTTAGTCAACGGGTCGATGCAAGCGTGTGGGGTGGAAGCGATCGATCTTGGGGTTGTTGACACTCAGAACGACGCGAACGTCGTGTTGAACTCGACGATTCCTGACAATCACGGAGAGTAGGTTGCGCGAGTGGGAGGATACGAAAGAGGTTCTGGTGAGCATGTTCGGGCGTTGGTTCGACACAGAACCAATGACGGAGATTTTGGTAAACAATCTGGAATGCGTGAGTCTGGAATGCGTGAGTGTGCAACAGCGGGTTGGTGGGTGTTCTTGTCCTCGACATCCAGTAGCTATGACTTTGTAAGGGTTGTATGGATTTGCGTTACAAATTCGGGCGAGGTTATCAGTCATCTGCAGGCGAATCTACATCCTCCTCAAGTTCATCAACCTGAGGATCGCCCCTACCCCATTCTAACGTGTCCCACCACTCCATCGCTGCCTCTCTCCCATCTTTCTCTTCATCATTTCCACACGAGCGAGAATGACGCTGCCTTGTATGTCATCTCTGGCTGACAGGTCAGCTACAAGTTTATCTACAACATCCTGGGGCGCGAAGTTTCCGACATATTCGTAGGACGTGAACTTGATCGTGCCTGTACAGTTATTACTGCGGATGGAGACCTAATAAACCACATTGACTTACTGAGCACCTTCCCTGGACCAAGGTCAGCGATAATGTTGGTAAGAGGGACGCCTTCGTGGTAAAGAGCATATGAGGCACGCTGCAAGTATGTTAGGAGGTGTACGTCCCTCAGGGCGCCGGCGAAGCTTGCATGCTTCTCAAGCAGTTCTACGAGCGGTTTTGCGTCCTTGGATTGGACAATGCCAGCCCGCATTTGGTATCCTACAACTATGCAAATGTCCCGACTCTGATCGGCACCCCACCTCAACCAGTCAATACCACGATCGACATCTCGGCGTACCTACTGACTGCGTATGCGCTGGACTGCGTGCTGTGTAGTGGTACTCAGTTCTTCAATTCAGCTATTTCCTCCACCTTTCAGGTACTACGTCACTAATTATTGTCATGCACTTTCGGTGACGAAATCTCGAGTTACAGTCTTTGAACTACTCCTGGGACGAGTCGGAACCCCACGGGGGTCACTGACACTCTGGAATTAGGTGGCATATTCGGAGTTGCTCAAGTCACCACAGTCTGGACTCACATCTACCTCGTTCGAACAAGTGCCTGATGCCTCATAATCGCACAAAGGAGATGATATTTCCGGGGGACAATCGAGCCAATATCTTTACCCTCCCCGTCCCCAACTGTCCATGCAACCAGTGCTGAAAGCCCTTACTCTGTGGTTGCATCTGCACTCATCTTTGCGACTTCAGTATGGGCCCCAGCCACTCGTCAGTCACCTTCGAGTTTCAAAAGCTAACGTAACTTAGTAGTGAGCATTCAAAGCGTCCTATCGGATGGTGACGTCGTGGCCTTCGTGGTTGGCTCTGTCCCGCTCGAGAGCATATGGAAGTAAGAAACCTAAACTGCTCTATCTTGTGTATTATCGACCTTCTATCAGCCTGACTGATCCCGAGCTCCACGCCGTCAATCCAACGGTATATTTGCTCAGACAATGTACGGCCAGATGTCAAAACTACACCACCTTCGAGAGCTATACCTGGCTGAACATGACCGGCGTGCCATTCTTCACTGCCATTTCTGCGAACCAAACATGGCAAATGGGCTTGAGACTCGGGAAATGCGGTCCAAGGAAACACGACCCTCCAAGTTCAGCTGCTTCCAACTGGCAAGAAATATGTGAGTCAGGGAAATCTACATCCTACCCAGACACCAGCCATGCTCGCCATTGCGATGATGGGTATAACAACGGACTCGGGACCGGTTTCACGTGGACTTTTTCCCTCGGATCGCAGGTCCAGATAAACCTCTTGTTCGGAAAGGAGAATATAGTGAATTTTCCGTCCGGTGCTGATTTCGTTCTTGAATATCTCCATCCTTCCGCTGGCCAATGTTTCTCAAACGTATGCGTACACGCTGCAGTCGGCTGCGAAGGGTGAGCCGTGTGCTAGTCCCCTCACCTACTACTTGCATAGCATATACTGCCGGGCATATTTGTATCGCCTACATTCCTGGTCGTATTTCCACCGTGGAAGTCGTCTTCACAGTTTCCATGCCTCACGTCGCGGTGTCTACAGTCCTGTTTGCCACCCTGTCCATCTTCATCGCGATCGCGCACTACCGCAAAGGAAAGGGATCAGAATTCACAGCGCACACTCGTCAATATCGCAGCGGCAGTCCACGGTTCTGAGCTTCCCGCGCAATTTGCACAAAATGAAGTCCACGCTGTCGTCGCAAGGCTCGCGAAGGCTGAACGATGACAAGGTCGCGCTTGGAGGAGATTGCGGAGACGTTCGACGAACGGCGGATTTTCTTGCAGAAACAAGCGGATGGGTAGGTTTTCTTGATTTTCTTTTTCGTACATGCAGGGTGAGACGGACAGCACAATATAAGGATTGGGTTAGCGCGTTTTTTATGGCTTAGCTTATCTCCGCGCATGCTCAGCTTGTCAAGCCAGCCTCCTCGCTCTCATGGATCAGTCGTGCTGGGTGAGCCGTGATTGTAGAGGTCAACCATGGCAGGAAATTCAACAACGCAAAGCTCAAAGAACCACTGCTACATATACATACAACATCGCTTTCCAAACCAGAAGTGTCGGTGTGTTCCGCTACAAATGCGGGGCGAGGTTATCAGTCAAGATCCTCATCTTCACCCGAATCTACGTCCTCCTCAAGTTCATCAACCTGAGGATTGATCCTACCCCATTCTAACTTGTTCCACCACTCCCTCGCTTTCTCCTCCCCTTCATTGTCCATCTTTCTCTTCATGATTTCCAAACGAGCGAGAATGAAGTCGTCATGTACGTCAACATTGTCTGGTAACTCAGCTACGAGTTCGTTCACAGTTTCCTGGGACGGGAAGTTTCCGACGTGCTTGCACTTGAACTCGATAGTACCTGTCCAGTTGTTAGTTCAGATGAAGACCTGATACAACCAGATTGACTTACTGAGCTTCTTCTCTGGATCAAGGTCTGCGATAAGATCGTCGAGAGGGACACCTTCTTGGTAAAGAGCATACGAGGCACGATGAAAGTATGCTTCGAGATATGTCCTTTGCAGGGTGATGGGATTTTTGCCCTGGTTGTCATCAAGCAGTCTTACGAGCGGTTTCGCATCCTTGGATCTCACAGAGCGACGATCTAGGTGAAGGCCACAGACAATGATGTGTCCTGTGAACGTGTAAGTTATTATGCCAGGAGATCATCAAATGAGACTAACGAGGAGAATAAAGATCAAGTAGACAGCAATATGCAAAAAGTTCATCGCAAATGAGATTGAAGTCAGGGTATTCTTCCAAACGAGAAGCGAGCTTGAATTTAGTTTGCTCCATGGCGCACTTGTTGCACTTCTTAGCCTTCCGAAGACCGACAATCGTATATCTTTCGTATTCTTCGCCGTCCCTCAACACGACACGATCCCTCAACACGACACGACTGTCAAACTTCTCCAGTGGCAACCCAAGTTGGAACCCTGCTTGGTGCATCTTCTTCACCGTTTCTATGTACCTAGACATGCAGGTGTGAGCGAGAAATCTATTGGATATGAGACAGCCACCGTACAAATCCTCCACTTCCTCCTTTATGGAGTCGGATCCAGGGAAGGGTTCTCCACAATACTCGAGCAGAATACACTGATAGTTGTCCTGCTGGAATTGGCCGTAAAATCGCGGAATTACTTTCCCTTGAAGCTCGACCAGCTGCCGGTAAGCATCAGCCTCCGATTGCTCTGTGAACTTGACAACGAAGCGCGGAGGCTTTTCTGTTCCATCACGAAGCTCGCATAGAAAGACATGAGCGGAATAGGCCTCGTCGATGGCCTCGAGCTGTAACGTTTCTTGGTCGTCGACGTGAGGGAGTGGCTGCCACCAATCTTGACGCTGATAACTAGTAAGGGTGCGTGTCTTGGGTTTGATGATGGATTTGTGTAGCTGAAGGTTGTCCCCTTCGAAAAATTGCAGCCTAGAGAAGGATAGCTCCAATTTCTGAAGCATTACGGGAGAAGAGAATCAGTGTGGCCTGTGACATTCGGCTAATGTACATCCTCCAAGGACCAACTTGGGGGGGCCATCCACATTTTATGAGCCGCGCGTGGGCCGAACGAGTGGAGGGCCCGAGATTGGGGATTAATGGATGTATGAGAGGACCAAGTCGACGACGAGAAAGCGATTGTTCGAATTCAATTTCCGAGCGTCTAAATCACAGTTGCTAAATTGTGACGCGAAGCTTCAATTTGCCCTTCAACGACAAGACTTGAGCTGACGGTCGAGTTTCGTTCCAACTTGCGCCACTCTTCAACTACTTGTCGGATGGCAGGGTTTCTCCAACAGGATCTGGCGGCGCTACACGCCTTCGCTGATGCTGCTTGGCGCAATCCCGATGGTTTATCAAAATGGGACCTACGTTGTGGGTCAGCCTGATATCTATCGGCAAGAACAGCGTTCACTTGAGTATAAATCGTGACATGTATTCCACGCCTGTAGGGAAAACTTCCTCATCTATCTACTTGTCGAACACCACCGCAATCACGAGACAGTTGCGTTCCAACTCTCAAGCCACCCGTTCTACTTGCTCTTCGGTGAAAATGCTGCTGTTCATCCTATCCAACACTCGCAACCACTCCATGACGGTTACGTGTGGGGTTTGAGTAATTCTAATCAGTTGGTCACCATTCCCGCTCCCGCGTTCCTAGGTACTCCCAACGAGTCGTCCAAGCAACGCCACCGAATCGCCACCGTTGGAACTACTGGAGCAAAGATGTATGGTCGAATGGTTTCTCATGAAGGTTTGGTCTATCGAAGAGATACAGGACCTCGCGCGAGTGAAAGGCTCTTCCACTGCGGCACCGGGATCCGATGAGATAGCCTTAGGCTAGACATCGAGCACATGGTCACATATGCGGTAATGTGGGGCTGTGTCCCGGGCGCTGCTAAGACTCAGCACGATCAACGAGGCAGCCTTTGAGGATGAAATCCAGCGGGCCAATTCCGAGGCAGTCCGCACATGTGGCAAACTGATCTGCGGTCTAGAGACCCTCGCTGTCGATGAATCAGTTCCGTCATCAATCTTCTTCATTAAACCGAAGGAATATAACGACGGTCATGTTGAGCATCTCGTCCCCGCCACTTACGTCCCTACGTCAAGAATCGCGGATGCGTTAGCGGTGGCCCTCCGAGAGAAAGATAAGGCCACCAAAATCTCTTTCTTCAGCCCCACACCACAACTCGTGAGAGCGGCGTTTCTATCTATGAAAATTGGTTGATGGCGCTCTCGTCACCGAAGACGAGATCTTTCAAATAACTCTTTTTTACAAACCTGCGTAACCCCAACGTGGTTTAGACCACCTCGGAAATCTAGCGCCGAAGGAAAAGAAGAACCTCCGCTGGAGAGTGCTGTTCGTCGGCCTTGTGGGGGAACAACCTTTGAGGCTCTCAAAGGAGTGGGCTGGAAAGCCAACCATCGGTCCACCGCAGAGCAACCCGACCGTACCCGCTGGGTTGTGTACTGTGGACCCCTGGCACGCTTGTTGTACTGAGGCCTTTCTGACTTGGTTGCGTGACGTTTGTGTAGGATCGTCGGTGACCAGCGGGAGCTAAGAAGTCCACAGAGGCTGAGATCGGAGCATCCATGGATACTGAACAGGAAGACTCGGACCTGGTCATTGACGATGGGTGAAGGAGCGTTGTCGTACTCTCAGACGCATGTTGGACATACATTCATTCAAAGTCAAAACTCACTACGGTGTAGTACAAAGTAGGTAAAACTATGTGTAGCATACTGTTGAATCGAGCTAAACTCTTGAACTCTAGGCCTCTTGAACTCTAGTATTGTTCCCGACGTTGTAGGACAGCACAACCCCCTCTTCAAGATCCGCCATCCGACGCCACGCTACTTACACAAGTCATACAGCTGTATGTCTGATAGTTGGTATCTGTCCAACAACGCAAAAAAGGTGGCGAGTCCAACGGCAAAATCCTTGAACGCCGCATATGCTGCCGGACTCGGTTCCAATATCTTCAATATCCTAGAGCAGCACTGTACGGTGTTCTCTGCTAACGCTTCAAGCACTTCGAGCTCTGACGTCTTGTTACGAGCTGCTAGGAGTGACACTCGGTTGGTGGGCTCGCCGGATTTCTCTTCCTTATAGAACGAGAACACGTCGCTAGAACGAGAAAGTGAGTTCTGGCACGCGCGCCCCTGTGGCTCAGGAAGACGTGCACGTACTTTATGCCCTCCTGGAACGTCATCATTTCTGGGACGGCTTGAACGTAGTCCTTGACGGGGATCTCGCGAGGGAAAATGAAGAATGCGTAGCCCTCTGCAAGACCAGGCATGGTACGGGAATAGGAAGGATACTGCACCGCATCGCTCGAGATCTGGTTAACTTGTCAGCAACCCCTCGGGCTGAAGATATACTAAGTTTTTTTTGGCTTTTACCTCCATTCCTTCCGTCTCGAGCTCCAGTAGGTTCCCGGTCACATAGTTCATGGTGGACGTTGTAATAATATTCGAGGGAATAGCCTGGAAATGCTCCGGCAACTGGCGTAGCAAGTCGGCAAACGCATCCAACACTCCGTTCCCCTGTGTTTGGGCCAGGTTAAATCGATTGTTGAGCTGATAAGCTTCGCCTCGCTTTGAGGGACAGCTAGTGGTGTCGTCGATAAATAAAGCGCATGACGTATAAAGGGCGACCCATATTTTAGTCTGCTTGCTATCGAGGTGGGCGGTAGCACTCGATGCATAAACGACACCTTCGGGGAGGTATGTCTGCACGGACTCGTTGCCGTCCATTGGGTAGCCGCATCGTACAGCGTAGTCAACGCACTGCTGGTAAAGATGTTGATCGATTGGTATGACCTTGAGCGGCACGTTGCAGCGCGTGAGCAGTGATTGAACGATTCATATGATTTCTTTCTGAAAATTGAAACAAGTTGGTAAGGGTGAGTTGATGGTGCGTGGTAGACGAGAAGGGAGTGCCCACTGGGTCGTTCATGATGATTAAAGTCTGATCCTGGTCATAACTGCCACGTCGAGCGAGTTTATATACCCAGCGTCGAGCGTGGCACTATCGACTTTTCTCAGCCTAATAGTCACTGCATGTTGACGTGCCCAACATGGACTGGAAGCTCCGGGAAGAGCGGGTTCTGATCGGGGATATCTGGTGGCGACAGCGGCCTCATTTGTTTCGCTCGCTATTGAACTTTAGAGGCAACTGGAGAGGAAGTGTGGGATCCATTGTGGTGGACTACGGCGGGGATGACTTAGCGTCAAGCATGTGTATTGACGGGTGCCAGACTATTCAGAACAGGCTAGCAACTTCTAATGAGGCGTGTCAGAACAGCTTACAGCAAATACCCTGGCAGGGTGAAAAAATTTGATCAGTACTAAATGCCATACACTTAGACTCTACCTCAGCCCGCATGGTTGCGAGAAAATACAAAATGATACTTGCCTCATCGAAGTAACAGCCTGAATCGGGTGAGAGCACCCTTAGCTTCGCAAGCCGCTGCCGTATATCTTGCCTCGTTTGTTCTATCTGCACAATAGACCCTTCCTCACGCCAACTGGCACCCCATGTACAAAAGGTTAGCGCTAGGAGGGTTTTATACCCATTGCATCAGGATCCATCTGGGACATAGGTCTGCTAGCAAGGCTAGAACAGATTAATTTCAGCACTATCACACGCATAGGTTAGGGAGACGTACATCCAGTTCACATGGCCGTCGAGAAACGCCTCAGCAGCAGCCTCGTCGAGGGCCGAGAGGTAGGAGCCGCGACCCGACCTCTGTGCTATGACTAGAGTCGCCGTCAATTCCATATAGCTCCATGTACCACTCATAGAATAAATCGTATGGTTTAGTGTAGGCGACGCCCACAACGAACCCTTCCGATGTGAGGTCTCGCGCGAAATCGAAAATCGGTAGATGCATCCCGAGTCAGAGCAACGAAGAAGGGAACCTTTGTTTGTCGATGTCATATGAAGACATGACCTTGCATACCCACTCATGCGAAGTACGCGCTCGGATCCAGCTTCATTGATGGTGGGTTTGTAGTCGTCGTAGTAGGGGGATATGTAGCACGGCTTCTCCGATGTGGTCGGACTCATCTTCAGAAGTTCTCGACCGTCTTTCAGTTGAAACCATAACGAAGCCTACATGCCAACATGCCAAATCCGGGTTTTTAATCGGTTACAGCGATGTCACGGAAAAAAAGTTGGGTTGTCGGTTGCATAACGCAGCTCGTGAAGGTCCTCAAGCAGGACCATGTCCAACTTGAAGCTTGAAGTTCGCGCTGAGCTGGTCACAGTCAACAATGCGCTCGTCTGAAGTTATTACATAAGATAAGACTGGGACAAGCAATGACCTCTGGTCGTCGTGCATGGAATGCTTGAACCAAATCTACAAAGCTTCCTGCAGCCTTCGAGTCGGAGACGTGATCAAAGGTGTGTGTAGTAGTTGTTAGCTCAAGGGTATGAAAAGTGGAGACTAGATTCTTCGACCTCTCCGTCATGCCATGACGCTAGCCTGAAATCTTGGCGCGAGCAAACCCAAGGAAATCTACACCATTGGTCAGTGATGGTGAAAAGGCTACATATGAGCATGTGAAAGGATGCGACGACGAACGTGACGAGAACGTAATACCCGTCAAAGGCAAATAACGCGGGAGAGGGAGGAAGACACTGACAGCGCTATGCGACATGCGGAACGTTGCTAAAGGCTCCATCGGCCACCCCCTCTTTCCAAGGATCAACGTCGCAGTCATCCATCGCAAGAGTACCGACACGTATCCTTTTTCGACAATGTGAAGAAGGTATAGTCGACTGTACTCGTGATTTTTTGCGAGGACCTGCGACGTCGATGCGAAGAAAGAAGGTAGGGCGCGGAACTGTTCCATGCTGTCTTTTGGAGCATAGAAGAGGAAGGGGGGAAAGAGGTGGTGAGTTGTGCTTTTGACATTCTGCGTACGCGAGCCTTTTATATGTCACTATCCGGCGATTCCAAATAAAAATAGGTATTCGTTTAGATTGTCTACATCTTTTTTCCATGATCACCGCACTTATTTCCTCCAGGCTTCTTGGATCCAGTCCGGACTCTGGAATCGAGAACAACTTTTTACGCCCATCAAAAACCAGGGTCTTCACACCTTTCTGCATGTGTTCTCGGTGTAGTATTTTTGAAAGAAATCCCCTCCCGCAGCGATACCTCGAGGCAGGCGAGACACTGATGGGATCACAAGTGAAAACGGACAGGTGAGGATGCGCCCAGAATTCTGAACTTCCATACTCCCCCCTGTAGAGAGTGTAATAAGCAGGCACGCTTATGAAGATCCGGACGGCATCCAAGGACCCACCCTCTCGGATTTCCCCTCTGTGCATACACTCCTCCGGTCCATGAAACCCGCAAGGCTCCAGCGGAAACCCGAATTTGTTTTTATTCTGTGAGTTTCCGGTGGATTTTTTAAGCCCCGTGAAGCTCGTGAACAGGATGACACCGTGCCGCATGTTTGCTCCGCCCGCTCTAATGGAAGCGCAGATCTCCTTTTGTCGTTAGCAACCACTGGCACTGCGACACTTTTGCGTCAGCTAAACAAGAGCTCAAAATCAAATGGTATGTACTACGGACCCGCCTAGAGCACAAAGCACGCAGCACGGCGAAGGGGGAGAGAGTGGGTTCTTTCGGAACTTCTTCGATCAAGTCTCATGTCAACGATCATGCACACGGTAGCGTCTTGCTCCCCGAAACTGTGGCGTATCGCTCAAGAACGATCAAAATCGGACAATCCGTGTTTCGAAAAGATAGAACTTGAAGCTTTTTTCATCCTCACGTCACTTGATATGAGGTAAAAAGAAACAACATTTAGCTGACTCGGATCCGCCCAGACTGACATGTGTACTCGCGCATATGATCTGCAGCTTGGTAAATACGACATATGCGCGTCCTTCTATTTGTCTTCGTCCCCTTCTTTTTTTTTCCACAAAACCCAGCATTCTCCTCGATGACATGCGGACCCGCAGCAACCAATCAACGCTTCTCAACCCTCAATATATCCATATACCCCCATATTTCACTGGCACGCGTTACTTATCGAAACCGAACGCATGCAGGGGCCCCACATGAACAACCTTCTTGTTCAACCATCCCTAACAAAAATCAAATCTCCGAATTTCAGAAGAACGACCTCTGCTCCCCCTCCCTCCCCTAAGCCTCGAACGGCGACTTGGACAACGTGTCTTGCGTGAGCGTGTCATACGATGTTGACCTCGATCCAATCTCCTCTCGTCGACGGGGACCTTGGATCGTTGGATCGGGACAAAGCCGAAGTGGGGTTCTTGAGCCCCCACAATGCACAGACACAGATACAGACACAGACACAGGACAGACTTCGATCTGCGCCTCATGTTCAAGCACGAACGTGATGGGGAACGTTCAAACTCAAGGACCAGCCCAGGTCTGGGAAACCTCCGTTCAGAACGGGTTTGCGTCCCTCTAAGCACCTCGAGTGCTTATCCGTATCTACTCACACCCAAAACGTCTTAGGCATGGACGGACGAGGCGGACGTGAATGGATCTCCCAAGCACTTGAACACGAAACGGAATCGAAATATCGAGAAATCACTTGGAGAATAAGATTTACCCTTTACTGTCATTTGTTCTCCGTTCCCTCTGCATCGTATACACTTTCCTCCTTTGTGTTATCGGATTATCATGGACGGACAAAAAGCAGTCTTCGTCATTGCCGAATGTTCTCAATGTTTATTTCACTGGCGTTGGCCGATTGCAATGTGAGACAGAAACCAAGATCAACGCCAAATTGAGATATCAGCCAAGGTATACGGCGCCTAGCCAACCACTTGTGGTATCTTATCTCCAACTCTGGACTAAAGTGTTACCATAGACGCCCATCGTCGTCGGACGTCATCGATGAATTGTCATCCGGTCTTCGTCTCCTCAGCTCCACACCAAACCAAAAGCCCACTCTGCACCATATACCTCAGACATCATAGTATCATGTAAACGTGTAGAGAAAGGGAGTCCATTTCTGTCCCAAGCATTCGCAAGGGACCCTCATACCATCTCCACCTAGCACACACATTGAGCATCACGTCCTCGGAACCAAAAAAAGGGGGAAAGAAACGCACATAATTACTAGGGAATATCCCCTTCCTCCCATCCTTGTCGTGTCCTACAACGAAACAACGAGATGTGTCAACCGCGTCTCCCCCTCAGAAAAGCGGAAGCCCGTCACACTCACCTTCCCACCATCCCTCTGCAAAGTTCTCCCCCCCATGCGGCCCCGACGATAGCTCGATTGTCTCTCCCTCCACAATACTCAGCTCTTCCGGCGTTTGAGCTGTATAGTCGTATATGACGCGTACTGATGTCGTGTGTGTTGGTACGTACATCTGCAATGACGGCGACGACGTACCAAACTGCCCCGAACCTCGATCCTCCCGCGCGGACATGACCTCTCCCACTCCTACTTTGCGCTCGCTCGCGACGACGTTCTCGGTATCGATATCGAGATAAGAAGCAGGCACGAGTCCTCGCGCCTCGCGATCGTTCACGACCTTGACCCATCCATACCCATCGTCTTCTTCGAGGATATGAACAGTGCCGCCTTCTGTCGACGGAACGATATATCAGCAGCAGCAGCAAGATAGGGGAAGACCGGAGCACAGCGCCACGCGCCCTTACCGGAAACATCCAATTCGAACGGCGAAGATGCCACAAAGTCGAATAGGACACGGGCTGCTAACAAATGCGTAGCCGTTGTCGTCCTGGACAGGGACTGGGACTACGATTCAATGTCAAACACTTCCATATCCACAATATCACACATCCACACCCACCTGTGCCAACAAAGACGGTGTTGACGTGTTCGCAACACTGGTAGCGTGTAATGACGGTGCTGCGCACGGGTATGAGAGAGAGAAACACGACCAATACGGCGGGGCATACGAAGATATGACTTACTGCTCGTTTCGGAACGCGGTGGCGTAGATGAGTTTGTTTTCCTAGTATCCACCACCATTTCCGAGGGTTTGGTCAGGGCGTGCTCCCCGCGAGTACCTGTACCTGGACACTCCGCGGGGACCTGTTATACATAATAAACCGTCTCGTCAGAAATGACAATGCGGGAGAGGAAACAGAAAATCGTCAAGTCATCCGTGGTCAACGCAAGGAAGTGATGAGGAGGAAGAGAGAGATCACCATGCCTTGAGCTCACACTTTGCATGCACACTCAACCCACACGCTTTACACGTCTTACCCGACTTGCTTAGCCCCCAAATGGATGCCTAGGTCGGAAATGAGCCCCAGTCAGCACACACGCACACGTTCATAATTTCCCCAAAAAAAAGAAGTAGCCGAATCGCACCTTGCAGTATCCACAGGTAGTGGGTATGGAAAACGACGAGCTCTTGAAGCTATGTGGACTCTCTCCGCCTTCGTCATCTACCCACAAAACACGGTATCGCATTCCATTCCATAAACGCACGTGCGTTAATCAAAGGAACACGTACCTCCCAATGCAGCAACGATCGTATCCATCTCTACCCTCAATACCATCTCGGACGTCGACAAGAACGCCAAATGCTGTTTCGCATCTAGATAACTCTACAAGGGATTAAATGGCGAGATTACCCCAAACAAGACGAAAGGCAAGGGCGATACGGACATTCACGGCATCGTCGACATTTCCAGGTGTATTCCCTGCGGAATATTCCGCGACGAGCGCGGCATACTTGTCTAGTTCACCGCCTAGTTCGAGAACAAGGGTAAGACGGGGGTCTCTGTCGTATCAATTGGCCTGTCGTCGTCCTTACGTTTCACAGCCAAGACAGGTTCTAACTCCATCACCTTATGGCGTGATCGCGCCAGCTTGTTCTGCAAAAACACTTTGGCCACAGGCTCGACGCACATCTCGTCCTTTTACAACCCCCTTAGCGAAAAAAAAAGCTCATCGTAGTCAAAAAAGACTCGAACACCCACTGTATCATAATGACCAGCACAAGGCTCGAATGCCCAGTCGTGTGGTATAGTGAACGGTCTAACGTTATGATCCATGAACACGTTTTGATCACGATCGGGCCGAATGCCATCAATGGCTACAGTCGCGGAGCCAAGGCGGTCCCTCAAGGCATCCTGATGAGCCCCCTGAACGGTTTGTGCTTGAAGCAATATGCGCGCGCAAGCATTCACCAACTTGGTTTGCAAGTCCTCTCAAGGTAACCAACGTGTGTCAGTGATCCTTGATGGGCTATACCCCTGGTTTAACAGCGATACTCACGGAATCCCTGGATGGGACATGTCAGCACTGGGGTTACCACACTGCCCCCGAAAAAATATCAGAAAGGCACATTACTTACATCTTCCAGAGTTGGCAGGTCTTCGTTATAGAACTTTGCCTTGGTGCCATTCGCAACGGCGATAGAGACAAGGTACACACTAGTTCGAAGGGTGTGTTTTGTAGTGTGTTTGCGGTCGCTGTCGTACAATTGGACAGAAAAACGTACTTTTTGCTCGTCAGCACGTCGATCCGCTGCTGTTCGTATTGTCTCACAGCACGATCTGCGTGACGATCTTGTTGTTGTTGTGCGTGCTCCTGTCGACCGATTTGTCTTGACCGATACCAGGAAAACAAAAAATCAATCAATACCTGTTTCTGTCGATAGACTTCTAACTCGGCATAGTCTTCGTCGTACTAGGCAAACCAGTCTCCCGATACAAAAAACACGACAAAAGGGAACACGACACACCTTTTGTTTCTTCTATACCCATCGCGCGCTTCAGCGTTCCGCAAGAGACAAGAAAGAATAAGAAGAACAAGACCATACCTTGACGCGATCTTGGTACAATCGATCGCGTTCCCCCAATAACTTCTGATAATACTGAGTTTGCTAAAAAGAACACATATGTGAGGAGGGTTCTTCTCTCTTCTCACAGCAAGACAATTTGAAGAACCACCTTCTTCTTCGTATCGTCGTGGTGGCGTTCGAGCATCCTAAGTGGTTCAACGACCTGGTTGGTGAGGGTATCCGCCAGTCTGATGTGATCCTGAGCGGCATCGGACATGGACATGATGATTTGCGAATAAGCGTGATCGAGGGTACTATACAATGCCCCTCATCGTTGAGCGAGCGGGTCCTCGTCGATCACAGTAAGACGGGCGAGGGTTATGACCCACTTTTGGCGAACGGTATCATCGTCGTACGGTTTCGTCGGGCTATCTCCAAGTACAAGCGATACGGCGGCCTTGTTCTTCTTCTCCAACGCCTTTTTTGCTATAATCGCAAGTTTGGCGGCGTACTCGCGTTCTAGCGTTACTCGATCACGATAGAGGTCACGAACCTGAACGGAAAGGGAAGAGAAAAAGCGATAGGGACGATGAAAACGATATGAAACGACGTTGGTCTTTCTCTCGTACAATAAACAGGAGATATTGCATGGGTTGATAAACCCGCGCAAGGACTCACGTCAGTGACCAAACCAAGATGGGCATCGAAGAGAGCGGTAATTCGGTCCACTTGGTCCTATTAGCGCAACACCATATCGCGGCGTAAGCGAATGCCACATGTGTTTTTTTTATTCGGGTAGAAGTTTGGCTGAGGGAGGCAATAGAAAGAAGACGGTTTGGTTTATTTACCGGTAGCTTTTGTCCGTAGCTTTCGGCTTGAGGCATGGTTTCTTGGATATCGTCTGCCACGTTTTCTGTCTTTCGTTGTTGGATTGCAGGATAACAGGTGAAACGAGAAATAGTGTGTCTGATCAATGAGATGGCAGGATGGATTTGTTCAAGAGATCGCGAATGGATGGACGCGCAGCTGAACGCAGTCGTGGCGCTGCCATAATTGTAGATGACATCATCACGTCACGTGAAATACGCACGCCGCAAAACACCGAGTGGCGACAAAGCTAGCTTAGCCATGGCTATGCACACATAAAGGAAAGACAGCACCCGGGCCACGACCGCAGCCTGCCATCGAACATCACCGCAGTAGACGGAGCAGCAAACGCCGTCATCACCCACCCGTAGTAATACGTTAAACAATCCCCGCGAGTTCAGTGGACAGCGCGTCCTCACACTAACATCTTGAATACTCATATATGAAACAAAAAGATCCATCTCCATAAGTTGTTTACGAACGGTACAACATACTTATGTTTTACGACTTACCAAAACGTTCGGGCCCCTACCCCATGCCGTGTATGTTAGCGAGCGGCGAGGGTATGTATGCATACTCGTCGGTACGATTTAGCCCGCCTCAGACCGGATCGGGGTCAATTGGAACGCGTATCTCCTTCGGACGTGAAACTACTCGATTGACGAGCGGCGCACTCCAAGTGGCACTTGAGACATGTCATGGGTTACAGAACTAGTGGCGCGATGGAAACGTTCGAAACGTGGTAGGCGCGGTGATCAAAAGGGCGTGATGCCGGCCTCGAGGCATTGAGCATACGATGGAAGGGTAAAGCATATGTATGTATGTGTGTGTGTATGTATGTCCATGGAAACCCCCTCGCCTTCGTGTGCACAACTCAAGTCGCGAGGACTTGCTGATCGGGATCATATGATCGCAGCAAGTCGAAAGATGTAAAGCCAGCCAGGGCCGAGTCTCTGCGACAGAGTCACGTTCCAATACGAAGACGTACATACTCACATTTCCTTGGCACCACGGGCAAGGGGCGGACTGCGTGGGTCTCTGTGCGCGCGGAGCCAAGGTGGACACGCTGATTCTGAATGAAAACGGGGCACCCAAAACTGATCACTTACCACAGTCCGCTCAATTGACGACAGACCGTAGTTGTCGGCCGAAAAAGCGCGGAAACAAACGAGTTTAACTTGTCCTGCCATTCAACGGAAAAAGAACGGGGTATAATCCATATGGGAACTACTCTCAAGGTCTTGGAAGGCATGCGTGACAGACCTCCCCATCGATGGAACGTTCACCGCAACCGTCAACGTCGCTCGTTCTGCTTTATCGATGAGGGCGTCTGACAAAGCCTTCAAGTGAGACAGGCCAGCGACCTGACTCAGTTTGACACCACCACCACGACAGCCCCGAGCGCCAAAAAAAAGAGGTCGGGACGAGGCTCTAGACTTGAGAAGCGAGTCAGCTCCAAGAAACAATATGTCGCGGAGAACGGGACTCGAAGACATCGCGACGGGCCCGAAGCAGAACGAATGAGAAATAGTACTCTTCGAAGCCTTGGTACTTGTGTGTGTTGAGTAGATTGGACGACCAAACAACAGGACCAGAGATGCCCAAACAAATGTCCGAGGACGACTCGCGTGCATCTTACAGTCATACAAATGCTTTCCCAACTACTTGTGTGTCAAAAAACATGACTCCTTTTACCTTTGCCCTTTCTTTCTCGCTTGACGACGACGACGACAGCAACTATTAGTCGCAAGCACCCCGCACCACCCGACAGGCACGAGGCAGTCGCTCTCTTTCTCATCCACAAGTCCGGCTGTCGGCAGAGGCAGGCAGAGGCTCATAACCGTACTAGGATTCGTGCGGCTTCCTCATGTCTAACCTGTGCTGTTTAGTGGGGTGGGATGTCGTGATCTTCGAACGGTCCACCCTTTTGAGAAACTATAATTGACCTCAAGCGGTAATGCTCACCTCCGAGGCGCAAGTCCATTCCGGCTAACGACTCCGATGGTAAAATTGACCCTCTTTTTGAATGCCCATCTCCTGCACCTGCCGTTTTGACAGCTCCGTACAAACAATGCAACTCTGGGTCGATCCCTCATTTTAGCACAGCAATCGATTATCCCGAACGGCATGCACCTACCGTGAGGTAAAAGCCTGTCTCCAGGTATTTAAGCCGCTCAAAGTGAATGCCATCAGAGGGTGGACCTCGCCAGTTTCACGTTCCTGCTCCTCATTCCCCTTGCCCCACCCACTCTTCTTTCCTCGTCCCATTCATCATCATCGTCGCGCCACGCATACGCATCATGTATCAGCTTACCACCATCTTCGTCACACTCTTCACCCTCTGTCTCTCAGCATTGGCTGCACCATTGCCTTCTCTTGACAAGCGCATCACGCACAGTGGCAGGGTGAGTGAGCACGCCACCCCTAACCACCCCTTGTGGCGCAAGCTCACTGACCGTTCCCGATTCGACAGGGTACATGGTTCTACGACGGTCTGGGCGCATGCGGCTGGGAAAGCTCAAACAGCGACTCCATCGTGGCCATCTCCGCGCAAATATACGGATCCGGTGGGAACTGTGGCCAAGTAAGTTCACTCCGCGGTCTAAAGCCACAACGCAAACGTATAACCCAATTTCCTTTTTCTTCGCAAAAAAGTGGGTGCATGTGACCAATACTGCAAATGGCCAGAGTGCTTATGGCCTGACGGTGGATGAATGCGAGTCTTGCGGCGCAGATGATTTGGGTATGGTTTTTGTCGCTTTTGGATCAGGGTCCCCCTTTCTTATGTGCTTTCTTTTTGGGATTGGTGTGTATAGATATGTCTCAGGGTCTTTTCGAGCAAATCGGTGATTTGAGCACTGGGGAGCTCTCGATCTCTTGGAACTTCATGAACAAGGACTGGTCTCCCTGAACTTTAGATGGCTCGCCACTTGGCAACGACGTTTCATGATGGCGCCAAGCAAGACACAAAACAACACCAATCATCTTCCCTCCCTTCTTGGTTTAGGGCCAGACCCTAATTCTTGAAGAACGGAAAACGGGCCTGGCGCACTTACGACGGATAGAGAAAGACCCAAAATGGCGGTGAGAAAAAAAACGGTGTACTTTGTCAGGAAGTACTAGAAAGAAGAGATATTCGTGCACACGCTTTAGGCGGGGTTTTTGTATCATTAATCGGGTATATTTTTGCTCTCTTTTTTTTTTGCTTGCTTGCTGTTTCATGCTTTTTTTACCCCTCTGCGATCCCCTCACTTTGTGGCTCTGGAAGCCACATATACGTTGATGACGACGATAGAATAGTTTATGTATCTTAAACAAAACGAGTTCTTTTTCTTTCTTTTTTATGATGGCATCGTCTCTTGTTTTCTTTGTCTTCTGTTCAAGTTAAGGCGTCGAAACCATTGCTTTGTCCTCATTGTCATTCCTATGGCGACACGGTGAGTCACGCACACGTGACCGTTACAAGACGCAATACCGTAACACACCTCGCCCCGCCTTCATCATATGAACATCGTTACTCGGAAACCACGGACTCATCACGCCATCACATCAATGAAGGGCAGAAAAAGAACTTGCACAGTACGGTTATCGCCGTTCATCTCTGGTTTTGCCTTGCGCAAGTATATATGTGTATTTGCACTTTTTATATCCGTTTGGGGAGAACGCGCAAAATTGCAATTGGTTCGAATAGGACCATGGGTTTATGGCCATAGACAATGGACGTGGACGTTTGATCAACAGCGAGTTACACATACTTTCAATTGGGACGAACGACGACCATTCGGCAGTTCGCGATAGGCTCGAGACCTCGTCTTGTCAGGCGCGTATGTATTGGAGATCGTGGTGGTGGTGGGCCTTATTCCGAGGCCGAGGGGTTTGGAACTCTTGCCATTGGCCTTGAAGAAGTGCTACTGTACTGATGATGCTGCCCGCCGGTTCTCGAAGAAAGGATTGTATGCATGCATGGATGTCGTCCGGAGCTCCGTCGCAAACGAGTCATCTCCGCTTGCGTGCGTGCGTTTCCCAGCAGCCAACTATTTACAACGTTGGGGGTTACATATGTAAGTTCCCTGTAAGAACCTCCTCTCCCCTGTAAGACAAGAGTCCATAACATTTACTATTGGATGCTGCTACTGCGGGATTTAGACGGCGTTCCGACCGGTGTGTTGTCTTTTTTTACTTCACTTTTTTTTTTTGGGGGGGGGGGGGGGAACGGATTTGGATTGGATTGGATGATGGATGGATGGAACGTTGCGCGGACGGACGGTGTCACGGACATGCGATGGACATGTGGTTTAAACGCGCGAGCCAAAGGGAAATGAAATGCGACAGTTCTCGGCCGTTGGTTTGTCTCTCCCAAGCCCTCTTTTTTTTTTTTCCGCACTGCATCGAGTGTCAAGGGCGATGACCTTAGCGATGCATCAAATCGAATCGATGAATATCGATGAGAATAAGAAGTAAGCACAGGATCGCCCGGCAGCCTCAGGTTCCCGCAGCACACATACTACGCGAACGACGTGCGGTATGTGTGTACCCACTAGCGCAAAAACGTTACATCCTCCACCCACGAGTCAAGCAACTTTAAAAAACGCCTCAAAACACGCAGTTAACGAGCGGGTGATCAACGTTGCCCCATGCATATGTGGCATCCAACGTACGCCCATCTATCCATCTTCGTACACTCATTACCCGTGCAGATTTCCTACCCGTCGTCATATGCGCTCTACCCTCGCTGATATCGATTAATCAAATCAAACCATTATCTAAAAAGGCGAGTAGAGTGACAAAAACCTCATCGCAGCGTTGCTTGAAGCGCCGCCATCAAATGGACGACGTGAATTCAAGAGGACGTTAAGCGGTACGTAGAGGTACGATAACTTTTTCTTTTTTTCTCTTTATGCCCGCACCGCACGCAAGTCGCTGATCAAGTGGGGAATAGACGAATGGAGATCGTGCGCGGAAATGACGAGAGACTCTTTGGGCCCACTGCGGTATGATAGTCGACGCGAGATCAGTGTTGACCAATCCGTGAGAAAGGTGATTCTTTTGGTTACTGCACCTGGGATGCGCAAGGACGGCTTCTGTCCTTCTAGGATATACAGAAGTTATCCCCTCCTTTACGCCGCCCTTCATTGCCCCCTTCATTTACGCTATTCCCGCCCCTCCTCCCCTCCTTCTTTACCCCTTTCCCCTAATTCCCTCTGCCTTCGTCTTCTTTCTCCCCCCCTCCACCTCCGAATTTGAAACCTGAAAACTGTACATCTGAACAAGGTAAGGCGCAACTTTGTGGCGAAGCTCCTACTCCTACTATGTATAGCTCCAAGAATCACTCGTGCTCGGTAGAGTCCGAACAAAGGTGCGCGATTCAAAACGCATGTCCGCCGTAAGTGTATGGTATTCTTCTACTCTAAGCCGCCTTAACTTCTGCTGTGGTCACCACTCTTCGCCCCTTCCCCTCCCCTTTTCGTTCTAATGGCTCGAGCGACCGCACCGACTTGACTTGAAAGGACAACATCTCCGTGCGTCTCCCGAGTCCTTAGCCAGGGCCGCCGTCATCGCATCCAGCTTCGAGCTTCAAACTTCAAACCTCAACTCTCAAGCTCTGGGATTTCCGCGCCCAGGTAAACGTTAAATGAAACGTGAGCGTCGAATGATCATCCAATGTCGGATGCGTTGCGTTGCGCGACGGGCTACTCTGAGAGTCGCTGATAATCTTGCACTGGATTCGGTTCGGGAGTAAGGGGCTACCCCCGAACGCGTCTATTCAATTTCTGAATCGAGGTCAGATGTAACTGCTGATGTGAGAACGATGCGACGCCATCTCGGGCACGGCTGAAACCGCCACTGATCGCATCATCGAGCTTGAGCTCGTCCCAGTCAATCCTGGTATCATCTTGCGTTTCTAACTTTGACCGATACACGCATTCACATTACTGTTCATCGTGCGGTGCACGACGCCGGATTTCATCGCGAGCCGAGCCTGTGGATATCCATCCGTCCTCCATCCGACCACGCGTCCTGGTCGTCTATCCCGTCAAATCCGAGGTCGTTCATGCTCACGTTTCTTTCCCCCGTATGAGGCAAACAATAGGTCGATCGTGTCAACATCAACTAATACGACCGGTTCTCCCCACGCATACGGTCGCGCACGTCGTCACCGATATCGGGTACTGAGCCTGAATGGGTTTAGAACGCTAGTCAAGGTGAACCAGGAGGCCTTTGAATGTAGGTAGGTGCATTGAGAGATGCGGATGGTGGTGTGGTCCTGAGGCCGCTGGCGGAAAGATGAGCGATTTGAGCATGAATGCCTAGTGGAACCCCCTCTTCTGTGTAGCACAAGGTGCGTTCGAACCGACCGGGAGCTCTCATCCTGTCGGCGATTCGCGGGAAGGCGGCGTCACTTGAAGGATCGAGGAAAGGTGGTTCGTGGCCCCGCTTCCCTCGAATGCCGACAGAAACCGCCGATGTCAGTGGAGTGAACTTCGCTGAGCGCTGAGGGCTTGGACACCGATATGTACATACATCCCGTCCTCCTCGAATCTTGTCGTTCCCCCAAGGCAACATTCAAAACGTCATCGTTGGGCACGTCCGCCTTGACTAGTTTCTGTGCGTACATTTATGGTCCTCGACCCGTAGCTTCCTCGGTAAAGTTTTCAGTTTCTGATCGCTATGCGCAACGTATACGCGTGCACAAAGGTGGGGAACGATGCTCTGCTCGGGGATGTGCGCAGAGACTCGAAAGATCGACTCGTCACGGACTCGCTGGCAGTCAGTGGACCTCGGCGTTCGTCGTTCACCATGCTTAGGCCTCCATACGACCTTTCGTCTTCGATTGCCGGACCCCGCCTTGCGACATTGCCATTGTTCATGCAACATCCTGGCCAAGTGTATGGCGTTGCGGCGTGGAGCGTTTGGCATGTTATGACAGTCCCAGGTAATAGCTTGACTCGGTTATTGCAGGATTCGCGGCGAAAGCATGCAAGACTTGTCAATGTTGCCGCTATTAGAAGCCACGTGACTGCATCCTTGTACGTTTACGTAATACCACTGGACGCCCACTCGCAGGTTGCTCGAAGCAGCAGAGGTTGTGTGAATGCGATTCTGACTCCTGTGCAATCGGTTGCACTCGAACGTCGAAACGCACAATGCTGAGCCCTCACCAGCAACATGCAAAACCCTTTGCATATGAACAGCCGACCAACTGTTCAAGCCGCTGCAGTGCACAATGCGGCTTCCCCACAAGGCTCTGCCATGTCCCCTCAGTCCTCTGTCGTGTACCCGGAAATTCATCAGGATAGATGGCTTTACTCTCTGTCTGCTTGGTTCTCTACTCAGTCATCTTGTCCGCAAAAATGTGGTATGACATGCCATCCCGCGCTCATCCTATTTTGCTGAACGAGCCGTGTTTCAGCCACATCGCTTTCGCAAGGGCACTGAGTCCTTTTATGGCTCTGTTGTTGATTGGTTTCGTGGACTCGACTTCTTTGCAGCCCACCTTTTGCAGCCCACCTTTTGCATCCGAAAGCGTAAATCCAGCTTAGTTGACACTGGCAATATTGTGCCCAGATAATCGGCGGCGGCCCTCCATCGCTGTGACCGCGAAGGCGGGCTTCTGTGATCCGCCACATAAAGTACCAATTTCATGCCTTCCGCTCCCTACCACCTTCAATCATATCTTCTCGAGACTGGAGCACGCTTTCTAAGAAGATTGAACGACGGCTGCTCACTATTCCGGAGACTGTTCATCAGTGGTCATGGAGCCGCGATGCATTCTGGCTGCATGTATCGTTGCCTACCCGAGAATTCCTGCTGGAAAATGGTCTTTTGGGATCCCAACACCATCCCGCTCGGGGGGCTCATTCATTGAGAGATGGATTTCTTCATCAGCTAGATTGTCCGCTGCCTCAAAAAATGTCAAGCTCCCGCTTCAGCAGATATGACACGATTTCTCTCAACATGCCACCCTTCCTACCCACACTCGACGACACCCGTACGATATCCGCCATGATATTCATTCAATATACTCCATGATGTCCATACAATATCCGCCATCCTATCCGTGTCCCACAAACAAGTTCTGTGCAACCCCAGCCAAATGCATTGGCCGTTTTGACGTGTCTGGGTCGATCCCTCATTTTAGCAGAGCTATGCCTGTCTCCAGGTATTTAAGCCGCCCAAAGTGAATGTATCAGAGGGTGGACTCGCCAGTTTCACATTCCTACTCATCCTCTTCGCGCCACCCATTCTTCTTTTCCCGTCCCATTCATCATCATCGTCGCGCCTCATCAACTGTCACGCATACGCATCATGTATCAACTTACCACCACCTTCGTCACACTCTTCACCCTCTGTCTCTCGGTATTGGCTGCACCATTGCCTTCTCTTGACAAGCGCATCACGCACAATGGCAGGGTGATTGAGCGCGCCACCGCTTACCACCCCTCGTGGCGCAAGCTCACTGACCGTTCCCGATTCGACAGGGTACATGGTTCTTCGACGGTCTGGGCGCATGCGGCTGGGAAAGCTTAAACAGCGACTTCATCGTGGCCATCTCCGCGCAGATATACGGATCCGGCGGGAACTGTGGCCAAGTAAGTCCACTTCTCGGTCCAAAGCGACAACGCAAACGTATAACCCAATTTCACTTTTTTTTCTTTGCAAAAAAGTGGGTGCATGTGACCAATACTGCAAATAACCGGAGTGCTTATGGACTGACGGTGGATGAATGCGAGTCTTGCGGCGCAGATGACTTGGGTATCGTTTTTGTCCTTTTTTTTGGGTTCAGGGCCCCTTTCTTATGCGATTGGTGTGTGTATAGATATGTCTCCGGCTCTTTTCGGGAAAATCGGAGATTTAAGCACCGGGGTGCTCTCGATCTCTTGGAACTTTATGAACAAGGGCTGGTCTCCCTAAACTCTAGATGGATCGCCACTTGCGCAACGACGGCTGGAAAAAAGAACCCAAAATTGAAATGGCGATGTGAAAAAAAAAACGATGTACTTTGTCAGGAAGTACTAGAAAGAAGATATATTCATAAACACGCTTTACGCGTGGTTTTTGTATCATTACCCGTTGTTTTTTTACCCTCTGCGAATCCCCCTCACCTCTAGAAGCCATATATACGACGATAGAATAGGTTATGTATCTTAAATGAAGCGAGTTTCTTGTTTCTTTCTTGTGTGGCATTGTCTTTTGTGTCTTTTTCCTCTGTTTAAGTAAGTCGAGGCGTCGAAACCATGAATCGTGTTGTCTCTCATTCTTATGGGTGGCGACACGGTGCGTCACGTACACGTGACCGTTACAGGACGCGCAAGAGTATTATTTCTCATGAACACACCTGCCTTATTCTCCCCCACGCCTCGCCCTACCTCACCTTTATGAACATCGTTACTTGGAAACCACGGGCTCATCACGCCATCGCATCAATGAAGGGGAGAAAAAGAAAAAGAACTCTCGCACAGTACGGTTATCGCCGTTCAACATCTCCGGTTTTGCCTCGCGCAAATATATAGGGGATGTATTTGCATTTTTTTTTACATGAATGTCCGTCTGGGGCGAACGCGCAAAATTGCGACCGTTTCAAATAGGGTCGTGGGTTTATGCCCATGGACTTGGATGAAGCTCGAGACCTCGTCTTGTCAGGTGCGTATGGGGGGGCTACCCATGGCGGACCTGTTCTCGAAGAACGGAGTGTATGTATGCATCGATGTCATCCGGAGCTCCGTCGAAAACGAGTCATCTCCGCTTTCCCGAGTCCCTAGCTAGTGTCCCCGCTATCGCATCCAGCCTCGAGCTTTCAAACGCCAATCCTCAAGGCCTAGGATTTCCGCACTCAGATAAAACGTTAAATGAAAACGTGCGCGTCGAATGATCATCCGATGTCGGATGCGTTGCGTTGCGCGACCGGCTGCTCTGAGCGTCGCCATCTTCCATTTGGATTCGGTTCGGGAGTAAGGGGTTATCCCCCCGAAACGCGAACCAAAAGTCTGTTCCACGGCATTACGAAAAAAAAAAAGTGTCAACAGTACTGGCAGCGGTCCGCCTCGCACGTAACACTCGCGCTTCGCCCTTGGTCGTCGTCGTCGTCGATATCGAGCGGTCCGCACTTCAACAATTCAATGGATTTAGAACGGTAGGCAAGGTGAACCGGGCCAAGGCCTTTGAAAGGTAGGTAGGTGCCTTGCGAGATGCGGGTGGGTGATGTAGTCCGAACGGCTAGTGGAACACCCCCGCGCCACCCTCCCTTCAATACTGCGGGTGTAGCACACTTGTTCGTGCGTTCGAACCGACCGCGAGGTGTCATCCTGTCAGCGGTTCGCGGGAAAAGGCGACGTCACCTTGGCTCGCTCCAGGATCGTGGAAAGATGGTTCGTCGCCGCGCTTTCCTCGAGTACGGTATATGGAGTTGAGTGATGTCAGTTGGAATGAACGCTGAGCGCTTAGCACTTCATGGCTGTGATATGTACATCCCCCGTCCTCGTCGAATGTTGTCGTTTCTCCAAGGCAAGTCTCGAAACGTCATCGTTGGACACGTCCGCCTTGACGAGATTCTGTGCGCATGTTTATGGTTCTTGACTCGTAGCTTCCTCGTTAAGTTTCAGTTTCAGATCGCTATGCGTAACAGGTGCACAAAGGTGGGGAATGTCTGTCAGGATTGTGACTAACGTCCGTCGACGTCGAAGGGATGCTAAGGAATGAGATTGGTACAATTAGGAGTACAAGACGATACACAACAGCACCCTGAGACAAGAGGCCACGCGCACCTTGCCATCGTACAGACCGTCAACTGATTCGTGTTACAAGACGCACTCAAAGTTCCCGAAACGAGTTACTAGTAATACAATGTTGCATCTTGTCCTTCAACATGCTACTACTACTAAGTAAGTAGTCAGATCATGTATATACAGATCGATCGTCAACGTGAGCTAGGCAAGTCGGGAGGGGTAACACCATTAACGGGTAAAAAAAAAATCCTTCCCATCGATCGGTCGCCCTATTGGATCCACGGATATAATCGTACAGTAAGTATGAGAGAAAAACGTTTAGCTTTCGTTGATCGTTGGAGGGGGGGCGTAAGCATGGTCGGATTAAAACCACGAACCCTTCCCCTTGAAAACGACACACCACACCACAACAAAGTTCATGAGGAGACGAACAAATCATGCAAAAAGAGTCCTGGAGACAGGAGGGACAACCTGGGCGACCCCATGAGATAAAACAAGATGAAAAGGGGAGGGGGGAGGGGGGGTTCATTAAAACACAAACTGGAGCACCGACAGCCCGAGCACCAAGCCCACGCTGACAGCCGTTCCCTCTCCCACACTCAACGCACGCACGCGCCCCGCTGCATTGGTCTGCGCAGGCGTCGCGGAGGTGGTGGAGGCGGTGACAGTCAGTAGGGTGTTGGATGTGTTCTCCACGAGTGTTGGGGAGGGTGGCGTAGTGGTGGGTGTTTGGGTGGGCGACGGAGACCCGGATGAGGGGCCAGTGGTTGGGTTGCTGCCTGACGGAGCGGGTGGAGATGGGGGCGGAGTAGACCCTGATGAGCTGGGAGACGGTGACGGCGAGGAAGGTGGTGCCGTTGGCGTGGAGGCTATAGGCGTCGAAGTGGGAGAAGGCGTTGGCGTCGTGGAAGACGACGCATCGTTTATGATCGTAAACTGCGGACTGGCATTACCAGAGTCACCGAACACTGGGGGTTGTGATAAGCATGACAGGTGTGTGTACGTGGAGATGAACGTTTGTTTTCGGCTACTTACGGACGACGATGTAGTCCTCTCGGGTGGATACGTTAGGAACCGTGATTTGGGCTTGTCCGGTGGAGTAGTTGAGGTTTGTAGCCAGTGGGGAATCTGGATGCAGGATTGTGATGTTAGTGAACTCGAGCTCGTGCGGCATAAAGTATCGCCAAAGCACAATGTGATAAGGAGGAAACTTACCCAACATCAGGTTTTCGCTATTGTTGTACATGTAACCCAGGACCAACATCCCGTTCGGATTGGATGGATTGGACGGTAAACCCGTCGTATTCCTATACATCAAAGACACGGTCAGTCAGTCAATCAACCTCACCCACCCATCAGTTCAAACGACGACGTTTTCTGAATCAACTATTTTTTCACACTCACCACGTCACGGTCTGTTGTTCCCCAACATGCCAAACGGTGTTAGCAGTTGGGCTGGTGATAGGCGGATCCACGACATCCCTCAAAGCCAACGGCACCGCAGAAACAAACGTAGCAAGAGACGTTAACAATAACATCACAGGCATGAACATCGTCAACATCTCGCGTCGTGTCAGATGAGTGTGTTGGCTGCTATGAAGAGCAAGAAAAAAGCAGCCTGACGACGAGGTCTCCTGCAGTGAAGGCCCGTTGAGCCAGGAAGAAGCCCTTCACAAGACCGGAAGCCAAGTTCCAGTTCTGCCAGTGGTATTAAACGGCCCGCCCGTGGGAATTGATCCCACGTTTCAAGTCAGACTCTGACGACTTTTGGCTGTATGGGCCAATCGTAGACGTCCACCACACTTGCCGTTTCACCATCATCACGAAACTTATCGATATGAGAGCTACGTTATCCTTGCTAGCCACACACCGTTTTCGTAGTGCTCGTGTGTTGAGGCGTTTTGAATTTCAGTGATGTGTAGTATGACAGGGTGAGTGCTACGAGCACCTGTTGTAAAGGAGCACTTATGAGGTGGAGTGCGTCACAGGACCAAAGCTATACGCGGTTGGAATGGACATACTGAGACGTCCAAAGTCACTTGCAACCGACCTGGCAAATAGAAATCTGGGTATGGAGCAGCCGAGTATTCGGTCATATGAGAAGATCTGTCACCTGTCTAGGACCCTAATACATGCCTCGCCAACGCAAGTGAACGAAGCATTCCAGACCACTGCGAAACGTTGGAGCGAGAGCGGATATGAACGGTACATGTGTTTTCCGCTGTGCCGCTCTTTGGCCCCTCCCCAATGCGTATTCATGGCTACTGCGATCGTTCCCTCAGTCCAACGGGAGTAGTTCCTTGTTTCTAGTCGGGTTTAAGCTCACAAGGCTACGGCTCGTACTGGAAACAAATGCTGTTGGAACTTTGCTACGCGAGGTCAGTTCTTTCTGTGGCGTCTCGAGCACGTTCCGGGCGTCTTCTACAGTATCTTTACGTCGTTCACAACCCTTGGCTTCTGAAGCATGCAATTCGATGCTTGCCATCAATTAATAACCCCAAGACGCTCCCATAGAACGCCTGGGCGTGAATCGATCGATGAAAGGAAAAATCCGTATTCAGGGGCTCAGTTCCTGCACAAAGCTACGCCATAAAAACGCGCTAACCCGATAACTAGTATATACCGCTGTCCATACCCACCTCCATGTACTTACGAAGAAAATGGAACCTTACGACACCCGCAAGACAGCAGACCCATCCGCATGTTTCTGCAGGAAAATCTGCCGGTCATCGAACATCTCCGCGATCTCCTCCTGCGCGCCCTTGTCATCGTTCAGCCTTCGCGAGCCTTGCGACGACAGCGTGGACTTCATTTGTGCAAATTGTGCTGGAAGCTCAGAACCATGGACTGCCGCTGCTACATTGACGAGTGTGAACTCTGATCCCTTTCCTTTGCGGTAGTGTGCAATCGCGGTGAAGATGGACAGGATGATGAATAACACTGTGGACAGTGCGACGTGGGGCATGGAAGCTGTGAAGACGACTTCCACAGTGGAAATACGACCAGGAACGTAGGCGGTGCCAAAGTACCCTGCAGTATACGCTATCCAAGTAGCAGTGAGCTACCGACGTTCCAACAATGCGGGGAATTAGCACACGGCTCACCTTTCGCAGCCGACTGCAGCATGTGCGTATACGTTTGAGAAACGTTGGCGAGCGGAAGGACGGAGATATTCACAAACGAACCAGCGCCGGACGGAAGATTCGCTATTTGCTCCTTTCCGAACAAGAGGTCCATCTGGACCTGCGATCCGAGGGAATACGTCCACGAAGACCCGGTGCTCTGCGGTCCCGAGTTCGACGTGATACCCATCATCGCAACCGCAAGCATGGCTGGTGTCTGGGTAGGATGTAGGTTTCCCTGACTCACATACTTCTTGCCCGTTGGAAGCGGCTGCACTTGGAGGACCGTGTTTCCTTGGGACCGGATTTCCCGAGTCTCAATTTCGGGGTTTGGTTTGCATACGAGGAAGCCCATTTCCCATGTTTGGTTCGCAGTGATGACTGTGAAGGATGGCACGTCGGTCATGTTCAGCCACGTGTAGCTGTTGATGTTGGTGTAGGCTTGACACCCGCCCGTACATTGTCCTAACAAGAATACCGTCGATCCATCCGTAGGATATGTCTGCGTGGTATGGTTGAACACATAGTTGGATGGATCCATAGCACCGGCATAAGTCAGGCTTTCGGGCGCTTCATCGGCAGAAAGCGCGTGAGACTAGAGCGAGGGTATGTCAAAGACACGGGATACTCACAGAACGACTGGCTATCGACACCGACGTCAAGATCAAAATCCGTCAAATACACACCACCTATGGTTGCATCAAAGGTATCATTCGAGGAAGAGATCATCGGTTCGGTGATGTTCGTTTGCGACCAAGCACACGAGGGATTGAGACCAATGACATCTGTCAGCCATCGTGCGCTAGTTGTTGTCGACAGGTCCGGGGGAACTGGGACGATGAACGCCGCGTACTTTGGATCAGAGCTATTGGCGATTCCGAACGAATACTGTACTCCGAGCTCGGCCTCTGCCCACATGATAGACGCAGCTACGTCAGAGTGTGACGTTGCATTGACGCCGGGGGACGAGAGATCCGTTAGGCTGATGGAAAGGGTTAATAATACACGAGATACAGTAGTTTAGGCTTCTTACTTCCATACGCTCTCAGATGGGATAGAGCCAACTGCGAAGGCTACGATATCGCCATCCGATAAGACGCTTTGAATGGTCACTATAGTATACGTCTAGGTCACTTTAGCTTTTGAAACTCGGAGATGACTGACGAGCAGCTGGGGCCAATATCGACGTCGCAAAGATGAGCGCAGAGGCAACGAGGCCGGACGTGAAGTAGCTTGAACAGTGACGATGGAAAACAGCGCGAATGGAGTCGATATAACCGAACGAAGGATTGGATATTCCGTTGACGACGGATAGCGGGACACCGTCCGTCCGACCAGAAAGCACGCGAAAGAACTCCTCGGTCTACATGACGGAATAAAAGTCAGAAAGCCGAAGACAAGACGAAAATCCTCACTTTCAAATCTGAGACTGTATCCCCGATGGGCCAAAGCGCGATGGTGACGAGGAAAATACTGACGGAAGTAATAGCACCCTTGATCGCAGCTGCGATAGTTTGTCTCGTCAGCCGCATTGTATCCTCGGATCAGGACACAAAACGCACCAAGACGTGCAGGTATGACAGAGTAGATGCCGTAGGTGTTTACAGGAATTATTCGTTCGTGGACAGAATAGCAGAATGCCAGGTAACCGAGGGCAATGAGAGGTAGAGTAAGGGCTTTCAGCACTGGTTTCACGGACACCCATGAAATTCGTCTACGTGGATGTTGCATTTTTTGGCTACGCTTGAATAGTTGGGGACGGAGCGGGGAGAGAAATTGGCTTGATCGTGTCCCGGGCGTGTAGAGATCATCTCCTTTGAACGTTTCTGAGGCATCGGCATAGACCACTTGTTCGAACGAGGCAGATGTGAGTCCGGACTGCGGTGACTTCAGCTCATAACTTTCCAGCGGTGCGTACGTGTTCGTCATTGCTTTTACTCAGAAAACCGGCGGACCTGGAGGAGAAATTCGACATGAAAAAACAAAGTGCACGACCGTACTAAATGTACACTCACCAGGTGCACGTTTACATATCAACTTGTTGAAGAAGGATTAGAGAATGGAGACTCGAGATTAATCCTGGGATCAAGGTGGTCCATGCGAAAAAGATAAATTTGGAGACTGAAGGCGTCTATCATATTCTTGATTCTTGCCCACATTGCCAACAGACATGCGCCGTCTTGACAACACATGACTCCACAGCTTTACAGCACGTTTGCGTGGGAGGGACGACTACCTTCAACTTCCTAAGTGCATTGATGAATGCTACCTATTGTTTTGGGAGCTTTTGGGAAAGGTAGACGTTGGATATGCTCCAACCTGCTTTACGGTACATAGCGCGTGTTGGATTGGGAGGACACGAATTTCTCGACGACTGCACGATTGAAGCGGGGATTCGTAGGGACCGCCGGCCATCAGTGATCAGAGAAGGCGATACCAAATGATGGACGATCAGCAGATTAGAGTTGTATCCCCAGGCGTCAATTCCTAATCCCCTTCTCATGATGGACTTGTCAAACATCTTTTTCTTTTTCTCTCCTCCACCTTTTCAGCATATTCGCTCGAACCAGATACAGAGTGATGGTGATCGCCTAGTCGCGACCTACGAATGTTTTCTGCTATTTTCGCGAGTTCGAGGTGGTGGTTGGCGTTGGTCTTTGCCAGCACGTCGGTTCATGGGCAAGCAAGTGGGTGTTACACATATGATCATCACATCGCTAAATGGCACGACCTTGCACGGTGCTGACCGCCTTACACGACAGCATGGGCTCCCATTCCTATGCAAGTCCCGCCGTTTCTCTACGATTTTGGCTACAACTATGCAACTGTCCCGACTCTGATCGGCACCCCACCTCAACAAGTCAATATCACGATCGACATCTCGGCGGACCTACTGGCTGCGTATGCGCTAGACTGTGTGCTCTGTAGTGGTACTCAGTTCTTCAATCCAGCTATTTCCTCCACGTTTCAGGTGCGTCACTGATTATTGTCATGCACTTTCGGTGACGATACCTCGATTTACAGTCTTTGAACTACTCCTGGGACGAATCAGAACCCACGTTTAGCGGCACGGAGGTCACCGACACTCTGGGATTAGGTGGCATATTCGAAATCCCGCATAGGCAATTTGGTACGGGTTCCCTTTCGGGTCTCGTTGTGCTGAACTAATGACTGTCCGTCAGTTCTGATAAATAACGGTGCTAATCCCATCGCTACATCAAGGCTACTCGGTGGACATTTTGGCGCATACTTGAACCCATTCAACAGTACAGCTGCATCCGAGCATATTTTTACGCAATTGTATGAGTCAGGCAAACTGCTCAATCCCGTCATCGGGATGAGGTTCGATCCGGCCAATCCCAAGATTACGATCGGAGCCCTGGACCCCAATGACTACGAAGGAACGATCAATTGGGTACAGATACAGCCAGATCAGACGGCTGACGATTATAATACCATTCCCGTTGACGGATTGAAAGGTTACAATGGGTCTTTCTTCCCTATTGGCGTTACCAGTACCAACTTGACTGCCACTCTGGATTCTCGTGCGTACCTTTTGTCTCATGCATCTGACAAATATGAACAACGCATTGATAGTGTTTATGGGGATCGCCATCCCAAATACCATGCCCTACCTCATGGACGAGGGATACACCGGCCCAGTGGACACGATTGACATCGAACCCGAGCTAAATCTTAACGCTTACATATGCAACACCACAACGCCCTATGTCGCTCTCACTGCGACCATCAATGGAGTCGACTACCAAATGGACTCTCCGAACAACCTTCTCCGTCCCGAGGGTCAATCTGCCGTCGGCTTTTGCAACATTGGCTTGAACAATCGATCAGATACGAACCTCCCTCAAATAACGTTGGGACAACCGTTTTTGAGGAGCGTCTACGTGTGCGTGAATATGTTTTCTTGACGTTCGTGTTCGTCGTATTGACTCGTGGGTAGTGCGTATCGATTTCCAACCGGTAATTGTCCAGGATACTACGGCTTTGCATTCCCATCGGGCGCAAACCGCACGCACGCGCAGATTTCACAGACACCGACGTCCACGCCTACGAACAGTGCCCAGTGCCTTTCTCTCACTGCGCCAACGTCAACGCCGTCGGCAAGCGTCGTCACCGCTCAGCAAATGATGGTGTCCTCGGAGAAGTACGATGTATACGGAAGGCATCAGGATGGTCAGGTTCCGCTGATGGGCATCAATGATCTGCCAAAGTCCCTGTGGAACATGACGGAGCTTGATTAAATCAAGATGGCTTGCGGGATGTGATTTGGTGGTTTATATGATCGCTTGCTTGAAGGTTACGGATACCAACCGAGAATATGTGAGATATCCCTCTTAATCTAATGCACCTGTCTTGCTCGCTCGATGGATTACTAGATGCTTTCACTGTTGCTCTATCCGAGAGGCTCATGAATGTGATAGTCCCCAACACTGAGTGAAAGCTATTCACACCCTTGGCCTTACTCGATGCCTCATGCGTCATGGCTAATAGTGTTTATGCTTGCATCACTGTTTTTTAGGTCTTCCTTGATCATCGGCAAGTAAAACTACACCAAGGGAAGAACTCGGTACTCTTCGACTGCTTGTATGGGAAAACAGGCGGTATCCTAAATGCGTTCTTTTCGTAACAGGCGAGTTATCCTCGCTTGCTATGAGGCATTTAAATAGTTTGTGCTGCAATGACTTTGTGTATTTCTACGTTCGTAACGCGACGGATTGATCCTCCTGCTTTCAAGGCTGACTTGTGGTCAGTCATGTTTGTGGAGTCTTCAATTTGGGACTGTCAATGTCACCCATTTCAATGGTCGCCAGCCTTCCCCGTCAGGGCATTCCACCGCACTGCCTTCCTCTTTGCGACAACTTTTCCAGCGACTATGGTCGTTCGATCAAAGCCTGGACTCAATATGACGGACTGCCATCGTCGCGCCTCATGAACCAGGGCGAAATCAGCAGCGTCCCCGACACGAGGTACGAGTCCATCGTTGTCGGTGTGTGCCCTTTCCTGGATTCCGATCGCTTCCTTGGACGTCGTCGAGACTGCGCGCTGATACCCGTCACAGAGGATCAACAACCATTTAAGACGACAACTCGAGTTCCAAAAAAATAAAATAAAATAAAATACGTACCAAAAGCTCCCTCCACTCTGGCTCCGTCCCAACCTGGAAGAGACCCACTCCAAGACACGCCAACGTCAACGGATCGACATAACCCTGCGGCGTGAACGCATTCTCCACGTTATTGACGCTCAACGCCACGCGAACGCCGTGCTCGCGCCATACCCTTGCAGCATCCAGCGTCCGTCCTGCAAGGGGGACCGTCCGACGGCCGTCCGTACTCGGCCGCCCCATCATGTAGATATCGCTTTGTGGGAGCCCGACGATCTCCAACGGCAGTTCGTCTATTTCTTTCCGGAGACGCGCCCATTCTTCAGCCGAAAACATGCCAAGCCTCGTCGCGTGTCCAATAGTGACGCGGCGGCCAGAGTGGCCAGCGGTCGTCGATGCCATCGTCCACCCGACCTCGCGCATCTGGCGCAGCGTTTCCCAAACCATCGGTTCCGCATTAACGTCGAGGTTGTAGTCGATGTGGAAATCGGCGTGGAGATGGTGGGTTTGTGCGAGTGCGAGGATGTGGGCGATGTTCTTGTGAGCTTGGTCGAGCGTGGGTTCGACCCATGGTGCAGAACCGACGACAGAAATGCCGGCGAGCAAGCGTGGGTCTGTGAGTGCTTGTTGGAGGAGCAAAAAGTTTTCACCGGGTGTATCTGTTTCGGGGGATGGGTATAGTGCCTCTTGGGCAAAGGCTATGGATCGACGTGCCACGTCGTCAGCAAGAACGGACAAAAAAGAGTTTTCTGCAGAGCATCCGAGTACTCACCGACGATTTGGATATCACATATGCCTTTCCACTCGGACTTGAGTCTTAGTCCCGTATCGAGGCACACCATGCGGACGGCCGTGTCGATCTCGACGTATGCACGCATAGCTGTCACGCCGGCCTCGACGCTTTCGCGAACAAGTCGTGAGGCGCGATCGTAGAGATCAGCCTGACGTTCTGGGAACCCAGCTTTCGCTTTGTTCGTGACGTGGAGCGCTTCGGGAAGAGAACTTCATCGTCCGAACGTTGTTGAGGGGATGTCAGAGTAAGATGCACGGCGTAGTAGAATGGCGGAAACTTACCCTGTCAGAAGTGGATCGCACTGTTCGAGGATGAAGCATTTGTCGAGGTGGATGTGGGAGTGGCATAAGCTGCAAGGTCGAGTGACCTCAGTGTCTACATTCGGAGTAGCTGCAAGACGGGCAAGGAGAGGAAGCTTACGAGGGTAAGAGAACTCCTCCTTCGCCTTCGACAACGGAGGTGTATTCAGGTGTTTGCGTGGGGCTGGCTTCACCGTCGTCTGCGGGAACGATACTGTGCACACGTCCGTGGAGACAGTGGACGTCCCAGAGTTGCTTTGCGAGGTTCGCATCTGCGTGAGCGAGGTGAACGTTTCGGATTAAAGTCTGGCCTTCAACTTCGCTGCTCATGTTCATAGTGGCTTGAGCGGCAGTGGGGATTGAATTGTCGACCAGTTGAGACGACCGCGTGCGAGAAAGTCGATCTTGTTGGACAGGACATGGACATCTTCATGGGTGCACGATTCAAGAACGGTCTCCCATGCAAATCAAATATAGTCAGGGTGTGGTATACATGTCGAGAGTTGCCGAGTTGAGACGACAACGACTCCTAGTACGTAACGTCCATCCCAGATTGTCTATTCCAAAGTCTTCAAGATCCACGCTGCAGTCTGCTCCATGCACTTTTCGAATCCCACTTTGACGTCCTCAAAGGCAAAGTTTGGACGACATGCAAAACCATGCGCAGTTCCTATATATATTATGAGAGAGAAAAGCATCATGATGCTGAACCACAGGACAAGAATTACCGACCTTTGTAGTCCACGAATTCATATGGAACAAAGTCTTGCCTGCCCTTGCGTGCTGCGAATATTGCCTCTGCTTTTTCCCGCTTCTCTGGAGAGAAGGACATATCATCTGCATAGATGAAGATATGATAAGATTTTAATTGTCTTTACAGATCGTGGTGTACTGACCCTCAGCGCAGGCCCATGCAGTTGGGATCTGCAGAAAAAACATGAAAGGAGTCCGTCAGCTTCTTGGGACATCCCGTCGAGGGTGGACTCCACCTACATCAATGGCTTCGATATCGGCCTCCGTCAGGCTCCCAGGGTGACAGATTACGATGCTATTCAAGAACCCGGAAGGTGCGAGTAGTGCAGCGATTGTGCCGCCGAAACAGTACCTAGTAATCTATATGAAGAATGCACTCGATAGATGAAGTTCTGTTGACATACCCTGCAGCACCGATTTTACTGTACTTCTTCTCCTCGCGAAGGGTTTTGATGAACTGGAAAGGACATCAATGTAAATGTAAGACATAAGTGTGAACTGGACACACCCCCGCCGTACGCAGGCTAACGACGGATGGGCGATTGCGACGCAAGACACCGATCCGAGGAAGAAGTCGAATGAAGAGCCGAATCTTGTCCCACAACGGCCAATGATGAGCACGTTGTGGAAGTAAATGATCCAGCCCGTTAACGTCGAGAATGGGTTCGCCTTGCGAGGGATATCAGCTTGAATTGCAGCTACGAAGATGAATGAATCCTTGACTGACCATTAAACAAGTCTGGAATCCAAACATCGCATGCAAGGTCTTTGGCAAATTTATCAGCCATGATCTTCGTGTTGACCAGCGGCAGACCAAAGGCGTCTGAGAGCAGCACGAGAGCAAAAGGTTTCGTGACACCTTCCGCCGAGGGCACTGCAGGCGCGAAGTAAGCCTCGACGCCATTCAGCTTGGTTAGCGAGCCGGTGGGCGTGCCCGCCAGAATAGACCCTCTGTTGCAGTCTGGGCAGCTCATCGCGGAGAGCAGTGATATCCACGAAGATGGGTGCTGAGTACGCTCTGCTCTTAGAGCAGTCGAAAATTTGTGTGCTATTAGACGTCGTCCACGGGCCGTCTGTCCACTGTCCAACGCGTTGTGCTGGCATGACTTTGAGCGGCTGACTTGTCGTGCGATGGCTCGGAGGTATCAGTCAACACATCCTTGCCGGCGCAACATAAATATCTCCTATTAACCATATCGACTGTCATATGGTATATTATGTCAGCAACTGGAGATTAAATATCTCCACCTTGTTCCAGTTGGTCACGACTACAAAACCAGCCAGCCTCACTGTCTTTGACCTTTGGTCAACACGCTGCAGGTTCCTAAATACCAGACTCGGGGCTGACAGCCTTCGTATGGGCACGTAGCTAGTCTGGAAGCCAGCCCGTCTATCAGGTAAGCTGTCACCGACTGCCCCATAGACGGGCTGGCTTCCGGACTAACGGGTACGCGCGAGTTCTTCCACGAGATCAGCATTTTTGCTTCGTTTTCCCTCTCACGTCCCACGGCAGGCGGCAACATGAGGGAGTTGGATCTCAAAAGTGATTCTTGCTCGCGCAGGACAATCATGCCAGTCTTCGCAGTCCCGTCCCCGGGCGAAACGTGTGCCACCTGCACAGTAATGTTCGGCTGGCTCGTAAAGCAGTCACCGTAGAAAAGCCGGACCGGTCCGCTCACGGTTAGCGACGGACCATAGTAAGTCATGAATGCATACTATGACATCTCCTTTTGACCAGAAATGCCGACAACCACATTCCTTCCCAAGTCCGTCGGACGCTAAGCTGCATTCTATGAATCAGGGATACCGCCACAGACGGCGTTCACAAGAGCGTTTTCATTTCTCCCCGCTGAAACCTTGAAGAGGAAGGTGCGACGAGAATGTGTTGATGGTGCTGCTAATTCCAACACCACTCTAGCACGGCTAAGACGGGAAAGGCTGGTAGTGTAGAATTTGACACTGGGACGATGGTTCCTTCCATGGTAAGGTATCTTTTATTTCCGCTAGGTTCTGTATTCAAACGGTGAAGCTCGATGAAGTTAGCTTAATAACAAGAGTTATCGCGAGTGTCATGGCACAACCGCAGGTGTTTATACTAATTCCCAGATAGCGCGAACATAGAGTTTAACTCCTATCCTTACCGGCCCAACCGTAGTTGGGCTAGTTTGGGTAATTGATTACTTGGATTGGAAGGATTCCGTACGCCGGTGGTTGGAGTGCAACTAACTTGATGGCTCTTGAAACCGGTGTTTTTGTCAAATAATAATCGATATGGCCATCTTCCGGTCCATTGTAAGTACTACATAATTATGAGAAGCAGTGTCACTGTCTCACGATTCATGTCCTGGTGCCTCTTCGCTGCTTAAATTAAATCTTGAAGTCGACACTTGATCTTATTCTTGCATAAATTCCCGTTTGAAAATTTAGGCTGGGTGCGCATATATAAAGCGCCGTGAACCACGGTGTCGGTGCTCAACACCACCTTGTCAATATGGTTAGGTCCGCCTTCGAACTCCCTGACCTTCTTGGTCGTTGTCCGACCCCTCAGAGGCCTACAAACCCCAACTGTTCCTACGTCGAGAAACGATTCGATGAATGGCTCAACACTTGCCCTTGGATGTTGGCGAAAGAACGCGAGGTACGCTCAGAGATCCATTCCGTGACTTGCGAATGATGGGCGACATGAACAGTCTATCAGGCGATGCGTAATTCCTCTTTTTGCAGCGTGCTGGTATCGCAAGGAGAGTCTAGAAGTGCTTCTCCAAACGACCTTCTATCTGTTTCAATTCGCCTATATAGATGACAAAGGGTTGACATCTCTTGTTTCATGCGCATTTGATGACTGACTTCTTCAACGCAGTGACGTCGACGATCTTGAAAGTGCGCGCGCACACTATTCCCTCTGTCTTGATGTGTGGAATGGTCTAGAAGGCAACTCTCCTTTGGAACCTTTCAGTCGAGTAATCAGCGAGTAAGTGGTTTGTGTTTGGGGGATGACGCAGTCTAACTGAGTCTCATTCTCACTTAGTGCTTCTACACGATCGCTGAGCGTGATCCACGAACGCTACCATAAGGGCATTCTAGCCACCAACGCCGAGTTTCCGCAAGCCATGGTGAAGGAGGTAGCCCTTCGAACGGCAGCACAACCGGGAGACGTTGGATTTCGTACCCTTGCGGAATATTTTGCTCTTCGTCGGAAATCAGTTGGTGTTCGCCCCCTTCTGACGTATCTCCGTGGGCTCAGGGATCTCGAAATACCCCAAACCGTTCTCCAACGGCCCGAAATGGAAGCAGCTGAGACCGCCTTGATTGACACCGTTATTCTCTCCAACGTTTGTGGACCTTCTCGATTCAGCTATTGTCCTTGTTGACCAACTAAACGTGGATAGGATCTCTACTCCTACAAGAAGGAACTCATCAGTAACGGAGCGCCGGAGAATATTCTGACGGTGATGCTACGCGACCCGCAACTGCAAATCAACGACCTTCAAACTGCTATCGACCGCGTTGCAATAATGTTCGATGCTGCGCTTGCCCAGCTCGAAAAGAGTCGAACGGAAATGGGATCTGGTGATCCCGTGGTCACGGAGTACTTTGAGGGCATGTTTGACTTTTTGGTGGGCAACATCGAATGGTGCCTGTCTTGTCCCAGGTATGCTTCACTTGGTGGTGAAGAGGAGAAAATGCCGGCATTCGTTGCCTTGTAAAATGCACACCTGTTCCCGGCGCCACCCTTTCTATCAGCTAGGCTACTGTACGTTTTTCTCACCCTGTATGGTTTTCTCACCCTGTATGGTCCCTTCCCGCCACTGTTTTTGCGTATTTCGACAACCGAAGTTTGGAAATGTGCGGAGGTTGGAGACAGAAGGTGGTTGAGTGAAGGGATGGAGAAGCCTCACTTGAGGTTGGAGACTTTAAAGCATTATATGCTGTTCCGTTTCCTTTCCAAACGTCTTTGGTCGGAATTCCTCGCTGAGTGATAATGGTCCGATTGTACTGCAAGACCCTGGCTTTCTATACGTTGCGTATAGCATCGTCGATCATTCCCGGGTCTGCATGTAGGTTACAGTACTCCCGTCCGATCCACACAAAAACTCGGCACTGGCAGTCATCCGCGACACCGTCGTCTTAGTTCCCTATCGGTATGTTATTCGTTCCAGAATTCGTATGATCGTTGGCACTAGTACAGAATGTCGAGATCCACATATGCCTCGCTACTAGAAAGGACAGTAGTGCGACCTTCACGGAACACTACATGTATTATGTAATCCATGGATGCAGCGATACGGACATGGTGACCAACTGTTGTTGCGGCTCTAACGAAGTCATGGAGAAAAACACAGAAGATCCAACTGGGCCTCCTCATCATCTAGCACCTCGTTATCAAACTTGACCGTTCAACTCTTGATCGCACACATCTCTCTCCACATCCTCGAGCCAGATTGGCAGATACTGTCAATGTATTGAGCCCTCGACTTTATTTAGCTGCGGTTCGTCGTGGACTCTCGGACTCATTTCCAACTTGTGGTCATCCACTAATCGCCGCACCTGACCTATATCAGGTTCCAGTGCCCTTCCATCTTGTGCTGTATGTCCATTTGAGAGGTGTGTTCGCACTTTTGTTGGAAAGGTGGGCGGTCCCAACCACAGTTTACCTCGTTTTATATGCCCATTCAGTCTGTGCTGTTCGCTTCTGCGAAGAGTTGAAATGGTTTCTTATATATAAGAACCCTCTTCCCCCGAGTCTACCTAAATCCCATAGTGTTCTTGCAGGGCATCGGTAGCCAGACTTTTCATCCATGGCCCTGGGCACTGACCGCCACCCCTCCGTGCATACCCAGCCCGAAGTTCTCGACGACGAGAAAGACAACAAGGAACTACAGGCTCTAGGCTACGCCCCATCATTCCGTCGAGAGTTTTCCAATCTCGCGACGATAAGCTTTGCGTTCAGCATCCTGGGCGTATGCTCCAGTGTTGCCAGCACCTTCAACACTCCGCTCACTCTCGGAGGTCCGGCATCGGTCACTTGGTGCTGGTTTATCGGCTCAATCAACTGCCTGGCTCTGTCCAGCAGCATCGCTGAAATTGTCAGCGCCTTTCCGACTTGTGGTGGACTTTATACGGCCTCGGCGAATCTTTGCCCAAGAAAATATCGTGCGAGGGTGAGTGTTGATTACAGTCACGCACCAAAGATCGTTTATGAAGGTCAAGCTCGGCAGATCGGATGGATTGTTGGATGGCTGAACAATCTTGGTCTGCTTGTTGGCCTGTCGTCGACAGAATTTGGCCTCGCCAATATGATCCTAGCTGCGGTAGCCGTGTACGCCGACAACGGTGCATACGTGATCACTCCTGGCAAGGTCGTCGGACTCACCGCTGGGCTGCTCGTCATCCATGGGCTACTCAACTCGCTGAAAACCCGTCATCTGGCGTACTTTGCCAGTTCGTTTGTTTTTATTAACTTGGGCACGACGTTCGTCATCGTCATCGTCCTCCTCGCATGCACCCCACGATCAGAGATGCATCCTGCGTCCTATGTCTTTGGATCACAAGGAATGGTCAACGGCACAGGTGGTTGGAATAATGGAATTAGCTTCCTCATGGGGCTCTTGAGTGTCCAATGGACCATGACTGGTTATGATTGCACGGCCCATATCTCTGAAGAACTTCGCCGTGCCGCATATGCTGCGCCCGCAGCAATCTTTATCGCAACAGTCGGTACTGCAATTGCTGGTTGGCTTCTCAATATTGCCCTTGTAATCTGTTCAGGGGCCCTGTCCGATCTACCGGGACCATCAGGTTCCGCGTTCCTCACTATCATGGTGCTACGAATGGGACCCACGACCGCTCTTGCTCTCTGGTTCTTCGTTTGCGTCACCGGATTCTTTGCTGTGCAGACAGGTCTTCAGGCAGTATCACGCACTGCTTACGCATTCAGTCGCGATCGCGGTCTTCCAGATGGCGGTTACTTTGGGCGCATGAGCGCACGCACCCAAACACCCCTCCGCGCGGTATGGTTGACGGTTCTCCTAGGCATACTTCCCTCTTTACTCGACTTGGCCAGTCCAATCGCCGCCAACGCCGTTTTCGCGACGACCGCGATGGCGCTAGACCTCTCGTACATCATCCCCATCCTCCTGCGACGCAAATTCCACGGCCACCCTGACGTCCGGTTCAAGCCCGGTCCGTATTACATGGGAGACGGCTGGCTGGGGTGTGTTGCGAACGTCTGGTGTGCGACGTGGACGGTGTTTATCTGCGTCGTGTTTTCGCTCCCGACGGAGTGGCCCGTCACGGCTGCGAACATGAACTATGCGATCGTGATCGTCGTGACGGTCGTTGCGGCCGCTGGGCTGTGGTATATGGTGAGCGCGCATCGCCATTATCGTGGCCCTGCGTCTGGTGCGTTGAATTCGGAAAGGAGGGTGGACGTCGACATGGATGTGGATGTAGATGAAAAGGATAAGAAAGGAGTAGAGCTAGATGTGTACGAAGTACCGTGATTGCCACACAGACTGGCCGATGTGTGTGACATTCGCCCCGCCCCGCCTCGCCTTGCCTCGGAGGTCATAACATACTGCAACGGATAAACATTTTAGAGAAAGAAGAGAACGTGTCGAGTCACCAGCCTCCAAAGAACTTGCCATGTTTACCCCACCGACCGCCTTCAGTGAACCATGTCCAGCCGCCATAGCCTGAATCCGGCCTCGATGACTTGGTGCGCCTATTGAACGAGCCTCAGGCGCAACTGGTCGATGTGACATATATCGGATGGCATTCGCCCCGCCTACCCCCGGACAGACACAGGTCCATTGTGTAACGTGGTATATCTGTTGATGCTACGGCGCAGCAAGATGTCGCGCCCATTCACACTGGGTAACATTTTAAAGAGAGAGAGAGAAGAAAAAAAAAAAAAAAAAAGACATGTTCATCAGTTCCCAAAGGGCTTACCTCAAGCCATGTCCATACACTGACCCCAACCTCGATGACCTGGTGCATTTATTAAACGAGCCACAGGTTCCAGCGGCTCGTCATCATCAAAAAGACGAGATAGTAACCCCGCGTGCCCAAATTCAAAGAAGCTCTCCGCGCCAAAACTTGACGAAGCGACCGACGGTTCAAGTTCAACGCGATTACCAAGCTCAAAAAACCACACGGGCGAGTTCATGGGAAACATCAACGTGAGGATCACCGAGCCCAAGAACCGAGACGGCACGTTTGGGATCTGTCTTGCGCCCCCCCAAGTTTTGGGGGATAGCGGGTATGGGACGGAAGGCGACGGAGGTTTATGGTTTTGATTATGCGTTTAGGGTGGTTTGGGTTGCAGAGGAGGATGTCGCTGATCGTGTTTGCGAGTAATGGGAGGGGCGATTGCGGTGTATGAGAAGGATGTGAGTTGCAATATTGTCTCGATGGCTGGAGGACGGCTGAGTTGGTGTTTCTTCCATGTCCAGTGGCTTCAGTGATAGAAGGACGTAATCGACGGTGTGTATGGGTCGATAACGGCTGGGAGGATGGTATATATATGGGACTTTTGAGAGAGATGAGTGGGCGGCGAGGCAAAAGCAATAGAACATACTAGACCTCAATCAGGACGCAGCCGTGTCTTACCTTCTATACCCGCTTGCGTCGATCTCGGTTAAAGGCGGCTGTATATTGAACTTACACTTGGTGGTACAATAAACGAGGGCATGTATGCGATACATGGGTGCAGATAGGGAGACCAAAGTAAAACGAGGTTCGCTGAAACCAAAAACCTGACACAGGTGAAAACCCAAGCACCCGCGAAAAAATAATTCCTAGCACCTACCAATCATACCACGTCCATGAAATAATCCGCCAGGGATTCCTGCACTTCTTTCACTTTTCCCTGAGTAACTGCCAGTGCGTTATCCTTACACCACGGCATCGCGTCTAGTAGGCCCTGCGTCGGTATCTCGCGCTCAACTAGTGCCTTGACGATGCTCTCTACGATCATCAGCTTCCCAAGGACGTCAGCGTATTGCAGCGGTAGGACTTGTTTGCCCATATCCAGTGCTGACCGCCAAAGTGTTGCCCAACCCTGATTACACCGTACTTGGGCGCTGCCCGTGCATCTTGACGCGTGTTGCAGTGCTGGCGGTTCACTTGGCAGACGTTCCCAGAGGCGACCAAGCGCATAGTGGCCGGACAACAACCGAATACGTTGTGCACGCGTGAGCAAGATATCCGTATCCCATACTTCGCGACCTTGAAGAAGCATGGCATGATATGCGAGACCAAGGAGCGGACGTAAGTTCAGACGTTCTGCGACGCCAATAGCGAGCGCTAGGTCTTTTCCCGATGCTATAAGCCTCTTCCACCGAACCGCAGCAGCCTCTAAAAGATCTCGCTGTTCACACAGAGAGGCGAGTTCCGTGAGCTGTACGAGGCTTGGACCTTCCGCCTCGTCGATGGAATGCATGGGTCGGATGTAAGTTGCCTTGAGTTTCTCAAGGGCCCACGCTTCGATAAGCCGGAATTCGTACTTGTGCGCGATGCGAGCGAGATTGAACAATTTGAGGCTGATTGATTTTGTCCCAAGTGCAGCCTCGTGCTCGTGTGGTCTGTGCAGGGGTCTCATGTTGAGTATAGCGTCGACGTTGCCACGTTGCGAGGTGCAAGCAGATGTACGTACAGGGCGTAGAGGGCCCATAGAAGTGCTCGGAACTCGTCTGCAGTATCTCCCTGGAGCCTAATCGGGTTGTCGTCGCTTTCGCCTTCGGGACCGACCGTGACGCCGGACGAGTTGCTGGGGACGTTGGCACTGGAGCGCAGGTCTGCATCGAGGGAGAACATGCTGTCAAAGGTAGACTTTTCCTTTGTCAAGGCGGAACGGTGTACCTATGCATCGCTCCAGCACAAGTCCGTTTGACGGTGATTTAGGGGATGCTACAGACCTTGAACAAGGTGTTCTCGACGAGCAGCACGGTGTTGCCATCGGAATAGTAGTAGGCTGTGTCTCTCGAGGGGATTGGGATTGACAGTTGGAGCTGGAGTTTGGGTGTTGAAGGGCTCGCTTCGCCGGAGTGCATGAAGGTGTTTGTGAGATATACTTCAGAGGGTAGGTGCGCCATCAAAACTTGTAGCAAAAAAAACAATCATCGAACAAGGTGGGGGGTTGAGCGAGAGGGTTATTATTGCCGTTTTCAGTCGAGTCCCGCCACCACCTTGACTCTAAGCGTCCAGCTAACAAACCCGACCATATTTCGTGCGACGGCAACTTTGGAAATAAACCACCGTCGACGTCGACCACGACGAGGACGTGGCTAGGATGATTGTGCAAGGTATCTATCTCAACCTCATCTCCACCGCGACATCACGCTGTCGACCTGCGCTTTACCATCCGCTTCCCAGTCTTCCCAAGTGATAGCCATGACCGCCGTGTGTCTGCCTGGTCCACTCCTCAGATCACCCTCCCTTGGCGTTAGCCCTAATTTTTTGTGCGTGGGCAGGACCCAAGTCCAGCGCAGAGTGGCCTCTCTCTTCATGCCCATCCGTGCCGCAAGACGGAGGGAGGGCTCGTTGTCGGAGTGCGCATACCAGTGCACACGCCGCATCCCTAGACCAGGGCCATCCCTCTCGCCTGATGGGGTGACCCGTGGGAGGGCGAAGCAATACTTGAGCAAGATCCCAACCGCATGCGATGCAACGTGTGTGCGCTGGAACGCGGGCAGGATACACACCACTCCGATTTCTACGCTGAGATTGTTCGGTGAGTAACCGAGCAGCCCGATTGTCCCAGCTAGGACACCGTCTCCTTCTCCCGTGCTCTTCTTGTCCATGATAGCGAACATCACCGAGTTCGGGTCCTTGCGCACGAATCTGTCCCACAAGAGCAGACATTCGTCTGGGTCTTCTTGGCCCTCGAGTGGGTAATAGCGGTAAAAGTGCTGGGGATCCGGGATGTTTTCAAAGAAGGTGGCCGCATGGATAGCCGGGATGAATGGGATCAGTTTCACGAGTGGAGATTCGAGGTCTGGGAGCGAGAGTGGAAACGAGACGTTGATGTCGTAGGGATCAGGACCAGTCGGCGGGTATTCTGGCGGTGGTGGGGGAGGAGGAGGTGTGTAGTTGTTGGTGAAAGTCGGTGTATTCATCGCGGTCAATGTCAAGCCTCTTGTTTAGGCTTTTGCAATTGCGGTGGGAAACCGCTACGCTTGGTTCCTCAAACTTGTACTTTGATCAGCGGATGGTCACTGCGTGCAGACTGCAACAAGCAGCCCATACATGGGGACTTGCATATGAAGGAACCAGTCGTGCTTGACGTCTGCCTATTTTAGAGCCCACATTCAAGGATCAATACCAATATTCGTCCCTGGCCTCTTTCATGCATTTCCTGGAACCGTCACTGCGGCTGCAATCGACCTACTTTTGCGACATCCGCATCAATTTAACCCTGATGCTAGTCCTCGCGGACCGAAATCTTGGTATGTCTGACGAGGAATCACACGATTCGAATGGGTCTCTCACCGGCATTACAGAACACATACTCAGTTTCAGCTGCGAGGGTTGTCCTGGACTTTCGAGTGCGAACTGCGTGGCGATTCCCTCAACGTTTGCTCTCAACGCCACTTCTCAACTCCAATACTGGAGATGTCATTGGACAGCATTACCTTTTTTCAGAGGAACGCTCATCTGGTTCGAAACGTTAGGTCTCATTGTCGTAAGTCGAAACAGCTTGTCCAAGCATAACGCTGACCGGTATGATAGTTGCATCGCTCACGTTTATGGCATGGGACACTTTGCTGACATTCAGTGATGAAGTGGACTATATCTGGAGGTAGGTTTCACTCCTTCTAGAAAATAACTACCACCTCTGAGCATCCATGGCAACATAGTATCCCTTGGAAATCAAAGGTCAAATGGCTGTACTTCTTCTTACGCTATATCCCACTCGCCGGGCATGGGTATGTTATCTGCATCTTCCCTCCGGCGCATTGTTAATACCCAATTCGAAGGGCTTTCCAACTCGCAATCGTTCATCTAACCTCTGGTTATGCTCCTGCGTCGACATGCAGAGCGTGGATGATTTTTGTGTGGACCCTCGTCCAGGTGACCAGTACATTATTCGAGTTCGTACTTGGGTTATGTGGTAGGTCAGGTTTTTTTTTTCAGCCCCCTACTGAAACGATCGTAAATCGCAACTCGTAGCTTATGCCCTCTTCAATCGAAGCCGACTGGTCGCATTGTTACTAGGGGCATTGATAGGCGGTGAAATCATCATCTCCGGGTTAACCCTTAGGGGTGCGGTTGTTGAGATGCCCTTTGAGACCGTTTGTACCTTGGTTTCTTTTCCTAAGGGGGATGCCGTCTACGCGTAAGTGTCTCATGTCGCGTTCCGTCTCGTCGCGCGTTCACACCCGCTTCAGATCATTCGTAGCCGCGGTGCAGAGCACGCTGGCCTGGCTCATCCTTTCCAAATCTTACCTGGCGTTTCGTACTGGTTGGGGCCGCACGCCTTTGGTATCGTTCCTCATCAAGAGAGTCATCATTACCTATGGCATTCTGATAGGTGAGTTGGTTTCGAACTCTCGGTATTCGGACACTCATGTTGTTCTTTCCGGCAGTATTCATATCGTTGTCTTTCGCAGTAATTCTCCGATCAGATAATCGCGCAGCTACTCTATTCATGTATGGCACTTCTCCGCCTACTATTCGCAAGGTAGGCTGACGCTGCTTCTGTAGGTGGGCTAATCCGATACTGGCGACTTGCGTGAGTTCATCCTTTGCAAAGGTCATTGTTCACACTCTGATAGTTATCGCCTCATTTCAGGCTTGCCGTCTCATCATCGGCTTGGAGAGCCTTGGCAGCAATACCGAAACCCGATCTCAGGAATCGGTGTTCACCTCGCAGATCGCATTGTGAATAACGTTATAACTTCCCCACTCCGCTTGTAACTTAGTAGAACATGCTATCCTTGCCCTCGATATCCGGACAGGTGCGAAAGATGCATTCCTCTATGGGCCACATTTGCATGCTGCGGTGATCGCGTCGCCATGCTTATTCGTTCAACACGGCACGTAGTCTAGGTCTTGATCAGCGGAGTACCATTAGTGCATCCCTGGATCCTGGATTCAACAACCCTCAGTAAGGGAAATAGTGACCGCATGACGGTACTAACAACTGTTGCCAATGGCCGATCATCGCTACTTACAACATTGCAGACCGCTCTATTTACATGACCCTGGCTCACCTTGATGCTATGCTCACCCTGCCCTGGAGAATCTACGGTTCAAATAGAGGCTATAGCCCTATTTTCCCGCGCCCATTCTCTCGTCTGTGGTTGTAGTGACAGTAGACAGGTGAGTTTTGTTCAACATACCCCGTCCGAATGTCATCTCAGACGGGAATTTCACAGTTTCTTATATCCAAGTCCAGTACTCCTCTTAGATGTCGCTAGGCAGCATCGCGTTCTTTCAGACAAACGCTCACGTCGTCTCGGACGTGATATCCCATTCCTGTATGTCAAAACTCTTGAGTACCGGCTTGTAAGGATCAGACCAACTGGTAATACAGTCGCCTCGCTTACATTCATGACATGGGACACTTTATTGATGTTCGGCGATGAAGTGGAATATGTCTGGGTGTAAGTCAAACCTATGTTGAGTTTCACTGGCTGCGTCGTTAAAAATCGTGGCAAATGCAACGTTAGCACCCCTTGGAAATCAAAAGTTAAATGGCTGTATTTGTACCTCCGCTACATTGCGCTGGCCATGCACGTGTAGGTGGCCGTGGCCGTTCAAACCTCCATTGCAGCATGTTGCTCACTTTGGTGGTCGCAGCGCTTTCACTACGGAGATATTCCACCTGACGTCTGGCCATACCGGCGCGTCGACTTGCAGAGCTTGGACGATCTTTCAATGGATTATTGTTCTGCTAAATGTTATGTCACTTCAATCCCTCCTTGCATTATGTGGTGAGTCCGTCTGGGAACATCCCTGGTGTCGATCATTACCTATACATCGCATAGCATATGCTCTTTGCAACCAGAGCCGACGCATCACACTGCTATACTTGGCACTGATGTGCCTAAGATAGTCCCAGAGCATTTACTGTAAACGTCACGTGATAAATTGCAGACAAAGCGTGACTAGGCAGTAAAAAAACATAGGAAAACCATCGGGGCACAAAGGGGAGAAAGTAAAACCATCAAGTTCTCGATACGAAGCGGAGCTACATTTTGATGGTCTTATATTTTTGACTTTCGACACTGTGAATATGAAGATGGATTTTCAGAGTTATCCGTTGTGTGAACTACATAAATGAAGCTCGAAAAACCACTCCGGCACGGTGGAGTGCACCGGCGGTCACCCACGGCCACGCGCAATGCCCAAGCGTTCACGGAGAGATCGAGTCGCCATTCGGAACCTTGGGCACTGTGCAAAAAAGCAGAGGGCTTTGGCTGAGGAGAAAGAAAATGTGAGTTCAAGTTTGCACTCGGGCGATTAACTCGGAGACGAGGAATACTCACTGTTCCCATTGCAGGTGGAACGTAGCGATATCCTAGAGACTGTAACGGTCCACGAAGCAATCATAGAGCCGTTAGGGTGTCATCACTCACCTGCACAAGTGTCGAGTGAGCCGGGGATTCACAGTAATGAAACCCATGCTGTCCTGCAAGTTTCCGAACTCCAAAACAGCCCTTCCAAACGCCGATATGGTCAGCCAAACGACGCGATGAGACAACGGCCCCGAGACGTACCTTTTTGTAGTGACGATTTGCTCGAACCCCTTTCCTCCACACCCAACTCATCTTCGACGGGCCACTTGAGCTCTGTATATGAAGATGCGAACCTCAGGTCAGATCATGGCAAGTTCTATGTTTCTGAACATACCGTTTCATCCGCTGGTGATCGTGTCGAAGGCATCGGAGTGGCAGGACATCCTGACAGTGAGATGTCAGGAACCCTCGAGCTGCAGGACTCAAGCATCGTCAGTTATTGCGGATCCGACTCAGAGTCCGAGAGTGAGGACGAGCCGGCGGATGGAGGGGATGAGGTTGAGGTTGGGGAGATTGATGAAGATCCAAATGAGGGGTACGACGGCTGTGTAGAGATGTGCAGCGATGCACTCCCATTGAATGATGCGGTGGCTGAAATGCGGCGAGATGTTGTCAGTAACGCATCAATAACCTCACCTTCTCAGGCCGCCATTCATTCCTCACCGTCGAGCACCTGGGAACTCCCACCATCGTCTTCTCGTGAGAAGCAAAGCTGCCAGGCTTCCCCACCGCCTCCTCCGAGTCGGGAATACACAAACGCATGGCATTCCATCGACGAACGTACACCGCCAACAGTCGAATCTGCAAAATCTGCATTGATGGACCTTCAAAACCTTTTGCGACCAAAGCGAGGATCAGGCCAGGGCTACAAAGCATCGGGGCTTACCTCACTCCTCGAGAAACGTTTAACGTGGATGGAATACTTCCTTCGTGCGTTTGTAAACGGCACAGCATGGTCAGTGTCAGCACTCCGATCAGCGCAGTTCATCGGGAGAGGCACCTACATGTCAAGGAAGGTGCGAGAGTGGTCCAGAGCCTTTATTCTGGACCGCAAGAATTTGCCGCTCAGCAAACATGGTGGAGCATGGACGAAGTCAAGAATTGAGGATGAAGATTTGAAGGATGAATTACTCACGCACCTTCAGTCTTTGGGCAAATATGTTTCCGCTTCGGCCATCATCGACTACCTCGAACGTCCCGATGTTAAGCGTCGTTACAAACTCTCCAAATCGATCTCACTAGCCACTGCTGAGATGTGGATGAAGTCTTGTGGATTCCGTTGGAGCACTGCTCAAGGGGGCCAATATGTGGATGGTCACGAAAGGGACGACGTTGTGTCTTATAGACAAAATGTTTTTTTACCTGCGTGGTACCAACTTGAGCCGAAAACACGGAGATGGACACAAGTAAATGGTCAGCAGGTGGAGGAGAATCATGAAGCAAGTGGGCGACACACCGTCGTGTGGTTTCATGATGAATCCACATTTTATGCCCACGATAGGCGCAAAAAACGATGGGTTCATATCGACGAGAAGCCAGCTCCTCAACCCAAGGGGGAAGGCACTTCATTGATGGTTACCGACTTCGTGTCCGCTGATTATGGCTGGTTGCGATCACCTGATGGGAAGGAATCAGCAAGGGTCCTCTTTCGAGCAGGAAAAGGACGCGATGGCTACTTTGCAAATGATGAGATCATTCTGCACGCAGAAAAAGCAATGGGCATATTGCAAAAATATTACCCTGATGAGGATCACGTCTTCGTATTTGATAATGCAACAACCCACGTTAAACGTGCTGTTGATGCACTCTCCGCTCGTGATATGCCCCGGGGTTGCAGAGACTGGGGTGTGGAGGCTCCGGTGAAGGATGCAAATGGAAAACCTATCCATGGACCGGACGGGAAGGTTGTCACTCAAAAAATTCGCATGTCGAATGGCTTCTTTAATGGAGCAGTCCAAGAGTTCTATTGGCCCACTGGCCACGAGAATGCTGGAAAATTCAAGGGAATGGCACAAATTCTCGAAGAAAGGGGGATCAGTACCAAGAAGCTCAAAGCACAATGCAACAAAAGCTTCAACTGCCCCCCTGGATCCACTACATGCTGCTGCCGTCGCATCCTGTACAATCAGCCAGACTTCATTCAAGTTGAGTCACGGTTGGAGATGACTTGCAAGGCGCAGGGTTTTGTGGTGTTATTCCTCCCGAAGTTCCACTGTGAACTTAATTTTATAGAGCAGTGCTGGGGATATGCCAAGCGGGTTTACCGCTGCTACCCAGCATCATCCAAAGATGTCGATCTGGAGCAGAATGTGATTAAAGCTCTTGATGCTGTCCCCCTCGAGAGTATGCGAAAGTATGTTAAAATCTTATTTATTGAGCTTGCAGGACCAGCTGACAAACTTCATTATAGATTTGCCACACGCTCACGTCGCTTTATGGATGCTTATCACCGTGGCCTCAATGGTAAACAGGCTGTGTGGGCAGCAAAGAAATATTGAGGTCACCGAGTTCTTCCAATGACAATTCTTGAGGAACTTGACAGGGCACAGGTAAAATAAAGACTAATCTCGTATATATTATTATTCGTAAGATAAAGCTTCATTTAGATCACTTATAATAGTCTACCTTTCACTACTAGTACATAGCATAGTCCAGTTACCTTCGTCATATTACTTAGGAGTCAGTATCCATATATGGGTGTCCGCCGCCCGAAATCCCGACCGAGAGACTAGCCCTAATGGAACATTACTCCGGTATTGCAGTGCTGTGGCTTGGTCGTCACAGACGTGTCACATCACATGATGTTTACAGTAAATGCTCTGGGACTACCTTACAAGCCCTCTGCATAGCATTGAATGGCCAGCATCAGATCGCAGAGGAATCCTTCGAGACGGTGTGCGTACTGATTCGTCTTCCTAAGAGGAGCATGATGAGCGCGTAAGTGCCTCACCTCCAGTCCATCCCAATTCATATGAGGTGATATCCGAACGCTCAGAACCGCAGTGCTAGCTACCTATACCATCTTTATCTGCATCATCATTCTCAAATCCTGCCTTGCCATTCGTTCTGGATTCGGGCGGACGCCTCTGGTGTCCCTCCTCATCAGGGAAGGAATTACGATCTATGGCTTTGTTATAGGTAAAAGTGCTTCGTTTCGTTTCGTTCCTGCTTGCAAACGACGATCTGACGCTCCCGTCTGACCACTTCATAAGTATATTTTGCTGTCGCTCTTATATCGATCATGCAAGGGGATGATCGTGCTATGACACTCTTCATGTACGTCGTCTCTTCATCCCATTTCATTACAGAGTCAAGCTAACTTTTTTTTTTTTTTTTTCTTTCTCTTTTTCAGGTGGGCTGTCTCCATATCTTCGACCTGCGTGAGTCCTTCTTTCTTTTGGCACTGGGGGATCTACCACGAAATCCTTGTCTGAGATTAACTGCCTTGTTGTACATGCCTTTCAGGGTTGCCGTCTCATTATCAGTTTAGAACGACTCGGCAGGAACCTCGGGATACGCTCTTCCGAACCAGCGTTCACCTCTCAGATTGAATTATGAATCAAGCATCGCTGCCATTCTTTGTTCACGAGCAATATGTAGCTGAGCCCCCTCAAAAGGGAGGGACACCCCCTAGTCTGTACTATATATATGAACTATAGAGAAGAATCGACTTCCTTCCTTCCTTCCTATCATATTGGTTCTGCCTAGGGGAAGACTAGGTCGATAGCTGAGTGCTTCCGCGCTGAGTTCCTAACAGGTGACTCGGACAAGTAGAAAAAATGCCACACCACACTGGCTTTGTGTGTCCAACAGAGGCCATGTCCGCAGTACGGATAATGCACACTGGTTCTTTCGGCATAGCTCAGGGAAAAAAACAACTGGGCAAAACTTAAAATTCTTGTAAATTTCAGGGATCATTGAGTGGCATACATATCAAAAAAAAAGTTTCCGAGGCCCTGAAAGTTGGTTTGGATGCAACCCATGGAATGATTGTTTTATGCCCTCCCTCCCCCACCCTCGGCCGTCAGCGATGAGCCCTTCCTCGATGTCATGCGGTCACTTGTGTTGCTTGACAGGTATATATTACTGCGTTTGCTTTGTGTGGTGTATGCCATACACCTGTCTCGGAGGTGGATATGGACATAAGCTGCAAGTCGGTGACCTCGGCGAGTCAGTACATACAGGATAGCCTATGCCATTTGCTTCCGACGCTCTGGTGAGGACAACAGCACAGCAGCCTCCAACGAGTGATGCAACTCAGCTAGCCATCATGCATCAGCGACTCGATGGTTGAACTTGGACGCATGCACTTGACGAGCCTGAGGTATATAGTCCAGCATCCGAGTCGCGTGCGACTCCTTGGTTTCGTCACTTTCTTTCTCCTGGCGCTATTGCTTTTGGAGCAAAAATCCCAAGCGCCCGGCCCAGCCCTGATGCAGGATGCATGGTTACCGTCGGAGGCCAACCCCAGGGCTTGCTTAGACCATATCGGCATCACCGATGCTCGGAGGTGAATCTGTCGAACGTTATAAACAGCCCTCGACGTCCTTGAGCGCATCTCGCACGTTGTCCTGCCGTCCCATCCCTCGCTAACATAGATGGCGCTGGACAGTGTCACTTTCTTTCAGCGAAATGCCCACCTCGTCCAGGATGTCAGGTATCATTGTCGTGCGTCCAACAACTCGGAGCATGCGTGTCGACAAGGCTAACGGACGATATGTAGTTGCATCGCTCGTATTTATGGCATGGGACACTTTGCTGACGTTTGGAAACGAGGTCGAGTATGTGTGGAGGTAAACCACTGCTGACGGTCCGAGTGACTCGCTGGCTCACGGACGATCCTTTACTGAATGCAGGGTTCCTTGGAAATCAAAGATTAAATGGTTGTACCTGTATTTTCGCTATGTCCCCCTCATCGTGCATATGTAGGTAAATCTCTCTCGTCCGCCGGACGCACGAACTGACTGACAACACCAAGCGCTTTCGAGTTCGCCATCTTCGATCTGACCTCTGGTTACGCTGCTCCGTCGACATGTAAAGCATGGCTCATGCTCATATGGATCATTCTCCAGCTGAGCAGCTCATTATTCGAATACATCCTCGCACTATGCAGTACGTTTCTCCTCTCTCTCTCCCTACTTAACCTCCCGAAAACGTAACGCATGACACACATCCAATGCAGCGTACGCACTCTTCAACCGGAGCCGATACATTGCATTCCTGTTCAGCATTTTGATCGCAGGAGAAATCGTCTCCGCAGCGTTCACCGCCAAAGAGCTGTTTGCTGAAACAGCGTTCGAGACGGTATGCATCTTGGTGTACCTCCCAAGGAGAAACATGATGTATGCGTAAGTATCACAAAGCCCAACCAACTCCCTCTCGCACCGGCATCATCGTTTCTCCAAAAACTCAGAGAAAAAATTTAAAAAATAAAAAATTCCCCCAGATGCTTCGTGTTAGCCACGCACGCTACCCTGGCCTCGCTTGTCGTTTCCAAATCCCTCCTCGCCGCTCGTGCCGGGCGGGGACGTACTCCATTGGTATCGCTTCTCATCAAGCAAGGAGTCGCATATTATGGCATCTTGATAGGTAAGAAACTTTTCGTCCTCAGTTCGACCCTCTCTTGTGACAACCGCGTCGTCAATAGTATACTTTTCCGTATCTTTCGTGTCAATCGTACAAGCGGATAACAGGGCCATCTCACTGTTCATGTCAAGATTCTTTTTGCCGTTCTGTTTCCGAGACTGGTTCCCCCTGACCTTTGTTTCTCTTGCAGGTGGGCTATTGCGATAGCGGCGAATTGCGTGAGTTTTGCTTTCTTGTACTTGCAAAAGGGAAAAAAAAAAAAACGCTGACCGATAGTTTTTGCATTCGGAATCTCTCTTTTTCAGAGCTGCCGTCTTATCATCAGCTTAGAACGACTCGGCAAGAACGTGGAGACACGGTCCCAAGCACCAATCATTACCTCTCAGATCGAAGTATCAATAGAGTTGATACCCATTCCCAACCGCTCTCCCTCCATAACTTATTAGCATACGTCGTTACTCGCTCCGCATACAGAACGTGCAGAAAAAGAATAATATAATAGTCTGTATTTCTACACAGTTCGTGGGTGGTATATACAAGCCATTTCATATAGAACGGTTGGCTCGAGCCATCCAGATGCTTTCCGGGTGACCAGCGACATGACGATAAAAGAAATCGGGGGAAAGGAAGAAAGGAGAAAAGTCGACGGAACAAGAGATGCGTGTATGATGTAAAAGAGAGAAACTCGAACGAACAAAAAAAATTTTTTTGAAAGGAAAAAAATGAAAATGAAAATGAAAATGAAAATGAGAGAAGAATGCGGGAGACAGCAAGGATAGCGGAGACGACCAGACGAGCGTGCAGGAAACGACCGGAACTTTGAACTGAGAGATAGAAACCAAACGTGCAAGAGTTCTAGGGAAGAGTACATGCAGATGGAAAGCATAGTCAATGAACCGTGGGCGTACATACATGAATTTCAGAGAAACGCTTGGACGCATACAAAGGAGACATGCTGATTTAATTTGGAGACGTGTTGACTGCGCTGCGCTGAGGATACAGTAATGTAGATGGATCGAAAACACGAATGATGCTTTGCGCAGTAGGATTACGATTCGAGAGCTTTGAGTTCTGCAACTAGTCGCTATTCATGAGATGAGCATTTGAGCTACGAGGTCTCATAGGTATGACACGGATCACACGAACCTCAGCCTCTTTCGCCAAGTATTCTGGGTCAATATCTCCAGCTTGTGCTTGCTGCCCAAGCTTGATACCATACTCGAGTAATTGTTTCATGTAGTACGGATTTATAATGGTTTCATCTCGAGCAAGCAGCGTCTTGGCTTGGGGTACTTCAGCTATGCCAAACACATAAGCAAGTCAGTTAATCAACTAAGCAAGGCACGCTCACGTTCTCGCATGGCTAACCATTCCTGTTCCAGGAGCTCGGGAATAGTCGCCCTCTCCTTGGGATTCCGCGCCAAGCAGCTCCGCATACCGCGGATGACATCAGCCCTGACATGCCGTTTGAGATGTTCCAGCTTTTTACGCTCCCCGTTCTTGTTGACGACACTAGGAACACTGTACTCTGGGAAGTCGATGACGTGTGCCAGGTCAGGGATGGCCTTCATCTTTTGGTATACAGAAAGGTGTTGGAAGGGCGGTTGACCATAGACCATTTGGTAGAGGATACAACCAAGAGACCAGACATCACTCGGTCGACCAACTTTGAGACGGCGCATTCCATCAGGAAGTTCGATCGCTTCAGGTGACATGTAGTTGACGGTACCAATCTGAAACACTGCCGTCCAGAATGCGAGAGTACGCAAGTGCATGTCATCTTACCTGATGATCTCGTTGTATATTGGTGGTATCATTGGCGATCGCGTTTGCGATACCAAAGTCGATCAGCTTCAACTGTCCGCGCACAAGAACAAAATTCGCCGGCTTCAAATCCGAATGCACAATTTTCTCCTCGTGTATCACATGCACAGCTTGCAACATCTATAAAACCAACTTTCAGCTCTGCCTGATTGACATCTAAGGGTTTCGCCATACCTGCTGCCAGTAGTACGATATCCAAACCATGTTCATCGGCTCCTTCTGCTGTTCTTGCAACAACTTTGCCAAATCAATCTCACCGCATTCCATGACAAGCATTAGATGTCCCTTTGTTCCGCCAGGACCGGCTTTCACCTCCGAGTCAAATAGCTGGATGATCCGGTTGTTCCCTTCCAGTCGCTTCAACAACCCAATCTCATTCATGTACCCATTCATCGTCTCTGCATCCGTCTTGTCGAGCGAAACGCGCTTGATAGCATAAATCTCGTTCGCAGAGTTCATCACCCGGTAAACACGTGACGACCCTCCTTTGCCTATAAGGTCTAGCCGTGCATAAATCTTCCTGTTGACGCAGATGTTATGGTTTCGTACGGGAACAGGCGCAGGTGCAGATGCAGGTGGAGGCGGAGCGGCTCTCACCCGTTCGCGCTCCCGCTGTACCACTTTGGCCTCTGACTCGCTGTCTGCAATTTCCTCCCCTGCAGCCCATGTTTTTCCGTTCTTGGAAATGCCAGTGCCTGGAGGAGGCGCCAAGGCATCACTAGTGGTTGGAGGCTCAGGGGCAGTGGGGCTACGACGATGGTACGGCTGTCCCTGCACTTGTACCTGTCCCTGTGGTGGAAGTGGAGCTTGAGGGTGGACAGCCGGGACAGGCTGCTGTTGCAATGACGGCAATGGTCGTCCCTTTGGTGACAACCGTCCTGGAACGTGCTCCACGGCCGTAGGTGACCCCGCGGAGGGTGGACTTTGTCCCAGCGTACGAACGGTATCCGAATCACGTCGACGGTGCATCTGCATTTGTGTACGGAGCTGTGCTTGGGCCATGTGCGTCGGAGACGGCGACTGGCGAGGTTGCTGGACAAGGGGATCCTCGTCCACCTGTCTGCGCACATGCTCTGGAGCGTAGTCTGCGTGGAACATAGAAGAGGAAGAAAATATTAGCCGAGCTCGTGATGGAACGAAAGACAATAGGTAATGACCTTCTTGTTCGATCGTTACACGTCTTACGCGTGCCGAATTGAGACCCAGACTTGAGCCAGGTCTCGAAGAGTATTGACTCTGACTTGTTGGGACAACCGACTGTGCATTGGGCGAAAGACGGTCCTCCGCTGAATATGGTGTTCAGAGCTGCCGTTATGCAGTCGAAAAAGGAAACGTACTACCAGAGGCGTCGCTCAAACTCGCGGATCGCCGTGGACGATTGCCATTGGATTGGGAAACAGGAGGTACATAGCTTCGCTGGCGAAGGAGCCCGTTCAATGGTTGTGGTTCGTCTCCACCTGCAAATATCTCATGAATGCACCGGCACTCAGCCTAAAGCGACTTACCAGTGTCTGTTTCCTCGCCCGCATAATCAACGCCTGCTTCACTCTCGCTTCCTTCATGTTCATTAATTTTCTCGAATCCACCAGAACCAACACCATATTTTGCGCCCATCAAAACTCGAACCGCTCTGTTGGGCCCAGGCATGATTTGACGTCCCGGTTGCAACGGGGGACGCGCTACAGGATTGGTACCAGAAACCGATACTGAAGAGCCATAGGCACGGGTTGGTAACCCAGATATGGCTCGCCCGTCGACTTGGCTCAGTGATGCCGACCGGCTTGCAAGCCTGGGAGAGACGCGTCTAGGTGCACTGTCGGATGACATACCCTCGGCATCCGAAGATACGGCTAAGATATTTTCTTTCTCCTCTTGAATATGCGGGCCCCACTCTCCGCGTTCCTCGGCCTGTTGCTGCCGGTAGTCATCTAGGGGAACGCGCTGCGGTCGGCCAAGTTTACGGCCGGTGCCACGGGGGCCATTGGACGCAGGTGCGCGAAGAGAGGGCTGTGCCCAGGGCGTAATGGCTGCTGGACCCGAAGCGACACGTTGGAATGAGCGAGCGGAAGTTCCGGTGAGTAATGTCTGGGCTCGGTGGTCAGGTGGTACACTATGATGAGCAGAATATGCACTCTCGGAGCGAGAAAGCGAATTACGACGAGCTGGAGCTGGCGAGTTGAGTAAAGTGGGTGACGGCGGTTTGGTATATGCATATGAAACTGCTTGCGCTGAACTGAGAGGAGGGGAGGATGGCTTGGGTGCGAGTGGACCATCAAAGAGTATCTCGTGCGGTGTTGGTGGGCTTGAACCGTTGGACCTGGCAGAACCTTTTGATACGCGAACATAGTTGCCTGCAGAATTGAGCTCATAGTCAAATGACAGTTCGATGAGAGACGAGTCATCAGATGGCGATGTCGAAGGTTGGCGGGTGTTCTTGGATGCATCGACAGCATTCGTGGGAGGTGTTCTTGGTGGCGAAACGAGACGCTCGCCATGGGTCGGCGATATTGTTCGAGGGTTTGTCGAAGGAATCATGGATGTGGAGAAGTTGAATTCGACTTACGAAGTAGTGGTATCACGGAGTGAGGAAACAGGATGGACGAGGTAGCCCCACAAAGCAGTGCGACGACAAAGAGCGCGTCGTCAACGTTGGCGACGACGATGGCGAAGACGAAGAACGAAGAACCGAAATTTCTTTGTCGTCGTTCAAGTTGTCACAGAATCGAACCGACACGAGGCAGACGCGCGGTCACGTGCAAAGTTCTAAATTTTGTGGACCGCGTCGGTGCATGGACGTCGGTGCATAGACCTACCCTTGTAGTGGCGCGTATCGCGTCAGAACGCGTCTTCAGCTTATTAACTCTTTACTTCTTTCAAAACCACAGACAATGAAGGGACGTCGCTTTGGTGCAGAAAACCACCTTGGAATGGGTGGAGGCACCGTGTCTCGCGAAGTCCAGAGAAAGTGAGTGTCCAAGAGCCCACCTCGACCAATATTTACCGGCACAACCACCATTTCAATGCTTTTACAGCCTCGAAAAAGCAGAAGACCTCTGCCGCAAGCGCGAGCCAGAGAAAGCCCTCCCGTACCTGCTCAAAGCCATGGAGGACGACAACAACCTCGACGCGTTCGTCCCCTCAGGGAACTCATTGTCCCAGCAAGCGCGGTATAGGTAGTCTGCTGTATCGAGTGGCCGGCCAATAGCACACATAAAAAGGTGATCAGGGTTATTGTTGTCATCTTCACATTTCTCGCTGCAGAACCATAGTCTACCACATTTGCGGCATTTTCTCGAAGTCTCCCTGTGAGGCTAAGGGTCAGTTAATTCATGACGTGCCATCTCAAACGTGACGGAATTGACTGCTGAACGCACAGGACGCGAAGGCCTCCAACGTCTGCTGGGAAAGAACTGTTTCGACGGGAGCACCGCGAAAGAGTATGACGGCCGTTGCTATCGCCTTCTCGAGACGAGATCGTTCATGCGCGTTCTCCAAGCCCAAGTCCACCTCTATTGTGAGAACGGACTGTATGACAAGTCCACGTGAGTCCCTCCCAACCAACCCTACGCTGTATTCTTACCTATGTCCTTCTCTACTTTCCGCTGCATGTATACTAATCCTCTAGCGAGGCTATCATTAAAATGTTGCGTCTTTGTCCAGGCGACAATTTGGGTCAACGAAGCTGGCTCGGCTCGGTACTCTTACACTGCAACCGACCCTCTGATGCTCTTTCGTTCGCCCACACCTGGCTGGTTCAACGACACGAAGTTCCCCGCGGCGGAACCAACTTCACTGCATCATCCTCCGCGTGTCTATCCTCTTCACAAGAAGAAAGCATGTCGAAATACGGAAACGGCGCAATGGCACATACTGCAGCAATAGCATCCTTCAAGGTATTCGGCGACTGCGACCTCTCAAGACACTACGTTTGCTTTTTCGTTGCTTATGTTTTTCTCGTCACAGGCAGCCTCAATATAAGTTCTCGGGCTTTGAACGGGCCCGAGGACGCCCAAGATTACCTGTTTTTGACGCAGGACCTATGGATGGAACCTGCCGTGTGGGAGTGGGCGAACAGCGCTGAAGAAGCGAAGAGGATATTGTTCAAGACCTGCGCCAATGCTGACTGTGGGGCCGTGGAAACAGACGTAGCACAGTTTAAACGCTGTGCTGCTTGCAAAGAGGTATGACGACCGCAGGCGGAAAGATGGCCTCAATAAAGCTGACGAATGATCCTCGACGACCAGGTCGTGTATTGCAGCCTGCCGTGCCAGAAAAATGGCTGGAAAACTCACAAGCCACGTATGGGTTATCTCAGCAGGAGTTGTCCCTGTGTTTCTAATGGAGGGCTGATCAACAGGTTGCCAGCAACGCCAGCAAATGAAGGGAGCTATTTCGTGTGTTTCAAACGGGAAGACACAACGGTATCCCAATGGCTTCCGCGGACTTTGCCAACGGTACGATGTTCATGCAGGGCAATTTCGCCCAGAGGTCCCCAAGGATGCTCACACGATCGAAATGCTTTCTCATCGCACGCACTCTTGCAAAATCGTACCATAACTGTAAATTAATCGTACACAGAATTATTTCCTGCTGCAGAGCACTAATACAACAAAAACGAGTAAACAAACTACAGGGAGCTTCAGATGGGGTAATAGAAATAGAAATCTTCAGTCGGCCGGCGCGAGTTATTGAAGACAGTAGGGTTCAGGCAGTGATCGGGAAGAACATCATGGCGGCGTCGTTATCAGTCTTGGAAGAAAGCGGAGAACTATGGCATAATCATCGTGATGGTCAGGCGGAGACCGCACCCGCAACCCGCCCTAATTCATTTCTTTCGGCAGCTACTGCAGGGTCAACGGGGGTCTGATTTTCTGAACCACCAGCTGCGCCTTCGCTCTGTTGCTGCTGAGGTGCACTCCCGGGGCCCTGCAGTTTCTCGAGCTGCTTGACGACAAACTTGACGTGCGCGTTGAAGTTCATCGTAGCGCTCAAAACGCCCCTGTGCAAAGACATGCACCGCTGTCCCGAGTCCGCAAAATCGCCAATGACTCACCTCACGACGCCATCCTTGTCAATGACGAACGTAGTGCGTGCATCCGTCAAACCAAACAAACCTCTGCCAACACTATAGGCCTTGGAAGCGACATGATCCGTATCGCTCAAAACGGGATACTGGCGGATTCAATCATGAGACGGCGGGGGTGGCGGATGATATGGGATCATCGTTATGCCAACCCCTGTTCAAGACAAGCCATCGACAAGAACTCACCGACAGGTTGTTCTTTTCGACGAAAGCCTTCTGCTTCGAGACTGCGTCGGGGCTGACGCCGACGACGAGGACATCGGAGCGCTTGAATATCTCTTTCTCTGCACAAGTGATGGAGTCAGGTCAGATGTGAACGCTCCCCCCCCATTTCGAAGCTACGCACCGGCTAAAGCATCGCGGAACTGGCAAGCCTCGCGAGTGCAGCCGTACGTACCTAGCGCACAAAAAGTAGGGTGAGACCATACGAGGTGGGCTGTTCTCTGACAGCCTGTGAAGCGTATTTACCGGACTCGGGGTAAAAGAACAATGCAACTGGTTTCTCCACACGTTTCCCTCCTTCCTCTGGCAGAAACTTGTATGTTTCACCGTTCGCGTCAGGGATAGAGAAGGACGGTGCCGGTTTATCGATGAGAGGATGTGGTGCCATTTGGGAATACGGTGAAAGCTAATGAAAGGCGAATTTTGTTAATGATACTCCTAAGTCTCACTGAGCGTGGGTGAGAATCGCGGAGTGGTCGAGTAACATATTTGTTCCTGTTGTCACCTCGCGGAAAGAATCAACACTCGAGAAACGGAGGCAAATACAATGTCTGATTGAGTACAAAAAACTAACTTCAGTGCGTTATCAGATACCAACGAAAAGTTGTGTGGGAGTGTAGAGGCGGTTTGGAGGTGTGAACGAACTGTAGTAACCCTCGAAAGGCTGGCCAGGTGTGGTTATTTGGGACCGAAGCTGCGTCATGCACCGATCTTGCGAAACTGTTGAGCTATATTCTGCTTGAAGACACGGTGCGAGACAAACCCAAGATTGCCGGATCATAACTTGCCTTAGATTACTGCCTGAGCATGGAAGGCGATTGCGGTGTGAACTCATCGCCAGCGCGTTATTTGACGACACTCCGTCACGATTGTCGATAAGTAGGCAAGGGGGTGGGGAAAGGACTGCACGCGGGACTGGAGTAAAACGGTTCACAACTTGGACAAAAAACGACCATGGGGCTTCCACGAACGTTCGTGCATGAGAGCTCAAACCTGCTGGGAAGGCTACGGTCAGTAAACATCCTGCCGATATCAGGAGTTTTGGGTTATTGGGCCCTGGGTGATACCCGTCGAGGTAGATGCCGACGGATCCCAGGATGAGGTCGAAGAGGGTCGAACTCGTTCTCACAGCCATCGAGAATCGGGCTCACAGGTGATAGGAACACGTAGCAACGAAGAATCAAGGCCCCACCGTGCATGGCTCAATGGGCGATTATCAGATACCGACCACATGCCAATAGGTACGCGCGTACGACGAGACAGAAGGCGATGTCTGAGAAATTCGACGGCGGGGAGTTCGTACCGATTCATTTCCGACAGCCATGTAGATATGAGGCAAAGATTGAATGAATGGGGGATAGACAGCAACCGGAGAGCATCGAGGACAGTTACTATGACGCTAGAATAATATAAAACGCGAGGGCAGTGAATCAAGGTTTTGGGGGACTCATCGCCTCTGAAAACACGTCGTGAGCACCAAATTATTGAGCACCCAAACCTGAAAGATGGGACACACCCGCGTTCAACTCCGCAAACCGCTGACCCACGCGCTCAGAATGTCTCAAGAACTTGTCTGAACAATTCAAGACGCATTGCTCCTAGAAACCAGGTTAATTTGGACAGTGAGAGCGAACCTGCCGGGAATCATACTTCTTTTGATGACAGGGCCTTGCTCGTGAAGTCGTTACAGCATGAGTTGAAGCATCTTTCCACAAGGCCTGAGTACAGGCGCAAGAAGTCTTGCATCTGAACAACGTCAAACTCGAAGTACCGCAGTCGCGTACTTTCACATACCTGTTTCTTTTCTATGATTTTCGTCATGTGGGCCTGCTCCGCAGAGTTGAATTGTGAGAAATCCATGTTGCAGAAAGACGACTAGGGAATGAAAAAAGTTGCTTGCGGAAGGACGAGTCTGAGGAAAAGCGCGAATACGAAGTTTGCAGTGTGCACGTGCTGGCTGAGACCTGCGCCACTGACTTGACTTGATCTAAGCTGTATGACTCGTTCACCAAAACAAAATTCTGGTCCAAGGACTTTCTCAAGTTCTCCATCTTGTCGCGATCTCTCGCTCCAGAAAAAAATTCTCACTGAGATAAGGATCCCAAGTGAACGGCACTGAACTCGTCGCCAAGTTTCTCCACGATTTCCAAAAGCCTATATAGTGCACCCCGGACAACTGACTAGTGAGTACCCACCGCTCTTGGTCGATTTTTTTCGTCTTCAACAGATCGAATCGTCAGTGGATCTCGCCATGGCTCTTCCATACAAAGATGCCCTTCAACGGCTCGAAAACCGTCGCGTCAAGGCAACGCGACCTCTCATTCCACCACAAATCCTCCAGGAAGATCTCCCTTTGTGCGCATCACATAGGTCATCATCATAGACGCACAGGAATTGACTCATGTGTGTTCAGGACCTTGCTTGCCGCAAATACCGTCCTTGAGGGACGTCGTGCCACTGAAAATATCCTCAGGGGGGATGATGACCGATTGATGGTAGTTGTCGGGTACGTAGTCATTCTGCCGAGTTAGCATTCCCATTGATTTACTTACTGTCGTCCTCCAAGACCATGTTCTGTGAACAACGTTGAAGCTGCGATCGAGTATGCGAAACTACTCAAGCAGTACGCAGACAGTGCTAGAGATGATCTTTTCATCGTCATGCGGGTGTACTTTGAAAAGCCACGGACAACGCTCGGCTGGAAGGGCCTTATCAACGACCCGTATGATACATTCGTATCACTCCTACAAGCGACCACTCATCCTTGTTACCAGCGATATGAACTCCAGCTTTCAGATTAACAAGGGACTACGTATCGCACGCACCCTACTTTTGAACATCGCGAAGCTCGGTCTACCCGCAGGCTGCGAATTCTTGGATACCATTTCACCACAGTATACCGCCGATCTCGTCTCTTGGGGAGCCATTGGTGCCCGCACGACTGAGTCGCAAGTGCATCGCGAGCTAACTTCAGCGCTGTCGATGCCTACTGGTTTCAAAAACTCTACTGATGGCTCGGTGGGTATTGCGGTTGATGCTTGTCGGGCAGCTCGGAGTGGTCATGTCTTCCTGAGTGTTGGTAAAGAGGGCCTCAGCAGTATCATAGAAACGGAGGTCCGTTTTTAGACTTTGGAGTGATGTTCACTGCTAAACCATTGTCCAGGGTAACCCCGACGTTCACATTATCCTTCGAGGAGGATCGAATGGCCCGAATTTTGCTGCGGAGCATGTCCGTGAAGCCGCAGCAAAAGTTAGCAAGGCTGGTCTCCCTTGCAAAATCATGGTATGGTTACTGGTTGGTTCATACTGAGCTCCTTTGACCCTGAGATTATCGGTAGATTGACTGCAGCCATGGCAACAGTCAAAAGCAGCATCGGAAGCAGGCAGAGGTCGCAGAAGATATTGTGAGTCAATCTCTTGAACCCCATATCATCCCTATCTCACATTACTTCAGGCACAGCAGCTTTCATCAGGAGACACATCGATGTCCATCATGGGCGTCATGCTTGAATCCAACCTCGTCGAAGGTCGACAAGATATACCTCCGTCAGGTCCTGCAGGACTCAAGTACGGCCAGTCTGTAACGGATGCATGCTTGTCCTGGGAAATGACTGTCCCCGTCCTTGATCGCCTACGAGAAGCTGTACGCGCTCGCAGGGAACTCGTAGCGCGGACTTCGAAGGGATATGAACCGTTGACGAATGGCGTCCACAAGGTGAATGGGATCAACGGGTCAAAAAGTGCGAATGGAGTGAACGGCGTTGGTCATTGATGAGGCGTAAGTAAGACATCTCACGTCGATATCTGTATCGAAATGTATTGCGTACATGATTTGAACCGTGTAGCGTATTCTGTAGCCACCATTTAGTATCCCTTACCCTGTTATTGCCAGTGTCGTGAGTAAGGCCGCAGTCGTCACGAGTCACTCAACACAAATTCATTTACGAAAACCTGGTCATGAAACACCTGAGAACTACATAACTTACATTTCTATCTCTTACTCCTCAACGACGGTTTTCTCTCCACCGACGGTCAAGTTACTAGAACGACGCCCGCGAATTGGCTGTAACTTTGTTCGCGGTGATTCCTGGCGCAAGTAAACATAGAGCGGTTGGGATTGAGCATGCGATGGTCCAATTCAGTGTGGCTTCTGTGGGCTCGCTGCCTCCTACATTCTCACTTCAGAAAGCCTCTGTAGTGGTTAGCGTCCAACTTGACCAAAAGTTGTTCCTTGAACTCAGTCTAAAGCCAGGTTGCTTTCTTGATACTGTGGACGCTAGCTGAACGTTTACGAGAGGATACGGCGCCGTCACTGAGCCCTCTTCAATTCGCGGCGACTGATATCCTCAGGCTTCTCATATCCCTGGCCATATGGTACACCCAGCGACAACACGAAAGTCGAGATTACCAGCGCTTGCCCATTGGTGCGACCTTTGGAGATGGACCTAGCGAAGAACAGCCTTTGGATGATTTCACACTCTCGTCAGAGGATAGTCACCAGTCTCCCATATCCAGGAGCAATGTAGACCACCGGGAACCACGTCGATCGAATCTCGCGTCTTCAGGTCCTGGCGGCATGCGACCAATCCTCTCGGTGCTTGCTATTGGCCTCATCTTTGGTCTTCGTGCCTATGTCGTACGACAACAGTCCTTCACATATGATGGTTCCGCGGCTAAATCACATTCCCATAGGACTCCAGGAGGCGAGAGATTGCTGATCCTTTCGTGCTGTATCTTGCCATTCCTGCGACAGCGTTTTGTACGTTGTTTGTATTGCAGTTCTTCTTCGGTCGAATTTTTCCTGCGTCTTTCTGGCATGCAGCAGCTCTTCAGGTGAGTCTCGTCAACCTGACTGGGGCTGCGTAGTACGAAGTTATCATCATCCGTACTTCAAGTTTGCAGGGTTGTTTATCGTGAGGGTAAGCCCAGGACTGTCTCATGAATATGATTCTAAGCGAAAGCTTGTAGGACGCTTTCGTCAGCAGTTCGACAGAGCCTCCATATTCTGTTTTAGTGGCCTGGGCCCTCTGCAATTCAATGCTAGCGTCCCTCCTTGACGTGGTTGGTTCATTCCTACCCACTTTTCTATCTCGTGTGGTTCACCGTTACTGCTAGGCCTACAGGTACCATCGGTCGACATCTGTGCATGTCATCAATGCTCTTGTCTTCGCCTCATCATGCATTTTACATCTATCGTCGTTGTTGATGGATCCATCACATGACGTTTCTTTTCATCCGTACAATATGGACTTCACACCAGCTTCACATGCCCTCCCCCTGATTGAGGCCGGCAGGGACATTGCAGCGATGTTCATTATACATCGTGAGTATGAGCCTTCCACTTCGTACAAGCAGCTTCTCATACTTGGCAGAATATGATGCAATCATGGAGGGAATCTTGGTCTCTGTAGCATCTACCTTCTTGATCACGGTATTCACCCTGCGGCTCATTTACAGCCCACCCTCCGCGTTTGTCGGCTGCGGTATCGCAACCGCCGCGTCTGCTATCTACATGCTTAGCATCCGACAACGATCTGACGAACAACCCACATTCCAAGTATCCCACGCGTTCATAGACGAGTTTCCTCGGTGTCTCATTCATTATTGCAGACACGTCGGCTGGTCGCAGCTGCAGCAACGTTTATCGTCGCACTGACGTACACGTGTGCCGTTCTATTGCAACAGAGGATCCCCACTTTATCGGCTTCGTTTCCCTCTTGGCGAGGTGGCTTTGATGCCCCTCCGACTGTCCCAGAGTGTCATCGGACAGCCTTGCCTTCGCACGCGCAGGCACAGGGGGATTACGACCATTTCAAAAACGTTTTACTTATCGTATTCTTCAGCCACGCGAGGTATAATGCCAATTTGGACTACCATAAAGAAGTCTATTCTCGGTACTTCCCAAACGTGAGTATTTCCTGTGCCGTGTTCACTTGGAGGGGTTAACTTTGATCTTTGAACCGCAAAGATTATCTATATTGGTCCAGCGAGCCGCGAGGACAAGGGGTTCGCTCACTCATACGACGTTTTTGTCGATTCGTTCCAGTCAGATGAAGATCTCAGCGATCCATCATTCTACAAGATGGCGGGTCGGGTAGGTTTCTCCCCACATGGTTCTCTTCCTCTGTCCCGATCGTTCATATTTCTCAAGATGGCACATCACATGCTATATACCGCCCTGAAGGACCACGATTGCTACGACGGGTATCTATGGGCACCGTTTGATACGCTGCTCAACGTTCCTCGTCTCCAGCAATTCAATCAGAGCCTTTTTTGGTATCACTCACCGTGGGGACTTCCTGTCCCGAATCCCGCCCTTGGTGATGTAGAACCCGAATTTGCGTTGAATAAGAGCCGACATGCGCCCCCAGCTAATATCTCCCCGGACACGTCTGTTAATCTGACAGAGACATGGAGGGGCTGGGGGCTTGATTGGTGGTGAGGTGTCTTTCGCTAGGACCTGTATGTCTAAGCTAACCACCGACTGCCTGTTTCCTTTAGGTGGGGGTAAGTCAACTCCCAGCCCTAAAACGAACCCCGACACATCGTCCATTCGCAGAACCCTCTCACTAACGCCCGTCTCTTTTTCAGGGACCCCCACGTCGGCGTCTCAGTCTGCATGGACGCATTCCGCAAAGTTCCCCTCGAAATGCGAACCTACCTCTCTGCACTCACGGACGGGGCGACGCGGCTGATCGGCGGTTCAGCGGACACGCTGTACATCCCGGGCCGTCATCGCCAAGTGTTCATGCACGTGTTGGCGCTCTTTCTCGAGACGGATTGTTTCCTCGAGATTGCGACGCCGACGGCCGTCCATCTCGTTCTTCCTCCAGACGAGCATATACAGTTTGTTGACCATGTGAGTTGGGCTTTCCGTTCTTTTTTTTGTATTCTCGATTGTGGCTTCACAGTCACGCTGACACCCCATCCCCTGCCCAAATAACAGTGGTGGATCTACGAGCCGCCATTCAATGCGTCGTTTGTGAGACAAAAGTGGGAGGAAGGGTTTGAAGTGGATACTTTCCACACCTTCCACTGGGGTGAACGCGGGGAGGAGGATGGTGTTTGGAGAGGCGATCATGGTCATGTTGAGGATGTACAACATCTGTTGCAGGAGTCTGCGATGAGGCAAGGTGTTGATTTTCCGGCATAGGCGGGGAGGGGCCGTGGGGTGTTGTATATTGACGAGATAGATATATCGTACGTATCGCATTGGTGGGTGCAGTAGGTGGCATCTTAATTCATCAATAACCGGGTCCTTCCTGGGTGTAACGACACGACGAATTGCAGGTGTTCTCAACAGCTCGTTCCTCCACTTGAAGGGTTCCTCACATTTTCAATTGCACCCCGAATGGATAGCCTACATCTCTACAATCCTCCTGAATCAACCGGGCTAACGAGCGTCATCTTGACACGACCCCGTTGCGTGTTCTTGTCCTTCTCAACAACAATCCTAACCTTAACCTTGTCAAAGACGGCTATCGTGACGTCGCTTGCCATCGCCGACTTGGAATTCGAAGGTGTAGATGGCACAGTCACAGTATAATTCTCCGCATCAAACTGGACGTCATGTTTGAACGTGACGAGGCCTTCTAGACCTAACCTGAAAAAAAAACCAAGGGCTCAGGATGACAAGAACCGACGCAGTCCTCGGAAACAAAAAGAAAAGAAAAGAAAAGAAACATACTTGAACACGAACACGCCCACGCCATTCCTAAACGTCCGAATGACGAACGCCTCTTCAATGACGCCCTCTTCTTCCTCCGTACCTTTGACGTGATCCTTCTTCACCTCCTTTGCGGCGGCTTCTCCACGACCTTTGAGCGCCATCCCGACGTAAAACTCGACACTGGCGCGGCCGGCCATTTGTGCCATCCGATGTCGGCGGTTGATCACGTCCATGATGCGTTCTACGTTTGATTTCGAGTGGAGAGAGGGGTGGAGAGGGGTATGTGAGATCGAGGCTGCGAGTTGGCGGTGTGCGAGGATGTCTGGGGTATTTAGCGTCCCGTAGGGGTATCCGTAGTCCAGTGTATGTGCAGTTGGGTTGTGTAGTGTTGAATGTGAAGAGAAAAAGGATCAAGTAAAAGACGACAGTTGAGTCTGCAGAGCTATGAGCAAGAGCAGGAACTACTTACCAGCATACCTCCGTATCGGACTCGTGAAATGCGTGTATATAGGACTGGCGAGTCCATAATGTCCAAACGTATCCCTAGAAACACTCCCTGAACAAAAGTATTCAGCTGAGAGCATACAGCGTGTCGCCATGATGCGAACGAGGGTGTTGAAGGCCGGCGCGTCGGAGTCCTGTGGGGAGTTCAAAGGGTGATGAACAAAAAGTGAATTGATGCAGAGGGACCCTTACAACGCATTTGTCCAACGAATCAGCTAGCGCGCCAGAGCTAGACACGTCCAACTTGAAACCCTTGCGTTTCATCAGCACGTCTTGGAGTTTTTCGAAATTGCTTTTCGGCGGGGGCATGTGTCGCCTATCACAAGTGTCATTAGTCGAAACAGTCGGCTACTTGGTCCCATCCACAACAACTATCCGCGGAAACACAAAAAGAAAAAAGAAAGAAAGAAAGAAAAGAAAAAAATCTCGCTCACCTCAACACCGCGGTCTGCGGGAAATACTCCTCGATCCTCTTCGCAACGCTCACATTCGCGAGTAACATAAACTCCTCGACGAGACTATTCGTCTCGCGGAGCTCCTTTTGTTCCACGTCAATAGGATCGGACGATTCAGCAGACGCGAGGTGGATTTTGACTTCGGGAGAAGCGAGGTTGAGGGCTCCGGCTGCCATACGCTTAGCCTTGAGTTTTTGTGCCAACGTGTTGAGGAGGCGGATGGATTGGGTGAGAGGGTCCTTTAAGTTTCTGTAGGTCAGGGAAAACAAATGCGGTTTCATTGCAACGAGATATGGGTGGAGGGTGAAAAGGAAACCTACGGATCGTCCTTCCGAATTTGGGCTTCTTCGTACTCGAAAGCTCCTTTTGACGCGATGACAGACTTGGTGAACCGGACGTTGACAATGTCCGCTTCTTCCGTAAGTTCCTGTTGTTGGCGTCGTCAGCCGCTGATCACTGAACCATCCCTACATCTCATTCACGTATGGGGAAATGGTACACAATGTCCAATTCCAAAGAGAGATTATGGGAGTAACCCGAACTCACCCAGATAGCACTAAAAGCCAACCTCTCTACGCCAGCTCTCAACGAACACAGGTTCGTACCCAAAAGCGAAGGTAACATGTCGATGCGCTTGTCGACGAGGTAGACAGTCGTCCCACGTGAGGCCGCCTCGGTGTCCATTGGCGTCTCGGGGTGCACGAAATGGGTGACGTCTGCTATGTCTGTAGTTGATGTTTGTACCAAAAGTGAGGGAGGTGTCGATCGAGGGGGATGAGGAAGGCGAGGCGATGGGAGCATATTTGAGAAGCGAATATGAGACAAGCGCAGTGGATACTTACGAACACCAGCTTCGATGTTTCCATTCAGTAATCGTCTGGCGTGTAACGCATCATCGATATCTTGGCACCCTAATCAACCAAATTGAATCAGTCAACCCATTACAAATAGGACAAAAAACGACTCACCCGGTGGGTCAATACTACAAATATCCAGATGCCTCAGATCCTCTCTATCCGTCCAAATCGCATCACCCTCATTCTTGGGAGGAACGACCCACTGTTCGCCTTCCTTTGGCAAACAGTCCAGTATCGCACTCCCAAAAGGTCTGTAAGGGACGTCATACTCTAAGAGTAGACTTTCCTGTTCCGTTTCTTTTTCTTCAGCTTTTCCTAGAGCCCGTACGAAATGGCCTTCTGGGTATCGTGAGTGTGCATCCCATCGATCGATGGAGACGAGGATTTTTTGAGCGACGAGGGTAGAGGATTGACGTGTTCGGATGCGAATACGCGGAAGGAGGCGAGAGAGGGGAAGAACGAGGACAGGGTGAGTACTAAGGGACGTAGGTGCAGTCGTGGGGAGGGAAAGCGAATCAATGTGACAGACGTAACTGTTACGTTTAGAAAGGTTGTGACAATAACTCAGAATAACCCAGAACACGAAACAAAAACACTAGACACTCACGGACGCCAGTTTCGCTTGATAATCCCTACCACACGCCCCGTGGGTTGCCTCTCTTTTTCGGTTGGTTTTTTTTGCGTGAGGGGCATCGCCTTGGCTTCTTCTCGTAACCGGAAATCGTTGGTGGAGATGTTCTCGTCTTCCTCGTCCTCGGCATCGTCATTCTTGAGTGTCGCTAGAAAGAGGATACAAAACAATGGGATTAACAGGAGCATACACCGAAGTAGGCACTCACCTTCCTGATCGATGACCTCATCCCCTGGAGCCCTCCATTCACTTTCGTCAAATACCTCAACAGCCACAACATCCCCGTGGACAGCACGGTTCATGTTTGTCCGACCAATCAGGAGAACGGGTTTAGAGAATGCGGGGACGGGGACGGTGCCCTATTGGACACGAGATACAAGCAAGCGCCGAGAATGGGATGGTGAACGTTGTAATCACGGAGCCAACAGAGGATACAAAACAAACGGACCTCGAGGTAATTGTATTGGTTCGCGTTGAAATGGCCCTGATGGAGTATGCCAGCTTTGACGCCGGCAAGCAGTGCGGCTATTGGTAGGTACTACGATGCCATAGTGAGAAGAAATGAAAACGCTCAGATTTCGCAAAGGACGCACATCAGCGTATAAAGCTGTCCGAGGACCGGTGGATTTCGTAGGCTCCAACTCCTCGGAGCTCGTAGTGGCGAGGAGATCAAGAAGCTGAGGTGCTCCCTGCATACCCTCCACATATTTGCGTACTACGAGAGAACGGGTAAACAATGTAAATCAAGGAACACGACAACGACGTCACACGTACTTGAAACGCAGGGTATGTTGTCGGCTTCCGCTTTTTGCCGGTTTGCAGCGTCGTCGGTGATGAGAATGACGTGTGGGATGTTGGGATGTTGACCGCGGACTGGAGGATGGGAAAGGGAGAGGTGTGCATTGTACCATTCTGCAGCTTTGCGAATACCTGGTATACACGTGTTTGGGACAAGAGACAGGACCAGGGAGGGAAAGCGATACCTCTGTCATTGCGATCGTTGGGCGTCTCATCCTCCTCACGCACGATAGCAGTCTCTCTATCGCACAGGCGTGAGCTGAGAAGGAATGTAAAGGAGTGAGAATGACGCACGATCTGAACTCGTTGTAAAACAGCCATACTTTTTTGTCGTCTGCTTTGAGAAGGGCCTTGAGACGGTTGTAGAGGGGAAGGGACCTGTGTCTGACTTCTTCCATGACGGTTTGGAGAACGATAATTGGAGGAGAGAAGTGAGTTGACTCGACGAGGTCCATCTGAGGTGGATCGTGAGTAACGAGGAGGACGGTGAGGGGTAGAAGCTACCTGGGAGAGGAAGACGTTGGTATCCGGCAGCACATAGTGACCAGTCGAGAAGGTCGTGTGGGTTGCATCACCGGAAGCGGGGAGGACAGCGTCTGCATGACCGGGGCAGATTCGACACTGCCGAATGCCGCAGTAGATGTCGTCGCGCAGATAGCGTTCTCGGAGGACTGCGAAAGCGTCGAGTCGACTGCAAAAACGACACGATCGCAACGCACCTTTGACGACTTTTCCTCTGGCTGTTTTTCTGAAGAACTTTCGTTGGGTTACGACCGCCTCTTCACGAGCGCGCTTTTGTATCGTGATCTCGGGCATCGAGGACAGCACGAAACCCTAACCTTAGATTAGCACTCATCCTGAGTTATGTTCAAGACAGGAAATCTAATATTACATAATATATATCCTCTGTTACACATATACCGATAATACTACACAAAAAGAAACTACGAAACGTACAGACGTCCATGCAAATGCCAAGACAGCTCATGTTCGTGACTAGCCGTGAACCCGTTACAACCAGATATAACGACCTTGGTCAGAGTCTCACTCGGTGTCGCCGTATCCGTGTAGTGGACGCGTTCCGTCAGCGCCTCCACCAGTGCTTGTCCAGAGAATTGCTGGCACCCGTGCAACTTCAAACTCGACATTTGCGGCAGCCGAACTCTCTTCGTTCCTCTGCGACCATCACCACTCTCTTCGCCTCCGGAGGCAGTGCAAGACTCGACGGGCACAGGCTTCAACAACCGTATCACCGTGTCCGACATGTCAGACCCAACGATCGAGAACTCCTTCAAATGCGGAAGCCGGTCAAAAACCCAAATAAAGTCCTTGGTCCGCATATCCGAGAGGTCCATATCAAGCAGCTCGAGAGGCGGACGCGACCGTGCAATGAGTCTTCGCAAACCCATTCCAGTGTGATGGTCACTCGAAGGTGACTGCGAAAAGTCGTGTGCTTCGTCATCACTGTCTCCCTCTTCCTCCGTATGGTAACCCTCGAGCGAAAAGTCCATATGGAGGTTCCGCAGGTGAAGCTCCCGGAGTGCGGGAAGATACAAGTGGGATAGGATACTGCGTTGGATACATATGTGGTCCAGGAGAAGGGTATGAAGTCGCGGCAGGGTGACGACAGGCGGACGTGTAGTCAGGTGATCTTCTTCATAGGATACCCCGTGTAAATAGAAATGCTCGAGATTGGGACACCGATCGAGGAACATGAGCAAGTCGTGTGAGCGCGCGACATGGATGAAGGACGTCTCCGTGATGTCAAGGGAAGTAAATTGTAACGGATAGATGAGGACTGCGGATGGTAAACTGGACGCCGTAATTTTCATTGAAACATGACGAAACGATGTACCACATGAAAAGATGTTGTCGTCCTCGTCCTCGTCCTCATCGTCAAAGGGTTGTTTCAGCCGCATGCCAAGGTGATGAAGTATCAGACCGGGAGATGGTGTGGCGATGTCGAGCAAATTGGTGGATATGGAGCGGTCCTCGAAAGTGATGGTGCAACCCTTCCAGCGACTTATATGAGGGAGGAAGTAGGAGATGATTGGGAGGAGACGCTCGAAATCCGCTAGGTTGATCTCAACGTGGAAGGGCAGCGGTGCAGAGTGGGCTATCCATAGCTCGGCTTGAGCGCGTATCGACTCGATGGAGCGGCGGTGCTGGTGGACAATAACGAGCTGCCATATCCTGGGTGATGAGACGCAGATGTCTCTCCAGAGCTTGCAGACTTTGCATAGGGTGAGCGGTGTATATGGCCCACCTGTCTGGCTGCAGATAGCGAATATTTGAATAAGCAGTTCTGGAGGAAGTGAGGACAGCGTTGGAGTTGGCCCAGTTGACCATTTGACGCTGCCATCGTCCCCCCTGCATCCGAGGGTCATCGTCAAGAACTGGTGCAAAATCTTGTAGACGTTCATGTCCAACGCTGTGGTGCCAGTCGCGGAGTTGTAACTGACTCTGCACTGGGTACAATTGCTATTTCTCGATGCTACGTAGTACAGCCAGCCCTTCAGATCTAAGACGACGAGGTGTTTTTGGACACACAGGTAGGCATCGTAGTCGTACACTTCCTCGATATCGAGTTGTTTACTCGTCATCCCCCTCCTAATCAATAATTGGCAATGGGTATGGGTTCTTCATCAATCTCACGAACCTCTGCTCGAGACGGGGGAGATATTCCTTTGCAAAATCATACAACTTGCCCTTGATACAAGCAGCATGCAGCTCCATAGGGTCGGCCCTTGGACATTCCAACAGGTCTTTGTACACGTTCTTGAGAGCAGATCGTTCTTCGACCGTGTCACAGTTGAAGAAGCCATAGTCAACTGCGAGATAATGTGGAGGATATGTGTTTGTTGATTGCGTGAAGGTTCTGAGACGCCACACAGTGGGCGCCTCGCAAGAGTTGCGGTTTAAGAATGTGTCCAAGTGGTTGATTCTTTTGCGTTCGGCGCTCAACCTGTACGCGTCGAACAACGATATGAGACTGTTTGATTCATATGCGGTCCAGAACTCTTTGAACGAACATCTCGAAATGAGCGTTCTGTACAGCCGAGGCAGCTCCTGTTCCCCTTGAGAACCGCAGCCGGTGCAGAAGCCAAACGTGAAGTACAGTGTCTGTATCACTTCCTCGGTCTGCGTGGGATTGGGATGATAGCCATTAAGTAACATCCCATACAGCAAGAACGAGAGTCGTTTCGCTTGAGGCTCCAAGTTGCGGGGGTCGTCTTCAGGATCAAGATATGGAAGCGCTGCTTCGAAGATATCACGAGCCCCGTTTTCGCCTTGAAAAACCTGCAGATTCTCCAGGAACCATGGGTAGTATCCACCTCGGTAACCCGCAGGTATTTCTTCATATTTAGATTTGATGTTCGCGGTAAGTGTCCCTTCCTGTTGCCACCGGCGGAGTTCTCGATGGCTGACTTTCATGTGGAGTAAAAGGCCAATGTACAATCCGAGGAGCTTTGACTGGTCGTACGCAGACGGGAAATTGGAGAACCCAAAGTCTTCCAGAGTCTCTTCGTCCTCAGGGAACTCATTGTCCCAGCAAGCGCGGTATAGGTAGTCTGCTGTATCGAGTGGCCGGCCAATAGCACACATAAAAAGGTGATCGGGGTTGTTGTTGTCATCTTCACATTTCTCGCTGCAGAACCATAGTCTACCACATTTGCGGCATTTTCTAGAAGTCTCCCTGTGACAATTGTTGCACTTGCCACAAGTCTTGGACGCCTTTGCAGGCGGAATGTCTCTGCTGCGGCTTTGCTTGTCCCTTTCCGCTTCATGGAGCCCCTCTCTGAAAAGCTGTGTGTCAACAGGAACCTTGTAGGACGTGGAGCACTTACTTGTGTGGTCCTGCATCCAAGAACCGCCGATAAAAGTCAAAATTTGTCTGAGCAGTTATCTCCTTGTTATGATACCACTGGCCATAGGATGATCGGGAAAGATGAGAGACTGTCATGGCAGCCGACGACTCTGCAACCTGGCCAATGTATGATTGAATGGGCTTCACCACCTCCCGTGCGACAAGGTTACGCATGTTCTTCAGTGCCAAATCGAATTCCATGTCCATCCCTTCTTGAAGCCCGTTCGTATCAGGGATGGACCACTGAGTATACAAGTGTCCATGACACCCTCTCGTCCTAAACGGAGCGCTGCCCGAGTGAAAAGACTGGAGGAAAATGTAGCAGAGAAAACATGACAATTTGCTGCATCCAATGTATGGGAATATCTCGCTTGTTCTACGTTCGATAGTGATGGTTTTCGCAAGGTGGAGGATGAGCTGTGCTTCGACATGTGTATGAAGGGGCTTGCCACGATGATTCCTCTGACACTTCCCGAACTCTTTCTCCGTGGTCTCAACCGTCAACTTTGGATTTATGAATTTCCGGACTGAATCTCGATCAAGGGATAGGCCGACATATTTGAGTACGTCAGCTAGCGAGGGTAAGGGGGACGGTGAAATCCGTGGTCGTGGATTTGACACCAGCAGAATAGATGTATTGCAGAAACCTGCAATGTTCTTTGCCGCTTCCAGTATTGTGGAGTAACAGGACCTGAGGCGACCTAAGAAGCGAATATTCACGATTAACTTGTGTGCGAGCGAAGCCTTCGGACAGGAATTTATGAATATCTCGACGGATGACATGTGCCGCATGGGATATGTCTTTTCGGCGAGGAGTCGTCGCCGGGTGAGTCTATCACCAGAGCGAAGGATATCGTCAAGTTCGTTGATCTTCGATTTAGCAAACTTCATGTAGGCATCATGAGTAGCCTCCGAATAATGACCAATATCGGCGTCATCACAGAATTTCGTAGCTTCGTTGTCGAAAGGAATGCTTTCAGGTGATTGGTTAACTTCTTTGAATTCTCCTAGGTTCTCCTGCAAGTTGTTGACATAATGATCGAGACGATGTTTGCTATAGAGGAGCAACTCCTGCCAGAGCGCGTCCTTAAGCTCTGTGACACCATACACTCAGTCTCGATCTTGGCCGAAGAAATCGACCTACTTTTTGACTCCGCGTGTTCGACGGCGGACGCAATACCTATTAGTAGCTTCTCAAGTGTGCTGCAAAACTTGCGGTGCACGCCTTTGAAGGCATCGTTCCGAGCAACGAGCAGCACGATTCTGTCTTCAGCAACTTGTTGAAGAGCCACACAAGTAACATCTTTCCCTCCCTTATCGCAAGACATCGCCTCCGCGAGCCTGTCGAGAAGGCGCCGCTTGAGCTCGTCTTCGCCATTGGTGAGCATCGCTGTGCGATCACTATCACCGTCCTCTTCCACGTCGGTGTCTCCGTCATCTTTCTCCACTTTTGGCCATATCTGACCGCCATTCCGTAGGGACAGGATATGGGTAAGACCGACGAATTGCTCGACATTTTCCCATCGAAAGCTACCCATCTTCGATTGGCGTGAAGATTGTCACTGGAGGGGACTTCCTGTAAGGCTCGTTAGAACTTGAGTTGGATGTGGGAGGAAACGAGCTTGATGGCGGATAAATTTTTTATGGGTTGAGTAGCGCCCATTTCGCCGTGGCGTGACCTTCCTTCGCTCTATCGACGACGCCCTACATGCGTAAATTCGTCGCGACCCTGGCGTGATGAGACCATTTGAATATCCCAATATTTACATACCACGAGGGACCAAGGTAGTTCTCAGCGAGTTCAGCGTAGCACAGGCCACCAGCTCGTACATGGAAAGCCAGCTGAATGTCCATTCACTGCCTACTGATTTTATCAGCCCGAAATGATTCGATGTGCGGCAGTCGGCCCTCCTGCCACTACCGGTGCATCATAATCTTCCAGCCCGTCCAAATGAGGAACGGATGCAGTCCTTTACTTGAATCAGAGAAGGTCGTGCTCCTAGAATCGCAAATGGTGGAAGTCAATGAGGACAGAGCGGAGGAACTTCGGCGACATACTTGCATGCGGAAGGCTTGCCTTGCTGTATTAGTTGATGTTTTGCCTGGTGGCTTCTCTGGTGAAACAAGTGCCTAGCTCGGGGCTACTGTTGCTTCAAGCTACCACCTGTTTCTCGAACACTTCCTCTGGTTCCAGGTGCCAAAGAATACACCAGTTATTACCGTGCAAAATGGGGATGAAATTATGACCACCAGCTCATGACATGTTGACAGGGACTAGCAAGGCCTATTCGCCACACGACCAACAGGGCAGAGGCAAAGCTCCTTCACCACGATGATGTTGCCTAGACTGACAGCGCAAAATCCAGTCGCGTAGTCCGCATACCAACCACGCATTGGCCCAATACCCTGGCACGCCGTAGTTGGAGCTTGTGAATGTGCCACGTCGGGCGATAAAAGCGATTGTGTCCTCAGCATCCAGGATGGCGTGTAGTCTCCACGAAGGCCAAGACGGTCGGATATGCGAAAGATCTCACCTGTGCGCAAACCGACCAAATCATCGTGAAATTTTATCGACCAGAAAGAGGTTGATTCGAGCTCGTCGTTACAATTCCAAAGAATTGTACGAATATTGCGGCGAGCAGCTGCTGCTGTTGCTGACTAAGCAAAACTGCACAGACGGACTGCCGATTTCAGACCCAGCCCCGAACTCTAATCTGCATATACACACGCCACCATCGCGCTCAACGTTCCGCGCAACTTTCCTCAAGGTCGTACCCTCCGCTTTCCACCATGCCAGGAGTCAGAGATATCAGGTGCGTTTCACGGACGACGACTGACACAAAACTTATGGTCTCTGCCAGCGCGGAAGCTTTCATCGCAGCCTACGCATCCCACCTAAAGCGGTCGGGTAAACTTGAGGTCCCAACATGGGTCGACCTCGTCAAAACCGGTTCATTCAAGGAACTAGCACCATATGACCCAGACTGGTACTACGTCCGTGCAGGTGAACTTTCAACGCGCAAGTTAGCATTTTCAAATCTCATATGATTCGCGATTCGTAGCCGCCGTTGCACGACACATCTACCTCCGCAAGGACGTCGGCATCGGCGCTCTGGCGAAGCTCCACGGTGGCCGTAACAGACGCGGTAACCGACCCTCGCACCATGGCGACGCTTCGGCATCCGTACAACGAAAAATCTGCCAATCGTTAGAGAAGATCGGTGTCCTTGAGCAGACTGACAATGGTGGCCGGAGAATCAGCCAAGATGGTCAGCGGGACCTGGACCGGATTGCCACGGCTGTTGTGGAGGCTGCAAAAGAGGAAGAAGACGAAGAGGAGGAGGAAGGTGAGGAAGAAGAAGAGGAGGAGTAAATGTCTTGGACGTATTCCCCCGCTATCATGCATACTCTGCGCGTGGTCACTCATGGGTGTTTTTTTATGACGATACGGTATGAGGCATGCATATATCTCAAAAAATATGGCACTCGATTACTTCTCTAATCAAGTCTCGACGGTTGTACCACCAATCGGTCGACATGATCCTACGACCATCATATGCAGGGAATGATTGTCTTCCCTCCGTACGTTTTGGTCTGCCTGGCTTAGGGGAAACTCGACTTGCTTTTTCTGTCTTCGAGATGTACTGACGATACCTAATTGGTTTCAGCTATCTTTTTAGTACGTATATCCTGTTGGGCAGCTCTTACCACCGAACCTATCGTACTGCCAAACCGCAGCTACCCGCGGAATCAACGTCACCAATATGGAGAGACCCTTTGAAAGTTTGGTCAACCCAGGCTACTGTACTCCTTCCAAGAATTCGTCGCTGTATCCAATGCCTGCGGTTTTCAAAAATTCAGCAAGGGGTGAAATTACGTAAGTAATTAGGGTCAGATAAGTCTAGTGATAAATTCAAGGTCAGCGCGGCCAAGCTCGCGGTCCTCCCTCTTATTCTTTGTTCACTTTGCGGATAGCATCTTCTATCCGCCTCTTCCTTCTTTACTTATACCAGTTGGGCCAACGCCTTTTCTTCATACTACTGCACGCTCACTAACATGGCACCGCTGGAACCACGTTCGCCAAACGGCAACCACGATGAACATTCGCCCAATCGTGAGACGACTATCCTTCCGAAAGATATTTCCTTGTCCATCAACTACCTTCCGACCAAGTTTTCAAGCGGATTACTTACCTCAACTCCCCGGAGGCGAAAGCCTAAACAAAACCCCAACGTTCCAAAACGTGGTGGGGGCAGGGAGGCTTTCAAGAAAGATGAGGCTCGTATGCCCGCTGAGGGCGACGAGGATTACGATGGGATAACTGGGGGTTGGTTTGGTGGAAAGGAAGGTGGTCATACCCGTCCTCGCATGCGTTGGAACAGGTTCAAATGGGTGTTGTTCATTGCCAACGTTTTGGTAAGTAGCATTAGTCCCGAGTCAGAGCTGGCGAACGACTGACAGGTGGTCCCGAATAGCTATCCATTTACGCTCTCACGGGCTTAATCTTCTGTCTACTCACCTGGTTCGATGTGTTCGAAAGGGCTGATATTGTCCGCGTTGGAAACCGCACAGAACTCATACTGTCCACTGTCGCTGCAACGTTGGCCACAGTAACATCCGTCATTGGCTGGGCGGGTGTTTTACTGAATAACCGATCTTTCCTTGCTGTCTATAGTTTCTTGCTCTGGATCGTCTTCGCATTTCTCGTTACTCCTGGCTATCTTACCTACAAACAACGTACTTTCAACTTGGAAGGCAAAATCAACGCTCAGTGGTCCCGCGATCTCGGTCCCGAAGGCCGTCTACGCATTCAGAACCGTCTTCACTGCTGTGGATACTATTCCCCGTTCGTAGAGGCCACTGTCTCCCAAACGTGCTACGCTCGTTCAACCCTCCCTGGTTGCAAATCGGCGTACTTCAACTTTGAGAAGCAAGTCCTTGAGCTTTGGTACACTATCGTGTTTTCGCTGGTACCTTTGCAAATTGGGATCATGGTGGCCGGTTTGTTGTGCTCGAATCATGTCACTTACCGCTTTGGCAAGGGCATGATGCCTAAGGCATACCGCCTGAGCATGAACAGCATGGCGGTCATTATGGACAACTATGCCAAGTAAGCGTTCCCTCGTCGTATCACGGATGATTTTCTGACTTGATACCTTTCAAGTCAATTGGCCGAACAGTACGGCACAGACGTTGCCTCGGATATCCTTGCCCGTTCTCGGTCGAGTCTCCGCCTAGACGGCACGCCGTCCTCGTCTGCCAGTGCCACAACCACTTACACATAAGCGACCTCCTAACATGCCCAGTCATCCCCTTACTATCCCGACCGGGAAATTTGGTTTTCCATACCCACGCGATCTCTGTGGCCTTTACTCTATTTTTTGGCTGACTTTTTCATCGGACGAAATGGTCTTTACACTCGTTCTAATTGACCTGTACTTACATACGGAGCTCTCCTTCTTGACTTACCTACTATGCGTACGGCGGCGTGCTGTATCTCCTGCAATCTACATGAATCTTGGCGCTCGAGCAAAGGGGTTATTTGTGACTATTGTGCAGTGTGGGTGTAATTTACTTTGACGCCTCTTGCCAACGTTCTGCCATATCCACCAACCTTTGCTGGTCCGCGAGGGTGCAGTGCGAGCGATGTCCACTTCGCGCTTTGCTTTCCAGTCGCCCTCGGTGTCTGACGAGAAAGGCGCGTATCGCATGCGTGCGCCCCGAAGTACTCGACCAGGATCAAACTTGCGGCACCACACGAACGAGCGACAACCAGAGTTGCTGTCCCAAAACAGAAAGCTTGCCGTTCTAATTGCCTTGCTCACCGTTGCCACGTTCATGAGCTTTGGCATGGCATTCTATCTGTTTACAACGAGGTGGACATCTCCAAGTTTTCCACTTCCCGTTCCCGCTGCTGACGACACCATCAAAGTCGCCCCGTTCAACGAGTGTAACGCACTCCTCGAACAACTCCGCATTGATCCGCACGTCAAGTTTTTGGCGTATCTGCCTCACAGCGGATTTCACAACCAACGCATCGCGTTCGAGAATGCTCTCGTGCTATCTTGCCTACTTAATCGCACTTTGCTTGTACCTCCAATACGCCTTGGCAGCAAAACAATACGATATTTGCAGTTCGATAAACTCCGTCGTTTTTTGGTACTCGGCGGGAAAGAAGGTCTTGAACATTGTCCGAACGTGCCGAGCGATGTACCGACGCCCGATGAATGCCTTGATTATGACGAGTATACCCTCGTGCCTTGGGAGTGGCTGATCGACCTGACTGAAGTGAAAACCCATCAACGCCTCGTACGAGTCTCCAACTTCACGACGTCCTGGCTGTTGGAGAATCTAAACATAACTGAAGATGATATGCTCCTTTTACGCGACACAGGGCCGTACGATTTTCGTTTTCTGGACTCGGTCCATGATATCTCGCCTTCTGGACACAGATACCTCGAATCCGTGTATATTTCCGATCTTGCCACCTCGCGAGCGAGGCTCGTGCAAATCGGGACGCTTTTTGGCTCGTCTCGGTTACGTCTGAAGCAAGAGGCGAACAAGCAGATTCGCCGAGATATCAGACGCAGCATGACGTTTACCAACCCCGCCCTCATCCAGACTGCCAATATGATTTACCGTGCTCTCGGTGGCGTCTATCTCGGTGCACACATTCGTCTTGGTGACGGTCACTTTATATACGATGCAAGGGACAATGCAAGGCTCATCTGGTGGAAGCTCGTTCAAGGCGTGGTCGGGCTCGATGTTCAGGCCGTTCTTGCCCTCGAAAGAGAGGCTTTGGGGATGACTGATGACGACGACGAGCTGGACCCTCCGCTTATGGTCCCTGACCTTCCCAGTCGACGAGTTCCTCATGCAGCGCTTCCGTCGCTCCCTGACTCGTTCTTACCTGTAAAGCCTTGCCGGGGACGACAGCATACGAGTGCTTCTCTTTCACGGCTCAACATCCCGCTCTTCATCGCAACGGACGCCATAGCCCCAGAAAGCCACCCCTTACTCGCACTGTTCCTAAACACGTTTCCATGCACTTTCTTTCTTTCAGATTTTGACGAGCAGACGGCCCACTTAGACCGAATCATAAACTCGTATGACGGGGTAAAGATGAAGTCGTTTCTACTCCCCTTTCTCGATGCTATGGTGGTTGGAAATGCGAGAGAGGTGGCGATCACGGAGGATAGCACGTTTAGCGCGTTTATTATGGATGTTTTGTGGAGGAGGTATCATGGGTGGGAGATTGTACAGCGCGGGTGATTGATTCGTGTTTTTATATTGAGTCAAATTGGGTTTTTATTGTTTTTTTTTACTTCAGGTATTTGTATGCGATGTTGTGCCCGATAGTTAGTCGTGAGTGCTGTCAATCGGCCGGTGGGATTTTGTTCGAGGGTTTTTGGTGTTCTATGCATCTCATTTTTTTCTTCAGAATAACTGATAGCCAAGTAGATCCTGATGAGGTGCGACCGCACTGCCGTCGCCGCTCGCCTCTAATGCAGTCTTGGGACAGGGACTACGCCTTCCTTATCCGGTTGGTAGAGCAGGTGACGTCACACGAGACACCGTATACAGTGGTAGCTCACTGAAATCTCCCTCCTATCCCCTCTCCTTGTGCGACGATACGCGACATGGACGCCACGACCAGCGACCTTCAAGCAGAAATCCACAGGCTGCGCCATGAGCTGCAAGCTGTTACCGTCCAGCACGAGCTGGCCGATCAGGAGGGGGAGCTTATCACAATCGCCGAATACATCTTGACGAGGTTGGAGCAGTTGGGGGTCACGGTATGTGAACGTGGACGTTTCGAGCGATGTGTTGAATTGCGGTTCTTAGTCCATCTTTGGTGTGCCAGGAGACTTTAACATGCGTGAGTTGTGCACTTGTATGCAGTTAAATGCGACTCAGTGTCTGCCCGTTTAGCGTTCTTGGTGTGCATTGTGCTATTGTTGAGGTTGCTTGGCGACTGTTCTAATCGTGCACCTCCAGGATTATGTTGAAGACCACCCGAGAATCGAATGGATTGGTAACTGGTATGTTTTATTTTTTTTGCAAAGTTCGTGTGAGTGATGCATGACAAGACACCTTTGCAGTCACGAATTGAACGCGGCATATGCTGCCGACGGGTACGCAAGAGTCAAGGAACATAGCATTGGGGTAGTCGTTACTACGTCAGTTGTCCTCTTTGTTTTCGACGTCCGGTTTGTCATACTTGCCGCAGGTTCGGTGTCGGAGAGCTGAGCGCCATCAACGGTATCGCAGGCGGTAAGTTTGTTAATGTGTTGGAGGGTATTGGAGTTCGAGGTTTGGTCAAGCATTTTCCGAGATGGTTCCTGTGCTGCACATTGTCGGCGTTCCCAGCAGTGTCCAGCAGAAGACGAGACCCCTTCTTCATCACACGCTTGGAGACGGCAGGTAAGAAAGCGAAAGCTTGCATCTCGAATCTATGAGACGGATGTCTTGCACAGGTTCGACGCGTACACTAAAGCAGCAGAGCAAGTTACCACCTCTCAGGCTAACTTGATGAACAAAGCACACGCTGCAGCGGAGATCGACCGCGTCCTTACAGATTGTATCACACGTGTATGCAACGCGTCGAGGTAATATGTCTCCTACTAACCCCATTTAAAGGCTCGACCGGTTTATCTGACGCTACCGACCGACTTGGTTGGCGAGAGAGTTCCGGCGAAGCGATTGAAGGTTCCTCTGCTGCATACACCTCCACCGAACAATCCCAACGTGGAGAAAGAAGTACTCGATGAGATCGTCGAATTGATTGATGAGGCTGCCGGCGACATCGTTATTGTAGTCGACGCCTGTGCCATTCGCCACGACGTGCAGCAGGAGGTTAATGATCTGCTTACGAAGACGAATTTCCCTGTGTACTCTGCGCCGATGGGCAAAACCGCAGTCAGCGAGGAGCACAACCGCTATGGAGGGGTGAGTGGACGATTTGGACGTGTATACGCTACGACTGACCTCTGCTATTCAAGATCTACATTGGTTCCATCAGTAACCCAGCGATCAAAGACAAGGTCGAAAAGGCTAAGTTGATTTTGTCGATCGGCGCCCTCAAGTCTGACTTTAACACGGGAATGTTCACGTACAGCATCCCAGCTGTGCGTACTGTTGAGGTTGGGTATCTCTCCCTGCGTCTTACCCTATCATTGAAGCTTCTTGTTAGTTACATTCTGACCACACTCTCGTGCGCCATGCACAATTCCCAGGAATTGGAATGAAACTTTTGTTACCGAAACTGACTGCTCGATTGAGGGGGTTTCATGACGGAGCTGAGCAATTGGCGGTTCCGCCTTTCAAGCTGGACGTCCCGAAGGAGAGTGACGATCGCATCTCTCATTCCTACTTCTGGCCTCGAGTTGGAAGATTCTTTAGGAAGAAGGACGTTGTCGTTGCTGAAACAGGTGAGAATTTTGTGCAAATGGATGGAGCTGTCGACCTCATTTGATCGATAAAGGGACGTCGAACTTTGGTATTTTGGATGTTCCCTTGCCAGATGAATGTGTCTTTGTGAGCCAGATTCTTTATGGCAGTATTGGCTGGACAGTTGGTAAGAGCTCTTGGCACTCTCAGGCTCGAAGGCGTTCAGCTGACGTTCGTTTTGTAGGCAGTACTCTTGGGGCTGCTATTGCCGCCCGTGACAAGAAACTTGGCCGCGTCATTCTGTTTGTGGGGGATGGTAGTATGTAGGTCACGACCACTGATCACTCAAGCATATTGGTAACTCGTTTCGTGCAGGCAACTCACTGTCCAGGAGCTATCCACAATGATACGTTGCAAGCTTACGCCTATCATCTTCCTGATCAACAATCAAGGTTACAACATCGAGAGGCTCCTTCACGGTATGGAGAGGTAGGTGTGGCATCGCGTCCGCTCTAGACATGGTTTTAACTTCATGGCAGGAAATACAATGATATTCATAACTGGTGAGGCGAGTTCCCTCCGTCACCCTCATATCTCTGATCATGTTTTCAGGAAATGGACGTCCCTTCTGACCACCCTGGGCGACGTCGACGGCACGCAGTCCAAATCGTACACCGTGCGCGACAAGGCAGGGCTGGACAAACTCCTCGATGATGCCGAATTTGCCAAGGCAGGCAAGATACAGCTCGTAGAGGTTGTCATGGGCAAGTATGACTCTCCGCGGGCGCTCAAGGCGTCTGCGGAGCTGGCGTCGAAGCATGCGGAGACATCTGCGAGGGAAATGTAATGGCGCTTCTTTCTTTTGAGTAAATTATGATGTTCGCTTTGGGGTTGCCCTGATTCGTGTTTGTATTTGGTAGTGACTGTACAGAATTCTGCACCGACATTGAAGAGAACAATTGCAGGACTGTCAGGGGGTCAAAGTACTTTTCAGGCGAGTGCGCGCTCGGCCACGTGACCGACGCGTTCATGTGGGCGGCGCCTTGGTTTTGTCTGCAGAACAGGGTGCACGTGTATCTTGTCTCTTGCGAAAAGTATACCGTTGATTTACCCAGCCAGCTCTATTACTACGCCCTCCAGGCCTTGTACCATCCCTGGACACCTACGCAGCCGCATCCGAGTTAGCGATTTCTGGTTGAGCTTGCGCCATGTCCGACGATATACCCCGGCGGTTGGGAAACTACTGGCTCGAGAGACTACTGGGATCCGGCTATTCCGGTTGGTAGTCTGTCTTGTCATAAGTTGTGTCTATACTGAGAATGGGGCATCATTTGCATAGGTTCGATCTTTCGCGCGTACAACGTGTACACTGGTGCCTTCGTTGCGCTGAAGGTGCAGGACGTTGGCCACGAATGCCCTACGAACCGATACGAAGAGCACATCTATCCCCTACTTCAAGGCGGGGAAGGATTACCCAAGCTCTACGCGTCAGGTGTGCAAGGAAAATGGCATTATCTCGTCATCAGTTTGCTGGGATCGAGCCTCGACAACATCTACCGCAGCAATGGGAAGCAAACACTTGATCTGAGAAGCGTTTGTTCGATAGCTATCCAAGTGGTAAATCTCGTTCCACCATCATTGGCATGTTTTGAAGGCGAAAGAACGCTCATCGACGACGCCTTTCCAGATAACACGTCTCCAGACCATGCATAATCGAGAGGTGCTCCACCGAGATATCCAACTTGGCAATTGTGCGATTGGTCTTCCTCCCAACGAGACCACGATCTACATGATCGACTTTGGATTTTCAAAGAGATATATCCATCAGTACACGCGTCGACACCTGCCTGATTCAAGGCAAAAAAGGCAGTTTCTTGGAAATTATTGGTTTTCATCCGTCAACGTGCATTGTAAAGGCAAGGGTCAGTCCCCCCCCCCGCCTTTCTCACGCTCGAAACGAATGCCATGAATCCACTAGTACCGACCAGGCGGGACGACCTAGAAGCTGCAGCTTTGATGTTCATACATCTTCTCACGCCAGGTGGCCTTTCATGGACCCGAAATGGTGTCCCCAAAACAGAGGAACAGCACTGGGTAATAAAACGGGCAAAATTGGCCGCTCGACCTGAAGACCTCTGCCGCGGGATGCCCTCAGAATTTGAGGAGTTCCTGAGGTATTGTCGACGGTTGAAGTTTGCTGAACAGCCTGATTATGAGAGGTGGATCGATGAGTTTAGAGAACTTGCTCGTGAGAATGGTTTCACGGACGTTGATAAATTTATCTGGCCACCTCCTCCCCAACAGGTATAGCATGCACCTTCCGGTTCTCGCCGTCGGGGCTCTGAACACTATCTACAGGTGAAACCAGTTCGGCCCCAACAACTGGGACGTGTTACCACGGTGGAGATGGAGAATGTCTTGAACGGTCTAGCCAAACTCCAGCTCAATAATCGGCCAATCTTGGCGGATCAGACGAACGTGCAGGGACCTGTTGCCGCTGCGGGAGCGACCAAGCCTGAAGCCAAGAAGGCTGCGGAGGTGGTCGAAGTCAGCAGCAACTCGTCCACTGGAAGTGGGGCTCGGAAAGCAAAAGCAAACTTGCCGCCTCGCACTCCCGTTAGGGTAAAGAAAGCTACTCGACTCTTCACGCTCAGGGCTTCTGTATCACGCGCGACGGATAATGCAAGTCTCTCTGGTGTTGTAGCAGAGTTCACCACGTTCTTGAGGGAGACTGGATCGTCAAAGACGTTGACCAAGGAGGGTTTCGCATTCCTGGATGCTCTCTACAAACAACTCGCCGATCCATCCGTCTTTGTGGAGCCGTTGCGAACGTCAAGGACGCGTAGCGCGAACCACGAGAAGCAGCCGCAGTTACCGCAACCTGGTCATGTGAAGTTGGACGTAGCGGCAAGATTACGGCGAGAAGTAAGTAGGGCTCCTGATAACAAGGCACTTGCGCAGATGGTGGCGGATTTCGGGTCTGTGACGAATAAGAGCAGTGGGAGGACTGTCACGAGAGATGGGTTTGCGTTTTTGGAGGGCTTGGCTTCCCGTTTGAAGGCGTTGAACTAGGAGCATATGGGGTTTGCCATGCTCGGCACGCGGGTATCTCGACTTCGATGAACATATGGGTCTCGCTTCTTCCCTACCATCCGTCCGTCGTTGAAGCACTGGGTATTCCTGTTTGCCGTCGTAGCGTACCATAACATTTTTCTAGGACAACAGGGGATCACACTGAGAGCACCATCCTGGGAATTGTATCTACTAATTGTCGAGTACTTACAAGATCGACTTCGGCTGCAGTATGTTGTTCGGTTTTTGGCACAGCCACCTGAAACTTCGGCCAACTCCGTCAACTGGCCACCCCAATAAAATGGTCCTGCTCGTTTTCATCACCTTTCACTTCCTTTCTTCAATTCCTTCCTCGGCTTCTCCTCCCACCCGGTCGGAGGGCTTTAGACGACGACCACGACGACCATGAGTGCTCAATCAAAGAAAGGCGTCACGACGATCAAGCAAACAGAAGTGGTTATACCCGACCTCAGCATTAAAGAGTTGTTGGGCGCCATACCGTAAGTTCACTGGTTAATCGTGCTAGAATTCGGTCTCACTTTTTTTTTTTCTTTAGTTCTCATTGCTTCAAACGATCGGCGTTCCGCTCGTCACTGTACATGTACGTTGCCGACTTTACTTGCGTCTGTGCCCTAATGTTTTCGCGACAGTGCCTGGGACTGCGTGGTAATCGGTGCCATTTACAAAGCTGCAACCTACCTTGACACGTTTATCACGCCTGCTGCAATCACCCTTCCTCATCCCATCCTTTATCCAGTGGCTCGCGTCTCCCTATGGGCACTCTATGGTTTCTGGTCTGGGCTTTTCGCGACCGGACTCTGGGTTGTAGCACACGAATGTGGACACCAAGCATTCTCTGAGTCCAAGTTCATTAACAACAGCGTGGGCTGGGTGCTCCATTCAGCGTACGCGATTTTTTTTGCTACTCGGCTCACGATCACGTGATTGACACGATCATTCGATTTTTCTTTTTTGTGTTCATTTTCTCGGAATTATTGAACAGTTTGGGAGTACCATACCATTCATGGAGAATTACGCATGCCAAACACCATGCCTCGACGGGTCACATGACTCAAGACCAAGTTTTCGTTCCTAAAACACGTTCGCAGCTCGGATTGTCTGCTTTTGATCCTACGAAGGAGGACATCCTTGGGTCCAGCGTCAGTGATGAGGTCATGAAAGAGCTTTGGGATGCACTCGGTGACTCGCCCATCGGTGCGACTCTCGGTGCTGCCAGTTACTTGGTAAGAGGAACCCCAGATCAAGTTGGTCGTAAGAGGTTAACTTCTCGATCAGATCGGTGGGTGGCCCGCATACCTGATTCGTAATGCATCGGGACAAAGGCGGTACCCCAAGGGCACAAACCGTACGTCTTATCAGATATGCGTAAGAGGCGGGGATACTAAATCAAAGTAGACTTCAACCCTGACGCAGTGATGTTTGCACCTCACCAGTACGGTGCGATTATTCTGTCTGATCTTGGGATTCTTCTGTGGCTCGCTGGCATTATCGGTTCGAGCTACGCTTTCGGCTTTGCGACAGTTTTCCGCGTGTACCTTGTCCCTTACCTATGGTGAGTTTTGTTGCATGGCGTGCTTGTCCTTTATGAACGATTCGAGCCAGGGTCAACCACTGGCTGGTGTTGATCACCTTTCTCCAACACACCGACCCTCTTCTTCCTCACTATCGTGCTTCGGAGTTTACGTTCCCTCGTGGTGCCCTCGCTACGCTTGACCGCAACCTCCTCGGTGATTGCGGAAAACTCATGGCTTGGATTGGCGCTCACGCAACGCATGGTATCTCGGAGACTCACGTCTTGCATCACGTTTCTAGCAAAATTCCCCACTACCATGCGTACGCGTCCTGGTTATCTTGTTGTCGTGTTGTATTAAGGTGTCCTTTGCAGATGGGAGGCATCCGACGCTCTCCGCAAGCGTTTGTCACAGGCTGGTATTGCGCTTCAGGGTGCTCCTGGTGGATGGAGAGAGGTATACCGCGTATTCCAACAGTGCAAGGTACTTTCCAGGCGGTCATGACTCAACATTGTACTAACCACTCATCCCAGTTCGTCGAAGATGAGGGCAACGTCATCTTTTACAAGAACGCCCAGGGTCTCGCAGCTAGCAGGCCTAAATTCAACGATAGCAACGAGAATGCGAGCGACTCGGGTGTCGAAATAGACAAACTCTAGATGGGCTTTCAGGGAAGAAAGATGGCCCTCCCTCGCTCTTTTACCACTACCTAGATGGCCCCCGGTGGTTTTGTTGGAAATACCCAATCATTAAAAGATAGATGTCATGATGCCTCGGGGCGGCTCGCGAATCGGTAGTCTCTAGAGGGCTGCTCTTATGTGTTACCCTAATTTTCTAATGAAGATGTCAGCAATCTCGAATATGTTTCGCTTTCTGCGAGTTTCCAGGCTGGTTCGACATCTTGGCGCGTTCAATGCTACGTCCCTCGCCCCACAAGAAGATACTCGGACCTCCCTTGTTATAGTCTGGCAGTACAATGTTCTTGTGCCCCCCGTGCAACGCTGTAAGATCATGGCTGGTATTCGTACGTATGATGGTCAGCTGGGCACTACTGACACGAATTCTTTCCAAAAAAAGGCGGTATCTGTTTGGCAAAGGCTTTGGTTTCAAACAATGCGCGCCGCGGAAACTTCGAGGTTTTTGTCAAAAGCGATGATCGATCATTGACATCGCAACTGAGGTGATCTCATACTTTGCTGTGTATTCATCTCACTCGCCTTTGGATAGATATGTACGCTCGCCTGCGCTGAAAACCGGCGATACCTCCGATCGATGGAACGAACAAACCCGGGGGTGTTAATGAGCTGTGTAGTTGCCAAGCTGTGGCCGACAGTTGGGGTTAGGTCAGGACACTTATTCTGATATACAGCCTCTGTCCCGTTTCGGGACATTGCAGCACTCAGTCTAACTACTTAGCCAGGACCCTGGTTGAAGAGCATATCGTGGGTAGTTATTTCACCGATGGTTCGAACACATCTGGCACAGCTGGCGTTACGTTTCCACAGCACGCCGAGGCTTTTACACCTGGCACCAAGTCGTCGTCCATCTCCACGAGCTAGCTTCGTATCTTGTGTCTCGTCAAATACGGATTTTGCACAGGCCTGCGTACACCGCTTACTATCTACTCCGAGGAAGCATCTTCACGACGATAATGTAATGTATTCCTTGGCGTATCCCGGTTTGGTATCACCTCTTTTCTGATATTCTGTCGAGCAGATCGAACTGGCATCTGTGCCAACCGGTCGTATAGATATCCGTTCCGTTATCTTCAGCCATGCTGGGATGTCCCTTGCGTCTCAATCCTGGGCAGGCTGTGTACCATGAACAAAGATCCATCGACAGAAGCGTGCGTCATCTCCCACGTACCACCCGCCGCAATTTCGCTCTTTTCCATCTAAGGGGGCACTGGTGATTTCCTTGAAAGTACGCCTCGCCAATATTGATACAACCGAGTCGGGTGATTATAGCCGGTTCGCGGTGTCTTCACGGCCGTGTTCCAACCGGTTTCTACGTCATTTACCATCTTCCTGTACATGGATTGGTCCCCAGGCTGGGGTCCTTGTTAATGTACCAGGTGCGGTGCAGCGTGTTTATCTGTCTGTATCTGTATCTGTAAATCTGGCCAGGACATCGAAATACCAGCGGCACTCCGAAAGCGTTGAACGTGACATGCAGCTTATCTTGGCGGCGTTCTCTCCCCGAGGTGCTCCTCGTCATAAACGAAGCAAAGGCTGGGTTTCATGAGACGTGGAGGTCGTACATGGAATGTTCAATGTCTTTTAAAATGTTCATGGACAAATCCTTATAACTATTAGACGAGAGTATGCATGTGGGTAAAGCTTCGAATGCAGGTAAATGGGCCGTGACTTCAACGCCGGGCTCCAGTAGGGTCACCTTTTCAAATAATAGACTTGGTGCCATTGATTTTGAACCCCAAGTTTGATTTCCCTCGTATTTCCATCGGGATTGTTACGCTCAGGAGCAGTCGAGATAAGTAGTAACCCAGACCTCCACGTGTGTGACATCTGCGTGACCGCCGACTACTGTATGGACACTACCAAGCGGCTGACGGCGTACTTCACAAGTTACTCCGCTCTTACTCCGGTCTCTCCAAGTTTTGGTGCGCCGCATCATCATGTCTAGATGCAAAACTTTAATCGTTCGTCGTCCATGGTGTGCGGAAGCAGGAAAAGTTATCTCGCACGATGGATGCCTCATTTTTCTGGTCCCACTGGCAGTGTACTTACGCCCGGTCAGGACTCGCCGATGCTGTTCTTGATAATACGGCAGATGATAGCGTGATGCGACGTTCAGATTGCATGCAAGGGCTCGCTGCATTAGGACGACATCGAATCCCATCTGCCATCGTCCGCCGCATTGATTCGCGAGGCCTCGTGGATCGAATGGCTGTGATACTCTGACGGATCTACTACTGAGCAGAAACGGATGACGGTGGGAATCACACCTCTCATTGAGAAGACGGGCGTTCCAGAAGCTTGGTTATCTGGCGTCTGTGCTCGCGTTATGTGAACGGTCTTCCGTGCTAGTCTCGGACTGGATATTTCGCACCTGATAGGTCACCGAGATCCGTGCGTATTTGTCTGCTGGTAGCAGATCCAGGTTTCGGTCTAACTGGAACACTTCTTTGTTTAGCAAGTCAAGTTGGGTTCTGAGAGCAAAGGGAGCCTGTATGTGGTCGGGACGAAGACGGTGCAGCTCGATGAAGAGTTTCCGATCTCCTGGGCCAATATCTCCATTACTTCCACTGCACGACGTCGGCTTACTATTCCTCGGGAATCAGGAATTTGAATTTGAGACGGCCTTGGTGCCTGTCAGCCTTGCAAGGTTAGGTTTGACGACACAATTGCAATTGATCGTTCCCCTTGCTTTCGCCCCCGTTGCTCCTGGCACTCGTGGGACCGTCCGACAAACCTGTGGGGGGCCTCACGCTGTGACCTTTGCTGCGTTGAAAGGCGTCTATCGGGACGGTATCCCGACTACAAAAACTCGCAACATGAGGCATGTAATCAAGGCGCTTCATGACCAGATGAGATGAGTATAAGGCTCTGGGCAGCGAAAGAATCACAATGGCCCCTATGAAAGTCCCTCCCTCGAACTTATTCACAAATGTCTACGTCCCCGCCCCAGGAGGACAGACTTCCAGTGCAAGTACCTTCCTTCGGGAACAAACAATCACATTTATCGTAGGTAAGGATTTCGGGGCGGTCTTACTCGCTCCGCGTTCATTTCGCCGCGCCAGCCTGCTTGTTCTTCATTGCGTTATTTCTTTATCTGTTTGTGCGGTTGGGCGGCAGCCGTTTCGCTCTGTCCGTTGGCGCACCTCTGCGACAAAGTACGGTTCTATTCTTTGGATGATTTTCGTTTTCCGTTGGAACATTAAATATAGCGCGTTTAACAGGACACTTTGCTTCCCGCAGAGGTGGGCTATCTCATGTCGAGGCCAATATCGCCACTGCCAGACCTCAACATGGTGCACCTCCCCCGTATCCCACTTTATATTTGGGGTTCTTGCCGTACACCGCACGAATGTGGCTGATAAGGTTCTATACGGCGCGTTTCCCGGATGGGTTACGCCACGCTGCGGCTGTTTGACCGGTACCTTGGACATGTCGCCCACAGAGATGTCGCCACAACCCAACCCCTCGTTAATCATTGATCAGACTCCTTTCTATGACAGCCTGTCCGTGAGGTCCGCGCTTACGACCAATCGCGAGCTTAGTCTACGGCTTTGTTTATGATTGTGGGTTCACTCGGGGCACTTGTACATACGACAATCTCGGGACTTCTGCTATATATTCGAGTTATATATGATCGCGATAGAAGGCGAGGAGGGGGAGAGTGTCGGAAAACGCCGGTCGGTAATTGCCCTTCTTCCAACTCCCATCATCATGCACCCACACAACGAACGGCTGGGCGCCAACCTCGGCCCTTGTCCTTTTCAATTCTTTCTCAAGTTCTTGTCTTTCGGTAAGGTGAAAAAAAGCCACACAGACACATAGCATCATCGTCAAGCATCGTAGCAACCTCGCATTGGGTTTTCTTGGAGGTCATGGCACGTATTTGTATTTTCTGCAGGGTTGGAACAGGAACAAGTTTTATAACACGTACTAAAAGCTGATCAACCAGGCAGATGCACGTAATCGATGGGCGGTGCTTGGACAGATAGGAAATATCGAGACCTTGTTGTTCTCCACTCTGTGTGTCCGCCAGAATCGGTCATATACCGTGCACAGTCCCTATCAGTTATAAACTGGAGTGGCTGCGCGGCCGTGGGCTCTTCCTTCTTAACTCGAGTGTTAGTTGCTTCACCTCCTTCCTCAGACATACACCACCCACCCCGACTTAACTCGAGCACATCGATGCCAGACTCATCGTCCTCAGGCCCTCCTAACCCATCTTCCGCACCATGGGTCACCGTACTCATCATCGTAGCCGTTTTCAGTACGTCGCGTCCAAAGCCACTACCCTCAGCGTCTCGTTCTGATCCGGGTCGGCGGTCCATGACATTTGCTCTCCTCCAGTCATGGTCTTCATAGTGCTGTTCGCGCTGTTGCGCGGCGCTCTGTGCTTGCGCGGTTTCGTGTTGCAGAAGCAGCAGCAGCAACTGCAACTGGGAGGAGGGAGAGATGTAGAGGCACAGCATCGCGGGAGGTCTTCGTCCTTTGACTCTGCATCGACGTCCATTTCGCAGCCTCTCCCGCTTTATCCTAAACCGCCGTCGTACAAGTCTCGAGAGACTTTGTCCTGTCTGGCTGGTGCGGATTTGACGACAATGAATCACTCCCCGCGTCAACATCCTTGAACGGTGTCACAGCACCCGCCGTTTCTTGCTTGGATATAGGTAAAGACTTGTGCATTGTGGTCGGGTCCGGTCGCTTTGACGACCGTTCTTTCGCCAGTTTGGAGCTCTTTTTTTTTTTGCCAAGGACACTCGCATCAGCTCGGATTTTTGTATAAAGGAATATAAAGATACCTATACACCGTCTTGTACCACGTCTTGCTTTCCCAATTGTAGCCTATATGTTATGGGGACATTCTACTTCTACCTCTTGAATATAACAAGGGTACCGAATATAGGGTTAAATAACTTAGAAAGTTCAGAAAGAACTAATCCAAAAATTCTCTGTTCGAGGTAGACTGTGAACTAGATACATAGTCTCTACGACCGTACAGGACCGTAGTGCGACCTGCTTGTACCGGAATCTAGGAGAAAAATCTACGAGATAGAGCGAGAGGCATATGATAGCTTACGGCCTATGACTTCCATTTCGCCTTCGACGCTTTTTAGCCGCTTTTGCTCGCTTGAGTTCCTTCCTAAACGTCTCCACGTAAACCTGCCCTTCCCTCTACTCTAGCCGCAGCTCTCAGACCCGAGAATGCATGAAGCATCTCCACTGCCAATGCCCAATGTTGCTCTTGCGTATCCAGGACAAGGCTTTTGTCCGAAACCAGGGGACGAAGTTCTTGAGAGCGGGTTTGGCACGTGATGGTCCCCGAGTCGCGGAGCGAGAATACAACAGGGACCACGGCGGACTGAGACGGGGCTCTCGATGGGCGCGAGGCTCCGGACGGGCTAGACCTTGGAGGTTCCCCATTTGTCCACTCTGTCGCACGGGTTCATAGAGCCAAAGACGAGGAGGACGAGAACGCGTAGGCGTTTGCCAGTGATGAACGACGTATCCGACACTGTACATCGTCAGCGCGGATCGTCGGAGGAGACCCGTGTCCGTCTGCCAGTCTTGTTTCCGGTACCGAGCTGGAGCACCTCGCGGCGGGGCCATCCATGCATGGGCCATCATCTTGGCTGTCCCGTCGTGCATCATGGGGCATCCGAAAGTCTTCCATCGAAAGGACGGTGAGATGGTGGAATATGAGGATTAGGCTTGCCAAAGGTCCAAGTGTTCCACCCATCAAAGGTTTCAGAGAATGTGCCTCTAATTCGCAAAGGTATTGATTCGAGCGAGAATTCTCTGAAAATACCCGTCGATGCAATATTTGAGAACCTGTAGATCTCCATAATCGAGGCTACCCGCTAATTGGTCAAAGAAGCAGACCCATCATCGGCGCAGCAGTGACGTCTTCGAGAACGAACTTGGCAAACTGGTTGAAGTGTCGAGCTTGATGAGTCGCATGAACTGCATAGGCCCCATCAAGCCGACCAGCCCGCAGTTCGACGGTGGTCAGTGATGATTTGAAAACGGCCTCAAAGCGGTCCCAGGCATTGTCACCCGGAATTGAAGTATCCAGGTGTTGGAGGGTTGGAGACGCCAAATGCGCCATCGCCGGGAAAGCCTGCGTCGACTTTCGTCAGGTTCCGCGCTTGACGGATGTATATGGAGATCCATGGCATAGCTAGCTCCCCGCGAGGGTTCGCTACACGAGAACTCCTTGAGCTTGGGGCAGCGTTCGTTGAGAAACGAACGTCAATTTACAATGCGGCCACTTTCCCCCAGGAAATTGCAGAAAGACAAGAGTCGGTGGTACGAAGAATCGCATGAAGGGAAATAGCTCGTCGCTGTCGCCCTCCCAGGAAAGGTGGACCAAGTTTGGAAGTAGAGGGGACGAAGTCGTGCTCGGAAAGATGCTCGCTCTCATTCCGGCCACAGCAGATGGATGTCAGGAGCCTTCGGGTCTCTCAGTGATACCGACTGACAGCCAACTCAGTAGGGGGTACGGGCAAGTCCGGGCAGAGTCCTGCGTACTTCTTGCATCTGGGTGTGATCTTCATCATCAAGCGTCTCGGGGGTTTCAAGTGCCTGCAGACAGGCGCAAACCATGGTAACAATCCCCTGCACCAGCAAACATTTATGCATATCGGCTACGCCGCGGGACCACTTAGGTGTGAAGGATGAGCTGTTGCGCAAAACGGGTGAACTCACCTGATGCATACGCGATGGGAGGAGAGCAGCCAACGATTCTGCCGCAGATGATGAATATCCTAGTCTCCCCTAGGCAGACCAATATAGTAGGAAGGAAGACAGTCGTTCCTTCGAATATCCAGGCGATGGATACGAAAACTTGTTTGTCTACTGCGGGCGCGAGCCCAGTGGACACCCGCTGTTGTTCCACATCTGTCTCAGTTGCTGACCAGTGACTTCGCGGCAGAGTGTCAGAAATTATCGCGTTGCAAATGCTGGTACGTTGGACGTTGCGTCGGGCAACAAAGAGGTATGGCTGAGGTTGAATGTAGCGTAAGGCGTGGACGTACAAGGTGCGTGGGGTTCGACTTGTCTTACCCAGGCTAACTGGCGTCTCGAATCTTCGACTTGCTTCAGTCCCTTGAAAATATACATGCAGCGCTTTTCCACTCGTTGAACCGAGGAAACGATGGTACATTGGACGCCAAACTAATGCTACGATACATGGCACGTCCCAAATCGACGCTGGTAGTGACTTTCAAGCGCGTTCACATCACCGGATCTGCTATCAAGTCACAATGAAGACACGGTCCACGGAAAAGAGGTGCACTTGCCAGCTGTGGGTTTGGTGTCGCCTTGACCTCCCCTGTTTTTCGTGTCATATTCTGAGGACAGGGTCAGTGACCGCGTCTCAATTGCGCATGTTGGGCGGCACTAACCGCTAGGGTCACGACTGGCTGCTCCGGCCCTTTTGTTCGCGCCAGGCTCCTTAGCGTCTCCTTTTGCGAGCCTCTCGGCCTCTCGCTCTGTGAGCGCCTCGTCTGGGATCTTTCGTGTAGCTTCCTCCGGGGCGTGCTCCACTGGCTTGTCACCGACGAAAGTCTGCGTAGGCATGGATATAACGAAAACTCGGAAAGGTGTGTAGAAAAACGTTGCTGCTCGCAAGTTGGAATTTCGATTCTTATATGTTGCGTAGATGTGTGTGACGTCACTACATACCATACGGAAAGCAGACGCACCGGTGCATTAGGGGTGCCAGCTTCGAGTCACTGCGCTCTTGTTCAGACGTTCAACGTTAAGGCCAAGTTTCGGGAATACTCGTCGCCCACGAAGGGGGACTTGGCTCATGCATCCCCGTCAGAGATTAATTTCAGATCCGCTGTAGGCCAGAGGATACGAAGTCGGCCTCGCTCAACACTCAGTTGCAGCGCATTCGCCGTCTCTTCGTCAACGAGGTTACTTGTCTCGCATTTGAATACATCCGTGAATGCGACCAATACCCTTCTGGCTCCCTCATCGTTTTGGGAATGTATAGGCAAGGCCACATTGGCATCGCTCGCTCCGACATGTCGGGCCTTGCATGAACCGGCTCTCGATGCCCTGTGGATGAAACTCGATGGGCTCGACCCGCTTATCCGGTTGCTGCCTACGTGGATGTGGACGAAAAGGGCATTTATTTGCTCCTGCCAGTTGGTGTAATGCTGACCACTTTTGACTCGTAACTCACACTAACTATAGATATGGACGTACACGAGGGAACAAAACATTGGTGAACGTTCCGCAAATATGCGAGCCGCGTCACATCCCTCTGCGTTCCATGTTGGACTGACTACAAGTGTTCAAGTTAGTTCAGACTAGTGGATCACGACACTATATGGCCCCGCGCTAAGGTTCCTCTCAGCCCATCTCGATAGCGACGACGTTACAAAACGTCACGATAGAGCTCACTGCGGGCCTCCCATCGTGGTTCCGCATCAATAATGTCCCCGGGATAACCTTTCGTCTTGACATCACCCTGATCACCCCCCTCTTGGCGTTCCGTTTCCCTAACCACAATCGACTTGGACGGTTTCAGCCTCGATAACGGGAGCTTTTCGACGTGATGGCCAAGACCTGGCCCAGCCCCCGTATACCCCTCGCAGTCGGCAGCCGTGACGTGTTTCGGGATAGTCCGCGTGCCAACCCACCAACGCCTTGATCTCACTCCTGACACAACTGTGACCGAATCTCGAGTCTCACCCGCCTCGTTTTCGATGGCGCAAGAGCTCCACCAGCGGAGATGCCGCAGCACGTCCGGAACAACTGCACTCACCGCCACCGTTCTAGAGCCTGGCCATTTGTTGATTGAGGGCGTGCATGCGATCGCGCCGTGCTTTGGCCAGCGCATGCCACGGTTTGAGGAAAGTATCAGCGAACGGCCCGCAAGAGACAACGTTGCGAAATGTGGGGGAGGGGGGGCGGTTCTTCGTTTCGCTCGCGACCATATCGGGACGGGACGGATTGACGTGCTTTCGCGTTGACTGTTTCCATCACGAGTAGTGTTCGTCTGCGCGCCTGAGAGGCACTGTGCTACTGATTCTATGCTACTGTAATCGGCACAGAAACCTCGTTAAACAGGGTGACATTAGATTAGAATTGATGGATTGATCCGATTCATTGAAAGGGAGCGTGCTGGTTTATAAGCTGGTTGAATGGGACAATGAGAAGAAAAGTCCGTCAAGAGAATGCGATTACTATCCAAGCGCCACGAAAGAAACACAAGTCCAAAGGAACACAATCCATGGTCAGCGTATAAAGAAAGCAAAGATAACAATAACGTGCAGCGTATATATGCCTGGACACGAAAGACATGGTGTAAAAGAACGAAGAGGGTGACGTTCCTTATACGCTGCTCATCGACAACTCGATGGGACATGGAGCAGCATCTATTTGCGTAGCTGCTGTCGACGTCGATGGGAGACCGGCAATGTCCATCTTGAGGATGAGTTCGAAGCTGACACCTAAAGGTGCTGTATGAGTACCAGTGCGTCACACAAAAGGAAAGTGACGTACCTGGCCGGACACCATCGGTATATAAGCCAGAGTTTTTGCAAGCATTGTACCACGCGACCCAAGTGGGATCAGTATCGTTGGGCGCAATGTACGAAAAGTTGAGTGGGATTTGGATGACGGGGTAGGACTTTGCTGGGAGTGTGTCCTTGCCGAAATAACCTGTACCGATTTGCATGTTCGTGCTCGGATACCATATCTGTGCGTCGATATGGTTGAAAGTGAGAGGGATGATGTTGCTGGTGGTATCGACTTTAATGTCGGCGAGAGCAGGGAATGAGAAATTGGCAGGTGAACGCGAAAATTCTGTGGGTACTGATGCGTTGAAATCTCCTGTCGCTTGTACAAGCGGGGTATTGCTGTTGAACGAAAGTGCTGGAACGCGAGGGATAGTGATAGCAAGGATAATAGCAGCGCTGTGTGAAATCGCAAGCGTCAGCGTCATAAACCTAAAAAGAAAAAGGGAGGGGGGAATTTCGATATTTACACAGCACACCACCCAAAGATGAAGAACACGAGGAATTTCTTGGTGAACCATTTTGTGCCACAGAGTCCAGTTTCCCCTCGATTCCAGGCTCTCCATTTTGCAACACGTTCTTCGTTCTTTCGTTCCCGTTTACCTGACTTGGTCATGCCCTTCAACTCTGAGCGTTGCCATTCAGGGCCGAGGGCCGGCACGGTGACGAGTTCTACAGGCGCGAGCGTACTATCATTGTCGGTCTCGACTTTGGTGGGTACAGAGGGCGTCGGTGGAGGGATTTGCTGATAGCTTTTTCCATGACGAACGGTAAAAAAAAAATCTCCTTACGACATACGACAAAGGGGAAAAAAAGAGACTCACACAGGCTCCTTATGTTGGCCAATCCCAAACGTAGTACTATACCTCGGGCCAGTGTTGTTAAAGTCTGCAAAAACATCCCAAGTTTCTACCTGATCCGGCGCCTCTTCTTCTTCGTCACGACCACCTTTTAGAGGTTCCTGTCTCCCGGCAGCAAAGAATGAGGAAGCGTTGTAGCCTGCAGATTGTCCTTGAAGGAGATCATGAGACGTGCGAGATTGATGATCGGCGTAGAAGGAGGATTGGGAGTCGACTCGGGGGCGGGTGCTGCGAGAATACTGGCCTCGAGGCTGTGGAGGGGTTGTGTCGTTGAGGGCATCGAGAGACGTCCTTCTCGCGCCATAGAAAGAAGAAACAGTCGATTTTCTGTCGTACTCCATCGTTGGAAATTATATCATCGAACGGGAAACGAACGAAGGTGGTGGTGGGAAGCGAAGGCGCCAAGTCGCCGTGATGGGCGGTGTATGTGAAGTTCAGTTGTACTAGGGTTAGGTCTTGGAGGCTGGACCAGCGTCAGTCTGAACTTGACGTCGACGACGAAATATGCCTTCCAATTACTTTCAAAATCTCTCTTGGAAGGTAAGGATAGCGCGCTTTTGATCGCAATGCTGAGGTCTCACATTCTTATGCAAACGAACATCCATGATCAGCGTCCTCAGGAAGATAGCAACGTGGCAAGACGGTTTACCAGCAAATTGTGGACACGGCCTCCTTCATTCGTCCTTTCTTCTAAAGCACGATTTTTCAAAGGGATGCTTCAAAATCAACGATCCAGTCAACTGATGATACCCCCTGGTTTGGCTCCTCCAGTTAGGAACTAGCTCGACATGCGTTCATGCCCAATATGATGGCTGCGCATGGTTGCCCACGAGAAGCACTGTTCCACCCATCTCTCATGTGAAAGAACCAAGTAGTCGACGAGGAGACCGTGTACGTCGTTTCGTTATATTCCCCTCAAAGAATAACCATTCAGCGATGAAAAACTGTATCTGACGGACGATCGCTTCAACGCAACAAAAAATCGAGCGAAGCGTCCTCTCCGTCCAACTGGTCCAATTGTCGACATCGACGTCCAAACCTCCCATATAGTCTGGACCAAAGATTCAGGGAGGACTGGGCATTATTTTCATCTGCGTTATCTACGACTACCTGAATGGATCGACACGATTGAGACATTCTCAAAGCGTGATTTGTATTTCCCGAAGCCAATAGTATTGGTCACGATTGCGTGTTCTGGCCGGTCACGACGACTGTGTAGAGCTTTCTGATTGGATAAAAAAAACAGAAAACAGCTAGAATTGGCTGGAGGGCGACGAAATGTGATAACATAATACAAGGCACGTGACGTAACGTGTGAACACGTGACCATTCTCATCATGCTTGTCAAGTACCATCGCAGTGGCTGATTCAATCTGCTTTCTCGACCGCAATCCTGTTTTCTCGTGCCCGCGCCTTTAAAGCCCTCAGGGCTCTCCCGTTAGCTGCTTCTGCTTCGCTCCATCCCTTCAAATTCGAGTCCTCCCGTCCTCAGTCCTTCATGGCGCCCCTCACAAACGGTGTCGTGCCCAAGAACACAAAACTCCATTCGAAAGTCGTATGTGTGGTATTTTATGCCCGATCCATGCGCTGAACGACGGGGGTCCGAGTGCAGGTCATCATTGGCTCTGGTCCCGCTGGTCACACAGCCGCCGTATACCTCGCACGAGCCAACCTCAAACCAGTCCTCTTCGAGGGATTCATGGCGAACGGTTTCGCCGCAGGTGGACAACTCACCACGACGACTGACGGTGATTATCCAACACAAATAGCACCATTCCCCCCCCGTTCTTATCTCACACTTTTTTTTTTTTCCACCTTCTCTCAGTCGAGAACTACCCGGGCTTTCCCACCGGAATCATGGGCCCAGAACTCATGGACAAATTCCGTGAACAATCCATACGCTTTGGAACCCAAGTCATCACCGAAACAGTATCCAAGATTGATCTCTCCGCCCGTCCTTTCCGTTACTGGCGAGAAGGTCAAGAAGACTCTGAACCGGAAACAGCCGATACGGTCATTATCGCAACCGGAGCAAGTGCCAAACGGTTGGGTCTCAAGGGTGAAGATATGTACTGGCAAAGTGGGATTAGTGCCTGCGCCGTTTGTGATGGCGCCGTCCCTATCTTCAGGTAATAGACAGGCGTCATTGGAGAACGTACAAACTCACGCGACTGGATCCCGTATAGGAACAAACCCCTTGCTGTGATCGGCGGTGGGGACTCTGCGGCCGAGGAAGCAACCTGTAAGTACCCATGGACTAGGCCCTTGTTTCCTTTTTCCCGTAACATCAGTCCTAATCCTGGTCTACTTAGATTTGACAAAGTACGGTTCGCACGTCTACGTTCTTGTTCGCCGAAGCGAACTTCGCGCTTCAAAAATCATGGCAAAACGACTGATGAACAATCCCAAAATCGTGAGCTTTGATGCGCGAGTATGAAAAAAAAGATCTGTCTGATTCGAAAAATGTGTCCAGACCATTCTTTGGAATACTGTTGCTGTGGAGTGTCAGGGGGACGGCGATCTTCTCAACAACCTGCGAATCAAGAACGTGGCCACTGGGGAAGAGAAGGATCTGCCCGTCAACGGCCTCTTCTATGCGATTGGCCACGAACCCGCCACAGCCCTCGTCCGGAGCCAATTGCACACGGATGAGGACGGCTACATTGTCACCGTTCCTGGAACAACCCAAACGAGCGTCAAAGGCGTGTTCGCAGCAGGGGACGTACAAGATAAGCGCTATAGGCAAGCCATCACCAGCGCCGGCAGCGGGTGCATGGCCGCCTTGGAAGTCGAAAGACTGGTCGCTGAAGAAGAGGAAGGTGTAGAGGAAGATTAAAGAGGACGACACAAGAAAACCTCAATGTAGATTGTATACCGCGATCCCTACTTAGTTCATCGTACGTACCAGTACTGGCCGATGGGAGCCGGACGCACCCTATTCGCGGGATTGTACCGTAAGGAAAGGCACATCAATCCAACCCTAGTCGCTGGGGCACGTTATTCTGGGGCTAGGCTCGCCTGCCCTTATTTGTTTCTCACCAAGCCAATACCGTTGCAGCATCATCCCCTCTCCAAACTAGCCGTCTATATGATTGGCAGACAAAAATTGCCGTGATGAGGATGGCGATATTGAAGGGGTACGGGCGCTATACTGCCTGCCCACACGTCCACGAGTACCGTCTTCTGGAAGCGTAGAAGCTGGCTTGATTGAAGGCTAGATGAGGCTGCGCGTAGGGGCGAGGTATACCCACAGGATCGCAACGCGTTTTAGACGGATATGACCAGGTATGACCCTGGGAGCGATCTGGCCATGCGATGTCGATCGTTGAACAAGGGGCCAAACACGACACGCGCGCAAGCCATGTACATGGTCGGGCTGAGAACGCTGGCCAGCGCAGGAGGACATAGAGAGAGCGAGGATAAGTCGCAAGTGCTTGTGAAGCCTAAAGTAGGAGTGCAGAGGCGACGAGGAAAGATCCGGTGAATGTGGCAAGATTCACCAGACGTAAAAAAGAAAAAACGCTTGGGCGCATCGACGAATCGCTGAGGGATACAAAGTATATACCTCGAGTGACCATGGAACCCACCAAGAGATGATGACTTGTACCCGTAACTAACGTACGAGAGAGACCATTGAAGCACGTTTGAACACATGTATTCCATCGAGCTGGATTTTTTTTAAATGTCGCAAAGGGCGCGTTTTCTTCTTCCGAGTCGACAGTGATGAATGTCGACTTAATAATGCAAGTACCACTACCTGCCCGGTCAACGAGCGGGTTGAGGACGCGCCCAGCCATGTTAAAACGCGCTCGAATGTCGATGTCCAAACCGCGCCTGAAGGGTCCATCGTCGAGGACAGCGCGTCGTCACCGAACGGACGGTCGAGACCTGCTGCTCACAAAAGGAAATGTCCGACTCCATGTATCTGCGGGGGGGGGACGTCGCATGAACGAGACCTGGGCCTGGCAGTGCCTCACGGATGTTCCCCCAAGACAGTGGGGAGAGTAGGGGACGAAGAAGAAGGGTCGATTTGCATACGCTCGAAAGGTCGCCTGCTGGCAGCTGGATGGTATCCCCGGTGAACATCTCTGGTCCGATAGTATTTGGCTCTTCGTGCGCAGTGCCTTGCTAGGCGTGCTAGTAGGCGTTTGTGTGCTGGAGACTATAGAAGGCTGTCCATAGTCGCCGTGGTTGCGAGAGATGACCGACATTAGTTGGGATCGCTCTGCGTCTAGCTCGGCGGAGGGCACGTCTGAAGTTAAAACCAGGACAGCCCAGGATCAAGGTCACGACTTGTGGACTTGTAAGTAAAGTCTAAGTGGGTCGGAACTGGGCGCGAGAGTTGGAGAAGAGAGTTGGAGGTTAGTCTGACGACGACTCGAGGTGACGGAGATGTTAAGTGGAATGAATGAGGTCGATTGCGTTGTAGTAGTCAACGAAATGTCCCCTACTCGACACACAACAGCACGATCATCTACACATTATGATATACATACATGTGGTTATCGGGCCAGTTTTATCACAACAACGTCAGTGTCGCCAACACAGAAACAGCCAAAGCCACTGTGACACTCCCAGACGATAACGCAGGGGCAGCAGCATTGGTACTACTAGTCGTCGTGACATCAGCGACGAGAGCGGGACACTGAGGTGCCACCAAAAGCTGTCCATAGTTGGCGGCAACCCAGAGCAGGACACCGTTCGTCCAGCCAAAGCCCGCTTGTACGGTGTATTCACCTCCGGAACCGGACGAGTCCACGTTCAGGTTTGAAAACTTTTCAAACATCTGAGAAATGGGTACGTTGAGTATAAATTTGTTTGACAGCACTTGGACTGTCGACAGAACGTGGCACGTACGTTTCCCGTGTTGCCGACGCTGTTTGTAAGGTTCAGTTGACTGTCCGGAAGCCGGGGCAACAAGCCAGGGATAGAACCACCGGTAGCATGCCTAGAAGCCTTGTCAATACACACACATCCCTACGCTCTTCGACAACGGACTCACCAGCTGCACAACGCACTCGTATAATACCTATTGGCCATTTCGCGTCCCAAGGTAGCGGCCCAGCCTTCCCCAGAGGTCGCATTACCGCCATTCATTACGGTACCATCCAACTTGTTGAGGTCGGCCCCAGCACCTGTCGCCGTTGCGTTCTGGTTTGCTTGTGCACCGCGGAATGGCTGGCCGGGAAGTTGGGCCTCGGTGAGGCCAAGTTGGCCCGAAGGAACGAGATCGTATGTTGACTGTCCTGAACCAGGAGTCGGAAGGGCGTTCGTGGTGAGGTTAGAAGGAAGAGCGTTCAGGGCTTCCATGACAATGTATTGGTGGGGCGGCCATGCGTTGGGGGCATCCCTATATAGACCCTTCGTAAGACCGACAAGACTACATGGTTATCAGTCGCCCACCATTGCAAACCAGTCCAGTCGTTGAACGTGACAGGGACCGTTCCATTATACTTGTTCATCACCAAGTTTACAGCAGCAAAGTAGCCAAAGGCATTAGACTGTGATGCGAGAATCTCGTCGGGTATGATTCCGTTCCACACTGGGTAATAAGTGGCCGCAGAAAAGAGGCCGTTGCGGGTATTGGACGTTAGGTTGAAGTCGTAAAAAGCGAGCTTGTTGGCATCCCACATGAGGTCTAGTATACCCGCCCGGATGTTAGTCGCAACCTGTCGATGCGTTGTAGCTGCTGTGGCGTTGGAGTTGCCGTACAGGTCAGCCAGGAGCAACCGTGCCTTGTCTGCAATGGAAAATCAATGATCTGCCGAGAATGCGGTGCGAGACGCACACAGGATGGAATTGAGACAGATAGGTATATTGTTCTTCACGTTCAAGGTGCGAAGCCCCGGGTTTCCAAGCTGCGGGACAGCTTGGAAACGGGAAGAATAGTCCCAGCCGGTCTCCGCACCGGACGCGAGCTCGCTGTAAAGTTCAGCTGCTTGATCATCAGTCAGAGGCGTTGTGAGAGTGGGATCGTGGACGGTCAAGTAATCTTCCAGGTAAGATTCGGGACGAGGTGCAGTGTTGTTGACAGCGTAGCGGGCCATCATATAGGTTTGGTTAGTGTATGGACTCTTGACTTCCATCGTGCGGTTGTTGGCCCACCATGCGAGCTCAGCCTGGACATGTATTAGAGATTTGTAACCAAACGCAAGGGGACACGTGCCTCTGCTAATGGAAGTGCGCGTGCAAGGATCGAAGTGTCGCCGGTCACGGTGACATAGTCCGAAATCATCTATGTTTGTATTAAACGGTGAACGCAGAAGTGGTCAAGGCTCCAAGTCTTACGTGGACGAAGAGCGGAGGTTGAGAACGATTCAGGTCTGCGAGGAGGAGGTCGCACAAAGACAAAGCCACGGAGAAGATTCTTACAATAAATACGACCTCCATTGGGAATGAATCCAAAGTCTTCCAATTCATCCATGAAGTTTTGAAGAGTCTGATTAACAGTGTCATACAATTCCGACTTGATTAAACCCTGAATGATCCAATAACTGTCCCAGTAATCTGGGACGCGTGAGCTTATATTCAATCCTTAAGATGGAAACCACGAACATTGTTCTCGGAAGCGGCCGCCAGGGACGACAAATGAGTGGTTCAAGGGAATCAACGTACTCTCGCACGCGCCGCCAGGGTATTCGTCGCAAAGAGCGGACTGATTAGTTGTACGCGCAAGCTGAGTCCAGTATCCATGAACAGTTTGTGCAAAGGCCTTCAACAGAGGATCCGTCACGTTGTTCAAGAAGGCCGGATTCGGGTTGAAATTGACCAGCGTGGCACCCTCCAACTCAAGACCCTCGCCTAAAAAGTCATTATCGACGAAATTCACGAGATCGCCCTCGGTGACAGTTGTGAGATTGAATGCAGCGAAATCTGCCAATACTTGTTGCGAGGACTTGCTGGTGGGTTTGTCGACGAAAGTTTTTGCGTCCGAGTAGAGCCGCGCCAGATTCACGGTCTGTAACAACTAAGGAAAGTAGCGTCAGTTTAGAACGTCGGTATGAAAACATCTTCAAATCACGAACTGAGCCAGGACAGAAAATTTGGCCTATGCACCATCCCTGCACCGGAGGCAGGGGTGCCTGCGACGGCAACGTTGCGTTGAGCGCGGCAGTGGGACTCGGTACGGACGTCGAGATGGTCACGGTTGGGGTTCCCGCTGTCGTGGGCATGGCACTTGGTGCGGTTGATGTTCCCGGTGCTGCGAGAACATTGTGGACGAGGCCAGCGAGAACGGATAGCTTCAGCGACCGCAACACCATCGTTGCACGTTCAGGAAGCACAGTAGGAAAAAGCCACGTAACGTCCCGAGCCGCGGACAGCGGGGCGGTACATACCGTTTTATAGGAGCCCGCCGCCCAATGTGGCTCATTAGAAATAAGTATGGCATGTCAATGGTGAAACGGAATTCCGGGAGGCGGTCGCGTTAACCGAGGTCTGGTGACCTGCGAGCGTCAATCATTCCACCCACTGGCATCAGATATTGCGCTCGAAACGAGGTCAAGTGTCTTCCAAAAAGTAGCAGGTGGCTCAATTCGTTAAGACAGCCCACATACTGGAATGAGATGCTCGCCGCATCGATTGGACACCGAGTTCCCTTGGGGGCCATCATACGTGGTGGCTCGGAAGACGTCTAAGTAAGGGAGGGCAGTAGTGACAGCAGCTCCCCACGGGACCAGAGTTGTCACAAAGTGCGGGTGGCAGATGCCATACATTTACTGTACTGTGGGCACGAGTCCATGGGATTTGATGGTTGCAATGGACACGACGACTGGCCGCAACTGCATTGGGCTTGTAGAGTCATTGGATCTACTTGACGTCGATCATTTGAATATTTGAACAATTGAGGCAGGGACATCATAAGACTAGGTGTCATGCTTAGAAACGTGGGTCTTGAATGTGCAGATCACAAGAAACTCAAGAACGAGAACCAGCACATGGCAGTCCAAGTGCCCAGAAATATTTGAACAACCTACAAAAACAGGTGGTGGCATCATCTTAATATACACTTTGAGGCAGGCCAATAATATTGGACTGCGAGGCGACAAGATGAGTACACGATCGATCACTCACCTGGAAAGGAAGATACTAGGGTGCACCATTGCCAAACGAGATTCAGTCTGAGCGACAGGATTCGGTTAGATCGACCGAGACAGTCAAATCGCGCTGCAGTAAATAAAGATGCGAATACTCAACGACGAATGTGACATTGAAGCACACCGATTCAAGCCCAACACAGCATGCGGGCTACCGGGATGACATACGCGGACTTGGCGGAGGCGCTCGGGGTTAATATGAATGGTCAATACGTTCTAGCAGCCATGAAAAACATGAGGACTCAACAGCACATTCCCTCGCAACATGTTTGCAAACGGTCTCATGGCAGCCGCCGTCATATATAGCAGCTCCGGTTTGCATGGGTGAAAATATCATTCATAACATGGATGGGTCAACGGTGCGTACTTACGGATGGCATACCCTGAACAGCAACTGCCCATAGCCGCTTCGTCCGCCTCGTAAACAAACGCTACCCGCGTATCATGCACACTCAGCACATCACATATCAATGCTACAACGCACCTGCCCCCTCGCCAACAAGCCAAGATGCGTAGACACAACAATCCATCTCTTCTAAGCTGTGCCTCTCAATCGACCATCAGACGCTCGGTGAGTAGACCCTCCCCGTATGCCATGCTCTCGAAGATGACTTGTCTCCAAATGCTAATGGTAAATTCTTGTGCTTCCTCTTCCAGTACCTGTAATATGGAGATAGTTAAGTAGGTCGTCGAATAAACCAGATTGAAGAATCGCACCGGTTCGAGACCCTCTACCAGTTTCTGTGGTCCTTTGTGATCTTTGAGATGTTCCACAACAAACATGATAAGATCGTCGTCTTCCAACTCGCCCAGGTATTTTACCATCTGACGCTTGACCAATGGCTCCAACTTCCTGTCTATCATGCTCTAAAGGGAGATGTGAGCCATTCAATATTCCAATGAGAGGCAAGTACGCACGTCATTAAGCCCGTCCCATCTGACCTTGGCTTTGAAGAGTGTGTCTTTGTCGTGCGGCACAGATTCTTTGATCATCTGCAGCCGTTCCTTCGCCTTCTCACCCTCCGCAGCACTAAAGTCAAGCTTGACCAGCGGAACCTTGCGCTTTTTGATGCTCTCCTCCTCCTCCTCTTCTTGTTCAAATACAGCAGCTTTAGCTTCCTTGGGAGCAGCCTCCGCCTTGACGGGTGGAGGATTTAGTGACATGTTGAGCTTGACTGGCGCACCGTCGTCCAGCAGCATTCCGGCTTTGCGCTGCTCCTCAGCAAGTGCTTGCATGTCCTCCATTTGTCGTGCAAGGAATTTCTCTGACTCGATACGAAGGTTTTCAGTTTCCCGTTCTTCGTACACTCGAGACTCGGCATCCGCAGCCTCCTCTGCAGCCACCCTGCGTGCTCTGGATTGTCGCCAGCGAACCCTAATCTCAGGCATGAGCGAGGAAGTGGCACGAACATGGAACAGGAGATCACACCTGTCGACATAGAACAACTCGTCACTCTCATCGTCATCCCAGACATTCAGTCGAGCTTGCATCTCCGAGCGATCCCGTTCCTCAGCTTCTTTGATGGCATTTTGACGTGCAATTGATCTCTCTAGCGCTGCGATACGAGCTCGCTCTCGAGGCTCGTATCGACGTTCCCGCTAAAGCATGTGGATGATTACGTTCAGTACGACCAGTCTCGATGCCGAGGCGCATGACCCGCTAGAAAGTCAACTGAAAACTCACGTCTTTGAAAGACACCTCTTCGTCCCGTCTCCTAGCATCTTTTCGATCTCTCTCGAGCTCCTCATCAGTTTTTGGTCCCTTACTCCGCTCCTCACTCAACGCTCCCGTAGCCGCACTTCCATCTTCTGCCTTCACGAACCCAACCGGCTTGCTGTAACTTTGCGGTCCTTTCCCATGACCCTGTTGACCAGAGGCCTTTCCAGCAGGCGATTGAGACTGCTGCTGTGGTTGTGGCTTACCCCACTCCCTCTGCTTCGGTCCACTAGGCGGGGTCAACAGGTTCGGTATGTTCTCGCGGACGTCTCGCATTTTTTCCCGCTCTCGCTTCGCTGCGCGCTCACGGAACTGCGCAATCTCCGAGATGACGAGTCCGCGCTGAGTCTCGGGAAGATCTGCTTCTTGAAGGTCGTGTAGATGGGGCGGGATGACGTATCTTTCTTTGTCGAGAAGACCGTTGGTAGCAGCATCCTGGGAGGTACGAGTGATCTCTGTAACCAATTCATCGATCTTAGTCCGTGCTTGCTGCGCCATAGCTTCATCGACCTGCACATCAATTTTTTAAACAGACACCTCTCCCTACGCGACAAAACAACTTACATCCGTTTTCATCTTTTGCGCCGAGTAGGCATCGAGGAAAAGCTTTGTCTTCTCGTCGGCTTTTATCTGGGGAAGGAATACGACGTAGGCCTGAAATGAGTTCAATAGAATGGATGGGGACGCACCAGGAGCTTTTTATTGGCACACCCGTCCTCGAGCGCCGGAAGCTCGACACCCTGAAGGAGGGTCAAGCATCTGAGAGCAGAGTCGGGATCATCAAATTCCGCAAATCCAAATCCTTGTGGCTTATTGGCAGGAGTGATGAGGCGTTTGAATGACTTCATCGGACCACACGCCTGCAAACGGTGAACGATCGGTAAAGTTGCATTCAGTACGACAGTGAACAAACTTGCCGTCAGCAGTTGATTCAGAAAGGCGTCCGTGATTCCACCCGATATTGACCCCACGAAGAGAGTTGTTTGTTTTTGTGCTTGTGGGGGGATGAAGGGCTGATGCATCATTTGTTGCTGCTGTGCGAGAGCCGATATTGAGGGCCCTTGGCCGTATGATGGCAAAGGTGGACGCAGACCAAGTCCTAACCGATTGGGCACAGGTTGCATTTTGCCTGGACGTTACTTTGGTGGGGCGTTGAAAAAATCAAGTGATAAATAGCAGTCGGGCGCTCGGACGAGTCGAGTATTCTGTAGAACGGTCAGGTAATGTCGGCAAGCAAAATCCGGTAGTCCTCACAGAAGGGATAGAAATTACCGTGCGCGATGTGAGAATAAGTAGAAAGAATGAGACGAGATAGCTGGACGAGTTAATGGTCAGAATTCAAGCTCAAGTGCAGGAAGAGCAGTACGTTGCGCAAATTTTCCCACGATTAGAAAGTCCCTTTGGCTCATCACAAATCGTGATCTCGCGACATACACTACTCTCATCACCATGGTTCTGTTCTTCACATCAACGGGTAAGATTCTTGTAATTCCGACGAGCCTTTCTAACGAATACTACTACAGCGATCGACAACCAGCCAGTCACAATATACATGGGCAAGGACAAGGTAGAAAGTATGTGGCACATCGTCGATCGCACCAAAGGTCGACGTTCACCGGCACAGATCAGACGAGGATTTGATCAAATACGCATGGCCTCAAGATGTATGGTTCCATGTGGACAAACTCTCCTCTGCCCACGTCTATCTGCGCATGCCTGACGAGATGACTTGGGAAGCGATACCTGAACCGCTCTTGAAAGATTGTGCCCAGCTGGTCAAGGCTAACTCTATCGAGGGTGAGTGATTTGACAGGCAAAGATGATTTGCTATACTATGACCGCGCTGACCTCTCTTCAAGGCAACAAGAAGGACAATCTTACGATCATATATACCCCCGCTGACAACCTGAAGGTAGGTTCAAAGGGCGAATAATACGATTATTTTCTCAACGCTTTTCCTTGAAGAAACAAGGGGATATGGCGGTCGGACAAGTGTCTTTTCACAACGATAAAAGGGTAAGTCCTAACACGGCTCTGAAAAAAATACGTATGTAAGCTCTGCATTCTTGCGCAGGTGAAACGAAGTGGGTAATTTCCTTCTCCTCGGATTTACGACGGCTAAGATGCGTTTTGAGTACACGTTGCGAAAAGAGAGAACCCGATCGTCAATCGTCTTAACAAGACCAAGGTCGAAAAGCAGGTTGATCACGAACAGGAAAAGATAGAACGCATCAAGAAGGAAAACGCCGAGAAGCGAGCGATAGCTGCGCAAAAGGTGTGTGTGCGACCTCTCAACAATGGTGTCGCGATTTACCATCGCCCGTCTTTAGAAAAGGGCAGACGCAGAATTGGCCAAACAAAGGGAAGAAGAAAAGGCTGCAAGATCTTACGATTTGCTGTTCAATGTTGAGGAAGACACAGATGCCCCGAAGCTGACCGGCAAAGCGATCGAGGAGGACTTCATATAACTGGGTTGAGATCTACCACACATACCCACCGCAGTGCTGCCACAGATCTGTATTACATATAGTAAATTTTCGTCTCACCGTAGGAATCTGCTCCATCAAGATTCCCTTGTCGTTTCTGGTGAATTAGCCCCTGTATATGATACTGAAATGGCGATAATCGGGCGGAATGGCTCCGCTTGGCTCTACGTCTCCTTTTCACCAGCCGTCGCGCGCAACAATGAGCATCCGCTTTGCCATCCCTCCGCGTCGCCAGGACGATGCAACAGATGAAGAGTCGCTTTCAACGTCTGCATCGGATTTCGACGACTACGCCGAAGAAGACAACAATTTCGAGGATTGGATTTCCGATCAGGCTGAAAATCAGCCTTGTCAATCTTTATTCGAGGACAAGCGTTTTCCTGCGGTAGCTGGTGCACTCGCATTCGATAAATCAACGCACGACTTTGATTTGGATGCGACGTGTAAAAAACTGAGTACGTTTTTTGCGATTCTGTTTAAGAGTTTTACGTTGAGAGCAAAGGAAAAAAAAACCAGAGCTGGACCCCCATGGGCGCATACGGTTGATCAACTTCATCCGAAGACATGTAAGGGCTTTACCGCTTTGCGAGAAACCTAATAAATGGATTGGCTGGCAGAAACCAACCCCGACGGATGTCGGAAACCTCACAGGGGCTGAATCATTCTTCTCTTCCGACGAGTACCTCATACCGGTCATCGAGGATGACCCTATGCTCCGTGAGCGACTTCATAGTTGAATATTCAGGGTCAATTGTAAACCCATCAACCACAGAGTACGATTTCGATGACTGGTTCGATGAAGAGACTACTCCTGAAACCAGACAACCTGCAGGTCCACCTTCAGACCTGACTAGTGCTCTCCAACGCATACAGGTTCTAGAGAACAAGCTATCACAAGCACAAAGGGATATGACAGATTATCGCACTCTTCTCACGCGAAAAGTCGACATTTCCAGTCTTGCCGAAGTTCTTAACGAGCCTGCTCCGCCTCCTGGCCAGCTTGCTCGGGATGACGATTCACATTACTTTCAGAGTTACGGTTTTAACGGTGGGTTACTCCCTGGGCAGGTATAGCATCATGTCTTGATGATTTGCGCCTTCTATTTAGATATCCATGCTGTGATGATCCAGGACAAAGTCCGCACGTCAACTTATGCTACATTCATTCTTACGAACCCGATATTATTCCGAGATGCAATTGTCCTTGACGTTGGGTGCGGTACCGGTATCCTCTCGTTATTCGCAGCAAAATCAGGCGCCAAACATGTCTATGCTGTGGAAGCAAGCGACATCTCTGAGAAGGCCGAAAAAATCGTCCAAGCGAATGGATTAGGAGATGTCATCACGTACGTCCGATTTTTTCCACCCCGTTCCGTATAGGCATTTTGACGGAGCTACGTGCCACTGTATTAGCGTCATACGTGGTAAGGTGGAGGAAATCAGCCTACCCGATGGGATCACCCATGTTGACATCATCATATCGGAATGGATGGGATATGCTCTACTTTACGAGTCGATGCTCGATTCTGTCCTGCATGCACGAGACAGGTTCTTGCGTCCAGAACAAGGTGTCATGGCGCCTAGCCAGTGCAGAATCATGCTAGCGCTTTGCGAGGGAAGCGAGATTCTGAAGGACCGCGTTGGTTTTTGGAGCGACGTGTACGGTGGGTTGCCAGTGTGGTATTGTCGTTGAGATTCGTTTCAGCTCACTCGCAGAGACATAGGTTTTGATCTATCTGAAATGACGCACGACGTCTACAAAGAAGCAATTGTCGATGTCGTCTCCCCAGAGTCGGTTGTCAGTGATCCCTATCTTCTCAAGGTGAGTACCCTCCGCTCTCCCCCCCCCGCTTTTCTTGTATTGATGTTTTAACTGCACAGGACATCCATCTCAAATCAGTCGCACCTCGCCAGCTTGATTTCAGTTCACCTTTCTCACTTACCTCCAACTCCCCCAAACGTATCAAAATTCACGCCCTCGTGCTGTATTTCGACACTTTCTTCACGACGACCGGCGCGCCTGTATCTCCCAGCGTACCCGTGAAGCTCACAAAAGAAGGCGACTTGGCCCTCGCGGAAGTGTGGCCTATAGCCAACAAGCCGCCACCTCAGCGCCGAGCTAGTGTGGGACCTGGGCTGAAGCAAAGGGAAGACGGTCGGGTGACGAGCTTCAGTACAGGGCCATTGAGTCAGACGACGCATTGGAAACAAACTGTGTTCTTGTTGCGGGAACCCATCTTGGCAGAAGAAGGTATGTTTCCCTCATCATCTCCTCGGTTCGTACTTTTTTTGACGCGGCGCTCGTGTGCGCTCTTTCTTTACAGGCACCGTTGTCTCTGGAATGTTTTACTGCAAAAAGAACGAAGAAAATTCTCGAGAACTTGACGTCGAGATTCATTATACAGTCGGTGCAAAAGAGGAACCGACTTCACCTCGAGAAACGGTTGTGCAAATGTACAAAGTCCGGTAGCATCGCGACGGAGTGGATAAAAGGAGAAGAAATGATAATCACTTGTATTCCATTTTCTAGGACGTTTGTCGAGTGTTGGTATATTGTACAGCGACTGAACCACCGTGCTTCATACAGAGCTGCCCGTCTCGACGGTTCGCCTATAGACGGGCTGGCTGAGTTGCTACTTGCCAATGAAAGAGACCTATTGTATTTCGAGTTCACGCAAAGGATTTGACACTCACAAAAACAAACCGCCCATCTCGTGTACACAGGAGTACGTGTGCATACAGGGGCAACAAGTTATCGATACGTTCACCTCGCCATCCCTTTATTTGCTCCGGAGTTCTTAGAAGAGCACAACGCCCGTCTTGCATCGTTGATATGTGATCATTCTACAGTTAGTCTCTAGTTATGGATCGACCTGAATTGCACAGTATACCCCCAACGGAATGATGTAGAAACATGTGGATTACTCTGTCTCGCCTGGAAGACTCAAGATGGCGTCCAGCCGTTCAGCCAAATTGTGCCCGAGTACCTGATGTCCTTGGAACGTCGGATGAAGGCCATCCACCGTATGAGTGATATTCAGTCCATCGATCACGTCTAGAACATGAATTGGCGGAAATATTGGGCCGTCCTGAGCCTGCACGCCCTTGATGTCGGGCGGAACCTGTCGGATGCGGCTTGCAAGCGATAGCTGAGGGTCCGACTGCTCTGAAAAATCTGGAAATGGGGGCTGCGAATTCAAACGACACGTCACACACGCCGCTTTCAGCACAGCCGCAACACATACTATGATGCATACGTCCGTTACATTGTCAAAACCCTTGCACAAGCGTTGGATGAAGTCATTTAAGGTGGCTAAGAAGTGGTTGTGGTCGACGTCCTGAGCTTCATCGTTGGTTCCTGAGTAAATGTGATCACGGAGATGGACAGATGCTGTGCTTGTATCACGTACCGAGAGCGATGACAATCAAGGAAGGGTGTTCGAGCGGTTTGTATGGGGAACGATCCCATGGCGAGATCTAAGTAAGCAATGTAAGCGCAAGAAAATGCGCAGGATGCATGATGCTTGCCTGAAAGAACATTTCCCCCATCCCAAGACTAGAGTCTTCTGTCTTGGTTAAGGTGACTCCTGGATATGCAATAGTGTCTACTTGAGCTTTGTGGCCTCGCTGACGGAGGAGGTTCATGGCTATGTAGGGAAACGCATCACAGTATCCTCGAGGAATAGGCTGCCCGCCATCTTCAGGGGCAATGGCATAACCACAGGATATCGAATCTCCAACGAGCAAGATGTGCGTCTCATGTGGAATAGATGTAGGAAAAGGATGTATAGAATCCTCCTGCCTCGACATCAGTACAGTCTCTGTACGTGCGCATCGTGGCCTACCGACTGGACACACACCGCCTCCATCTCAAATACCGACGCCCAGTCAACAAGAACGAGTTCTACGCAGAAAACGCGCTGAGGCTCTGGAAGTGGCGCTTTACTAGCATCAATGAGCACGAGTTCTTCCAAAGGCTTTGCGTCCGCTGTGCATGACAAGGAGTTGATGATCTTCCCTGTCTCGTGTTCTGAAATGGTCCATGCCAACATTGGCGTACCACCGTTGAATGGGTCCTTCCGCTGTGTACCGACACCAGCACGAATGCGCAACCAAGGACTGGTGCATAGAAATTGGACGGAAGCGCCGCACCAATGCGCTGTGACTGTGCCCGCAGGTGCCGGTGAACGCTGCCAACGACCGTGATATCGCAAGTGAGGATGAGACGGCGTCAACTCAACCATGGCGTCCTTTTACAAGATCCTTCGAGGCCGACGTTCGCCCAGCCTTCGTAACAGATCCATCAGAGGAGACTTCGTTTGTTTGTAGCAGGCGTCTACGGCTTTACAAGTTCTTCCTCTTTATAACCACAATTTGCTAGGCCGCCAGACTAGTGAGGGAGTTGAAGACAGTCGCTCCTTCGTAATTTGCAGCAACCCACAGCCTCGTAGGGCCAACTGTACGTTTAACGCTGACTTGCACCTTTGATTCAGGATTGATTTGACATAAATCATGCAAGTGACGATATGTCTCTTTCCTCCAGTTCTCTGTCTCCTCCTCCGAATGATCTGCTCGTCGCACTCGAAGATCCAGACGCTTTAACCCTTTTCGACCAGGGTCCAAAAGTTACAAAAAAGATATTGTTCAAAGACAAAGCAACAGTAGTGAAATACGGACCCGCTGTCCGCCGCAGTGAGGCCCTGGCAATGGAGTTCGTCCGTAATTATGCACCCACTGTGCCTGTTCCCGAAGTCTACGGCGTCTTCTACTCTCCATCCGTTACACCGGATGAATCCTCGGTTGGTACAACATACATCTTGCTCGAATGGATCTCTGGAGAGGATTTGTCCCAAGTATGGACGAACTTCTCCCCGGACGACAAGAACGACATCGTCGACCAGCTGCGCACCATAGTGCGCGCTATCAGAGCGCTGGAACCACCGCATGGACACTCGTATGTTGGTGCGCATGGAAATTCGCCCTGCACGGATCCCATTATCTCCGATCAGGGGCCATTCCCAGACATCGCCACCTTCAACGAAGCCTTAGTGGGCGTTGTCCGCCCTTGCTTCAGAGGGAACATGTTATCTGTCGTTCGTCGCCTTCTACATCGAACGGACGGATATCGAATTGTCTTCACTCACGGTGACCTCCACATCTCTAACATCATAATCACGCGCACGACCACACCTTCTGGCCCTTGCTCACGAATCGTTGCGATAATCGACTGGGAATGTGCAGGATGGTACCCAGAGCACTGGGAATACGTCAAACTCCTCAATAACGTGAAATGGGTCAGTGACTGGGCAGCTCGAGCACAGGATCTGCTAGATGCGCACTATGACGAGGATTTCTGGCTTTACAACTCCTTGGCCAGGATGTTGTTATGATCCACGCTGGGGAAGGTAATAGGACGGTCCCGACTGTGATCGTCTGTCTGGTTGGAAATGGAAACTTGATCCCGGTCTCGTGTTGCCTGCGCTGATATATAAGTAGGCAGCGCTCTAGTAGACGCGCATATCAAACTCTTTCTTCCCTCCCTCCCACAAGCGACATTACTGCATCTCTCGATCTTCCATACAAAGCTACATACCTTGCTCCAGACATGCCTAATCAGCGAAAGCTCTACGTGATCCAGCAAGATGCAGGTGAGGCGTCTCCAAGTCGCATAGGAGGTTTCTCCTCATATACTGAACAATTCTCACTGGTGCAGGCAACGATGGCCTGTACCACTGGAAGCTCTTCCTAGCCACAGAAGGCAAGACGACTTCCGGTGTTTGGCACGACGTCGTCTGGTCCCCTGACAAGGACGTTGGAATGTTGCACCGTGGTCCGATTTCATATTCGGAAGCCAAGTCAAGGAATTTGTTAGGCATTTGGGAGATCGGCACCATTGCATCCTCAGACGCGGTGCAGGTTGATATTATATGCAGTACCACAAGGACGCCGCAGTATACTGTTGAGGACAAGGACAAGAACTGTCAGACGTGGATCTTTGATGTCGTTGGGGGCCTGGTGCAGGCTGGAATTTTGGATCAGAGCGCGTTTGCGAACTTGGCCAGAGTCCCGAGGGTAGAATAGGAGTAATAGCTGTAAGAGGCTGGTAAGGCTGTGTGGACGATACAGGGGACAGATATATTCACAAAGCCCTGATTCGCACTCATACTGTCGATTGAACTTAATGGTACATTTCCTTCAGCCGTTTACTGACATAGTCTCCAGCCGTAATAGGAGTGTACTTCGCTGGCTTGTCAGAGGATATGCAGCCCTCTTCTCGTCGTTGGCTTTGGCTTCGAGCTCCTCCCAGCTGATCTTAAAACCTTCGTGAAGGTCGCCTCTATTACCCGGTTCGATGTTTGCGTCGAGGAGAGGGCTATATCCTTTGAAGTTTGCAACTGACTTGTGGTATAACTGAGAGGTCATCAAGGTAAACTACAACCCGGACGCAGACGATGGCACCAAGTTACCTTCATCTTTAGCGCACGACCACACCTTTGGGCCCTTGTTCACGAGTTGTAGCAATAATCGACTGGGAATACGTGAAACTCCTCAATAGCGTGAAATGGGTCCGTGACTGGGCAGCTCGAGCCCAGGATCTGCCAGAAGCGCACTATGACGAGGATTTCTGGCTTTACAACTCCTTTGCCAGGATGTTGTGATGATCGGTGTCGGGGAAGATCATAAGCCGGACTCGACTGTCTGCTGGAAATGCCAACTTGATCCGGTACCTTACCTGGACTGATATATAAGTAGGCAAGCTCTAGTAGATGCGCTCATCAAGCTCTTTCTTCCCTCCTTCCTACAAGCGACATTATTGCACCTCTCGATCTTCCATACAAAGCCACATACCTTGCTCCCAGCATGGATGGTCAGCGAAAGCTCTACGTGATCCAACAAGATGCAGGTGAGGCGCCAAAATCGCATAGGAGGTTTCTCATCATGTCCTGAACAATTCTCACTGGTGCAGGCGACGATGGCCTGTACCACTGGAAGCTCTTCCTAGCCACAGAAGGCAAGACGACTTCCGGTGTTTGGCACGACGTCGTCTGGTACCATGAAGGCGACGATGAAATGGTGCACCGCGGTCCCAAGCCATACTCGGAAGCCAAGTCTAGGAAGCTGTTGGGCCTTTGGGAACTAGGCACCATTGCATCTAAGGATGCAGTGCAGGTCGATAATATGTGCAATAACACGAAGACGCCGGGGAAGTGGGACAAGGGCAAGAACTGTCAGACATGGATCTTTGATGTCATTGGGGGGCTGGTGAAGGCTAAAGTTTTGGATGAGGGCGCTTTTGCGAACTTGGCCAAAGTCCCACAGATGGAGAAAGAGGTACAATGATCTGAAGCGGGTGCAATGCGTCAGGAGACGTGTGATAATTCTTGAATTTGCGGTGTTATCGCGCTGAAAGGGGCTGATGAGGCTGCGTGGACAATGCAGGGACAATGCAGGAACAAATGTATTCACAAGGCCCAGTTCGCACCCATACTGTCGATTGAACCTAATGATACATCTCCTTCAGCCGCTTATTGACATAGTCCCCAGCCGTAATAGGAGTGTACTTCGCTGGCCTGTCAGAGGATATGCAGCTCGGTATTGGCTGGTAGTTTGCGTCAAGACTGTCCGGTCCACGGTTTGAAAAGAATACCCACCTCAATGTTCACGTGGTAGTCTGTACCGAAGAACAACGGGATGGAATATCGACGAACACTGTTCCTGTTCACTGCCCTGTGTACGGTCGACTTGAAGACATCATCTAGAAAAGAGAGGTTCATTCGGGTCTGGAAACCGACGCCCATAGGAGATCTTACTTGTCCATAGAGCAAATTGATCACCGATGCTGCAGACAGATTTGTCAGGGGTACGGAAACCAGTACGGCGTATTCTTACTTGATGACCAACGTTCCAGGAACAGGTGGCGCATTGATCCATTGCTTCTTCGAGTTCATGACTTGAAGTGCTTGAATGCCGGGTTGTTGCCACAGGATGGTGAAGCACTGTCGTATTTTCTGTATGATGTTCCACGACAGGGAAACGAATTTGGTACTCGTACCTCAAAGCTGCAGAAAAGCCGGTAAATGGCGCTAGGCGAGCAGGAGAGCAAAAAACGATTACTCTGTATGCGCACCAACACCCACGACACGGTCATCAACGGGCCCCGTCTGAGGGGGGTAGTGAATTGCCCGCATAATTGCGGCGGAATTCTTCGTCTGCAAGGCAAACGTCCCCTGGATAATGCGGCCAAGGCTTGAACGAAGAGACTGTACCTTGTCATCGAAATAATTCTCTGGAAGATCCAGAGCCAGCGCAAACAAGGGGAACAAAGCCTTCCCTACCGCACACGCTGCGTGACTGTGCTGGCAGTGAGAAGTTTTGGCGCATCTGTTCGCGGCCCGACGTACTAATAGTTGAGAACTGCTTCACGGAACCCTGCAGGTTCTTGGGGCCACATGTTTCCACCTGCCATTGCGCCATCGTTGGCCCTCTTCTCGTCGTTGGCTTTGGCTTCGAGTTCCTCCCAGCCGATCTCAAAACCTTCGTGAAGGTCGCCTCTATTACCCGGTTCGATGTTTGCGTCGAGGAGAGGGCTATATCCTTTGAAGTTTGCAACTGACTTGTGATATAACTGAGAGGGTTATCAAGGTAAACTACGACCCGGAACCTGACGACGCCACCAAGTTACCTTCATCTTTGTCTCGTCTGGGAGGCTGAAATAGTCCTTCATGACTGCCAGCACGTTGCTGATGCATTCTTCTGGGATGCCATGATTACTTACTGCCGGCTTCGCATTCGATCAAGTTCAATACAAGACCAAAAGTTGCCCTTACTGTAGAAAAACCCGACCCTCATGCACGCGTCTCGTATCTGGTGAGCCAAAGCCGCCTTCCCTTCCGAAGTAGAGAAGTTAGCCAGATCTCTGCACGAGATATGTTGAGCAACGACCGAGAAACCTTTCTATGACTCACATAACGGGTATACTGTCAAAAGCACCATCAACTGAAGATGCAGACTCTGCCAAAGACATGACGGTCAAGCGAAGAGATTAGATTGCGTGCTTACGTAACATACTAGAAATTTCCGACTACCCTTTTGCCCTTGCAAAGTACTTGCAGCTGCAATCTAATGAAGGACTTGCACTTTGACCATCTCCCCGAATGCCTTCGAATGAGCGTTCGTTAATAGGTTCAGTCGTCGAACGCAAGACACCAAGTAAACCAAATGCACCGTCATCGCGGTTTAGTGGAGCACCAGGAACTGGCTTTCCTGCCGTACAGCACCGATCCAAGAGTGCATTTGCGCGCGCAAGAGAAGAGGCCAAGGGTAACGGGTCTGCAAGACTGAACGATGTACCATCGGTGATACCGGTCCAGCCGCCACGGCCACCACCCGACGGTGAGACGAAACCAATCCCGACAGATACTAGGGCCCTGTGGCGCCAAATTAGCGAGGAGAATGAGCGACGAGTTGCTAGCATGACGGATGAAGAAATAGAGAAAGAAAAGCAGGAAATTTTTGATCAGCTGGGAAGTGGTACTGCTGATTTACTGAGGCGCATCCGGGAAGCGAAAGAACGAAAAGCCGCTCAGGAGACTTCGGACGGTGCGGCGGATATGGCGGAACGGGAGAAAGAGGATTCAAATAAGACGAGCGAACCTGCAATCGCACAGCCAAAACCATCCGTGTTCGCCGTTAGACCAGGAGTCCTCAGAGTCAAGAGTCTCGACAGCTTGGGGCAAAGTGGTACGTGGCGCTCACATCTTTTCTTTATAACACACACGAAATTACAGTTACTAGCATCCATGCCTTCGCTTGCTGCAAGGAGTAGCACTCGTCCATCAAGCAGATCCGAAAGAAAACTGCGTTTCGCCGAGGTCACGCCGGATGACGTTCACGTATACGAGTCTTTCCCTGTCTCTCCTAAACGAACAGTTCTCGCGCTTCCGGCCCCTACAGATTCTGCCGACGACTCCATCGTGTCTCTGGGGAAGCTTGTGCCTGGCAATGTACCTCTGAAACGATCCCGTCTCGCGGATAGCCCTACCGACGAGAAGCTTCGAGGACTTTCGCGAACCAGCGAACCCGAGCCCGAGGAAGGTACACCAGAGTACATCCGCCGTCGATATTTTCCCGATGTTCCTGCCAACGATCCCAGTCTTGCATGGATGGAACCACCAACCACGGAGTCAGATAACAACGTACTGCGTTTTGATCTCAACGGTGTACCAATCCCTCTAGCGCTCTCTGCGACATTGCCGTCGCATCTGGGACTGCATCACCACGCGGGAAGTCGTGCAGGATACACTCTTGACGATATCTTTCTCTTGTCAAGGTCTAGCGTTCCTGCGCAGCGGGCGTCCATGCTTGGGGTCCTCGGGAAGATCGCAAGGCGCCTGGGTAGACAGGCCAGACAAGACCAGTTCCCTGACAAGATTGTTGAATTTGCAGGGAAGGAGGGAGATATGCGTAAACGCATTCTTGCTGCTGGTTTGGCTGCCGTCAACGAACGTGGAAGCCCCGGTGCGATGGCAGTGGAAGTTGTTTGGGAATGTCTCGTAGAATGGGACAGCACTACCGGCGATCTGGAAGGGTCCGAGCTTCTCGCTGCTCCCGAGATCATTTCGTCGTTGCAACTTGACTTCTTCTTCCCGCAGATTGCAGAGATCTTTGCGCAGGCTGCTCTTCCCACAGAGTCTCTCGCACAACTGTTGGCCGTTGTTCAGAGACTTGCCCAGGAGTCTAACGATATAGCAGAAACTATCGTAACCACACCTCGCCTTGTCCCGACCATCCTCCACACTTTCCTCCTTACACCGATTCCACCTTCGGAGGAGTCTCCTCTCCCTGACCCTCTCGCCCTCCAACTCCTCATTACGTTGGCATCTGCTTCTCGCTCGAATGCTTCCAGCCTTCTTCAAGCAGCAGACGCGCTCCTTCGATATATTACCCTCCTTCCACCTTCATCTGCGTTCCAGACCTCCCTCTCGACTTCCCTCCTGATAGGTACCCTTCACTTTTACAGGACGCTCGCCTGCTACGGATTGTACTCTCACATCGCAACCTCAGCATCCCAATACTTTTCTGTCCTTGGATCGTACGTACTGTCACCATCACATGCTGATAAGACAGCATCCACGCCGCTTCGTGTGGCATGGGCTGCGCTGGTGGAGTCTTGGATTGTCTGCGCGACTGATCCTCATGCTACCACTCCGCCGCACGAGATTCTATGGAGTCAGGTATGTGCGTGGGGTTGGGCGGCGGATTTACGGATGCTGAGGGACGGCCTTGGAAGCGGCAAGGCGGAATGGGAGGTGTGGGTGGCGGTGTGGAGTGTTGACGCCGCGTGGTTGGAAGGCTCGAGAACGAACGGTGTGAAAGGGGGAGAATCGGAGAGGCTTGAAGCGTTAAGCGTCCACGCAGCTGGGTTCGATGCAGGATTGGAGAAAGTGGTTGTAGGAGGTGCTTTGGATGCATTACGCCGCTGCCTGGATGGCTTGCCTACTACTGGGGAAGGGCTGGAGGGGAACCTGCGGATGATTGCTTTGCCTGCCAACGTTCTCTCCTCAGCGCTCCGACTTTTCCTGGCTTGTTCCCCTCCTACGAGTGATGCACAGCTACCGTCGCCTCCATTCGCCCTCCCATTCAGCGAGCTTTCCGCCCTCTGTGCACAACTCGTGACCCATCGCCTTTGGTCGATCCCAGTCATCCCGCGATCTTGTCTCCGAGTTTATCTGCGACCCCTCACAAGCCTTCTTTCGTATTTCTACCGTCTATCCCGCCTCAATCCTGCGACAACACCGGATTTGTGGCTTGCGCAGGGTCTTGCTATCATTTCTCGCCTGCTTCCTGGTGATGAATCCTCCGCGTTCGCCATATCCGACTCCATGTCGAACATCGTACCAATTTTAGTTCCCAAGTACCAGGCAGCTGCTTCCCAGCCGCATCTTTCTCCTGACATCACTATCGAAATACTCCGCCCTTTCTTCAAACACTCCATTCGGCCCAACACGGATGTATCTGTTGGCCCCCTGCACCCTTCCTCTGAAAGCATCTCGCAAAGCACCACTCTCCGTACACCACTCACAAAGTCTGACAAACACGACGAAAAATCAAAGATCACACTCCCGCTGCCGCGTGATTGGCTCACTGATCCACTCACACATCTTCTTCGGTCAGGAACGTCTCCCGTTTTCCGAACCTTGCCGACGACTTGGGATGCCTCTGAAACTGAGGTCGTGCGTGCGACGTTGTTGCTTTTGTATACCGCGCGGCGTGTCCTGCAGGAGCATAATCTCGCTTCATTTGTACTGGGCCCCGCGGAGACGGTGTTTGCGTGCATGAGGGTGTGTATGCTCGAGCATGGGGTGGGGAGTGAGAGTGGAGGGGTGGATTCTTCCCAGGAAGTATACAGGGATGAGATCGTAGGGATGTTGATGGGTTGGTTATTGGAGCCATTCACACCCCGTTCTACCTCATCCGCCGCCTCTACTTCCCCTGTCGATTCCAGCTCTCTACAACCGTCCGCACAGGTACTCCCGCCTACTCCACAGACTTCGCTCGAACTCGCATCGCAGTCTTACCTCGAGACGACGCATACGCCCTTTTACCAGTTTTACACCGACTTCGTAGCCCTGTATACCGCCGTTTCCTTTGTGCATCCCCTCTTTGGCGCGCTCATCATCCCTCCTCTCGCTATGCAATACGCCGGGGACTACAGGAGACTCGTATGGTGCGAGAGCGAAGACGGCACAGGGTCCAGCCTCAGAACAATTGACATAGACGTGGAAGGCGTCATATGCTCCGGTATCGGCTGGGCCGGGTGGGACGGCCGCACGAATGCGACGGATGTCCGAGAGTATCTGTACCCGATAGAGAAAGACGGGCGTATTCTCGGCGCGTACGCGCAAGCTCTCATCGCGGGCGGCTCTGGGCGCTCTGCGCTGAAAGGGTTCTTGAAGCTTGTTGCGGTGCATCATGTGGCGTGTACGATATGGCCGGATTTGCAGGGTTCGGATGATAGGATGGATGGGAGGGATGTGTCGTTGGGGCCGCTGCCGGCGCCGCCTTCTTCTTCGTCGACGGCGGCGGCAGTTTCGTCCGATGTGGGTTCGAACCTCCTTCGCTGTCTGTTCAGTCAGGGCGTTAGCCCCGTCGTGCAAGACGTCCTGCTTTATCGACAGAGTTCGCGTGGGGCGTTCGTGTGGCCTCCTACTTGCTATGCAGGTGGTGGTGCAGACGGCGTTGTGGGAGGGAGCGACGGCGGACGGGGAAAGAGTTTGACTGGGTGGAGAACTGAGAGGGTGGAGGTGGTGCGCAGGGTCGTCGGGGATGGTGTTGTTGAGCAAGTGAGAGGTGTGTTTGAGCAGAATATTGGTGCTGTAGGTTCATCCAGAGTGTCGTAGACAGGTGTAATCTTTGGCTAGGTTGAAATGTTACTTATTTATCTAGGGACGCTGGGTAAGGACGAATATTTCGGCGTACTTCATCATGTCTTCATTGAGCAAGATTGTTACTATTGAACCTGTTACAGTTTCCCTTCCAGCTTTCCAACTAGCTCGGCATGGTACGCCTTCAACTCATCCATGTTTGCCTTCTTTGCTGGCCAACCAATCACGAGACCCTCCGTGTCTCCGGCACTAGGTTTAGGAATGACATGGAAATGAACGTGGTCGACTTCTTGGTGAGCGATACGGCCATTGTTCTGGTGGGCAAGTGGGAAGTTTGATAAAGAAAATGTCTAAATGAAATACATGTACCTACCTGAAGAATATTGTAGTTGTCCAGACCCTGTGCGACTGCAATCTTCTTCGCGAGAGGCATGGCGTCTGCAAGATACTCATCGGGGAGCTCGTGCATCTTGACAGCGTGGTCTGCAAGTGCGTGAGTGAGGTAGTAAATACCAGTACAAAGGTAGATCTAAGATGACACGCATGCGCTCGTACCTTTGGGGATCACGAGGGCATGGCCCTTTGACAATGGACCAATGTCCAAGAACGAATACCTTGCACGGCGTTTCATCCCTCACGACGAACAGGAACGCGCAGGTCCACTTACGACAGCTCAGTCTCTACGAGTTTGAAGCTAGGTATTTCACCTGTGTGCGTGTGGCGCAAGCCATCTCAGCGAATCGTTGAACTTGGATAGTACGGATGAACAGCGTCACCCTTGACGATTTTGCAAAAGATGCAGGTTGCGAGAGATCTGTGCGAGTCGTGTGTTTTTATTCGCTGTCTTTGGGTCGCGCTTTTGCTTACCTTGCAGCGACGGAGGCCATGATGGATGAAGACAAGCTGAGGGCGGTCATCGGCGCTATGGCTAAGCTGTGATGTTATCTAATCTTATCAAGCCCGTCAAATCCCTCTGTCAGCAAAAAGGCGGGAATATTTAATGGGACTTTAGTAACAGCTCTCGTCAGCGCATCGTCGTCGTCGTCGTCCATCATGACCTCCTTCAACTTCGCCGAGTGGCCGCCAGCACTGACCGACGCTCAGCTCGAGACGCTTGTACACCACGCAACGACGTACGCCCTCGCTCACGGTCTAGCGTACCTCCCACCAGCACCGACCCAACCTCCAGCCCCATCTTCCGCGATTCATGCACCCATATCTCTCCTTCCAGCACCCGTCCCACGCTCGCTGTTCTATCGCGCACAAAAACTACAGTCCTTGTACAATAAGCTGTACGCCCGCGTCGCTATGGACGATGAGTTCCTGGATCGAGTCATGGGGGCCGTCGATGGAGTAGGCAGAGCGGACGAGTTCACAGGGACACTTTGGAGAGGATGGAAACAGATCCGGGACGAAGGTATCGTACAGGTGCTTTTTCCTCTCACGAATCACTTTGAATGTTCGGGAGGGGATGAGACTGATGAGATGAAGTTGTAGCCTTTCCATCTTGGCCTCTTCCGTTCAGACTATCTCTTGCACACGCATGGGGAAGAAGGAGGTTTTGGCCTCAAACAGGTAGAGTTTAATACGATCTCGTCGTCATTTGGGACGTTGTCGGAGCGTGCGGCTGCTATGCACAGGTAAGTGGCCGCATCGTATGGGTTCTTCTGAGCGGGTCCCATGGATTGGGTTATAGATACCTCCATGCGGTGACAGGTTATTACGGTGTTTCGTCTAATCTAAAGGCCGAGAACTTTCCTCCAAATAACACAACTTCTGGGCTTGCCGAGGGTCTCGCGTCCGCACATAGACAATACATTCAAGACAGGTCATCGACTGAGTAATCCCAATCCCTTCCATTCATAACCCTTTTCTGACGCGACCAAACGCGTATTTAAAGCGCATACATTTTGTTCGTCGTGCAGCCTAACGAACGTAACGTATTCGACCAACGATGGCTCGAATATGAACTATTAGACAAGTAAGTCAGACCCTTTGTACGTTCATCTTTCAGATGAGAACGCTCACACACGGCAGGCACGCCATCCGGGTCATTCGCCAGACTTTCGACGAACTCGCCTCTTCCGCCACGCTCGATCCACAATCACGCGTCCTCCGGATCAACCTACCGACTCTACACCCTTCGTCCGATCTAGCTTCTCCGCAAGTCGAAATTTCAACCATCTACTTCCGCGCCGGATACGTCCCCTCCGACTTCCCCACACCCGCACACTACGAAACCCGAATCACGCTCGAGCGAAGCGCCGCCATCAAATGCCCCACGATCCCTCTCCAACTCGCAGGAGGCAAGAAAGTCCAAGAAGTCCTCAGCCAAGAAGGCGTCGTCGAGAAGTTCCTGAAACACGAGGGCGCGGACGCGTCAACCGAGATGAGACAGACCTGGATGCGAATGTGGGCGCTCGACGATGAGCGCCCGCCCTTGTCCCCGGCAGGTGGTTCGGCGGGTAATGTCACTGAGAAGCAAGTGCCTGGTGAGCCTCTCGGCACCTCCCTCGCGCGCGCGAACGCTTCGAGGCTCGTCCTGAAGCCTCAGCGCGAAGGTGGTGGAAACAACGTGTATAAATCGGATATCCCATCCTTCCTTGAATCTCTTCCCCCGCGCGATCGTGAAGCTTGGATTGCGATGGAGTTGATAGTACCTCCGGCAGGCGTAGGAGGATATCTCGTGCGCGCTGGTGGGGCCAATAACGGGAATGGAAACGGAAACACAGCGTGGGCGGATAAGATAGTCCGCACAGAAACGATCTCTGAACTTGGGATATTTGGTTGGGCGTTGTTTTCGCGTGAGGATGGGATAAAGGAGAATGGTGATGTGGGGTGGCTCATGAGGACAAAGGGAGTGGAGAGTAATGAGGGAGGAGTTGCTGCGGGATTTTCGGTCTTAGATTCGGTGGTCCTCGTTGACGGATAGATTGGTAGGGAGGCAAACACTGGAAGCTAGGACTAGACTATGAGTTAGCATACCCAACAACAAACGCATGAAACAATGGAAAGAAGAAAGAAATTTACTCCTGCCGGTGAACAGTGCCGGGAAACACTACTAGACAACGCCTTTGAATCGATGGGCCAACTAAAATCATCGTCCTTAGATGTGTCTTGCTCGATTCCTAGCCAGAAAATCGCAACGAAAACATCCTGAATTATCGTAAATTGAAGTCGATACATCGAGGGAAACCTACAAAAACTACCCAAAAAAATTCCCTACCTCAAGCTGTCTTGCGCGGCTCCTTCACCGCTTCGTCCACAAACCCAGGCTCTCCAAAGATCTCTTTCAACCTTGTGTCTGGGGACACCTTCGCATGATGCGCAAACACCAGCGAATAAAGACACCAGCAGTGGCACCAAGCGTCGTGGCCCCGACACGCTAAAATAGTCGTCGCGACAACGATATCCGCGAGCGAGATCTCACCGTGGATCAAGAATAAACCAGACAGACGAGAAGCTAAGAATGATTCGAGGAAGCGCAGCGAGCGGTTTTCTTGTTCGAGGAGTTGATCGGAATGCTGTTATACATGAGTTACTGGGGAAGAACTGGGAGTGGAAAGCGTAATGGTGAATGACCTCCTGCTTGAATAGGTCCTCGACGTGAAGCATCCTTGACATATAGGATAAATAGATGCCGATTTCGTACTCTGCGAAATGGACCCATTGATCAACGAAGGCAACTTGTTTGGCGTCGCGACCTTTTTCCCGGAGGTTCCGTGTGCTCACTATGGATGGTAAGCGAGATGGGCACATACACTTAGACTGAAACAGGTAAAACATACGATACCGAGCAATGACATTCCCCTCTATCAACGTGAATCCTTCCTTGTCCTCTGGGGAAACTTTTCGCGAAATTCGGGTGACTTGTTGGTGACACCGTACTCAGAAGCAGGGACCTCCAGTTCGATTTGTGCGATAGCTGCTACGCAGAGGATCTATTCGATTTGAAAGAATGGTGATGAATTGAATTTGGAGAACTAGTACATTCGACGGGACTTGTGCTTGTCATCTGCACTTGAGGCTGGTCACCCCAGATAGTACCAATTGAAGCCATGTATTAAAGTGGGGCGAGCCCCGCTGGTAGATGGTCCCTTATGTAGGGTTATAACGCGCTGACGAGTATAAAGTCGCATAAGCATTCCAGGCCATGATCAGCGTCATTTCTGATAGGACCACCTACTCATCCTCAATGCATCTGAAGCTCGAAGGGCTAGGAGACACACAAAATGAGTAAGCACGTTTACTGTCAGACGACATGTCAAAAGCTGTTATGTCAGACAACCATCCGCATGGCATTAAACCGACCTAAAAGTGTCAAAAGCTCAATGGTGGCCTTCATGAATGACGGAACTTCGGTTGGGGGAAACAGGAAATCGTCAAAGGCAATCCAAGGAGGTGAGCTTACCTATCTGACCACTGGTCCAAGTTACCATGTCCTAACGAAAAGCATCGACGTCAAAGTGCAGATCCGGTAGCTGAATCGTAGCCTGCAATATACATGGACACCAAAGCTGCAGCAGACAGCGTCGCCAACTGCGACGCGAGAGATCCAGTCTGTGAGAAGAGCCTGTAGTGAAAGCGTGACTTGAAGTGTCCTTCCGTCAGAGAGTTTGCCATTATAGTCGAACCATGCTACGCACGACAGAACTGAGGTTGCATCTCAGTGCGAGCTATATGCGCTTTGCCCGCATAGTGGAAAAAGTTGAACGACTGTCTCCTCAACTAAGAGAAACTTGAAGGGGAATGGTGAGTCGGTGGTACAATACCACAGAGGAATTGGCGACAAAATACACCGAACCAGCTTGAAATTGCTCACCACCCTTCACCGGACGATATGCAAAATGCGACCCATATAACCGCCTGGCTACACCGGAGTCTCTGAGATCTGGTTCCATCCCTGTGGTCAAATCTCCCACACCGTCATAAATCATCTTGTCGAGAATGTGGTCCTGGTCGAATCGTTGACTGGCTTGCAGGGGTTGTGGTACTATTGTGCCATCTTGGTTCCATGATGGTTCGTACATAGGCTTCATACTTCAACAAATCAAATTCGGCTATATGCTCGTTAACCATTTTGCAGAGATGTTTGAGGCCCAATGACCCGAGACTGCAGCTGAGGAGCCTCAGCGGCCTCTTATCCTATGTGCTTGTCACTAGCAGCAGGCAAATTATTCGTTCTTGGTCGTGTTCCCGTGAAAGAGAGACTGATTACGATCTGTGTTCGATGTGGGCTCCCTTGGCATGCATGTTGTGAAAACTTCCAGGTGCGGTTGCTTCGAGTTTTACGCTGACAATGCCTTGTACTAGCTGTAGCATGTAAGTATCAACGATGATTCCAATGCTAGCTCCGTTTCTGGACCTCAGGATTACGACAGATATCTTCGAATCTCTTGGAACCTTTGAAAGTCTTCGATTCGTCTGTCGAGGACCTTACCCTCGATCCGCGGGGTGGACCATGCCAAATTTTCTTTGCCGGGTAACCAAGTTGGGAAACATCAAATTGGCCCTTGCATGTACTCCCTACTCCGTACTTTGTCCAGCTATTACGTCAATGCGAGAGGCGAGGCGTATCATCAACGAGGTCAGTCCTCTGCCACCTCAATTTCATCCTCACGGAGTATTTCAGCATGAGTCTGGCATTACTGTACGATATGGGAGACAACGTTTGCGTTGCTGGCTAACATTCCACTGGTTAAAGTGCATAAGTCATAATCCCCGCTGAGACATTCAGTTGAAGTGAAACGGGATCCGATTTTCTGTCCCCCCACGTGTACTGCCGCGTCATCTCTTGCATCCTTTCTGGGGAAGCCTCATGGGCATCAGCCAACCGCGCGATCAGCTTTTCCAATCTGAATTGTCTCGTTACTTGAAGTGCACCCGAACGTTTTTTCAGACTGGGAGGTTGGTACACAGGTATGGCTCATCGATTTCTCGCGCATTTCTGCAACGCCGAGTTGTAGCCTCAGTAACGTGGTCTTCCTTGGCAAACTCAACTGCTTAATATTGCAGAGGAAGCTAATCGTACTCAAATTTCAAGAGTGGGCCTCTGGCATGCGAGGACGGCAAAACAAAGGACATTTGATCCCGCACTGTCCTTACGCATTTTAATAGCCATGTTTCTCGCGATCGGCTGCTGTAGACAGCGCCCGCCAATACCCCGCCAAACGGTCGTGAGTTATCACACGCGTCATCGGTGAAACAGTATGTAAGTCACTCGCTAATACCCGCATGTGCTGAATCGATTCCGGATACGAACGTTGAATGACCTGACCGAACCCGCCCTACAGTAGTCACCCGTCGTCGCCATCCATCAGATTCAGAGGAATCTCGTTGAAGTTACTGCAATCGGTGGCACTGATTTAGCGACCGTAGTTTGAACCCGACAGCACTAGGACCTTACATGAATTCTTCGTGGCCGAGGTGCAAACGGCATCCACATGCTGTTGTGTTGGCATCTTTGGCATATAAACAAGTCGGTTTGTTGGGATCGACCAGCACTAATGAAAGACACGGTGTCCACTTTGACCATTCTCCTTGCTAGCACTGGCCTTACTTTTGCTAGCCCTGTCGTCGGGCGAGGGGGTCATTCTGTGGTGCTTGACAGCGCGACGGTTACTGGACTTACGGTGGGGCCCGTCACGAAGTACCTGGGCATACCATTTGCACAACCCCCGTTCGTCCTCCCGGGATTGCTTGGCGATGATTCTAACATGACCTAGGACCGGAAACCTTCGCTTCCAACTTCCCCAGTCCCTCCCGGCATACAACGAGAGTTTCTCCGCCATCGAGTATGGACCAGCGTGCCCTCAGCAGATATACACGGTGCCATATATTCAGGAACTCCCTCAAGAAGTGATCGACTACTTGGTAGACAATGTATACAGCGCCATATTACCGTCCGCAGAAGACTGTGAGCATAGTACAACCACTGTCCTCCCTGCCTGACGTACCTCATCCCAGGTCTCACATTAAATGTGGTGACTCCAACTGGTTCTACACCAGAGTCAGAGCTTCCTGTCGTGGTAGTGAGTGAAGGTCCATATTCATGCCGACCATTCATAACATCTATATATTCAGTGGATATTTGGCGGAGCTTTTGAATTTGGGGGGACCTCTTCGTGAGTATTGTCAATTATCTTCTCTGCTGTTGCGACTTTCATAACGCGACATTAGATATGATGGTGGCATCATTGTCGGCCAGTCTATTGCCCTTGGTGTTCCTGCAATATATGTTAGCATGAATTATCGGTGAGAACCATCCGCTAGACTGATATGACACTATCCCTCACGCTACTCAGAGTAAATGGTGAGCCATTTTGACCTATGATTAGCACAAAAAGTCAAGAGATTCACCTCGCGTATCGACTCAAGCGTTCGGCTTTTTAGCCAGCCAAGAAGTCAAAGATGCCGGACTTGGTAACTTTGGCCTACAAGATCGTCAGTTGTGCCACTTTCGAATCCCGGTTTATTGTAATTGACTTATATTTTGTATCCAGAACGGCTAGCTTTGAGATGGGTGCAAAAGTACATCAGCGCATTCGGAGGAGATCCAACAAAAGTTACCATGTGAGCTGAGACACATGTCATCACTCACGATTTGATGATGACGGTTACTGCTTAGATGGGGAGAGAGCGCCGGAGCAATCTCCGCTGCCCTTCAGATGGTCACCAATGGCGGCGATGCCGAGGGCCTCTTCCGAGCTGCTTTCATGCAAAGCGGATCGCCTATACCTGTTGGCGACATAACCCACGGCCAGAAGTATTATGATGCCATTGTTGACGAGACTGGCTGTTCGGGGTCCCCAGACACTTTGCAATGTCTTCGCGAAGTTCCTTATGACATCCTCCTAGGTGCCGTCAACAAGTCGCCCTCCATCTCCTCGTACCAGGTGAACACAGCCACTTTTTCTATCATTCACAACCTATACAATCTTTCGGCAGTCGCTGAAATTGGCGTGGCTTCCCCGAGTAGATGGTGTCTTCCTAATGGACGACCCGCAACATCTTGTCCAGCAGGGTTCCGTTGCTAACATACCATTCATTTCAGGTGAGGTTTCCTATAGCAAGGAGACCCCCTTCTTCACTATGCCACAGGCGACTGTGACGACGAAGGCACTGTTTTCGCACTCACTGCCATCAACGTAACGTTGGTCTGCCCGCGATGTTTATAGGTTTCTTTCATTGACCTCGTCGTGACAGAACGGACTCCCAACTGGAGGAGTATCTGCAGACCGAGTGGCTCCCAGCATCTGCGATTCAACAATTGCTACAGTTGTACCCGGCCGACGTCACTCAAGGCTCACCGTTCGATACCGGCAATCTGAATGCTCTTACCCCGCAATTCAAGCGTATGGCCGCAATAGAAGGAGACGCCATATTCCAATCCGCGCGCCGCCTTTTCCTGCAGAACCAGTCGGGAAAGCAGAATATATGGACGTTTTGTACGTTTGACGTTCGTAACTTTGAAGAGGTTCGACTTAACCAACTAACAACGCGTCAGTGAGCAAGCGTCTTAAAGCTATTCCTTTCCTTGGATCAGTAAGAACTCGTTTTCGTGTGCTATGCTGCCTCATCGCTGATACACCACGCACATTCAGTTCCACGCCTCTGATGTCCTCAATGTGTACGGGGGAGGCGACATGGCGTCCTACCTGGTACGCTTCGTGGCGAACCTCGATCCCAATGGCGGTATCGATATCAACTGGCCCAAGTATACGGCCCAGCAACCCAATATGCTCGAGTTCTCGGATGGATTGATAACACAGACCATCTCTCAGGATACGTACCGTGCCGAACCGATCGCATTTCTGATCGATTTGTTGCTCAGTTATCCGCTTTGATCGTTGCATACAATTTCTCTGGGAGTGGTGTGTCGAAGTCCCGGACATGGAGCCGTGCGTGCCATAACATAGACTCCCTTTGATCTTCGATCATTTTCATGTCGCTCTATTCGTGCGTTCGGTGTCGGTGACCATCGTTAGCAGCTTAGGATGTGTCGCTTTCTCTCTTTCTCGCTTTCTCTGGTGCTTTCCATTCTGCTTGTAAGGGAGACTTAACATCTTGTATATATATATATATATATATCGTGCTTGTACCTTATGTACGCCAAACACCAAGTGGCACGCTTGTTCACGTCGGAGAGAAGAATCTTCTATGTCTATTGACCGATTAGCAGGCGTATGGTAATTATGAGATACAAATCATGCGTTTCGACTGAACCAAGTATGAACCCGGGCGGAGATCATGAGCCCGGCTTCAACTTCATATCACTTCCACTCAACACCTCCTCCTTCAGGTCATATAGTCGCTGTTGGGTAACAGCACTCCCATTGAGCGGGAGCGGTTCGTCGTCCGGATCGGGTGGGATGAGCGTCGAACCTTCGGCCTCATAAAAGTCGCTCATAGTAAGAGGACGCATATCAAAGCCCTTATCCTCATGAATACGACCTCCTAGCGGACAGACATTCATCACGTACCTCCTCCTCAACTCGCTTAATCGCCTCGGTGTCGCGCGACATCTTGCGCATGCACTCCCGTACGGGAACCATAGCTGCATTACGACAGAGCTCGCGCAAATCCGATCCAGAAGAACCTTTCGTTTGCTCTGCGAGGGAGCGCAAAGATAATGAAGGATCGAGTTTAGTGTCCCTGAGCATCTGCGAATATAAAATGAACATATGAGATATTCATTGTAAAGCGGACAGGTTCGTGGCATTTACCAAGGACAATATTCTGAAGCGTTGCTCAACGTCTGGAAGTCCGACCGCGAATCGTTTCGGCATACGTCGCAAAATAGCAGGATCTATATCCAAGGGACGATTTGTCGCCCCGAGCACCAATATTCGATCCGAGCCCGTCGTCAGTCCGTCCCACGATCTATGTCACCAGACCTTTCATTAAGAAAAGACACCACACGCTTCCAGAAAAAAAAACCAAACGCACGTCATGAACTCTGCTTTCATCATCCCCATCACTTCATGGTCATCCGATCTCCGTTCCCTCAAAAAGGTATCTATCTCATCCACGAAGATGATTGCAGGCTGGACTTTGCGCGCGAGGCTGAATAATCCAGCGACGAGTTTATTCGACTCGCCGAACCACTTGTTCGTGAGCGCGGAAGCGGGTATGTTGATAAATGTTGCGCCCGACTCCTTGGCGAGCGCGCGAGCGAGCATGGTTTTACCACAGCCCGGAGGTCCGTATAAAAGTACGCCCTTGGGTGCACCGAGTAAAGAGGAGGTGGAACTGAAGAGCGTCGGGTACATCAACGGAAATATGATAGACTCGCGGAGAGAAGATATGATAGGCTCTAAACCACCGATGTCTACCGAGAACGTCAGCTTTCACTATCACGCAGAATGAACCGGCACAAGGCATGAAACCGGAGATCCTCACCCTCGAAGTGTACATTTATATTATCGGGATGGACGACCTCTTTGGAGATGGTTTCTGTAAGAAGCAATGAGGACATCGCGCTAGCTACCGAATGTATTGACATCGTAGTAGATAACGCACTTTCATATTCGTCAAGCTTGAGTCCTTTGTGGCCAAGCTTCTTCATTACTTCTGCGCGGCGCTTCTCGGATTCTTTATCCGTCGGGTGCCAATCCATTAACCACTGCAAATGTCGGCAAGGAGGGAGGGAGACCACCACGGCAGGACAGACAATGGTCATCGTACGGTTACAGGTTGATACTGAGTGGATATGCACTTACGCGGAAGGCATAGTATACAGCAGCCTGGACAAGTCAGTCGGACGTTCCAGTCAGTGCAAAACGACAATTTCTCCGGAAAGGCTCACCTGGGATGCTACGAACAGCGCGACTGTTAAATGGAGCGGAGACCAGTAAATCACCACGGTTTTGTTCCACACGTTTAAACTTTGACGTCAACGGAATACAAAGACAACATACCATCAAGGATGATTCGCTTTGGACTTGTTGAAGCGGACATGTCAAACCCCTACAGCGCAAAGCACTAGTGGAGGCGTATCCGTGAATTATCTCAAGGACGACGCAGATGTTAAAGCCTGAAGAAAAGTAGCCAAGGAGATCTTGTATAAGCCGGGACAGTGAGCGCAGTGGCAAAGCGGGGTGTTTATTAAGTAATTAGCTGTACTAAATAAATAAATAAACGTTAAGTGACCTTTCGCAAGATGACCGCACTCTTCACACAGCAAGTGTTTAACTTGGTACGTATATTCATGGACTGTATAGGTGTTATTGCAAAGCCTGTCTACCCATAGCCACCTTATCGACTTCAGGAATGTCAACATCTAAACCAGTGGCGACCGCTTTGCTCTGGCTTTCCGTGCTCTCTCGGACCACCTCTCCCTTCAAGACACTGCCATTATCTCCTGCAGTGGCGCACTCCTCATGTGCACAGCCCTCCACCATAGGAGTGACAGTGTGATGAATATTCTTGGTCATCTGCAGTTCCACCTCGTAGTCCAGCTCATATGAACCGTCGTGGAATTCATTCAATGTTACCGAGTCCATGAGAGAGGGTGTGGTGATACCCGAAAACGTGGTGCTTCTCCGACCGCCGGGGATGAACTGAAAGCCAGCGGTCGTGAGGTCGTGTGTTAGAGCCATGGGTTCGCCCGTGGTGACGATGGCAGGGAGTACGGTGACAGTGGGGACTCGCATGTGGGGTGCTGCAAGAGTGGAAAACACATGTGATATGCGTCTGTTGCGACCGCCGCTGCGGGAAGAGAGGTTAGGGGTGGTGTTTGAAGCATTGCGGCGCCACAACATCCACGAGCCCCATCGTCCGCTCATGTTGGGAACATGTCTAGGGGAGACGTTCGCAACGGGGCTGGGTTCCAAAGGTCTCCATCGAGCGACACTCCAGAATCCTAGTAGAAGTAGGATGAAGCAAACTGCAAAGTGTAGATTGTCAGTGAGTTTCGCGAATCTGTCAAGGAGGGACCAGAAAGGCTCCATAATAAGCGAAAGTCAGTCACAATGGATCCGCGAAAGTTCAATCTCTCCCGAATGCACTGCCAGGGTCATGTCCATGCAAGGCAGGCGAGACGACGAACGCGGTATGACGCAGCAGTCGGGGAGATTAGCTTGTACTCGCATTCCGTAACGAAATCCTGGTCGCCCATAGACATAGGATAAGCAACACCAACACTCACTGAGTCCAGCAGCGATAAGAATGCCCGTACTTTCCTGTAGCTTTCCGCTATTTGGGTCATTACCGGTATCGATAGCTCTCTGGGCAAGTACCGCCCGAGTATGCTGCGACATACATGCGCGCGTGTCATCGAACAGCGATGTAGCACAGGGTCGAAGAGAATCAAAGAGTATGAGAGGCATGATCAGGTGAGCAGAAGTCGCGAAAACCGTTAGAATCTAGTGGGCACCGAGGCAAATGGTAAACTTGAGGGAGGATAATGGCAACGCATTCCATGCCATCACCCTACGAGATTTAAGGACAAAGGAAGTTCCTACGCTGCGCCTCCGTCACGTTTACGAGATACCCAGTCCGAGTCTTGCCGAGGAGAAAGCAAAGCCAGAATGGCAAGTGCGGTGCAGAGTAGATGGGGCCCCAATGAGAACCAAGCGCGAATGAAGTGCATCGCACCTTGAAAGGGATCGTGATCTAGAACTTGAACGGCCGAAAAGGTGGCGATAATGGGCGGGCTCACGGTAAGAGTACCTCTCTGGGGGTGAGCAAGAGTGAGATCCGATTGGTGTTGATGTCGGCAGTCATCCTGCTGCGGAATCGCTCGTCAACAACGCTGCAACAGCTCGACATCCTGTGTGTAGAAGAGTCTGAAGAAACATGTCACTGACTGTTCAATGTCGTCATGCTGCAAGACGAAGCGGAAAGTTCTATCATTATGGCACTGGACAGGATTGCACAAAGTCATGAACTCAAACCTTTGACGCCCGTCCAGCAAACGCATTTAGTACGTGAAGGCACATTACCTTCCTTAGAGATCGACCGTATTGGACCGTCAACACCACGATGCAGGCGCCAATCTGATTCGCCACGAATCCGGCTTTCGGCCGAGTCGACCATTTGTGCTGTCAGCTAACAGGCCTGAGGTAGACGATGATAGGGAATCTAAAGCAAGATGAAGCAGAGCAACTGCGAGCGAGAATCATTCCTCGTCGTCGGAAACTGCCGAGACCATGCTTTGGCCGAATATGGAATGTTGTACAGTGACACGTCCTGCCAGTAAGTACGAGGTGAGTCGCGCGCTCAAATTCAAAGCAAGCAATGATTGAAACGTACAATCTGGCCAGGAGCTGAGGCTATCTCTCAGCGATATCCACGGAGATGGGAACTTTGTTCTTCCTGCTGTGTGTTGGATTGGCTTTTCTCGTCTTGACGCTCGCATATACCGCCTATACGGAGTTTATCTGGTCAAAGTCACTTCGAGTTCGTCAGGCAGTATTGGAGGAACTCGGTCGCACAACGGATGAAGTTGTCAACTACAAATTCATTGGATTCTTCCACCCTTACTGGTGAGACCCTCAACGATAGCTTGGGCGTCATCGGGGAACCAGTCGCTAATAGAGGTCTTCCAAGTAATGCAGGCGGTGGAGGCGAACGTGTTCTATGGACCGCCATCGCTCATATGCAACGACACCACTCAGACATCATCAACGTAGTTTACTCTGGTGACACCGATGCGTCCAAACAGGAAATCATCGAGAGAGTCAAGGTAAGCGCTGTTCTTCGCTCCTCGGATCACTACCACGTCCACAAATTCATCTTTGGGTGGCCAGGCCCGCTTCTCTATTGACCTCAACCCATCTGCGCTCCATTTTATTTTCCTGACTTCGAGGGAGCTCGTCGAAGACTCCAGATGGCCAAGATTCACAATCCTCGGCCAGAGCCTTGGCTCCATCTATCTTGTCTGGGAGGCCATGTCCAAATTCATTCCAGACCTTTACATCGGTGCGTTGGCATCTTAACACTGCGCTTCACTGAATCTCTAATACGTTCAAATGACCACCAGACACTATGGGCTACGGCTTTACGTTTCCAGCGGTAGCATGGCTCACCCGAGCGTCCGTCCCCATTGGCGCGTACATACATTACCCGACCATTTCCACGGACATGCTCTCCCGCGTCCGCGGTGAAAACTGGAAATTGCGGGCAAAGCGTATGTAAGTCCCCATTCCGGTCTGTGTATCTTTCAATTTGGGTTATCGATTTGCCATTTCGCGAATCCAACCTCTCACTGACTTTGAAAAATAGCTATTACCGCCTCACAATGTACTACTATGCCCTCTCCCTATCGCATGCGCGATTCCTGATGGTTAATTCCTCGTGGACCTGTGCTCACATCGCTTCCATAATTTCGCATGAACATTTTGGAGGTGCCATCAGATTGGCACACGTTCTGACGCCTTTATTGTTGGTGAAGCTCATCCTATCCGCACAGAGCGTGAGGAGGATAATACAGGTCGTAGACGGACCAGGATTAGGAGGTGAGGCAACCCCTGCAGATGTGCACCCCAAGATCGTATACCCGCCTTGTGATACAAGAGCAATGGCAGAATTCCCTCTTGAGGGACGAGAAAAAATGCTCCTCAGTGTCGCGCAATTCCGGTGCGTTTCATGGATACCTCCTACACCGGAAGGAACTCAAATAGTAACTCATCCATAGCCCAGAAAAAAACCTCCCCGCCCAGCTGCATGCCCTTGCGCAGCTCCTCATGGATCATCCAGAGTACAAATCTTCAGATACCAATGGAGATTCTGTGCGGCTCGTACTCCTTGGCGGAGCACGGCACAAAGACGACCTAGATAGAGTTGAGGCGCTGCGTGCACTAGGAAAAGAATTAGGAATCGAGGTAAACATTCCGCCAAATCACCAAGCGTCGCTTATATCCCAAAGAACCAAGTCAACTTCGTAGTGAATGCGCCGTATCCGGACATGCTCGGGTGGCTCGCCCGCTCCAGCATCGGCATCAGCACCATGGTGGACGAACACTTCGGAATCAATGTTGTTGAGTTTATGGTGCGTTCATTATTTTCACCAGTAACCGATATCTTGTCCCACTCATGACTTGGCTCACAGGCTGCTGGCTTAATCCCACTCACGCACGCTTCAGGCGGGCCACTGAATGACATCGTGGTACCCTATCACTCGCAGCCAACTGGCTTCCACGCTCGCAGTCCTGGCGAGTTTGCTTCGGCCATGCACGAGGTACGACGCTTGTTCTCATGTTCTCCACGTCGTTGACTCAGTGTACTTGGGGAACCTAGATCCTCACGATGGATACTGCGACTGAGAGAGCATACCGTGAGAGAGCAAGGCGGTGGGCAGTGGAGAAGTTTTCAGAGGAAGAGTTCGTTAAGGCTTGGGATGAGAGTGGGTGGAGGACATGCATACGATAACATGCTACCAGCTCTTTCTTTGTCATTTTTCTCCAGTGTCAGCGCCCGACTATATTTGCCGATAGTGAATATCACTTACCTTATTATACTAGAGCGAGGGCTGAGCTACGCTGGTAGGGACTTAACAGTGGTCAAACCGTCGGCCGAATCGCTCGGACCGCTCCGGGGCTACACCGGATCTTTCTTCCCCATTGGCTCCACCAATGGCAACATGACCGCCAATCTGGATTGCCTAGGCTGTGTTGCACATCGTTCGCAACAATGGGGCTGGGTCGGAGAATCGGACGTGTCCCCTCTCTCGACATGTATTCCGAGCTGTAACCAAGTCTCACTGTCCCACATTGGAATAGGAACTTAGCTGATAATTCGGTGACGTGGGCACAGTTTGGTACTATTGAACATCATTGTCCTCCATCACTTGTTCACCGTCCTCGGAAAATTTCACGTTTTGCTAGGCAGTGCCTCAGTTATGTGGATAAGCTATAATCATGAACCTACTGGATGCGATGAAGACTTTCCAACATACTTTGTGTGAGCTGGCGTGCACGAAATAATCTGATCAGGAGCAACTTGTAGTAACATTATCACGTACTTCCGTAAGCGACGAGTTCACCGCTCTCGTTGGTGAAATCCACTCGGGTGTATGCCAAACTTTTCCCTTGAAGCTTTCTCAGAGTTTCATAACAACGTGCGATAGTTTACATACCGAGAGCAGTCACTGTCGCCTTGCCGGTCAGCACGTCGCCAATCTTTCCTGCCGGTCGGACGAAAGAAGTACTGATATCGGTGGATACGCCGGTCATGTAATGTCCCTTGGAAGCAACGGCGAGAGACCCGAGGGTATCAGTGAGTGACATTATGAGTCCGCCGTGGACGGTCTGGATACCACGCATGAGAAATCGTGTTGCGCACTTGGGAGATGGTGGACTCACTCCAACTCTATTAACTGAAGATGGTTTGACACAATTCAGTCAGGTATGATAGAGGTGGCTGAAGAGACATACGATTATAATGCTCAATATTGAGTTTTGTCTCGACAAGACCAGGAACCGCGCGAGTGATCGTCAACTGGAATTGCGGGGTCAGCAACTGAGAGCCTTAGGCAGCAATAAAATCCAGAAGTTCGTACATTTGGAAAGCACTGTGCATCGTGTCCTTACTACTCCGTTCAAAACTGAACAATCCCTCATGGTTATGCCGTTCACCTTTGTTGTCTAGGAAGGATTTCCAGACCTATGTGACCAGTGGTTATGAGTTTACAAGATAAGTTTGAGATCAAGCGAGCTTCACCCTACGAGTGAACCGTAAACAAGCACTCATTTTCACCTGGAGTTACAAATATCCGCAAGTACGCAATTTGAAAGACAAGGATAGTCCTTGGGTTGCTGTGGGTGTTTGTTTATTTCCAAAGCCTTTGCCAAACAAATGTCTCCTTTTGGTCTTGTTCGGTTCTCCGCCACATATTCGCACTCCGACCGGACATATCCGACTGCGTATGCTGTTGGGCGTTCGTCGCTGACTCCCGAACTTCAAGATTGTCTGTACTGCCTTTCGTTCATTTTCTGCAGTCCCACTACAATGTCTGACCTCTGTCCTGTATACGCGCCCTTTTTCGGCGCCATGGTATGCAAACTCGCTTTTGGAGCGTGCTGATAGACTTATTGAACTTTGTGCAGGGCTGCACTTGCGCAATTGTATTCACCAGTAAGTCACGGTCAAAGAAAAATTAATCTAAGCGACAAGTTGCTGAAGGCGGTCCCTTGGATTCAAGGTATTGGTGCAAGGTTGGAATCGCCAGGTTTCTGGAAATGTGTCCACGGAGCTGACGGTTTTGCAGTTATGGTACCGCCAAGTCTGGTGTCGGTATCTCCGCTATGGGTGTTCTTCGGCCTGACCTCGTGATGAGATGTGTTGTCCCGGTTATCATGGCTGGTATCATTGCGGTATGTTCGTTGTTGTTCGCATGGAGCGTCGATTTTAACAGACGGACGTGGTAAAGATCTACGGTCTCGTCGTCTCGGTGCTCATTTCTAGTTCATGTACGTTTCCTATTCGCTTTCGTGCGTGTGCCTGCGATATTGACTTTTTTGAATTTTAGTAAGTGCCGCCATGCCTCTCGCACAAGGATTCATCGACCTCGGTGCTGGCCTCGCGGTCGGTCTAGCAGGTCTCGCAGCTGGTTTTGCCATCGGTATCGTCGGTGATGCGGGTGTGAGGGGAACTGCGCAACAGCCACGACTATTCGTCGGAATGGTACGCCTGTGGTGGTTTGTTAGCGAGTCATGTATACGGACACTGATTTGTGTGAAACAGATCTTGATTCTCATTTTCGCCGAAGTTTTGGGTTTGTATGGTAGGCTGTCTCTCACTGTGATGGGTTTTGGTGTGTGTTTCTGACCCTGGGCACTTCAGGTCTCATCGTCGCCCTCATCATGCACACGAAGGCCGGTGAACTCGTTGGTTTGGTGAGCCATATGTTCTCTTGTTGGCGCTCTCTGGTGTTGATTAGTTTGACTGGCGCAGTGCATTTGAGTTACCCGTGAGCTGGAGGACAGTGTAGACAACAGAATACAATATGCGGCTGCCACTTTGCGCCGGTTGTGTCTCCCCGACTAATCAATGACTCATGCATGATCGCAGTCGCCCCAGAGTTCGAACCGAGCACAATGTCCACCTGTCGTTGCCTAGAGTCTTTGCGTGAACGTGAATTAACTACCTATTTATAATAAGGTCTTCACTACACGATGTCATCAACGCCATTCCTACATCTGCTGTCAGCACCCACAAGACGACAACAAGGAACATAAATCGAGGAGACCTCCAAACTCCTGGAGATTCGAAATCATCGCAGAGCAGGAAAACATCTGTTCACGATGCGCACCCATATGTTCACGAATGCTTCGAGAGCCGTCGTGACTCGCCAACCTGGGAAGTCGTTCATCTATGTATTGATTGGTCATATGTCGTGCAATGCGAATGAGGTATTGTGAATGAACAAGCCAGAGTAAAAAATGAAGTCCATGCTAAAAAGGACTACCGTCCAAGTGTCTCTGGTGAATCGAGCACGAGCGCATTACCTGATGCGATCTCCGACCCCGCCTCCGACCCTTCTGCGTCAGTATCAATCCATGCGTCAGCATCAGCACTCTCCTCCCCTGGAGTACGCGCAATGTCAAACGAAGGGCGCGAATTCCTTCGCAACGTCGCTAAGAATTGCATATCCTGCGGCTCAGAAGACGACACGGGGACGCGAAAGACGTCAATGACGCCATTCTCGTTCTCCCGTTCTTCTTCGTTCCTCGTCGTGCGCTTTCTGCTCCCGCTGTCGCGCCTCGAACGAGCGACCTTGACTTCGTGCAGATGCGCCGTGCGTGCCCACCGCTTTGTAGAACGTGAGTTAGGATGGGCTGATAGTATGGATGAATTCGAGCGCGTGATTGGTTGTGCTTTGGGGAGTGTCTGTGGATCGAGCGATACCAACGGGCGGTGCCTCGTCGGCGTTCGGAATGAGGATGGGGTGTGCGATCGTTTGTTCAGAGATGTCGTTGTGGTAGAACTAGATTTGGATGCTTTTGGAGTGTGACGAGGGCTAGACGTCGCGTTGGATGGATGTGGTTTCGGAGCCGCAGTCAGGACAGGTGCTGGGAATGCAACCGCGTTCTCCGTCCCTGCGGAACGTCTTATGAATTCGGCTCTGAGTGAAGGACAAGGCTAACATACCAGTAGTATTCACCGCCCTTGTGCTCGTGCTCTGGACGGTAGGACTACGGCTTCTCAGCCTGAGTGGGTTCCAGCTGCCCTCTCTACTGCTCCCAAAACTGAGATTCCGAACGCCCCATTCCCGCATTGAGCGATTTAACACCGTCTGAGGGTGTACCACGGATGGAGCACCCCTCGTGAGGCCCATGAAAACAAGAACGGCTAGAAGAATACAGAGCTGTGCAATCCCGAGACGTTTCTCGATGACGACCTGTTTTTAACAGTTAGTTCAAGAAAGCGAACGACCAAAGTGGTACTTGCCTCGTCAGCAAGGTAGTTGACACGCGAGAGTAGTTCGCCGTGCTCGAGCTCCAATCGAAGTCTTTGTCGCTCCCACTCGTGCACCGTGCGCTGATACATCTGCGCCTGCATCCTCCCCTGGTTTCCCACAAAACTCTGTTTAGTCCACACCACAACAGGTTGTCAAGTGAAAGGACGCTCACAATACTCTCCAACCTCCCCACTTCTTCACTGAGTTTTCTCAACACCTCTCGCACACTCGCTGTCTGCTCTTCCACGTATCTTGCGTAGAGCGTGTGGTTCGCCTCGAGTACCGTTAACCGGTTCATAATTGTGCGATAGATCGACTCGCCGCCCGATTGTGCCTGCAAAGGCGGCAAAGGAGATAAGGTGCTCGCATGGATGACAGGTTGCTGGGTTTGCGGGTGTGTTTGCGTTGAGAGGACAACGGGACTTGTCGGAACGCAAGGGATGTCTGAAGTATGGAGGTGGACATACTCTCCTGTGGATTGAGTGGGTGTAGATGTTCCATCCATGAGTGATGCGAGTGAAGACATTGCCTCTGTGATGACTGAAGAAGTCACCGTTACAGGCGTTGCCCTTATGTTTTCCCCTACGTCTACAGAATCCACGACGACTTCATGTACGACATATGAGGAACTCACAGGCGTCGATCGGTTTGCGCGGTGCTGAGACGAAGGGCCGCTAGCTCCACGACCAGTTGAGCTCAGAGATTCTGGAGGCACTTCCTTGGCGACACCTAACGCGACGCTCGTATGGATAGGACCAGATCCTAGCTTGTCCATGAATGCGCTGATGGCATCGGCAGACACGTAGGAAGTTTGGCTTGCGCTCGCGGCGGATGTTTCCGCAATCAAATGTTTGCGTGATCCCGAGTTCTGTAACCGCTCTCGGCTCTCTGCTTCCCACATGTCCCACTTCCATTGCTCAAGATGTGTCAGTCCGTAAACGCGGAGGAGAGAGACTGGGCAGTAATACTCGTGACCATAGTGGGAGTGAAAGTCGATTCGAATGTATCGGTAAAAGTCACGTAAGGAGGTAGGAGGATGAAAGGACTGGTTTCCCTCGTCAGTGAAGGAGTCTCCAATGAAGGCGTCCCGACAGACCTGTACACCCCTGACATTTCTGGCGCGATAAGTCCCCGCTAGCGTCCAACCTTCATCGGTCGCAGTGTACGTCTTTGCAACTCTCACCGTGAAATCCTTGAACACGCCACTGAAGAACTCAAAGTTGGCCAGCTGGACAGTGTCAATTCGAATGTCCTCGCACAACTCCACCACCACAAAGTGTTCTTCCCCGTTCTTTGTACTGCATGGTGAAAGCATATACTTGTCTTTTTTGGACGAAAGTATGTTTGACGGTGACTTGGCGGATTTGTGAGACGTGTGTACTCTCGCAGAGCAATCCATGTTGGCGTAGTTGAATCTATCGGTGATGGGGACCCTGAAATGCGGCGGTAAGGTGTCCTGAGGGTACGACGGCTCGGGCACAGAGGCATCCACGGGAACTGAAGGAATGTCGTTTGTGGGCGCGCCTTCGTCGCCTTCGGGTGATTGAACCCTGGCCTGAGCGGTAGCCAAAGCAGGATTCTGCGAGTGAGATTGGAGCTGTTTTGACTTCCATTCTTCAAACGAGAGCAGAACATCTTCGGGCCCTTCTGGTGGGTCAAGAGACGGTGAGGGTTTCAGACAACATAAAGGTGCTTCGGGTTGCCGTGCTCGCTGTACGACTGCGATGGCACGGAACGGGTCGTTGGTCGACTTGGGCAACGAGACCGATTCCGAGAGCGTAGGGACGGCCACAAGAAACAACAAGACTAGCAGCGCCCGAGGCAGTGATGGCAGCGAAAGCATCGAGAGTCGTCCTCGAGGTCTACAACGAAAAGTTCCTTGACATTTGGCAATTTGAGACACGAAATAAGCGACAAGGCGGCAACAATTCAAGTACAAGGACAAGGACAACCTCCGCTGCATTTGTATTGCTCTCAGTCTCAATGAATCCCAAGTTAACGCAGACCCCGCCGCCTTCAGTGCAGCAACGACCGACATTCAACAGTCTCTCGATTCATAAGGCCAGTCACTACCGCAAGACCCAGGCCGAGTGTACGCTTAGCTAGGAATCGCAAACTGGCGTCCGAGGTGCTGCTTGAGGACCACAGTGATGCCACGTCGGACTCGTCGTTCTCAACGGTCACGTTTCATCTCGGTTTCATCCCATAGAGGAAAGCAGGGATGCTTCTCGAGCGTTGCAGGGCAACGTTGAAGAAGGATGAAAGTCGCTCTAAAAGGCTGGTTCACACAACAAGCGCTCACCAGAAGTCATGACATCCCCGGATAGATCCAGTTCATAGCCTGACCTTGTGAAACGGGGATCCACACCTCCCAGACGCTGAGCAGTCTCGAGAAAGCCAGTCGTACGCAATGACTGCACCACCCCCGCTGCCCGACAAATGGACAAAGTTCCTCATGGACATTTACATCCAGGCGAAACCACCGGTCCTCGGCACAGTAAACCTGAAAGAGATAGAGGACAAGGCAAAGGAGGTTATGAAGGACCATCTACGTGGGTTCATCACTCTAGTCTGCACGTCTCGAGCCCACTCATGTCCCGTAGCGGCGTACATGTATACCTTTGGGAGTGCTGGGACCTACTCGACAGACGTAGCAAACAGGAGAGCAATCGATAGGTTCGAAATCGTTCCCCGCATGCTCGTACCTGCGACGGACCGCAAACTCGAGGTGTGTCCGCTGTGGAGCTTTTATATTCGGTTTACCCATCGTCAGTATCTATAGACAACCATCTTTGGCGTCAAATACCCCGCCCCACTTTTCGTTGCACCCGTTGGCGTACAAGGCATTTTACATGCGGATGGCGAGCTTGCATCTGCACGCGCAGCTCGAAACGTCGGTGTGCCGTATATCATGAGCACCGCATCGTCAAGGTCCATCGAAGACGTTGCCAAAGCGAATGGGCCGAACGGTCACAGATGGTATCAGCTTTACTGGTGGGCCTTCACCTCAGTTGGATTTCATGCGTCATGCTGATGGCTTAAGATACTTAGGCCCCGCACCTCCGAGGTTACCCTCTCGCTCCTGACTCGTGCTAAAGCCAACGGATTCACAGCTCTCGTGATCACTCTAGACACCATGGTCCTCGGATGGCGTCCCCACGACATCGACACCGCGTATCTCCCCTTCGCATACGGTGTCGGCATCCAAGTCGGCACCTCCGACCCTGTCTTCATGAAGCGCTTCAATTTAACCCCACGCCAAGGCGAGTCGACGAAATTTCCCCTCTAACAAGATCAGGGCTGCAGCCCTCGAAAATGGCGATGGGGATGCAGCTAGGGAGATGATGCTCGGACGAGAGTGGCTTGCGGAGGTGAACTCTGGCGTGTTTAGGTCGTGGGATGACCTCAAGTTCATCAGGGAGAACTGGGATGGACCTATCGTCCTCAAAGGCATCCAACGTGTTTCTGTCAGGGCTTTATAGTGTGTTGTCTGCTTGTGAGCCTGACGTGGTTCGGTAGGACGCGGAGAAGGTCATTGCACACAAGATCGACGGCATCATCGTGTCGAATCACGGTTAGCTCGTGTAACAGTGGGTGATCGACAACCGAGACTCACCTCAACGGTTTACAGGTGGCCGCCAAATCGATGGTGCAATTGGCTCCATGGACGCTCTCGATAAGATTATGCGTTCCCGCAAGGTCCGTCAGGCGCAGAAAGATGGCAAGCTCACCGTCTTGTTCGACTCCGGTATACGCACTGGCAGCGACGTCATCAAGGCACTTGCCATCGGTGCTCAAGGCGTTCTCAGTTAGTCCAGGATCACTCTCATGTAGGAGGTCATGTTAATGGTTTCTCTTTCAAGTCGCCCGGCCATTTATGTACGGCCTCGCGATTGCAGGACAAGAAGGCGTCGAGCAGATTCTGATGCAAACGATCTGTGATATGCACATTACGATGGGTCTATGCGGGTACAGTGACATTAACGACATTATTGGGAAAAAGGACGAGATCTTGGTGAAGCTGCGTTACAAACTGTAGCTGGTGCACTGCATCAACTGGTGTAAGAGCGAAGAAGTGAAAAAAAAAAAGGCTTGTTTTGATGCGTGCTTCGATCGACGAGACGGACGACAGCCAAGAAGACGGCTTTCCGTTATCAAGGACTTGGCCTGTGAAAGTGATGCAGGTCGAACAACATCAACGCTACTTGTTCTTCCGCTTGTCGCTCGCTAGAACTATCGTACTCTCTCGATCTGCCAAAATCGATCAACCTAAAACTGGGCGTCGGCTTGAGAGCACGCTCAAGTGGGAATGTCGTTGGAAGGCCATATTGAACCACTATGTTTCGGGCTGCAAAGGATTCGTGTAGCCATCCAGCGTAGTGAAAACGGAAAAGGAGGGCTGCACATTCTTCCCTGTCGTCTTCGCACAATTTCTTTGGTTCGACGGGTTCGCCACAATGTTCGATCAACAAGATAGGGCTGCGATATTCCGACGGTGTTGTCTCTGGAACATAGTACCCGTAGAACTGTGGCACGACGGCGCCGACTGGGGTTGGGTTATGCAGCGGCGGGACAACATTATATCCATTCCAGTGCTGGAAGAAATGCGCAGGGAATTTGACGTAGTTGCTTGCTTCCCTCGCAAGGTGTTGATCGTGTTCCAAGGAAAGCTTGGCCGCGACTTCACAGACGGCGGTACGTGGGACCGGCTTGCATAGGGCAGTCCTGTGCTTGCACATAGTCTCAGGAAATGAGGGATTCTGCCATGGCACATCGGCATAGATCTGGACGGTCACCCCTTTGTAGGATGTTGTCCGGACGACGCGCGGATGGGTGACGGTGGCAGGCGATCGAGGGGAGCTCCCAGGCGGCGAAGGGGTAGCGTCCGCCGCCCCGTCTGTATCCATACCATCCGAACTCTCGACGTCGTCCTTGTTTGATGCCTTGCTCGGTCCAATCGCACCAACATCCATTGCACCAGACTCAGAACTGCCTTCAACAGGACTGATGTGATCCTGGGTCGTGTCCATGGGGGTGTGGTCGTCCTCATGCTTTGGACTTTCTGACACCCCATCTATCACGGCGGGCGGCTGGTCCTGTGCGCTCTCCGGTTGCGACTTGTTCACGTCGGTCGCGCTGTAGTAGTCATCCTGAGTGACGAACTGTATTGTCTCTCCGGGTATATGCATTTCCTCGATGATAACTTCACCGACCTTCCTCTGCGATGCGGATGAGTCCACTTCCATCGCAGATGACGATGACGTTCCTTCCACCTCGCCAGCTTGTTTGGCACGATCGGATTCTTCAGCCTCTCGAAGTAATTTTTCCCACTCCCCAGATTCCTTTAGCTTCTTGACTTCATCAGCAACCTTTTCCTCAACACATGGGCGGCATATGGTGCTCTTGCAGAAGAGATCGCGCGGGAGCTCCCATTCTGCTCTATACACGACAGAATGGTGACCTTCACCCAGTCTTCCCTTGGGAGAAATGTACAAATGGGCCTCTGGTACCTCCGTGAGGTTGCGAGGACGCTTCGGAAGTACAGCAATGATGGCGGGTTCATTCGTTTCGCCCGCCTCTTCCTGGGGTAAGAGCATGATGGTCTGCTCTTTGACTGCGTCTTCCTCCGCGGCTGCGGCCTTGGAAGCCTCGTCTGCGGCTTCTCTTGAGGCGGAAGGGAGCGAAAGAAGGTAGGTGTGAATGACGTCTTCTTTGGATGACCATGCTTCCTTGGGGTGTATATTGTAGAAATTGACAGAAAGAAGGTTCCAAGGATCGTGGACGTGAAGCTTTTTGGGAAGGAGATGGAGAGGGACACCTCGTTGAAGGGGGAACGGACGGCATGGATTCTCGAATGGTTCAAACGGCCACGGCGAAGGATAGTGACTAGGATGGAAGGGAGAGTCGACTGGCGGCTGGTAGCTGGGAGTTGCATGTCCGGACTGCTTCGCGTTGTCGTCGTCTACTTCGCCACTTGAAACAATGGAATCCGGATTAACTTCTGCTTCAGTAGCTTTGGAAGAGCTTTCTTCCTGGTGGTTGGGAGCTGTCTCTCCAGGCTCCTTTGCGCTGCCGCCGTCTGCTTCGCCGTCTGAATCCGGATTGGTTGTCCCTTCTGTTGCTTTGGGAGAACTTTCGTCCACTTCGGATTCATAAAGCACCTCAGGACCAGATGATCTCCAAGTAGTGCCACTTTTTACTGCAGCCTCCCTGACTTCCTTTCGCAAGGAGTAGGCATTGAAGCAGCCGAGATGCACTCGTCGCTCGTAGCAATCTATGGCCTCTGCAGGATCCCATGCAGGAATTTCCTTGGGAGACTCCTCCCTCTCTGCCCATGCAAGCTGGTCTTTAGCGGTGCTGAGCTCATCAAAAGCTTTCATGACGTTCGTAAGCTTGCTTCCGGTCGAGATTTTGATGTAACCCGGGACCGACGGGAGGGCACGGACGTGGTAGAAATCGTAGAGCGTGGCACCCCACAAGTCGAGTCCGTTTCCAGCTTGCTTACCGCGGATTTCAGAGGGTTTGATGGGTTTACCGTCTGGATGGCGAGGCCAGACGAGAAACACGGCGCGTTTCTTGACCGCGTCTTTTTGATCATCAAAGCACTGAGGTGGGACGCGATGCAGATCGATCGCTCCGTCCCTTGAAGCAAGCCCCGTAAAACTGCCATAATATCGAGGTGTGAGTGTTGGATAAGTAACACATCATAGCTCCGAGATCGCGATGGGGGCTCACGTTTCTTTATTTTTTCCGTTCTTCTTTCTTTCCGGCGAGACACCGGGAGAACCAATGTCTGCTTCGTCCAACTTGCGTTTGGCTTTTTCGGTGTTCAGGAAGCCCTTTTTCATGACGGGGAGCGTGCAAGATCCTGGATGATCAATGGAGGTGACTGGACTTCAGAGAAGAGGAGGAATCGATATCAGACATCGTCCACAGGGTCTTTAACAGCCTAAATTGTCCATGAACGGCACGCGCACGCCTGGACCTACGAGAACCAACAAAGAACTGGTTGAGTCATTCAAACAATAACTTGGGGGAGTGTAGAACACTAGAAAAGATGACTATATACAAAGTTTATGTAGTTGGGACCCAACCTCGAACGCACATAAGCACTACGGCGACAGCGACGTCTCAGAACTGCCAAACAAAAGCCTTGCTATGTTTGACGTAGAGCATTCGAACAGTTTCAAAGCTTCACCTTGTTCTATTGCCCGCTGAAGTTGGGCGTCGGTTCAACTTGATGGCACTTGATGATCTGCATATTTATCCATCGCGATGGAAAGGAACACCGAAGGCTGCAGCGTGTGTCATCCTCGCACAATTCGTCCGGTTCGACGGGTTCGTTGGAATGGGGTAAAACAACAAGATGTTCCAGTTCTGGAGGAAACGTGCAGGAAACTTGAGATAGTTGCGCGCTCCTCTAGCGAGATGTCGGTCATTTTGTATGGAGTGCTTCGCCGCCACTTCAAAGACCGAGATACGTGGGACCGAATTGTTATATTGGAGTTTCCTGCGCTTGCAGATAATCTTAGGAAATGAAGAATCCTACCATTGAGTTTATCAGCGTGGATCAGGATAACAGGTTCCCTGTGTTTGCTGGATGACTCGCAATTTCCTGGTGACGTAAAATTGATGCCATCTTGGGCTACGTCTCAGGACCCGGGTGGATGAGGCAGAAATAATGGGGCGGGGTCGGAGGCAGTGCGACTTGTAGCATCTTGCAGAGGCTCGCTTAATCGGAAACTCAAAGATATTTTCGTCGACACCGTCCTTGTTTTGTGGTCCTGATATAATGAGACCTACACTAGGGACGATATTTTGGAGGAGTCCCTGTCGCGTCGTGTTCTTGGCACAAGAAAAAAATGATTGATTTCTTGACCTCTTTCCACACTATTTCCCTGAACCTGAATGAACTTTGTACATGTTGCGAGGAAGCGTAGGAAAGCTCACAAGAAGGAGCTCCAGCGCCGCCGTCCATCAAGGTCCTTGTGACTGTCCGATAACAATAAGGAGAAGTTTGCATACCAGGAAACATATCAAGCGAAGCATTCGTCGAGACTTACCGGAGCAATTAGTCATGGAAAAGTATAGCAGTAACGCGGAGAGGAATCGAACGCACGATCAAGGCCGAGTTGGGGGAACCACCACTGACAGCATGTTTGTCGGACAGTAAGAATAGCAGTTGAAACGTTGATGGGTGTATTGAAGCGTAGTACTACTGAGCCATTATTTGGCAACAGCCTTAGAAACAAACAACCAACTTCCAATTTCGGACTGACCTGCGTTCGCCAATCGTGTCTACTGGCCAATCCTATTCTAAAAATCCCAACCGCAAGTACGAAAACATGGACGCGAAACCTGCAAGTACGCAGCACACTGAAAATTTACGAAGGCGAGCTCGCGACCGAGCCGCATCGTTCAACACCCTTTCCAGCGCCAAGGATCTGCGAAGTGCAACTCTGCGTCATCGTGGTCCAAGTCCGGGCATAAGAAGCGCGAGGTGCGTGCGCTCGTCATCATGAAACGACGTACGCGAGCTCATAAATCGTAACTTTGTGTATAGCTCAGGCATCGAGCATCCTGAGATTCTAGCGCCGGTTCCACGCCGCCATTTGTTGCAAACATCCGAGAGCCTCCACTGGCTCAAACTGGATTCGTTCTCCGATGCAGACTGGCAGACGCGTGGTCTATCCCCTGTATCTGCTACATCGTCCGTTGCCTCTGTCCTCCCGGCGAGTAGTAGTAAGCGACTTAGCTTCAGCGCGCTCATGGAGCAAGAGAGACTTGCCAGAGAGATGCGGACGTCTGTGTTGTTGAGGAAGGAACATGAAGAAGATCGTGGGGACATTGGCGCAGGTAGACGATGGGTACGGTGGATGCATCGGCACGGTATGAAGGCCTGGGTTGTTCCGACAGCTATTATCGCGTCCATGTGGGTGAAGTGGTGCATAGGTTTAGGAGGTTACTCGGGTATGTGAATGGAATACTACTTTGGAAACGAAGACGGGACTTACGTCGCTTAGGGTATGCTACCCCACCAATGTTCGGCGACTATGAAGCGCAGCGACATTGGATGGAGTTGACCATTCACCTCCCCCCTCGTGAATGGTATACGTACGACCTACAATACTGGGGCTTGGATTATCCACCTCTGACTGCCTACGCGTCCTGGCTATGTGGACGAGTGTGAGTGGCATCGTAAACTGCATGCGTGTCTCAAACTCACGCAAGGTCGATGATCGTGCGCCGCGCTAGTGGGTCGTTGGTGCATTCGTCGTGGTTTTCCCTTTATACTTCTCGCGGAATAGAGACACCAGGCAGCAAAGTATTTATGCGTGCCAGTGTACTCTTACTGGATGCGCTTGTGTACATTCCAGCATTGTATGCCTTCACCCGGATCTGGCACGGTACGCGATCGTTGAGGACACAGGTGTGTGCTCCAGGTCTCCGTATGAGCTGTCGCTAAGCTGATATTTATGCTAGCAATCTGCACTTGTAACACTGTTATTCCACCCTGCACTATTACTCGTCGACTTCGGTCACTTTCAATACAACTCGGTAATGCTCGGTGTGTTATCGTCCACATGTTCGTATTCCACGATCGCTAACGTTCTTTCAGGATTCTCGCTACTAGCCATGGATGCATTTGCTGCGCGACTTGACCTCTTGGGAGCGATCTTTTTCGTGCTGAGCTTGGGCTTTAAGCAAATGGCCCTGTATTACGCACCTGCTATAGGAGCATACTTGCTTGGGAAATGCGTCTACCTGGGTCCTGTGAACGGGTCGGGCAAACAATTCATCAGGATCCCGTGATACTGATACGTTCCATTCCAGAACTCGACTCTTTGTCCGACTCGCCTTGGTCACACTCGTTTCATTCCTAATATTGTTCGCCCCTTTCTTACCGCCTTTCGCACCTATACCAACATTCGTTGCCTCCATTTCACGGATTTTCCCTTTCTCGCGTGGTCTATTCGAAGATAAAGTGGCCAACTTTTGGTGTTTTACTAATGTCACTGTACTCAAGTGGAAACGTGTATTTGAGGGGAAAGAGAACTTCCTGGTCAAGGCATCCGCCGCACTCACAACTCTAGGATTTTTGCCCGCTGTAGCAGGACTTCTGTGGGGTGGTTATAAGACGCGATTATCCCCGCTACCCCATTCCAAGAAGCAGGATGATGTGGCAGTAGCTTCTGAAAATCTTGTTACCTCGGCTAATATCCCAACACCAATCCTTCCCTTACTTCCATATGCAATGCTCACAGCTTCTATGTCGTTCTTCCTGTTTTCCTTTCAGGTCCATGAGAAAACTATCTTGCTTCCTCTTCTTCCCCTTACACTCCTTCTGTCTGGTACGACACCCGGTGAAGAGGTATTCGCTTGGGGTGTCTTGGGCAACATTGTTGGAGTGTTCAGGTGAGAATCGCATGCACTATCCTTTTACCGTGCTTACCGCGTTTACCAGTATGTGGCCGTTACTCAAAAAAGATGGACTTGGCGTGCAGTACATCGCAATGCTTTTATTGTGGTGTCGACTTGTAGGCCACAATCCCTTCCGGATACGACTCAATTCTTTCGTCAGCTTATTGTCCACGGTGTGTCCTGTATCCTGTACGACTCCAAGACAAACCTAACGAGGGCAATGGTAGGCAGCTCACGTTGCCATGGTTCTGCTTCACCTGCTAGAACTCGTGGTGACTCCGCCTACGCGTTACCCTGACCTCTTTCACGTTCTCAATGTCCTGATTAGCACTCCTGTCTTCGGTCTCATATGGCTATGGAGTATCAAGCGTGGTATAGAAGTAGGGTGGGCACTGGGTGGGTTACCAGGCTCCGGTACCGAGCAAGCTACGCGTAAAGAACGGAATGGACGGGTGCCAAGTGTGGGTTCTGCGCACAACCTTTCGACGGAGGGTGTGCGAAGGGATACGGGCATGCGTGCGATGAGTCTGGGGTATTCCAGTGGGCAGATGGCCAAGGCAGGGTATCGTGATCCTAGGAAGAGAGCGATAGAGAGACTGAGGGAAGGAAGTCTGGATGAATGATGGCATCTGGGATCTACGTGATGCGTACTATGCGTATGAGCTAAGGAGACATAATTGTTTTTTCAATGAGATGACCTAATTTGACTCGCTTCAAGATGTTGAGACTTGTCCGGTTGAACCAGACTACTATATAACTCGTACCTACTATGAATCGGGTTAGATACTACCGCCTAACTGTGGACCCTAACGCAGTTCACTGGACATGTGGTACGTACGAGATCGCCTCTACTCAAGAACATTCAGCTCATGACGTGATTCTGGCAGCTGGAATGTTGCGCAATGGACCCTACGTACTAGTTACGCGCAGTGCCATGGCGCTCTCTGGTGTAGGACTGGCTGGGAAAGGATTCGTTAGTGCGACTACTAGGTCAGCTTCTGTCTTGTCGATATGGAACTTGGAAGCCGTTTCTCTCTTTACCGTCACCATTACTGAATCCTGACAGGTGCAGACTTACTGTCATCATCAGCTGGCGACTGGCACTAAATCAGCTTCTGACTTGTCGGTATGGAACTTCGTCCCCTTACCGTCACCATTCCTGACGGGTGGAGACTTGCTGCAATCATCAGCTGTCCCGCGAACCCTGACAGAACACGACCTTCAGACCATAAACCTTGTCTGGCACATCTGAGCGATCACAGCGGAATTTCCTGAGAACGCTCGAGCTTCCATTCATGCCCGCTCGCATCCCTTACGCATCGCTACGGAGGCATATAAGAGTGAGTCGCTTCCTGTGGCCATACTACCGCAGCCTCCATTTCACTCGCTCAATATGTTCCACCCCAAAGCTGTCATTTGTCTCATTCTGTTAGCATTGTCGACCTGCATTGACGCATTCCCTTTCGACTTGAAAGACAAACCGGTTGGCTTATTTGGCGTTATCCTTGCTGGCCATGACTGACCATCATCGATGGACTAGACTTATGTCTGCAGGGATAAGAAAGGACAAAATATCATCCTTAAAGACGGGTCCCGCGCTCAGATCCTGCAGAACAGGGTAGATCCGCCCTATAAGGTTGCCCCCGCGTCCACCGTCGACGAAAACGGGAAACCCTACAAGAGCGGGTTTCCCCACGAGTATGGTAATGCGGAAGGTTTCGAGTTCTTGCACGAGGAATGCCGGACACTATCCGGCGGTCGCAAGCGCCTCGAGTTCCCGGTTATCGATACCGCCGACAAGAAGAAGTGGTTTAACCCTAATCTCAGTAAGAAGGAACAAGACAGTGGCCCGTATCGCATGATCTACACCGCCACTGGGGAAGGCGCCAAGGCTGTCAAACATGAATTTTGTGGTGTGGTAGTTCACATCCCACCGGAGGACAGAGAATTCGCATGGTGCGCCTTGAACACGGTGGGGCTTGTTGACACCGAGGAGGTTGTTGATATCGGAGAGTTTGTTATCGTCGAGAAGCCTGTTGGCATCCAGGATCTTGTGGTACGCAATCCGACTTCGTGTCGCAGCTTTGCTGACATTGCCACGCTAGCAAGAGGTGCTTACGCTGCCCACTGATGTTATCCCCTACCCTGTATGGGGGGGTGACCAGTCGGATCAGTCACTGGCGCGCGTGAGTAGTTCCCCGACCACTCTCCTCGCCGCTTGACAGCGCTTGTACTTCAGTACTATCAGTGCAAAAAGGCCAACGTCGATATTCCAGAAGCAGCCGCCAAAGCCGCCTACGATCGCGGAATCGTCAAGACGGGCGCAAGTGGCTATCCCAAGGTGTTTGAGAACAAGGAGAAGATCAAGTTTCAATTCGGCATGTGCAGCAAGAAAAAAATAGAAGTTGAAAACTTGACACTGATGGAGTTCCCGGTCTTCGCGGATGGGAGAGAGTACGACTATAACAGCAAGGCAATGTTGGCCTGCGACCGTGATGCGGATTTCAAGCCTGAACCTGGTTCGACCCGGATTATCTACGCTATCAAGGACGGGAAGACGAAAGAACTGTGCGGTGTAGTAGGTAAAACACTTCCCAACAACAGTGGACCTTTCGAACGTTGCGATTTGCAAGGCGAGAAGTTTCGTGGAGCAAAGACCATCTTGGTCAGTCACACTTCAATTACGCTGTTCAAAACACTTACAGATCATTCGACGTGGCAGAGGGGACTTTTGGAATTCTTCATCGAAGGATGAACGTTGCTCACAAGTGCACCCACTGTTTTGTTCGGGGCGGAAAGGCTTGCAATTTTTTCCCCTGTTTCCGAACGCTGTAGTTGTCATGTACTTGATCCATCTGCTTGTCCTTGTCAGTTAATTCATGTGCCTATTACTGACTTGCGAGCGCGTGACCGACGCGTTGCAATGTTGGTGTGACATGGCGCGTCCTCACGTTCTCCAGGCTCTCCAGCGTCCAACTATCACCTCTAGAGTAGCCTCGGACGTCGTTCAATTAGCTGTTCTGCAGCATTTGTGGTCGCATCTGAAGCACGACAGATAACCATCGTTACTTAACAAGAGACAACCGCCACAATCGCGACAAAGCTGCAGCGACCAGAATAATGGCAAGTCTCAACAAGCTTGCAATACGAGGCATTCGTTCCTTTGACGACAAACAAATATCTGTCATCGAGTTTTTCTCCCCAGTAACGGTCATCGTCGGCCACAACGGCAGTGGCAAAACGACTATCATTGAATGTCTCAAGTATGCCACCACTGGTGACCAACCCCCCAACACTCGTGGGGGTGCTTTCGTTCACGACCCCAAGATGGCGAACGAGAAGGAGGTGAAAGCACAGGTGAAATTGCGGTTCCATGCAGCCAATGGAACACGCATGCTCGTAGTGCGGAATTTATCGGTGACGGTGAAGAAGACGGGGTTGACGATGAAAACGCTCGAGAATATACTTGCACTTGCTGACAGCAATGTTGACAAGGGCGGAAAGGTGCGTCTGATATAGTGGCACTTCGCAATATGTGTTTTCTTTCTACTTTGGCTGATCCGTGCACCAGAGAGGGGCTATTTCGACAAAGTGCGCCGAAATAGATGCTGAGATTCCGCACTTGTTGGGTGTTTCCAAGTCGGTCTTGGAGAACGTCATCTTCTGTCACCAAGAAGACTCTTACTGGCCTCTTGCGGAGCCTGCCGCATTGAAAAAGAAATTCGATGACATCTTCGAGGCTACGAGGTATTCTTTCCTTTCACGACATGGACTACTGATCGACTAGTTTCATCGTATAGGTATACCAAGGCATTGGATTCCATCAAAGCCCTTCGGAAGGACCGCGTGGCTGATCTGAAAGCTGAGAAGGAGCGCCTCGAGTCGCTGTCTAAGGAAAAGGCACACGCAGACAAGCTTCGCTCACGCATTTCTGACCTCAACAACTCCATCACTTCCAAGCAACTCCAATACGAACAATGTAAGGCGGAGTACGAAGAGCTCGTGAAGAATAATGCCCGATTTTACGAGTCTGCGACCAAGTTCAGGGAGTTGTATGTCAAGGTTGAGAACCTGCAGCAGAAAAAGGAACACTATCAGCAAGAACTTTCAGATGCGAGGGAGAGCGTACAAGAAATTGAAGGTCGGAGACATTCCGTATGCATATATGGGGTTGAGCTCATGTTGGCTATGTCAGGCTCCGACGAAGAGCTGCAGACCCGCTTGCGGAACTTTGATGAGAACATCGCTCAGCAGAAACAAAAACGAAGACGACAAGAATCAGAGCGACAGGATCTTGAGGATGAGCTTGCCAAGGCTCGTAGAACACACGTCGAACTCGTCAACGAGCACGGAGAACTCGCTGCTGAAGCCAAAGTAAGTAAGCCCTGTCGTACTCGAGAGGAGTATGCTCAGAGCCGTCTCTTGTAGGCACAGGAACGCCGCATCTCCGAACGCGAAGAGTTGATTCGCGACATCAGCGACAAGCACAATATCAAAGGATACAGCCATTCGCCTCTCGAGCGTGAAAAAGTCACTGAGTTTATTTCTCGACTTGGCGATCTCCAGCGTCGGCAGCGGGCCGAGTATGAGAAACTGCAGGGTGAAAGTCGGGCCAAGAACGATGAATATAACAAGAAGTCACGTCAGCTACATACAGAGCTTGAGAGTTTGAAGATGCAGCGCGGTGGCGCACGGGATCAAATTGTAAGCATCCCTTACGCGTCAGCATTTTATTCGTAAATCTGACCATGGACCTTCAGAAAGAAAAGCAAACCGCGATCAGTAGAGCCGAGTCCTCTGTAGAGATGATGCAAGGACTCGCGTCTGAGCTGCGAACGCTCGCCGGTGATATCGAGGAGAAGAAACTCCGTCTCGAGAAGATCAAAGGCGACATCAAAGCCGCAAATTTTGACGAGAGACTCAGCGAGAGAGCCGCAAAGGCACGGAGCATGGAGGATAAACGTGATACCCTGAACACCGAACTCCGAGGTTTGAGTTTACAAGCCGATGCGAGGGCGAGGCTGGATCTAAAGAGAGCTGAGATGAAGAGCAAGAAGACGGAGGTTAAGAATATGTGAGCAGCTCGTTTGTTCCACGACGGCTTGATCACTTATGGGTGATCTTTACAGCATTGAGATGTCCAACGCCAAATTTCGCAAGCTCGTTGGGACAGATGCCCGAGCAGAGACTATGGAACGAGAAATTGACCGTGCCTCCAGGTCCGTGCTTGTTTCAAGTATTGACCCTCCGTAAGCCTGACTCTGAGCTTTCAGGGAGAAAGATGATGAGATTGCAGACGCAGAGAGCGAAACAGCCGCGGCCAACAAGGCTTTACAGACCGCAGAAACAACTCTTTCGCAGGCAAAAGCACAGTTGAAGGTCAAGCGAGACGAGCTTAAAAGTACTTGAAGAAACCCCCTTGACCACTTTCGTTCGACTGAAACATTTCGCAGCTCTCGACAAAATCTTGAGAGATGCGACAGAGGGCGGGATTCCCCTCAACGATGCCATCAAGGATGCGCAAATCGAAGTGGCTGATCGCAGGAAGTGCGTGTGCACTGCTGCTTGGACCTGTATGGTTTCGCTAATGCTTCCACCAGTGAGACAAGCAACAAAGCTGGCATGGCACAGGTTTATGAGAATCTCCTGAAGGCCGGTCGCGCGAAAAAACAGTGCCAGGCATGTAATCGACACATGGACGACAAGGAACTCGCCGTATTCGAGAAATACGTACGTTAGTCACTGTGTTGATACGGCGTCTGACTTACATTTCGGATGCGGTATAGCTCAAGGAACAAATCAAAAAGACGTCTCCTGAAGCATTGAAAGAGGCGGCGGAGGACCTGAAAGTGTGGGAGGAAGAGCTGGAACGGCTTCAGAAATGTTTGCCTATCCAGGCATCTCGAGACCGTATCAAGAGCGCCGAAATACCAACTCTGGAGAAACAGATCAAGGCTGTGGAGGCTGAGCTTCCAGGGGCTAGTGAGAAGGCTGAACAGGTCCGTGTCACCCATAAACGTATGACGAATTATTAATTGTTAATGCTTGGTTTCACGGTTTCGTCATAGGCTGCTCAAAAACTGGATGAAATCAAGAAGGACATTAGAGATGTTAACAGTCTGAAGCAACAGGCCGCGACGGTCTCGCGGAACCAGAGTGACATTGAGCGTCTGCAAAGGGAAATTGCGAACCTGGAAGAAGAATTGACCGCCACTGGCAGCACGAAGACCGCAGATGACGTGCAAACGGAGCTAGAGGCGCTCTCCAATGAAATGTCCGTTAGAACACTGCGGTTTCTGTGCACCTGCTAATGTCCATGACAGTCGTATCAACGAGCGAGAGCGACAAGCAATCATGACGGAACGCGACCGCCAAAATTCGTCGCTTCGGACGTACGAGAGCGATCTGCACGCAATGGAGAAGGAAGAGAATAATCTTTCGAATCAAATTCGCGACAAGGACCTCATGGAAGAGCGTATCGTGACTATGACGAATGAGATTACTGCGCTCAATGTCAAGCTCAAGGTGAAAATCCCCGTTCCTTCTACCTTGACTGTCATTTTATTCCTGAGCTTGCTGCAGGAACTGGACGCCAAACTTGCTGAGGCGCAGGCACCCATCGACCGTCTTGAACAAGAGCACCAACGGATCCAGAGTGAGTTGAACGCCAAGATCGCAGAAGCACAGAGGGCATCCCAAGAGATGAACATGAGCGTCGACAAACTGGATAATATCAACAGGGTGGTTGATCGGTAAGTTGCCGTAGTGGATATCGAAGACGCCCTCACGTGTCGAAAAGCTACGTTCGGGAAAAACGAGCCCGAATGCTCGCAGACTGTTCTGAGAAAATCGAGCACTATGAGGGCGAAATCCAAGAGTTTGGTATCAAGATTGAAACTGTGCGGGAGAACATCGCGAGGATCGACCGCGAAATCAACGAGAGCGGGAGCTCGGTTTCCAATCTGCGGGACAACATCCGTATCAGGAAGCTAGCCAAGGATATCGCCGCTACTCAGGCCGAGATTGACTCGTACGACATGGAAGCCGCTGCAAAGGCGAAGCGTAACTTCGAAGATCGTTATCAGGTCGAGAAGCAACGAGAGACGGAAATGCAAAGCAAGGTGTGTTCCATGTCGCCGAGAGAGATGAAATTGTTTCAACCATGTTTATTTTTAGTACGCCCACATTGGAGGTGAAATAAGCTCCCATAATGAAACCCTCAAGCAAGTGGAGAAGGATCTGCGGGAATACAAGGACATAAACAAACGGTATACTGATCAGCTGGTCAAAGTCAAGGTGGGATTTTCCGAGGGGGTTCATGCGGTGTTTACTTACCCAGTCCAGATGTCTGATATGGCCAACAATGACCTTGAGAAGTATGCGAAGGCCTTGGATAAGTGAGGACTTGTCGGCGCGTTGCCACGTTGATACTGACGGTATTCTTCAGCGCAATCATGAAGTACCACAGCCTTAAGATGGAAGAAGTCAACGACACCATGCGTCACCTATGGAATAAGACATATCAAGGGACAGGTGCGCGCCCAAGATCAGAATTCGCGTAGAATAACTAAGACGATTACTAGATATTGATGGCATCAAGATACGCTCCGACGTTGAAGGAGGGGCCTCCAAACGGTCTTATAACTATCGGGTTGCCTTCTTTCTCTACTCCCAATGGTCCAGGTCGATCTTAACGTTTAGAGCAGGTTGTCATGACAAAAGACCAGGTTGAGATGGATATGCGGGGACGGTGTTCCGCAGGGCAAAAGATGCTTGCTTCCATAATCATACGACTCGCGCTATCGGACTCGTTCGGGCAGAATTGTGGTATCCTTGCGTTGGACGAGCCTACGAATGCGCTGGATATTGAGAACATCGATGCTTTGGCTGAAAGCCTTGTCGAGTATGGATATTTCTTGCGCTTTCGGTATCTGCCACTGACGTGGCCATTCTTAGTATCATTAACGAGCGGAAGAACCACTCGAATTTCCAGCTTATCATCATCACGCATGATGAGAACTTTTTGAGAAAGCTTGGACAATGTGATGTGATGGAATACTATTGGTAACGTTGACGCTTTATTGCACGGGGATGGGCGAGACTGAATGGTTTCGGCAGGCGCGTTTCACGGGACTCAAGACAGAAGTCTGTCATTGAGCGGCAGCGATTCCGGTAGATCAGGAAGTCGAACCACTGCGATGGGGATTCTTTCACGTTTGTTTATCGTTGAGTCGTCGTCGCAATCTCATTGTACATTATTATCATCACTCATATGTTCGTTCTTTGCTTGCTGGCTGAGCCTGGCTCACGTGGTTGATGCATGGACCTTTTTCCTGTGTCTGAATGAATGCGCCGAATAGGCCGCCGTATATGAAGCCACCACTATAATTAGCCCTCTGGAAGGCAGCAGCACCTGGTGGTGTCTTCCGCTTGCTCCATGTCTCGAGGCGAGTCAAGAGCCCCCCGACGATGAACGGCTTGCGAGAGTCCGACCCTGAGACGGACCCGTTCGCTTATTTGCTGAACTGGATGAACTGCCTGTCTGCGACTGTTTGCTAGTGCGGGCGGCCGGCAAAAGCCGCGGGGAGACGTGATTTACGTGAAGAGAAGGCTAGGGGGTCTGGATTTGGATGGATTCGATTCAAGGTAATACTCTGTGTGCTCAGATCCCATATAATCCTCTCAAGATGGATCCTCCGCCTTCGAGGCCGCTCTTCTTGCCATCAACCACTTCCCTCCAATGGCCCAGCCTCCCCCGTCAAAATTCACCCTCAAAGGCCTCCTCAGCTTTCCGGTACGTACACAATCTTCTCTTCTTGTCTTACGACGCGCGTTAATCCGTCGCAGTACCGTCTTTGCAACCCTCCACCGGCAGTGGGTAAAGTTCGCTCGTGTGGTGTCACGCCTGTCCTCGACGTGCGTCTCGACGATGTACTTGCGCGACAGCATCTACCCCCCCTCGGTCTCAAAGACTTTGAGGAGTATCTCCTCTACGTCGAGCACGCGCCAGAGAACCTTTACTTCATCATGTGGCTCAAGGAATACGCGGCACGTTACCAAGCCTGGGCACAGCGTGCAAAGGCGTCACTCGTCAGCAAAAGTGACAATCCACTAGCCGGTTCCCCAAGACAAGGCTTTCGTAATCCTCCCCCTCCAGATCCATCTCTGGCGTTATTCTATGCTCGCGCCAAGCAGACTTTCTTTACTCCCAATGCAGAATACGAACTCAACATTCCTTCTGACGTACTCGCACCCTTTCATTGTCCCTCCCAAAGTCTACTTTCCCACTCCAGAAACCGCACTCCTACGTCCTTGTGGCACGCTCAAAGCGCCCATCCCGATCCTGCGGTTTTTACCGAGGTAGCTATTGAAGCGCGCAATATGCTTAACGAGTCGCTTTCACGCTTTGTTAGAGCCGCGTATACCAACGTTGGATCACGTAGAGCAGCTTGCGGTATCATCGCTGGCTGTTTCTTTACTTTGATCGGTGGTGTTCTCCCGCTGATCATGACCACCGGCCGTTGGAATATGGGCCCTCATATTCGATTGATTAGGCTGGTTGCATTCCCTGGCTTATGGTTCGGCCTAACCATTCTCGTGGCAAGCTTACAAGGAGTAAGTGCTTCTCTTTTCTCTTCAGTTCGAGCGCCTTGACCCATTTGATTTCTTTTCTCGCAAGATATGTATCATGATATATATTTTTGGGGATTTAAGGCAGCTGCGCAAGTTTGAGCTTGCCCGCCCAGCAATATCTCGGCCGATTCCTGCATCTATATCTGCGCCACTACCTCCTGTCCGCGTTGCAAGCGTTCAGAGATCAAGTATCCCACTTTCTCGTCATATTCAGTCCGAGAAAGATCCCGAGGATGCGATACCGACCTCGCCCGCTACGGTCACTTCAGGGTCTTCGTTTGGTTGTCGCGGTCGGTCATTCTCACCGTCGTCAAAAGCTACCTCCTGCGAATCCTGCGAATCCGAGTCATGTTCCTCTGACGATGACGAGATTGACGTGTCACCAGCGTTCTTTGACGATATCCCTGCGCCCGAGGGGCCAGCCACCGCATCGTGTCTACACCGGCCAGAGTACCGGCCATCGTCACCTTCAATTCCTTTCCCATCGGCCGTTCACCCCCATCCGCGGATCCGAACTATGAATTCTATTGTCAGACCGCACCCAGAAGCCAGTTTCAGCCAACGAATCCCCGAAATTTCATCCAGAACCGATCTAGAATATGGACCGACCGCTGGATTCATTGAACGTGACTACGACGGGGACTCCCAAGGGCACCTGGGCTCATGGGGTCGCAAGGGGACACAGCGCGGCCGTAGTGGAGCAGAAGTCTTTGATTTCGATATGTTGCCAACGAGGCAGCCCATCTCAGCTCGCAGATCAAATGGGCGTTTGACCAGTGATGCCACGAGTCCACCCCCTATATCAACGGGAAGCACGAAAACTCTGCAGTCGGCTTCGTCCCAAGTAGGAATGAATCAATGCGGGATTGTAGCTCCGTCGGGGAGTCTTGGTCCCGCGATCGGTAGGGCGCAGTATAAATGTAATCAGCGTGCCCATCCCCTGTCACAGTCCCTGGACTCTGAGGCTAGCGACCCATCACTTCTGCCACATGTCTATTCGACCGCTCCCTCCTCTACACCATCTCCAGATCGATCTCGCCCGACGTCAGCTTTTGCGCTCCTCCTTCCGTCGTTCACAGCTGGTGTTCCTGCATTTTCCGGGCCGCTCACGATGGTTCGCTCTCCTGTGGTCAAACGTGCCCAATGGGAAGTGGTCGTACGTGCCGCGGCGCTTTCAATGCTTGTCACGAGCGTGTTACTTTCTGTGGTGATTGCTGTGGTGCCTTGATCACTGCAGATGATACCTGGACTTTCTTGGCAAATTCGCCTCCGCCCTCTCGCTGGTTTATTCATCATTCTTTTTGGCTACATGTAGCGTTATGCATCAATGCTCAACAATCCTTTTTTTACTTTTCTGCACAAGTTCAACTCTGCGTTTTTTCCTCCTCTTTGTATTTGGACGATACCAAGACCACTTACTACTGTGCTATCCACAGAGCTTTCCGCTCGTTCCCTCTCCCAGCTCAGCTAGCTAGCAGTAGTATTTAGTCATGCATTTCTCCGCATTGTCGTGCTAGGCTGGTTTTCTGACCAGCACGATATCTTACGCTCGTTACAGCTGCTTCTCTACTCTCCTGCTACATCACCTGTGCTTGTACCGCGTTCTAGCATATCAGTAAAAGTAGTAATATTCTTCAGCATCAATTTCCCTGTTGGCCAATCTAGCAATTTAGCACGTAACAACTGCGCAGAAATTTCAATTGAATGAGTTGGTCGGGTTTCTCGGAGGAGAGGACTGTGCGCATGGCTTCGAACGACTTTCCGCGGCTGCCGTGTCCACCACGTTTGCTTGATTACGGTATGCCATCGTTGTTGAATGGTGTGTAAAGGGGTTTGGCATCATATCACGTATTAATCAACTCATACATATGTACATACACATTCCCTGCGACCGCGGGTGAAGAACGCCCGGACGCAATGAAGAGACGGAGTGAATGAGCGCTGTATGTGCATATATTATCCTATGTCTCACACGCTGCTCAGGCAGCCGGAAGATGCTGGAGAACCCAAGCCGTTTCTTCCCCCGCGAGGGGGGCGAGGGGAGGCGTACTCTCCGGTAAGTTGGATCGGCACAGCCGCCTTTGGACAAGATAGGGCGGCGGTTATTGCGTTCCAATCTACCTCGCTCTGGCGACGTAGAGCTCGTTCCAAGGGATACGTCCCTATTCGCAGAAGTAGAAACCAGTTTTGTTGGAGGGAACAGGGGGTTGGGACTTGGAGGCGATATTATCGAGCATGAGGGTGTAAAAGGAAACGAGGTCGTCTGGGAGAGCGCGGACACACAGTTGAGTGGTTGCCCAATTCAAACTATTTTCTGACGGTTTTGCCGACTTTGACGGTGGCGACGATTTGGATGGGGGTTTTGTTCACGAAACACTTGGATGGGCCGTCTTCGCTCGAGGGTGTTAGCCCTGCAGCGTAGCTGTGCTCAGGCTCTACTGTCACTTACACACGATAGGGGGTACGCCTGTGTACCCGTTGATGCCGAGTGCCTCGGCTGAGTCTATGATATCGTGATTCGTATTGACAGCCTAGTGGAAAGATTTGCAACCCAAGACGGTTCAACGTTCAATAACCGTGCCAGCGTCCGCGTCTCGAGACGTCTTACCTGCAGCATCATCGGAAAATTAGCCCTTTGCGTTTTCTGAAGCGCATATACATCGGACTGGTCGCATCTAAACCGGCGTACGTGGAGAATGCTTTTTAGCACCTGATGTCTGTGGGGGTATGCACTTCAGTGAAAGGCGTTCGACCCACGTCTATGATAGTTGGCTGCGTCTTCTGGGCTTACACTGGTTGAATGTAGATATCGACATCCCGACCGGATAGTTGAACCTTTATAAGTGCCATTCGGTGATGGCGAACGTTGTGGTCAGGGGCATTGCGATTTTCCCGTAAATTTACAGACAAATCTGAGCTCGTTGAGTTAGAGTCATCGTCGGACAGTTCAAGTACTGGTGTGGATTAGCATCAAGATGTTTATGCTGTGACCACGTCGGTGAGAATCTTTGTTGTTGAACGGATTCAGTGACTTGGTCTCTTGGTCTAGCTCACTTGGCCTGCCAGTGGCCAGACGTGTCAAAGATACACGTTGCAAGTAGAAAGTGCCTTCAACGGTCAGCCATATTTACTGTATCAATGGTTAGCGTTAACCGACATCGCTTACAGTTGTACGCGCAGGACGTTCTTTGAGATCTTCGGGAGCCATGTCCCATCTCCCTGCGGAGATTATCTTCGCCATCCTGGAGCATGGTTACTACTCACTTTTTGGCTCAGTTGACCACGCCTTTCTCTTTAGTTGTTCACTTGTCTGCACCTCCTGGTCGGCACCTGCCCAGTCGCTCTTATTCCGATCGCCAACAGAGCTCACCTCACGCACTAGACCGAAATTCTATGCTGCCATCCTATCATCTGTTGTTCACGGTAAAGACCTTGGCTCCGTTGTCAGGTCTCTCAAAACCACCCTCGTGGATTCCCCATACGAGGATTATCACCCGTCAAACTTGGCTCAACTACTACGGGTCTGTCCAAAAGTATATGAACTTTCCATAAGTGTCGACGGGCTGCATCAATTCGACAAGGTCTGCCTTGCTGAGCTAGAGACAGTTGGACAGGGAATCAGGGCGCTAAACATCAGGCGATGCAGAGTGCAATCACCTGTGGTTTTCCAGCTTTTGGACATATGGCCCAGCATCCGATTTCTAAGTATCGGCACAGAGATCGTTGCCTGGCCATGGCGCACTCTGAGGAATTCCAGTGACACCGCTGTACGACTCGAAGCACGACAAGGCGCTCGTGTGGCCCTGTACGAACTCGTACTCTCGCGTACCCCTAGTCTCAATGTCCTCCGCTGGATTCTTGCGTCATCCTCCACCTCCCTTCGCATCCTTGACCTGCGTGAATTTCCTGGCGCTGGAACACGAGAGATCTTGCAGTTGCACGCGCCATTGCTCCGCTCTCTACGCCTGCTTCACTACAACACTTTCGCTGCTGCCTTTCTCCGTCTGTGTACGGGACTTGAAGAGCTCGTTGTCTACCAGATCCCACTGACTATTGTGACATTTGGGACATTTTCCAATGATATTCCACGCTCTATCGAGCACCTTTCGTTCAGGAATCCGCCGTGGGCGCCGACTCACACGCTACGGCCCATCCTAGAGGCGGTGGATGTCCTTCCAAAGTTGAGGACGCTTACTTGTGATAGAGAGTCAGAAAGACTGGAAGAGTTCGCCATCTTGCAGTCAAAGTGTATGCAGAAGGGCGTAGAGATAACGGTGTCGAGTGAGCCGCTGTGGGTAGTAAGTGCTTATTTGCCTACATGTCATAAGAATATTCGATATTCATACGTGATTTGTTCGACTTTGTGGTCACAGCCGGAAGATCCTGTCGTCGTAAAGCGTTTTCCAAGGAAACGATCGGTGTCGAACTTTAGGCTGATGTCCAATTGATGTCATTCCAGTCGACTTGGTCCGACAAAAACAGTGACCCGTCGTGGTATATCATTCGACGAGGGTAATGAGGATTTAGGTACATGTAGTAGGACTAGAGACGTGCGCATGATGTAAATTCGAAGGGCCTGGGAAGTCACCATGTTACTTGGTCTCCCTTTACAAGCATGAAGACAAGTCGTCCTCTTTTCTGACGACTACGCAGTTCGTGTCCAATACCGGCGAATTTATAACTACTTTCTACAAATTCGCCTCTCAAAGTTGCGAGTCTGGTTCTGCATTGCAACGATTCACGAAGCCTACACTGAAGACCGCAACATAGTAATGCAGGGACGTAAATCGCGACCGAACCGCGCTCTGTTTCGTACCAGGACAAGACGCACGGCAGACGAATCAACCTGTCTCCAACCTCGGGTTGATCTTCTATTTCATCTACTTGTCATACACTCGCGAGATGTCGAGTTGGGCGTACGCTCGCGTCAGCGGATGGCACGACACGAAAACGCAGAAGGGCGTCGAGATTCAGCCTACCGTCCGCCGTCAACTCTTTTCGTGGTAAGGTTTGGGAACACGTAACTAGGTCCTTCGAACTTGTAGCAATGTCTGCATGCTGCAAACGATCCTCGCTGCGTCAATTTGGAAGGTTTACCCTCACAAGACCCCGTTTCCACCTTCTCTGTGGGTCCAATGGTGTGATGAGGTGCGTTTTTGGGTCTTCCTCAGCGCCCAGTTTGCCTCGTTTCTGCCACGGAGCTTGCCGTGCTCTGATAAAAGGGCGGCACCCCGTTTTGATGGCTCTTCGTTCAACTTTTGCGTACCACATTTTCAGCACTCGATATCGCTATGAATGTGTACGCACAAGTGCGCTCTTTAGATCTGCAGCTATTTTCTGTGGACCGTATAGTCGACGAAGTTGGCCTTCGTAATGCACTTGATCAACTTGAACACTCCGTTTTCGTATCAAGGGCGTCAAACGATGTGATCATTCGCGGCCTACTTTCGATACCGAATCTTTTTGCTTATATCATGTCTGGTGAGTGATCTGCTTTCGTTCGCGTGAGTCGTTCTCAATGTAGCTGCAGTCTGGCCTCGCGCGCCAGAGTTCGTTGAGAGCATCCTCAACTCTTTTCCAACGAATGCAGTTATTTTCTTGAAATCTTGTACATGTACTTTACTCACTCGACTCACTCATCTCCTTTTCTCTTCTCCCGCTGAACTCTTCATGACCGAAACCTCTCGACGGATCGGCTACTGCAAGATATACGTTGAGGACGCATTACCCGTCCTAGAAGTACTGACCACCGAAACTTTCAGTCGTCACGCCACTGTAAATTCCCGCCCAGCTTCTGTTGTTAATTTCGGTGTTAATAGGAGCGCTTTTTGTGACAGGGAACAGCGGGTCGAAGCAATGGGCAAGACACTTCTAGCACCCACGATGCACTTTTCAGGAGGCTTGGCGTACGAGTGCCGGCTAGCGCCGCAGCGGTCGCAATGTTGTCCGCGGACATCATCTTTCAACTCAAGACAATCCTGCAAGTACGTTCATAGACCAAGTTATTTTCGTTGAGGTCCTTATTATTGTCCGGTAGTTCAGCCTTGGACTTCTATTGGATCCGGATCTGAGAGGTATACTCAAGGATGCGTACTTTCCCGCCGTCGACGAGGCCGGCGAGGCTCTGGCTAATGGGACTGAGCTCTCAGAGACCACTGCTGAGATAGCTCACGACGAAGCCCCTGCATACCACATCCGGCCGCTGCAAGCGGCACTTTATTTCGAGAACGCTGAAGGATTCGGTGAATGGCGAATCCTTGTCTCCGACAATGCCACTCGACAGCTACGAGAAATCAGAAATAGCGACAAGAAAAAAATTCAAATTGTCGTGAAGAAGATAAAGTACGTATTCATATTTCTGCTTCCGATTTGTTCTAACGGTCAAGCAAGGCAACTTTCGAATGGTCACTTTTCCGACGACAATCAGAAAAGGTTGAACAGGCACTCAACGGGCGTGCCGGTTTTCGAAGCGAAAATGCAGCGTGATCTGAGACTTGTCGTACGAGATCTTTTCTCCTCCGAGGTGGATGTGGACCTGACATTTGACAAAGTACCAAGTCGACTGCGTACCCGAACGCGACGGTGAGGTGAGTGCAATCGCACGTGTGACCTCTAGTCATCAATTTGTGCCGGTTCCAGGTTATAGTGGAACGACAAGGTAGGAGCTTGTTCAATTTATTGTAGACGTCTCGAATACTTTCGCCCGCAGTAATCAAACTCTATGGGATATACACGCATGCTCAACTGGCCCACAACTGGGATTCTGTGGGCAAATACTTAGCCAGCAAGGGAAAAGACTATCGCTATAGGCAAGTGCGTCATACTCCTGCCTAGGCATAAGTATCAGTAACGTCGACTATAGATGCACGTTTAGATCCCCTGCCCCACGTTCGGGCAATGACGTTTTCTTGCCTGCTTCTTTCCCAACAAGCACACCACAGTGTGATGCTGACCCCATGGAACCCCTTCCTGCTAGCAGCGGTGGCGAGGTTTGCCTCTTCAAAACTATCTATGATATTGATGCTTACCACGAAGAAATCTCAAATAGCTGCATACTCTCCTCGTGTGCGTCAAAGTTTCGTTTTCGTTTGCTGCTCCTTAGGTAGTCAACTAACACATTACAGACTCGAGAAATACGTGAGATTCTCGCAGGTAAGTTCATCTATGACCGGAAGGACCATATACTCATCAGGTTTTTCAGGCATTCTTGAACGGTACCGTGGCATCTTATCTTTCCGGAGGTCGCTCCTTTATACAACACCACAGCGCTTATTGCCAATGAAGATGTCCAACACGTCTTCGAATTAAGGTCCATAGTCCCTCACCTCATCTAAAACATATCTGAACCTGCTCCTAGCCCGCAGGAACACAAGGTCATTGATTGTACAAGCTCGTGCTATGTGCTCGGGCGCAGCGGGACTGGGTATGTTGGTTCAAAGTTCAGGGCTACGAACGCAAAGTTTACATCCATGGTCTCTGCAGAAAGACAACAACCATGTTGTTCAAAATGTTGGGTATCCAGAGAGCATGGGAGGCACAAAAGGGCTCGGGGATGCCTAAACCCCGGCAAATTTTCGTCACCAAATCACACGTTCTAGCTGACAAGGTCGAAAAATACTTCCAAAAACTTCTTGCATCGTTAGCGACTGCGTCGTGCTCCCTTGAGGAGCTTGCAAAATTGAAGGCCCCAAGCGAAGACTCAAGTGCGAATCTTCCTATTTCCCAGAGCGGCATTCCCCAGAGCTATAGCGCGCTGGGTGACCACCATTTCCCCCTCTTCATCACTTTCGACCATGTGAGTGCGGAATGTCTCTGAGTACTAAGTACTGATGTACATTATATGATAGCTCGCGCAGCTGATTGCCGCAGACATATTCAGAGCAGATTTCGGAGGTGACAAGCATTTTGCTATGCTATTCCAGCGAGAGGCATTAGGCACACTAATTACATATAAGCGATTTGCGAAAACGTACTGGCCACACCTGCCTCAACATCTAACGAAGGGTTTAGGTGAGGATGGGCGTGCTCAAGCGACCAATCGCTGATTAATGTGCTTCCAGAGCCCTGGCTAGTATTCTCTGAATTCATGGGTGCGAGTTTCAAGCATAGCCATGTCAATCTTGGCCTAACCTGCTCCTAGGCGTCATCAAGGGATCCGAACAATCGCTCACTTGCCCCAACGGGTTCCTGGACCAAGAGACATACTGTGGCCTCTCAGAACGCACCTTCCCTACTTTCTTTAATCAGCGGGAAACCATCTACGGCCTCTTCGAGGCTTATTGTAACCTCAAACGAAAATGTGGCCACCATGACATGGCTGATAGGTTCCTCAGTTTGTTTCGTCTGGAAAAGACTGATCTCATCCGCAATCCTGATAGAACGCATACCATTCTCAAGGCGCTCCCTGGTGAAACTTCACTGAGGGGGCAGAAACCGGATTACCTGTGCGTTCAATCTCTGATCCCACGACTGTATAGTTCGTGATCAGTACTGTTCAGATATTGCGTAGAACTTCCTAGGGAAGAACCACCGAAGGAACTGCAATCACTGAAAGGATTGCACATTGATTACCTGTCAGTATAGTCTCTAGCACAACGGTTATATAATCTATGACCGGTGTTATTCAGATATGTCGACGAGGCTCAGGATAACCTCCTGATTGATGCTCTTCGTAAGAACACATTGTAACTAACATGGTGCAATGGTTCTGAAAGAATTTTAGTTCTCAGGCGAATGTGCCAAAACCCCGATGGGTTGTTCTGGGCAGGTGACACTGCGCAGACCATTTCAGCAGGGAGCGCATTCCGTCTTGATGATCTCAAAGCGTTTTTATATCGCATTGAGGTAAGATATAACAGACCGTATGAGCCCAAATGAATATCTTGTTCTTCAGGAGCGCGGAATCATAAACTTTCCTCAACGGAAGCCTATCCCGCCAACATCCTTTCAGTTGGTAACCAATTATCGCTCCCATGGCGGGATTGTTAAGTGTGCAAATTCCGTTATTGAACTAATCACGCATTTTTGGCCATACGCAATCGACAAGTTACGACCCGAACATGGCATTGTGGACGGGACAAAACCTCTCGTCATTGATGGTTGGGACGATGTCTCCGGATATGACGAATTTTTGTTTGGAGGATGGTATGTTGTCTGTCCTTGACATTCTGCTTGACTTTGAAGGGTCTGCTGCAGTGAAAAGCACATCGAGTTCGGCGCGGATCAATGTTGGTCTGGTTTTGGACGTGATCATTCGTAGTACTGAACCCCATCATTTTCAGGCATCCTCGTTCGAGACGATGACGAAAAGGAGAAGCTTTGTCAGAAACTCAAGGAACATATCGGCAACGACGAGATCGGGTTGATCATGTATGTCCCCGTCAGTTGCACAATTCGATCCGATTCCATTGACATCTATATAGGACACTGTATGATAGTAAGGGCTTGGAATTCAACGACGTAGGTTTCTTCCCCATTCCACGTTCTGTCGATTACCCTAATACTCATGTTGGTTTACCATCCAAGGTCATTCTGTACAACTTCTTCGAAAGTTCTTCTGCCCAAATTTCCCAGTGGCGCATTGTGCTGAACGTCTTGGAAGACGGAGAGTCCAAAGAGCACGCGGTGAGCCTTCCCATAGGCGAAACTAAATACGGAGTTATATGCAGTGAGGTGTGTCGTCTGACATGTGTCTTCGATACGGGTTGAACTATCATGAAGTTGAAACGCTTGTACGTCGGTATTACGAGGGCAAGGCAAAACCTATGGATCGTGGATGAATCCACTACAAGCGAGCCGATGCGGGTACGATTCTCAGTCATCGCTGCTGAGTTTGGTAAATGCTTACATGTGTCAAGATGTTTTGGACTTCCCGCTCGTTGGTCGAGAAATGCCCTCTCAGTGACGCTCGTGACCGTCTGGCCCGGTTCGCCGTCTCTTCTAACGAAGAAGAATGGGCAGCGAGAGGTCACAGTATGTTGGATCACGAGAACTATACTGAAGCCAAGAAGTGTTTTTCAAAAGCTCGTCTTCCTCGTATGAGAGACATCGCCGAAGCTTACGAATTGCGAGAGAACGCTCTCAATACTTCTTCCGGCAAAGTTCGACAACGAGCCTTCAGCGTTGCTGCAGACAAGTTTACGCAGTGTGCTGGTGCTTTGGCCGATTCTAAAGACAAGATCAAGTACCATCATCTTGCTGCGAAATGTTACGACATTGCGGGAGACAATGTCAGAGCAGCTGTAGCATTCATCAATGCCGAAGAATACGATTGCGCCGCTCGACAGTACTACAAAGGCCATCTGTTCGACAAGACTGTCAAATTACTTCGGGAACGTTCGAACAACATCTCCTCGGAATGCTACGAGCAGCTATTCACTGCATGCAGATTTCACTACTGTTCTCAGGACATTCGGTAAGAAAAATCAGCACCTCCGCTATGCTCTTTGACGTGCTTATGTGAATGAGCTCAGGCCCCCATTCCCTCTCTTTCCATCTATGGAAGACGAGTTGGCATTCCTTGAGAATTATGACCTGGATCTCCAACGTGCGAAACTACTGGAGTCGCTCACAAGGTTCTCGGAAGCAGGTGAGGTGTATCTGACTGCAAAGCAGCCGACGGATGCCGTCAGGGCATTCAAGAAGGACATAAATTCGATGGGACGCGCGGCAGATATCCTACTGCAATGCTTATGGCGTCGTTGCTCATTCGCGATCTCGCCGAGCAAAGTCGCGAAGGACGAATATGTAGCCCAGCTCCTAAGCCTATCTGGTGATCTACCTTTAGACTGGTTGAGCCCAGTGGTTCGCGATGAGGTACTTACGTCTTGGCGATCGCATTATGGGTTTTGCTTGCTGACAAGTGACAATTAGATTTCCATGTTCCAATCCATTGCACGGGCTGATATGCCGACTTTGAAGGACCTGGCAGACGCATTTTTGTATGAACACCATCACAATGCCCCGGCTTTACTCGCGTTCGATCACACGTTTTCACGCTTGCCACCGTTGGAATCTGCCAACGTCCAGGAGATGTCGATTTTTTTGCACGACTTCTGCATCTACAGTTCGCTTCTCTACCGAGTCAGATCGCCTTCAGACCCCTTTCGAGACAAGACGATGTTATCACTATTCGGTATTTCGGAGACGGACAATGGATATACAATCGAACCTGGCTCAGCTCTCCACCGATTTCTCGCCGAGCAGACAAGTCAAACCTCAAGGCTTACTCAACGACGTGGGCCCACCTCCACGCGCAACGAAGTCACCCTTGCATTACAACAATATTTGTCCGTCCACCTGCAGAAACTTGTCTCTGCGGAAAACAGTGCTTGCTGCAATGCCGTTGCATTCTCACAGTGCTTAACATATATCGTGAACGGTCAATGTGATCGGCAAGACTGTCTCCAGAATCACCTTTCTCTATCGTCTCTTGATTCAAAACAGTATAATGCCATCGTAAGCATGCACCTGAAGCAGATGCGCATCTTGCAATTCATGTTCTCTGCAAATCCTGGCACGAAACGACTGCCTACGTGGGTGTCATCTATAACAAGAGAGACTGCATTGTGCTGATGTGCTACCGTCTAGGGTGAAGTCGGACATAAGGGACTGGTTAAACTACATCTACGAGGCAATTTTCCCGCCTTTTTACGTCCTGGGCACCATTGCAGATCTTGACATGTCGAAAAGTCGAGACGGCGAAAGGATCCTTAAGGAGTGGATACAAGATGCCATTTATTCCTTGGACCCATCCGAATCCCCTGAGGACTTCCTTACGGTAGCTATCCGACTGATCAAGCTCGCCTTGACATTTGACGAAAAGCATGCTGTGCAATACCTTGCGGATGCTTATTTCATTGTGCATGATCGTCCTGAGCTGCTTCACGTCGCGGATGGCTCTTATATTTTGCAAGACATACTCACCTTCATGGAGGGACGCGATCCACCCTACATCGCAGCAGGAGTTAAAGCGTTGCAGTGAGTCAAATGAGATGCCAACTTTCTATGCAGTACCTGATGGCGATACCAGTTTCATGCTTCAAAATTCGTCATATGTGAACTTGTCGGTTCTGTGCGACTACGCGGAAGATATCTGCAGCTCGATTATCTTGCTGTATCTCAGAAACTCAGATCAGCTACTTCACAACATCATTCTTCCGCGCAGATGGTTGATGCGGCTCAAAAACTCTGCAGGTATCGAGCAAAGCGATTGTGCTGGCAAATTTCTGGAGAGCATGCGACTCCTACTCCGATGGTTACGTTCTGATGATGTAGAAGGTTATCGATCATCCCGCAACCCAGAGACTACTAATTCATTATATTTGTCAGTCATAGGCCTCTTCTGGTTGACCCACACGTCAATCACATCCGTGCACCGGAATCTTTTTACGTCACGAATGTGAGTGGTCAGAAATATGTATTTCTTTTCCGGAGATTTACACAGGACTTGTAGCTGTAGGATGTTGTGCTTTTGTGAGTATATGCACAGATCAAACAGCTCTTACTGACATTCGGGTAGTCGGACAGATCCCAAGTGTCAAGGATGAAGTCTCGAAGATTCTAAGCTCACTTCATGGTGATTCGCACCCATTCTACTCGAAGTAAGTAACGTCGTTAGTCGGTACCGGACCCATTGGCTCAACTAGGCACAGGTATATCGAGGCTTCAGGGGAGTATTTGCAGGCGCTGCGATTCTACGACAGCGGTCTCCATGTCATAGAGCTGGCGCATCTTGTGCACAATAGCCACCGCACAGAATGCACCCCTCCAGGCATCCAGCGAATCGCGTACGGCAACCCTGCGGAGATACCCATACAACTGGCCATGCAACGGCCCATCCACTCTGCTCCTCGTCGCATGGTCTTTACGCCTCGAAACGTGTATGCACCGGAAGGGATGTTCGACGAGTCTCGTGATGACGTGAGCCTCAAACCCGCCGATGTTCAAGCTGGGACCGTTCCACAAGACGATGAACCATCCGATGGGAACCCAATCACTGGAGGTGACGACTCGCAACGCGAAGAGGAAAATGACGACATCCAGCCATCCAGTGAAGAACCGGAAGAGCCAGCGGTGGAACATGCGCCATTTATCGCAGTCACAGGGATTGAAGAGTCCACCAAATCTCCAGAAACAGAGGCCGCGGCAGCCAGAGTGATCCAGGCCATTTATCGTCGACGCATGCATCCTGTCCGTCTGCAAACCACGATCATACCTCGTACGAAAGTACATGCGGCCTTTGAGTTGTGTTTGAAGCAAGACAATCTCCGTGGCTGGAAGCCGAGTCGATACCGTCTCTTATACTTGGGACTGCTTCCGCATGTCCTCGTAGGTTTGGATGAAGGCATTTCGATTACTTCCGATATCAAAGACCAGATCAAGCAACAGTTGCGGGCGGAGGATTACAAGCGGTTTGAAGAACTTGACCGGCGACGCACCGAGATAACGTGAGTCACATTTATCGTTGGACTTCACAAGGATTGACGGAGTGCTACCCAGTGCTCTCTCCAAACAGGGCCGCAATTTGCGAAGGCAGCTTGAGCCTGCTGCTACCTTTCATGAAAAGCGTGACGTTGGTGCTCTCAAACAAGCTGTTATCGAGGTGAAGGACTTCCTTCAAAGAATCCCGGGAGGCAATGTCATGGAGGCCTTGTCAGAGGTCGACATCGCATACAAGGCTATCGTCGATGATAGACTGAGAGGGTAATTGAGGGAGAACGCAAACGTTTATCAACGATCCTGCTATGAAGGCAAATACCATGCTTTGTCAGTGTATATCAACTTCTCTACGCGGTGTGTAGACACGAGCTTCGACTGTACCTGTGTTGTTCTATCACCCATCTCCACCGCCGGGTGCTCTGTCATGTCTACTTACGACTCTGCAGTCCTTAACAAAAGACAAGTTACAGCAGTCATGTGAAGGCCGTGATGATATGACCCCGATGGCAGGTTATCAACCACGACAGTCAAGGGAATCATTCCCACATTTATAAAAGCCCAGCAGCCGAAGGTGTCCTGCAGCGCAGTAGGAGTCGTATATGAATATGCAAAGAATGACGACGATCACACTTGCGGAGGAAGGACAGGCGTCTGTCTGCTGTTGGGGAACCCGGCGGCTCCGAGACAACCGTACGCAGGTTGTCGAACTTCATAGTGCAGCACAAATGTCCAAGAAAGCGTCTAGAAAGGTATGTGGTATTGTACTACACACGGATGGAAGTGGCTTCCTTTTTGGCTAGTGAATGCAGATCTTGTTCTGGGGAACGGTAGTATTGTTGAGATAGTCAGACGTTTTTCCGAAGTGATGACCACTTACGCATTCCCCATACATGCGATCTGAGGTCAAGAAATTCTTGGGTGATAGAAATGTGAGAGGTAGCTGACAATAAACTGAAGAGATTTACCAATGTGAAGACCGTCATAAAGTTTCTTGAGCTCCGCACGGACTCTCGACAAGTCATCCTTGCTGGCCGAGCTCTGTGAGAGAGCCTTCAGATCCTTCTCGACTGCTTCTATCCTTCGGACATGTGCTGATACCTGTATTCAAGCATGCAAGTGAATGGCAATCTCGGCATGACCGCTAACTATATAGCCGTACCTTCTCTGTACTGGCCTGCAATTCTTCAACGCTAGCTTGAAGGGCTGCAGAGGCAGCTTTGTACTCGTCGAGGAGGTGGTATGCGGCAAAAGCAGATGCCAATGAGAATCCAAACAAAAAGCCTATAATGCTATTGACACGAAGCGTGAACGCGAACGCTAAATTGAAGACTACCGTCCTCACCCTCCCCGGAAACCTCCAATGGGTCTCTTCGGACTTGAGACAGTGCCAAGATTTGGGGTTGACGGAGCCTCCTCGCGCAACGCTCTCGTCGTCGACAGAAGCCGCACATGTGTGGGTTGGATCAGCCTGTGCGACGGCGAAAACCAACGCAGGATTCGGGTGGACATGGTATGGCGTTGAAGGTGTGGTTCGGCGTTAGCCGGCTTGACGCGTTTGTGGCCTTCAACGCGCCATTCATCTTGTCTTGCAGTGTCTTGCTCGACATCTAGCGAGCCGTTGACGAGCATCAAGTTGCAGCTCAGCTCTACCACTACAGCAACCACTGTACAAGTCTTCTGCGACGTGATATACTCGTGACTCGAGGCTTTGTAGAATCTCCTGGCACACATGGCTCCAAAGCGCAAGGGCGATGAATCCGGCGAACTCAACTCGCGAGAACGCAAGAAACTCAAGATTGCAGATGCCCGAACGATAGCGGTACAGCCTCTTGCGTCTGGCAGCGGCGCTGGGGACAACGCAACCAACGTTTCATCCGCCCCCTCGAAGACTGTCGTCCGTTTTGACTGTGAGTAGCCTTACGATGTCCTCCTGGGAACGATCTTAGGGATATGCGCAGCCATGCAAGGGCTCTCTGCTACCATTGATGTTGAGAGGTTCACTGAGGTACGTCAATACCACATTCGACACAGTTGTACTGCAAACTGTTGCTCTTCAGGCGCGCGCATATGAAATCGACGCAATGCAAAAGGCAATAAAGAATGCTGGGTACGTCCGAGTGCTTCATTTCGCCTCTTGTCTTATGACCATGAAAAATAAGGGAGAGCTCGACGCATCGTGCATGGCAGACGCTGCCCCGGCATCTTAGACGACGAGCAGCCAGCCACGACGTTCGACGCGTTCCCCAGCGCTTGCGAGAGAAAGCACGTGCAGAAGTCAGTTCAAACCCGTATTTTTCTCTCCCTAATGGTCGAGCTTGACGTCTCATCCAGATGGATACCTCTCAACGCAAAGCGCTCAATAAGCAACCCAAGCGAGGCAAGGCAAACCAGCTTAGTCGGACAGAAGCCCTCTTGAAACGTCAGCGTGAGTCGGGTTTCAGCTTTATTTCCGCTACCGAACATATCATGTCTTCGCAGGTGACAAGACGTGGCTCGAGACACACATCTGGCATGCCAAGCGGATGAAGATGGAGAACATGTGGGGATATAGACTCGTAAGTTCTGAGTGTTGTTTTATTGTCCTGCCGCGATCTGGACCTGCGATGTAGGCGGTCACGCCAACCGAGAAGGCGTTCCGACCTTCTCATCGCGCTTCGGTACACGGGTCAATCCTGCACGACGCCTCTTATTATGCTACCATTGAGGTCAAGGGTCCACAAAGTATTCTTCAGGCTGCCCTTGAAAGCTGTTGTGACCCACAAGTTTACGGAATGAAAAGGTAACTTTTTCTGGTCGACGCTATACCTCAAGTCGAATCATTCTTCATTACAAAGGTCTTTGTCTGGCGGTCGTGCTTGCTACACGCACATATACATGTACGGGAGGTATCCCTTCGACCTTATAGCGCCGATCACTCTCATCTGGCAGCCGTTATCCTCGGAGACCCCTTCACTATCGTCTTCCGAAGCTCCTTCGAATACATCTGCCAAACGTAAGGGTAAAGGCAAGGAGAAACAAGCTGATGAGAAAACGCCTGACTCTCCGTACTGCTCACGCGTCTTATGGGTTCGCTGTCATCCGTCTATTTTCGACGATGTGTACGATGCCCTAAAGGACTCATGCTCCCATGCACTTCAAGCGAACAAGGAAAGAGACCCTACCGTGCATGCTGAAATTGAGATAGACGATCTGAGGGGAAGTGTGAACGCGTTCGAGATTACTGGTCCCAAATCAAGCCAGGTAATCAGAGGAGCATTGTCCCCTGCGGGGGGTGAAGACCGTCAGGAGTTTAAGAAGGTACGGTATCTTTGAAGCTTGATGGCATGTACATTCTTGACCAGCTGTTCAACCTAGTTCTGGGAGTCGATGGCAGATCTACAAACTGCTGGGAGCATACCACGCGGGATGGTAATCGGATTCAAAGTCTTGGATCCACGCCTAAAGTAGGAACATCTGTTGGGTCATTCGCATGTCTGCCATCGACCTGATTTTTTCAGATTCCCTCCCAAGAATGCGAAAGCTTACTGCCCAGACGCAACTCGGACAATGGCTTCCCCTTCCTCTGCCTTTTTCTTTCCAAGTTCCAACATTGCGCAAAGCGAGATATGGGACGCCGAGAAGCGCGGCGGGCTCAAGAAACCTCGGTACAAGAAAAAGGATATCGATGAACGACGTTCAAAGGTTTGCTTTAGTTCCTATCCTGGTTGTCTGCTCTGTTTGACCTTATCACTCATGTGCGCCGTGATAGAATCTTGTCCCAGGTACTCCGCTCAATCCCCTTCGCCAGGACGACCGAATTCCTGTATTACTTATCCAGCGCTCTCTTGAACCCTGCCCTCCGTCAACCTCGACGTCCAGCAGCACCCAAGGCATCCATGGCTGGACATTGATGTTTCCTGCGGGATGGTCGATGCCGTTCCTTTCATCCCTTGTTTACACAGGGACGCGTATCGCAGGGCAACGCGAACGCATGAAACAGTACTTTGAAGCCGGGACACCTGGATTTCCGAATGATTACCCCACCATACCTGCCTACGAGACCGCTTCTTCGGAACGTGCCGAGACTGAGAAAGCGCAATGGGAGAGGAAGCCACCAGCGAAGAGAGTAAGTTGGGATAAGCTGGGTACAAGAAGCCCATGGCGCCCTGATTGGGGACTTGTTCTTGGTGTCGAGACGTCGCGTCCGGTGGACGCTGGAGAAAAGGGAGATGGGCTCGTACCTGCACAACGTGAAAGCCGTGCGAACTCTGGTGAAATGCAGCTAGACGATGCGGTCAAGGATCCACGCCCATGGCTTCTTCGCGGTCCAAAGGTCCCATCCATCCTTGCCAATCCGTGCACCACACCTGCGCAGTTCCGGGATGAGATCAATAAATTGCGGGGGAAGCACCACCTGTCCCCTTTAGACTCTTCTGTAAGCTCGGAGGACCTGGTGAAAACTGCTCTCGTGATGGTTCGCGCGAAAATGGTTGGGAGGGGTGCACCCAGTGACCTAGCGAACATCTATAAAATGGACGACGTTGAGGCCAGAAAATGGATCAAGGCCTTTGACAAAAGAGACCCCACCAGGCTTGGCGGCGATTCTGAGCCAAATGAATACGAGGTATTTGATTCATTTCGCTTTGCCAGTCCCGAATGCCTCACCTCTGAGCAGCTCGGCGATGTAAAAGCGTCGCAGGAAGACATTGTTGGTTATGTGACAACCGGTGATATCTCGCTCTTGCGAGGAGAGGGTTTCGCGATCGGTGCAATCCCGGTTGTGCAGTACTTTGCGCTCCGAAAACAGGCTCAAAGGTAAGTGTGCGTAGCTGAAGTTGTCCACCTGAATGTGTTCACTTTTCGGTAGACTCCTGCAACCTTTCGTGATGGTGAAGATTCGGGACCGCGACGCGAATACGTGTCGCGCTGCGTACTTGGAGCTACTAGACGCGTGATTGTGCCTATGCTGTGGTGCAACGACATGGTGCCAAGTGTTTCAGCGTTGGGCCTCGACTTTAGGCAGGGATCAACTAGTGCCGAGCCAAGTTTGGTCTTGATGTTGAGCTTCAAGGGTCAATTTCACCACTGAGGCTTTGCTTGTCATCTGCAGTAGTTGGCATAGCCCGTTCAGCGTGGTCTGTCCGGTTAGTATCCGGGAATTTTAGCTGTATTATGTGTGATGGTCGCCCGGCTAGCTAGTTCATGGAGAATATCCCTGAGCTCAACTAAGGGTTCACTTATCACGGTTATCATGGCGAGATGAAGGACGTCCGGCGTCTTCGTCGTCAGACGTGACAGTGTTCTAGGGGCTATTGTCGGATGCACACGTTCATTAGTATGAATATTCTCGCTTGTTGAGCATTGGACGCCGTGGTCCTCGACTTTAGGGACCCGAGAATGCCCTTGAACAATATTTGAAAATCGTTCTAGCGTTGTGTAGATGCTACATACTGACAGATGTACACCATGGTATTGCGATAATGCGAAGCCAGAACAATAAATAGGAGTTGGATAGCTGGTAGCGCGCAACACAAGATAAGAAAAAAAACGACGAATCCCGTGTCCTTGTCGTCCTATACGTACCTATTCGATGACCCACTTTCGTACGGCCTCGTTCACAAGGCGGGCCATTTCCTCACGCGCCTGCTTCTTTGCGCTGTCCGTGATTCCTACAAGCGCGTCTAGTGCCCGTGGCGACGTGTTCAATGGATCAAATTCGAGGAGATGGCCGTCTTTCGTGGGCAAGGAGATAAGTGCCGATGCCGAAGATGATGGCACAGAGGCAAGAGGAAGAGGTTTGCGATTGAGTTTAGGTGTTGTGGACGTGTCAGTTTGTGGAGGGTGTGTGCGGGAATTACTTCGCGAATGGGCCGCGGAGGGAGGTTGGGTACTCTGTGAATTGCTGCGTGAATGTGAGTTGTGGGTATGACCGTTCGATTGCTGGGAAGAAGATGAGGCGAGAACCACAGATGGGTCGCGCCGTATCACTATACTGTTTACGCGCTTCAGCTGATGAGGGCCATCTTGCGATTTTTCTTTGCCTTTGCCCTTGTCCTTGCCTTTACTAGGTTGACTCGAGACCTCGTCGCCACCATCATCACCACCGTCGATATCCCCAGTAAACCACCCCAGTCCAAGCGCATATGGATTGGCAAGCGGCGAACCGTTGACGCTCAGCATGCTCTCGTCGCGTTTCGGTGCGCGGAGTGTAGGATACGTGGGTGCCTTGTCAGGCATGGAAGGATTGAAGGTCGCACTTGAGGGGGGCCGAGCACGCTGTATATGGTTACGTAGGTGGCCATTGGTCATTTTTGAAGGTGAAGGCCCACGGACCGGGACGAAAGGAGGCGGTTTAGCCAGTTTGTGTGGACTCGGTGAGGGCTGAGGTAGTGCCGAACGTGTGGTCTTCTTTTTAGGAGTGGCGGTCATCATGCGAGCTTGAAACGTTGGTGTTAACCATATGAATAGGGCACTGACCGCCAGCGAAGACGCACCAGTTTTTGTTGCACGCGCCGGCTCGCCTTCGTGGCCTGCAGAGCCCGATCCCGACGCCTCTGCCTCCTCTTGTGCAGCAGCCCACTTTCGCTTCCTCGTGTCCCGGTCAATTTCCAAAGCCTCCGCACCACCCATTCTCTCTGCTTGAATCCCACGCAAGCATGCTTGTATGTCGCCGTTATACTTGTCCGCGAACTCGCCCATAGTCACGCTCCGAACTAGCTTCGGGATGCGGGAGATGAGGCCCTCTTGGTGAAGCTGGAAGTTTTGAAGAGCCACGGCAAGCCATTCTTCAAGCTGACGGACGCGATGTTCGACTTGGAGGTGCGAGCGCGTTGGTGAACAATGCAGAAGAGAGAAAGTGAGCGGTGATGAAGATGTCGGTGTCAACGGTGTATACCTTCGATGTCCAGGTTCTTGATGAGATGTTCCTTCTCTTCTGGCGTGTATTTGCGTGTCGCGTCTGGTACTTTCATGGCCAACGTCAGTCAAGCCTCAGAACCCAAGTCTTTGGTTGAGCTGTAGAGGATCACGTGATCAGTAACACCTCCTTTCAGAAGTCAAAATTTTGGAGGAGTACTTGAACCCGTACGAACACCTTCAAGGCCTACAAGGAAGTACGCCCAATACTTGATTCCATCGTCAGGGTGCGGCGCGCATGAATCTTCTTGAAAATGGCACTGCAAGACTCGCGCTCAGCATCGCTGGCCGCCGCTTCGCGGTGCAACGTACTCGGATGGCGCGCACGCACACAAGGATGACAGACTCGTCTCAGAAATTGGGCTCGGACGAGGTCGCCTGCACCATGACACGAGCCTCTCAACGCCGTCGTAGCAGTTCCGCGTCTGACACTGTCCCGCGCCCGATCAGGCGGAGTACCGCCAAGGGGCCGCCCCCACCTTCGGTGACCAGAAAAACTCGAGTTTCCGATGCTGCTTCCCGTCGCAAAAAGGCTGCCAAAGTCGCTTCCAAGAAGAACGCTCAGAAGCCAGTTGTGGAGAATGAGGAGTCGACCACGTCGGGCTCTAGTGGCCGTCCGTCAACTGATGTAGATGAACTCAGAGTCCTGGGCCAAGGGGGGGTTGTTGGGAGGGCAAAGGCTGGGAAGACTGTCTTGAGGACCCATGTGGCCAAAGCACCCTCTACGTCGGCGGCGGCACTTCAGCGTAGCGACGAGTTGCGTAACGGAGTCATCGACTCACTCGGCAGTCGTCGTGCGCATGACATGCTAGCGGGGGAAACCAGCTCACCGAAGACGCCCCTCTCAAAGAAACTCGTGGACGGAATTCTCGAGCGGGGTAGTGGATTTGTGCCGGAGCACTGGTCGACTGGATGGGGTGATGATGGTCCGCTCATTCTTTCATTCTGCAGGGCTGTTCCGAAAGTTCGTTTTACAGAACTAACCCCCTCTACTTTTCGCGAAAATGGGGACACTGAAATCTCTCAAATACCTCCTCATAAGTTCGGCTTGCCACCCCTGCGTCGCGCCGGAGGCCAGATTGGTGGAGAACAAGATTGCACGAGTATCCTTCAAGGTAGAAGTCGTGAATTTGTAGCCCGCCGCTCACGGGTCTCTCATCGCTGCACACAGACATTCAGTCTCCATCAGAACACAAACCCATCGCACGCCTTGCTCATGGTCTGGACCGTGTATTATTCAAGTAAGTCCCTCACCTTTGTTTTGCACATTGGCTTCGTCAGACTTCATCTTGCTTTATTGTCCCGTGGATTAGTCACACCTTATTTTGAATCCACAGTCCTGGCGTGCACTGGCTCCAAGACCCTAGATCTCGCGTGTACAATTTCAACCCATGGCTAGAGTCAATACCCAAAGTCAACGATTTTGCATTCGACCGCATCTCTGGTTTCGTGAAGAGTTCCAAGGATAACGTACGTCTTGTCTGTGCCTTAGTGCAGCACTCCACTTTTACGCCCAACTGTTCTGTATGTTTTAGGACATGCAAACGCTTGCGAAGAAACACGGGCGTCGGTTTACGGGCTCAACGTCGTCATTGACAGGTCTCCTAAGCCACATCTATTTCCTAATTTCTGGTGACCGAGAAGTGGATACAAGTACTCTTAGTAGTTGGTTTGTCCAGGAACCAACAACGTTCACGCCGGGCCAACGAATGCCTACATCCGTGCTCCTGAACTATCGAGAAGGCGTGTGGTCTATCGATGCCGACAAGGCAGACGAATTGGCGGAAAAGAATGTACTGACGTGGATGGTTCGCTTCAAAACTTCCTTATGTGATGTACGTATGTCACTAATTCGTAATCCCAGGGGACGATGCTTGAAAAGTTCCTTACTGTTCCGGAGTCAGAGTTTAGGACGCTACTACGCTCTACAATAGATTTCGACGAGGACCGTGATACACGGAGGGAAGCGTATCGTTACGCCATGGTCAGAGTTCGGATCTAGCGTATCACAAAGCTTAACTTACATTACGTGCCTAGTCCGACCGTTTCATTATGCGTTCACAGTTAGATTGTATCGACCCTCGGCTACCTGGGACGGGCGTGTTCGATATCAAGACTCGTGCCGCTGTGCCTATCCGACTTGATGTGCTCAACTATGAGGTGCGCTGAGATAGGACTCGAGTACATGTCTTTGTGTTTTATTCTAACGTTGTCATTTAGGAAAATTCAGGGTATCTGATCAAGACCCTGACAGGACAACTTGAAAGTTTTGAAAAGGAGTATTACGATCTGATTCGCAGCGCGTTCCTCAAGTACAGGTCAGTCTTTCATCTCCAACACCGTCAGCATGTGCCCAAACTCGATCCTGTCTCATTTTCCCCCCAGCTTTCAAGCGCGCATTGGTAACATGGATGGCGTTCTCGTTGCATACCACAACACTGCACGCATATTTGGTTTCCAGTACGTTCCTCTAACAGAGATGGAAGCACGTTTGTTTGGTCCTGGGAATACTACCCGCTTGTTCAACAAGTGCGTCCAGTTACTGGAGGTTGTGTTGGATGACATCGTCAGCATCTATGGTGAACGCGTGAGTGATTGTTCGTTAGGTCCATGCCACAAGAACGCCGACTTTGACTGATTTTCACTCTTTCCCGCATGCACGAATATTTTATTGTTTAAATCCAGAGCGTCAGATGTACGTTCGAAACGAGGGAGAAGTGGGACGAACTCAATGTATGGATAGAGCCTGCGGATTGGGACCAAGCAGCGGAAGGCCAGCCCTGTCCGATTACGCAGCTGCATGTGCAGGTGGTGACTTTGGTGCGGGATGTCACTGCGCGGAGGCAGTTGGTAGTGGCGTCTAACGAACCTTGTATGTATACTTGATTTTTATCCTGGACATCTGACGCATCTTTACTTGTCGTTTTTGTTTTTAAGGGACGTTACAATGGACGATTTCGCAGTCTGCACAGCCTCCGGATCACATACGTGCAAACCTAGCAGGTGCGCAACGGCGCCAGTTCCGCGCGATGGCGTTCCCTTCGGACGTGAGCACGGTTCAAGAGATGGAAGCTCGTTGGCAGAATATGGATTTTGGTGGCAGGCGGCTACAGCAGACAGGGGACTCCCACACTGGTGCTACGCCCATACCTGCCACTCTGACCACCACTGCTGCTCCTTCGTTCACCCCCGACGGTGAAGGCGGCGAAATAGGAGTGTCCGAAGAGATGGAAGAGACAACGCCGGGTGACGGTAACCAAGCCCCAACACCGTCGTCGGAGTTCTTCCGGTCGATGGTGTTCCGGCGGCCCGATCGGACGATTGAGCGGCTGAGGTTACTGGCGAGAGAGGGGAGAGATGAGACGTTGCGGTTGCAAGCGGAGCTGGAGGGGCGGGAGAAGGTTGTATGGGGTTTTGAGAGTGGGAGTGGGGAGGGGGATAGGAGTGGGAGTGGGAGTGGGGATGGGATATTTGGGAAGGTGCGGGAAGAGGATGAGCGGGGGGGGGAGTGTGCTAGTGCGCCCGACGGTGCATCGGATGCATTGACATCTTCATTGACGATGGAGGCCGCGCCTGATTCGACGCGCAAGACTCATACTGGCGACGCGGGTTCGAGCTCATAGCGACTGCTCGGGGCTCTAGTCAGCGGTCTTGGACGAGTCCGACGAGCTGGGCGGGCTGGTGTGGCCTACTTGCTTGTCTTAATCCAGTGGCAAGTTTAGTGCTCTGTTTGCACCTGGTCAGCGCGGACTACTACATTTTTTTTGAGATGGAGGGTTCTAGCACATCTAGTAGTGGGGCATGGCCCAAAGTAGAGTACATAGTGTTTAATTGCTACAAAGTCTATCACACTGGCTGCCACTGCTCGCATGGTAGCACCTGGGACACAAAATTGTTCCCAGTATGTTTGGTCCTTCGATTCGTTTTATGTCCCAGATGTAACTTGAAGTATCCGAGCCGCCGACCTCATCTCGGTCACCCAAGTTCAAATCGCTTCCCAGTCCTATGCATCGATGCATCGACCCTGAGTTCTTCAGATTGCAAATGCACACTAGGCCGTGGCCAGTGCGGTAAGTATGTACTATCCTATACATACTCAACTTCTGATTACCAGCGCGAATCTGACACACTGGTCCCTTGTAAGTTTGTTCCGTGTCGGCTCGTTTCATTGCCAGGGCGTTTGGCGGCCGACGGCGTTCAGCAGCTAGCTCGCATAGAATTCAATTCATTTAACAATCGGTTTCAATGCCAGGGTTGCTAACTCTGGCACAAAGGGGAAGGCTCGAAACGTTTGGCGGACGGCAGTGCTGGGGAAGACTCTCTTTCATTCGGGTTAGTCCTTGCGCTCAGCTTGATGATTTTCATATTAATTTGAGCGCTTTATTGAAGTTCTCTACACCTCAATACTTACCTTCCTGACCACCCATCCCATCGCAGTCCTGCGTTCCGCGGTCTGCTACCACGTCTACTCTGGCAATGACAGCACCAGGCCTACTCTTCCTCGGACGCTACGCATTGTTAGCTTCGCTGTTCTGTTTCGCGAGCGCGTCGATAGCTCGTTTACTTTCGCTTCTCGGAACGCCGATCCCAACATGGCTCTTCATCACTGGTCTCGTCGCGAGTTTACCGTTAGGATTTAGTTTCAAGATACAGTACGTGGGGTTGTTGCGTCGTCGTGAGGCGGCGTTGTTGGGTGCTCGCGAGATGCCTGTCCTCCTTGGCCAGTGGTTTGGTAACGTTGATCTGATGTTTAAATTGGTGAAGCGTTTCAAGTATGGATATCCTGGTGCGTGTCCTCTTTCAAGGATGGGTTTGTAGGGTCAGAAGGTTGATTCATGTTCATTCATGTAGGCGATGGCCCGGCGGACGTTATGGAAGAATACGGAAACTGCTTCAATTTCCGTGTGATGTTCAACGATATGCTGTATACCTGCGAGCCTGAACATATCAAGGTGCGAGTCTTTTTTAGGGAGGAGGGTGTAAATCATCTGTCTCAAGTCTTTCGAACTTATGAGGAATCATTTCATAGGCAATCCTGGCCACCGACTTTGACAACTTTGTAAAAGGTAAAAGAAATGCTTGTCCGTCAACAGAGACGCTTTGTAACCAGCAAGGTCCGTATGTATAGGCGATGAATTTCGAGCGGTAGTCCAGAGGGTCCTGGGTAATGGCGTGTTCAATTCTGATGGTGAGTTATTTTCTTTTTTTCGCGCTACCGATGTGTTTGAACTGGGAGCCGCCCATGGATCCGGGACCACCTGGAATGATAGGGGAAATGTGGAAATTCCATCGTGCCATGACCCGTCCGTTCTTTACCCACGACAGAATTAGCCACTTCGACACGTTCGATCGGCATGCGGAAGATGCGATCCATCAGATGAAACTTCGCTTTCATGCCGGGTATCCGGTAGATTTTCAGGTAAACGCTCATGCATTATATTCTTTCGTTTCACACTGAGAACTCTTCTTTCTGTAAAATTAATATAGGACTTGATCTCGCGCTTCACGCTCGACTCGACTACAGAGTTCCTCTTTGGAAAATGTGTACACAGTCTTTCAGTCGGTCTCCCGTACCCGTATTATCATCATGCTGCCAAGTCGACAGAGACGCCTCCACTACAAGGCAAAACCAAATTAGCCCATGATTATACGCAAGCGTTTGCAGAAGCGTTGTTCGCTGCTTCCGAACGACCTCGTCGAGGCGTGCTTTGGCCCCTGTTTGAGATGTTGAAAGACAAGACGGAAGAACCGATGAAGATTGTGAATGCGTACCTTGAGCCGATTTTGCAGGAGGCGATTGGCAAGCAGAAGATGGTTATCTTGGAACGAGGTGAGGAGGAAGGAAAGAAACCTTTCGACGAGGATACGCTTCTGGATTATCTCGTGAGGCAGACGATGGGTACGTTGAATATTATATCTAGAGCTGGTGCGGCAAGTATGTGTGTCATCTGACACTGACATTTTGTGTTGTTGTATTCTTCAAGATCCGGTTGTTCTCAGAGACGAGATGTTGAGCATCATGGTGGCCGGTCGCAATACGGTGATGCAGGCTCGCCCTGATTTTGAGCGTCTTTCTGACGTGTGACGTCCTGTTCTTTTGTCTAGACTGCGTCTACGTTGACGTTCGCCGTATACCTCTTGTCTACGCACCCACATGTTCTTGCTCGTTTAAGAGAGGAGATCATCAATAAAGTGGGAGTTGGGGAGCGTCCTACGTATGAACATATTCGGGAGCTCAAATATCTTCGTGCTGTCATCAATGGTAAGGTTTTGACAGTCTTTTAGTTGCCAAGGGTCACCGTGAATCAACACTTGGCTTTATCAGAAACGTTGAGGTTATATCCCGCAGTGTATGTAGGCTGGTTTGTGGAATGAGTGTAGTCAGGTACTGAACCGCTGTACGACTGGAACAGGCCTTTCAATATTCGGTACGTCATACTTGTAGAGTGGCCAGAGAGAATGCTCACGAGGCTTTGGTGATAGGGAAAGTATCAAGGCTACTACTCTGCCTTCTCTGGATCCATCTCAGAAACCATACTATGTCCCTCCAAATACAAGGTAAAAACTATCCACCACATACGATCCGATTCTAACGTCAACATGTTCCAAGCGTAACATACAGTGTATTCTTGATGCATCGTAGAAAGGATTTGTGGGGTCCAGATGGTATGGGGCTGTTCCTACATCTTGTGCTGTGAAAACTGAAGATTCATTGCGATTACCTTCCCCCCCCCCCCCCCCCCCCCCTTTTCTTAGCGGAAGAATTCGATCCAGATCGGTTCCTCGACGAACGGCTTCATAAATATCTTATTCCTCAACCTTTTATCTTTTTACCGTTTAATGCTGGCCCTCGTATATGTCTTGGACAACAGGTGCGTTGCGTTTTCGCGGTGGTTGATGAGGTCGTGTTCTTACTCAAACACATGACACACGACGCTCGTGATGGCGTCGAATAGTTCGCCTACAACGAGATGTCATACATGCTAATCCGACTATTGCAAAGCTTTACATCTATGACGCTCGCAACGGATGCTCAACCGCCTGAAACGTTGCCTCCTGCAGATTGGGCGGAGGCTGCAGGTGGTAGCGGACGCAGAGTCGTGGAAAAGATATTCCCAAAGATGAATCTTACAATGTATGTTCATGTAAGTGTCGCCTCATACATTTTACTTGGCGTTGAACGCGGGTTTGATCTTGGTTCGTTAGGGAGGTTTGTGGGTTCGGATGGCGGAGAGAGGTGAGGATGACGGTGTAGGAATATAATGGATATGGGTAATGACATTGTCTATTGAATTATGCATTGAGCCATGGTGGGCTTCTCAGTTGTTATGTAAATAAAGCATCTATGGCGCGTCGAGATCTCTACGCATGGACGCACTGCGATGCCAACGTTGAGTCCATTCGTGCATTCGGTCCTAGCAGCTTCCCGCTGCCTAACGCCCAGAACGATTTATTAAGGCTCGCAAGTGCCATACCTTCCGATGACCTTTCCCTTTCCCGGCTGCGCATGCAGAAGGTACTTCAGTACTCCCGAACGAAAATGTGTCCCACCACAAATCTGAGCTTCACATCCTTTTCGATGTGCTCAACTGGACAGTTCCCCGGGCTGGGTATTTGGACTGGCTCTTTCGTCTTGTCTGGCGGGAACGACTTGTGCAACCCGCTGCTCTCATCGCTGGCATGCCGCGCCTGTGCAACACTTTCTCCATAACGATAACAAGAAATGACACCTTCCAAGATTACCGACCATGCTCGTTACACAGAATACGACGTGCTGTTGTCCGTATCGCAGACCTTCACTCAGACATACACTAACATGACATCGCGGCCCTTGAGACCAACGAGGCTCCACATTTACACCGCCTGGAAGGTCCAGGTCTGCGTGGTGTCGCTCCTGGAAGCGGGCTTGAGCACGATCTACGAAAGGGGAGACGGAAAGAGCATTTATGAAACGACAAAAACCATATTAGTTAGATGCCTTACCGGTGAGTTGTTGCCTCCCCCGGTGAGTTGCCACGCAAGCTCGCTATCGTGGACCGCGATCCTGGGAGCAGGCTCCATCAACCCCGTCGCCCACGAACATGTGCGGTCAACTCACAAGTATTCATCGACCTTGGAATGAACCAGGGTCCAAGTGGTAGCGTTCTCGCCGCCCATGACCCCCTCGTTCTCCACACCAGGCCGTCAGTCAGGACATGCGATGTCGTCTGGCCGTCAAACTTACAAAGATCTCCTGCCTAACTGAGGCGTAGGTGTTGCTTGTTGCGTTCAGCAGGGTAATCTGGTTAGGTCCGACGTTCGTCAGAGTCCACTGCATAACGAATTCATTCATGTCCCCCGTTAGGCCCGACAACAAATGCAGAGCTGGCTCACGATGGAGTTCGTGCTGGCTTGAACGCCGATCTCCCAACCCTCGACGACACCGTGGGGCTCACCATAGTACAGGTCGACTCCCTGGGAAGGGTATCCGACGCTGAGGATGATGTAGTTGCCATCGGCGAGAGGAGAAGACATGGCGAGAATTGTGTTGCAGAGAGCAGTAAATGTGTGTCGAGTTTGCGATGGATAGCTCTCGAAAGACGGGCTACTATTTATGCGTCCCCCCAAAGCCTGATGCGCGCCGCAAATCGAGAGAATTTCACCCGATCGCCATGGCCATGTAAATGCCCTTGCGCGAAATGGATAGCGGTCCCCGTAAACAACAATAAGCATCGGGGATGTGTGATTTCCTGCTGTGAGTTGGAGGAAACAAGGAAGGAAATTCAAGAGAGTATCGAGCAGCGGAGGACTTCGATTCGAAGGGTACGAAGCTGGTTCATGGTGAGGAATAGGCAAGGTTCAAAATTCGGAAGGACAGCTGATTAACTGAAGGGCGTGCTTACAGCGCTCGTACAGATCTCGTAGTGCCGTCTCCCTCTTTGCTCGTTTGCCGATGGCAGTGGCTGTTTGTGTAGTTGTATCGAGAAGCTGTATGATTATTGTGTTTTATGACCCGTCACGTCAAAGTATCATATTGGTGCTTCACCTACCCCGCAGTCGTCACTGCGGCCATGTTTTCCCGACCGATATGGGGCGCATGGTAGAGAAGCGTGGTTGAAAAGAGGGCAGGACATGGATTGTGGTAGATCAGTTCTCGCACTGATCACAGCGTTCGTGAGCCCAAGGCAACTGTTAGGGAGCCATAGTTGGTTGGCTGGGATTTTCTCGTTCGCCAAGTGGTGGAATGTAGATCTTGAGATTCTCCTTGGGGCCACCGACCTCGGTTGTCTGCGTTGCGATCGTCCTCGGATTGTAAAGGGATGACTCACTGTATGGGGCTCGAGTCTCCTCGTCGGTTGAGTCGGCGAGCTCATTGTCACTGCGCAAATCAGATGTCCTGAGAAGGTCCCCGGGTCGCGGCCTACGCAATTTCGTCAGGACCCGCGCGAGCCTGTTCGTCGGCGTCGTCGTCGTCGAACCAGATTCGCTGCAGGGAGCCTCAAAATCACCACCCATTGGTCGAAAAACCGTCACCGCCGAGATGTGGACCAGGGAGTTTTTCGTTTCTCGTATCTCTGGAAACGTGGACTGGGTTGTATGTACCAAGTACGTCGATGCCAGTGGACCAAGTCTGATAGTAGGCAGTCAAGTCGACTAAGTACTTGAACCATCTCACGCGAACCCAAACGCGACGTTATCTATGCAAGTCGAGCCCCGCCAAAAACAGACGCAGTTCGTACTTGGTCGTTGCCCACACAGGCGACATGGACCAACAGGACGCCCAAGCGTTTGTCGCCAGCGTGTTCAATCATGAGAACAAGACCAGTTGGACTACACAAGCACTTCCACGTCTAACCCATCCGCAACCCGCGCAAGCCACAACGCCGCTGGTCGCGTCGTTCCAGTCGAAAATCATGTGGTCCAAGCTGAGAACGTGCTATGCTGTAGACGCGTTAGAGGACATGGTAGGGCATCTCTTGTCATCGACGGTGGTGACCGTCACTGGCTCGAAGAGTTGAAGAGCTTTGACACGTTGTGCTCTAGCCAGTCATGTACTCCTCACATCGTTCGGCCAACCTCGCCCTCTGAAAACATCTCATTTTTTCCGCCAAGGGTTCTCGCTTCCTGTGGACGAAACATTGTACGCCCTAATTGCAGCTCGTTGTATGCGTACAACAGCCCCGCCGAGTCACCCAAGCAAACCACGTAAAAGCAAAGCAGCAAATCAAAGTAAAAACAAGGCGGATTCGTTGTCTTCCATCACTGCAGCGGATACACTTGTGGAGCTTGGGATTAGGGTGTATCCAAGAAATGCATCATGTCCCAGCAAGTCCTTCCCTGCGCTATCGGAGGAGCCATCGTGCATATCACGAAAACCACTCCAGGGCTCACTGGCGGGGAGTATCCCGTATGGTCCTGTGCCAAGATCTCGCCCCCGCACTCATCTGACCCTGGTACACCATTGTATTAGCAAGATCCTAGGGGTCTTCCCTCACGATACTGCACTGTATACTTTAAACGCGCGGCAGGCCGCTATTTATGATATGTTGGTAGTTGACTAGCCTGTGTACGAACGTAAGGTTCCGATAACTCCGACCCACTGCAGAGAGCACAAACCACCATGACGTCGAGAACAACTGCACAAGCAAGCCACCCTCTCTTGAAGAAAAGCAATGGCTCACGATCTACATCCCTCACAGGACCTCACTTGGAGGTCGAAAGAACAGGGCGAGGAGGCTAGATATGTCCGCGAAAGGGTGCGCTTAGACTGGCCTTGCATACGTGATGACCTCTGAGGAGAAAGCTCTGTGGCGTACAACAGGAGCAAGCACAGCTGGCAGCTATTCGCGACAGACAGCAGACCGAGAGCAGGCAACGTGAAAGCGAGAAATATAGGGAGGTCGGTGGGCTAAATGGCGACTTTGAAGGAGGATTTGGAGGCCAGGAAGACCTCGAAGATCGCTATGCTACAACCAGCGGGGAGCACTGAAATCGCATCTCTTGTAGACTAGGCAGAATTACAGTACGCCCTTCAGTTAATCAGCTGTCCTTCTGAATTTTGAACCTTGCCTATTCCTCACCATGAACCAGCTTCGTACCCTTCAAATCGAAGTCCTCCGCTGCTCGATACTTCCTTGCCACTGACGATCACACGCCCCCAATGTCCATTATTGTCTGTGAGGTGAACCACCGTCCATTCCGCGCAAGGGCATCAACGTGGCTGTACGATTGGGTGAACGTCTCAGGTGTTGGTGGACGCATAAATAGGCCCTTGTCTTTCGAGAGTTGACCATCGCAAAGTCGACACACATTTACTGCTCTCTGCAACACAATTCTCGCCATGCCTTCTCCGACGGCAACTACAGAATCGCATACGCCCCACAGGGAGTCGACCTGTACAACGGTCAGCCCTCTGATCCTGTTGTGGGTTGAGGCCACCGATTCCGTTTCCCCAAACTGGCTAGTGAGTCACCTCTGCATGTGTCGTCAGCCAAACGTCGGACTTAACAAGATTACCCTGCTGAACGCAACATGCAATATTTACGCCTCAGTTAGGCAGGAGATCTATGTAAGTTTGACGGCCTGGCGTGAAGAGCGAGGCGGTCATTGGAAGCGATAACGGTACCACTCGGACCCTGGTTCATTCCAAGGCCGATGAATACTTGTGAGTTGACTGCACATGTTGCTGGGCAAGGCCTGCTCCCGCTGGCAGATTCGGTAAGGCGTCTTGCTAATATGATTTTCGAGGCCCGTCGTTGATAACCGCTCTTCTGTCTCTCTTTCATAGATCGTGCTCAAGCCCACCGTGAAGAGCGACACCACGCAGACCTGGACCTTCGGACTGCGATATGGACAACATGTATCCTATGTGACGATGGTCCATCATTGTTTACTTTTTGTTGTAGGAAATTGTCTATTGATTTATTTATTTCGATGGGAGCACTGCCATGGTCTGGCGCGTGATGGGCTTCCATGTGTTGCGGTCTCGATACCCCGCGTTCTTCCTGCCGTCGGAAGGATTACCAGTCTGACGAACTGAGCGAGGTGAGGCATCGTGCTGCTAGCGGACCGTAATGGTCCTGGACGAGATCCTGGACATGTCGCTGATCGATGGATGTAGGTCGAGGCTCTTATACAGTTGGTTTAGAGTTTTGAAACAGGTGGTAGTTGGAAGTAGTGAGGGCTTCGTTGGCGATGGCGGTGGTGACTGTAAATGGATTACATATCTGAGAGCGTCGCGTGTGGTGGAGGAGTGCCTTGATAACGCCGTTGCTAATAAAACTGATGACTTGGACACGCTGTCCGTTCTCTTCTGTCTTCCCCCACCATGTCCGCAGACCAGACAAAGCTCGCCAGCGGCTCCAGCGACGACTCCGGCTCACAGAATGTCGACGTCGAGCTGTTCGAGCGTCCGACGGGCTGGCGAGGCATTTACTACCACCCAATAACCCAAGTATCCCTCCTTGGTTTCGTATGTTTCATGTGTCCTGGCATGTTCAATGCCCTCTCCGGCCTCGGCGGTGGTGGCCAGGTCAACACAACTGCACAGGCAAACGCAAGCTCAGCTCTTTATGCAACTTTTGCCTTCTTTGGCTTCTTCTCTGGGTATGTCTCCAATCACACTCACCCCATCTGTCCCTCTCACTTGCATTAAGCACCATCAACAATGTGCTCGGCCCTCGTCTCACTCTCATGCTCGGCACATGGGGTTACTCCCTCTACATCGCCTCCTTCTTGTATGTGTGCCATCTCTCTCTCGTTGCCCACATCCTCATCTGGCTTAGGGCCGTCAACATCCATCCCGGCGCATACGACTTTGTCGTCACCGCCGGTGCTATTCTCGGCGTATGCGCTGCCCTCCTATGGACTGCCCAAGGCTCCCTCATGATGGCATACCCAACAGAAGCACAAAAAGGTGTTTTCATCGGCATATTCTGGGCCATATTCAACTTGGGCGGTGTCGTCGGCTCCGCCGTCGCTTTTGGTCAGAACTTCCACTCCACCGTACGTCCCATCCCTTGTCTGTCCGCGATAAGCTCCTTCATCTCCTTATCTTAGGCTGGCAATGGTACGCTCAACATAACACCCTAACTTTCTCCCCGTGCACTGACTCCTTCCCATCGACCCAGTCACCAACGGCACTTATGTACGGCACACATCTGCGATCACACCACGCACTCACTTCCTTTCGTAGATCGGCTTTCTCATCCTCACTCTTATCGGCGTCTTCATCCCACTCCTCATGGCTAACCCTGACAAGATGATCCGCACAGACGGTACTCGCGTCGTCCAAGTCCGACATCCATCCTGGAAGACTGAATTCTTCAGCCTCTTCGTCGCTCTCAAATCCGACCCTTGGATCGTCTTGCTCTTCCCCATGTTCTTTGCCAGCAACTATTTCTACACCTGGCGTGAGTACAATTTTGCCATCACAGTCGCGCGAAAAAAAAGAAAAAGAAGCTGACTGAAATATCGTATATAGAATTCAACGACTACAACGGCGCCATCTTCACCACGCGCGCTCGTGGGCTTAATAACTTTGTCTATTGGACCTCCCAAATCTTTGGCTCCGTCTTGATCGGCTACTTCATCCTCGATAAGAAACAGCTCCGTCGGCGTGTACGTGCATTCGTGGGATGGGTCATCGTATTCGCCATGGTATTCGTCGTGCACATTTGGGCGTACTTTTACCAACGGTGAGTCCGTCATCGCCTTTGTCTCACCGGTCCACATCCCATATTGACCTTGTCACGTCTCTATAGTACATACACCCGTGCGACAGCCCCCTCCATGGAAATCGATATCTACGACTCCACCTACGCAGCCCACGTCTGGCTCATGATCTTTGAAGGTCTCCTCGATTCCATGTGGCAGACGTTTGCGTATTGGCTCATGGGCGCCATGTCGAACGATTTGGCCAAGTTGGCCGTGTTTACGGGTTTCTGTGCGTCCCCCCCCCCCCCGCTTATCTTACTCTCTATACGCGCGTTAACACGGACATCTAGACAAATCACTGCAGTCGTGTGGTGCAGCGGGAGTGTGGAGAGCGGATGGTGTCAAGTTACCGTATGTCATCGTTTCCTGTCATTCTTACTGACCGACTGACGAAAAATAAAATAGTTATATGAACATCTTCATCTCTACATGGGCACTCACAGCAGCCGGCATGATCTTTGCATTCCCGATGATTTTCTATCGCGTCAAGGACCACACGGATATGGAGGATGAGGCTTTGTACGTTGTTCTTTTCTTTTGTTTTTTTTCTTCTCACTCTCTCCTTTACCACTCCCGTCGGCCTTTTTTTACGTTTTTGTTGTCTGGAAATGGTATGGCACACCGACTGACACATCATAACACCAACAGAATGCAAATCTCGGGCGTCGAAAAGATCGAACCGCCAACGAGCGGCGTTGATGCCAAACCTGTCAGTTCGGACCCGTGAGGGCGTGTGCGTGTGTGCGTGCGCCCGGGGGGTGGGAGAGGGTGTTGACGCGAAGGGGTGACCGAATGTACGGGGTTAGGATGGAGACGGGATATAGCGAACGGGACGAACGTGACGACAAAACGAAACGGAAACATTCGCGGTGACCATGCCCGACAGTTTTTCTTGCTTGCTTTGACACGACGCTGCGACGTGATTTTTCGTTCCTCTGGGGGCTCTTTTTTCATGAATACTAATGTTGATGCTGATACCGAAGATCTGGATCTGTATATCCTCGCTCGATCTTAGGATGATACCGCTTTTTCTTTGTTGTTGTACGGTGCCGTTGCGATACTTGCCCACGAGACGTTTCGTATACCTACATATTTTCGTGTACGCGTAGTCATGTACGTGCCGTGCCATTTGGCGATTATTATAATCAATTTGAGATCCCAAAGGTATACTGTATATCGCGAGCAGGGAGTAAGTAATAAGTTCCCCGTATCATCCCAAGTATTGTTAACAATCTATACGACACCGTCTATTAATCGACGGGAATCCCTTGGAGCGATTACACAAACAGAAAAGGGAAAAAAAAAAATAAACAGAAACCCCAAGTCCGACCAACCACCCTCATCCCCATGGGACGCAACGAGCGACGACCATCCATCCATCCATCATCCACGAACCTTGGTCCCCAAAAAACCCTCCCCCTCCGCACCATCTCCTTCCTCTTCCGCCTCTCCCTCTCCCTCACCATCCTCTCCCTCCTCCACGATCACCCTCCCGCCCTCACCCTCCCTCTCTTCCTCCCGCTGCATCTCGTCCCTCATCACCGCCACGTCATGGTCCACTTTGGCAGCGACACGGTCGATCCCGGCTTCGGCGAGCGAGACATGGGCGCGGTGTTTGGCGAGGTGGGCGGAGCGCTTTGGAGGGCGTTTGAGTCGGCGGCGGGCGACCATGACGGGGACGGAACAGCGCTGCATGTGCGGAGAGGTGGATGTGATGTTATAAAAGTACGTCAGACCGACGTCAGACCAAAAAAAAAAAAGAGAGAGAGAGAGAGAAAGAGGTGATAAAACAAAACGGACGAAACAAGAATAAAAATAAAAAATAAAAACGCACCTGTATGAGATAATGTGACGTCGAACCGAGGAGAATCCTGTCACCACAATTCAGTTACCAAAATCGTCCCCCCCCTCCCTTCCCCTGAAACGGGCACACGCACCCCTTGATCTGACCCAACCCTCTCGACCCGACGATCAACATCGTCGGCTCGTTGTAATCGACGATGTCGAGCAACATGTGGCGCGCGTGTTTGGCGTGCCAGGCTTGGCAGGACACGGTCACGTTGAGGCGCGTGCGTTGGAGGAGGGAGGTGACTTGGCGGACGAGGATGTATGCGAGACCTTGGCGCTGATTTGGGAGTGATGGTTCAAGAACGCGTCAGTTGGGAGGCAGGAGGACTCACTTCTTGTTGACTGCGAAGCTTGGTTGCACGGTCGGCGGCGTTGGGGATCGGTGGGTCAACTGTGAGGATGGTTCCATTTCACGTTCGTCTTTCTGATCATCATAACAAAGGATCGTACAAACGCACCTTTATTCTCATTTTCCACAACGGTGACGATGAGCCTAAAACGTATCAGTCTCGACCATGACTCGCCATGCAAAAAAAAACACTACTCACATCTCATCCCCATCACGAAGTACCGTCCCAATACCCCACTCCACAGCATACCTACTCTCCTCACTCAAATCGCTCGCGACAACGTACGTCCTCTTCCTCCTCCCCGACGCCTCCGGATCACCCTGCGTGAGCGTAATCGTACATCTGTCACGCTGAAACAAAGGCCGCGACGTCGTCAGCGGCAACGCTTCATGGTGACGCGACTTCTTCCTTTTCGGCGCACCACGCTTCCCCCGCATGGAACTGAAACTCGAACGATTCAGGGTAGAGGGGAAGTACGGTTCCGGTGGCACGACGACGTTGACGCCTTCGCCCAAGGGGTCAGGGTCCATCGCAGCATCCCCATCCGCATCCCCATCGATTTCACCAATAAGCAACCCAGCTGCGATCTGCGCGTTCTGCTCCGTATTACGCTCCGTGAGAATATCGAATTTCCCAGTGGTATCATCGCTCCACTCGTCCTCCTCATCCTCCGTTTCGTCCCCGTTGTACTCGGAGCCAGAATCCGGATCATCCGTGAACGCCGTACGGGGACGTACAGCAGGCGACGAACGACGCGAAGTGATAGATTCAGAGTCGGATTCTTCGAGCGGGAGAGGCGCCGGTGAAGGATCACGGTCACGAGAACGGAACCGACGCAGACTGAACGGCGATTGAGAACGCGCACGCATCATTTCTTTCGACGGCGCGATCGGAGCATTGTCTCTTTCCTTTTCCTTTTCCTTTGTTCCCACAAAAGAAGAAGAGCGCAATTTTCGGTTGTCCGAGCTTCGTCCGCGGGGTTCTTTGTCCTTGTCTTTGTCGTCGTTGTTGGTAGACGTCGTACGAGAAAGGGAGAGGGAGGTGAGGCCGCCGATCATGGAGTTGAACGACATCTTTCCGAATGATCCGCTCGTGCGAGCTGACAGGTCGGACTTGACAGCGGCCGTGCCTGGCAAATTGCAGGTAGACTGGGTTGGGGTCGACGAAGCACCATTATGCGTCGATGTCGACGAGGAGGAGGAAGGTAAATCCACCTGTGTATGAGGAGAGGTAGAAGAAGAAGGAGAGTGAGCATTCTGCTGAAACAAGAGCCACTGCGGAATAGACGAAGTAGACAACCGTCGCGGAGTACTTGGTATAGAGGGAGAAATACTGGCCTCTCCTCCGCGGTGATCGCTGGAGGAGGCTGCGTCATTAGAAGACTGGACTATCCCTTCTTGCGGTGACGGCAACCCAGCATCTTGCAGAGACTTGGCAATGTCTTTGTGACACTCCCTTTGATCACGGTGGGCGTACCACTGCAACCAGCTGCGTCTGCGAGGACGAGAAGTGACACTGGCAGCGGTCGGAGAATCGACCATGATGGACGGGGTAGAGAGGGATAATGACAGTGCAGAAACAAGCGGTTGGCGCTTACCTGAGAGCTCACAGACTTGTGGTAAGTGGCTGCGTCGGTCGAGACTGTTCCTGTCTGTAAAAGGCGAGATGGTCGTGAGGAAGAAGAACAAAGACGGGGTTGCGTTTGGAGAACATCATCTTGGCGGCACGGGGCATTACTCACATTCGCTTCTTTCGTTCTGCTCATATCTTCCTGCATAAGACTAAGCCCTGGCAGCAACGCAACTGGTTTCAACATGGATTGACCTACGATTTCCTTTCGGACAAGCTTTCGTCCTGTTTGTCGCCGTTAGGAAGGGGCAAGGCAGAGCACTTGACCAGTGCTGATAACTTGGCAAGATGCAACCTCATAACTCCCCACCACATTTGGAAATCCTTTTTCAGGAAGGTCATTCACGTGATGATTTCAGCCAACAAGCGATGGGGTTGGGATTTTCGTATGAGATGGGCTATAATACATGAAGCGGTATGTTTTAACGCTCATTCCCTCATAAATTGGCAGTTCCTTTGACAGAGCCAGATATCTCTTCAATAAACGCCTCCGGGTTTGGTGGGCGACCCAAAAAGTCCTGTGCACACACGACCATCAGTGATCAGTCACCAACGCGCGCGCGATGCACCCACCTCAAGTGATTCCGTCTCCTCTCGGCTACCGCCGACAAGAAGGATTTTGTCGCGGTACAATTTTCCCAGGTTTGGGTCCAATGGAGCCTTCTTGAACACGGTTGCGTACATGTCGGCGGCAAAGACGAGCGAGTACGTGTAGCTGTTTCATCAGTGGGTGATAAGTCGCCGTGCGGTAAGAGGCAGTGGTGCCAAGACAGTCAAGGGTTCGCATGACTCACCCGTAGTACCCTGCATCATACCCACCCACGATATGCCCAAAAGTACCTTGTCCAGGCTGAGGTGCACCGCCCTTGACAAGGGAAATCTTCTCTCTCAACTCATTCCACAGCGCAGTATAATCCGCTGCATCTGCACTCAAAAAATATCAGCCTCCTGTTCTCCGTGATACATACAGAAGCCGTCCAAACCTTTGTCAACATGAACTTTGAGATCAAACTTTGCAAAGAATAGTTGCCGAAGGTAGAAAAGTCCAACGTTTACGTAGCGGCTGCAGTGCACGTCAGCTGCGTAATAGGCTTTGCGTCATGAAAGGTTTACAAACCTGTTGATGATCTTATCGATGAGGTCAGCCGATAGCGGCTCTTGCGTTTCGTAATGGCTGGACATCTTTTTCAGAACTTCTGGTTCCCAACACCTAAAGCATTATCGTCAAGACATACCCTGTGGCGGCACGAAGCTTGTCCGAGTCACTCACCAGTTCTCCAACATCTGCGAAGGCGCTTCCACAAAATCACGCGCGACAGCAGTTCCATGGAACCTAGAGAAGCGCGTACGGCTGAGCAACCCATGGAAGACATGTCCCATCTCGTGGAAGAACGTCGTCACATCATCGTGCCTCATGAGTGCCGGTCGCTCAGGAGTCGGTTTCGCGAGATTCGCAACCATCGCTGTCAGGGGATAACGGCGTTTCCCGGATGAAAGTTCATAACCTGGCAGGAGGCCCCATACAGCTGCGTGAGAGTACTTCGCAGCTATACAATTGAAAAAAGCAGTGTTATGCGACGAAACCGTTTTAGATATATTCAACGCACCACGAGGGAATAAGTCGAGATAACAATATCCGACAAAGCCTGATTCGTCTGTGGCCCCTTTCTCCCAAACTGCAAACTGCTGAACCTCTGGGGTGTATTATTGAGCCTGGACCAGTCGTACAAATGCCCGACGGCACTCACCGGGGTGCCAAACGTCCTTGGCGTTGCCTTTCACCTCTACGAATTTGACCTCAAGTAGGTTTTGGTATATGTCAAGAATTGTAGGGACAACGACGGAAACAGGGAAGTACTCCTTGACGAGTGAGTCATCCAGGTTCAAAGTCTTCTTTACGAACAGACGGTCGTAGTACCTAGATGGCGTTAGCACCGCATTGGGTCCTCCAATAAGCCGTGGTACAGGTTACCTGTAGTCCCAAATGTAAAACTCCCCATCGAATGGTAGACCACGTTTCTCGTGCTCCTCCTTTTTGAGCGCCAAAAGGGTAGTACGTTCGTGTTTTGCAATGGGCAAGAGCTTGGCTTGGAGCTCGTTCAAGAACTGCGTACGTGAAGGTGACGGATATATTTAAAATCTGGACGAGTGGTGGTGAAGGTGGGACACTGACTTTTTCCGCATTGCTCGCGGTTTTAACCATCTTCACCTCTGTGATATAATCTGCCCACGTGGGGTACCCCAACATGGCAGCGATGCGGCGCCGCAGATCGAGAGCGCGCGCCAGGTGAGGTTCATTCACTGCCAGCCTCGCTTCAAAGGCTTCGTGTGCAGTCTGGCGTGTCCGAGGGCTGTTGGCATATTTAAACTGCGATTAAAGCGAGATATAAGTTTGCAAATAGTTTGTGATATCGGGAGGGATGGTAACGAACGAGAGGGAAGATATCAGGGGTCTTGAATGTTATGTCGTATAGTTCCTTGTCACCATCTATGCGCTTGGTATACCCTGAGATAACATCTTCCGGGACGCCATCAAGCTCTTCACGTGTAAAGGAAACGCGACCCTGGAGAAGAGACGTTTTCAACGACGCGCAAAATCATGGCCTGTGCATACTTACATCTTCTTCATTGAAGTTTTTCTGAGAGGCAACAATGAAATTCACATTATGCTCGATGCAGCAGTGTCGCCCACCATGAAATCAAGACAAGCCTGCGACAACTCCTTTTTCAGTGCCATCAGCTCTTCCCTCTCCTTCTCAGGAAGTGACAAACCGGCCCTCTTCCCATCGAGTACCATCTTCTCGACGAGGCGTTGTTGCTCCTTGCTGAGCTTTTCATACGCACCAGATGCACGCAGGTTCCTCTCAGCAGCTACCTTGGCCAGGAAAACGTCAAGACGCATAGATTCCTCGACGGCAAAGTCGCGCTGGAGCTTCTCAGCCTCCGTAGATGCGTCTCTGAGCTCTTTGGAAGTCGCAACATTTTGGTAAAATGCGAGGGGTTCGACTAGGACATCTACTTCTGCCTCTGCCGTTGCCAGTGGGTGCTAAATGACGTGATCTAATCGAACCAAAAATCAAACACGTTTGTCGAATGTACTCACAAAAACCTATGTCACAATAAGCGTTAGGCAGAGCGCTAAACACGCTAGATCTGGGGTAACTCACTGTCTCGAAGTTACACTCAGCCTGTGGCAAAGCAGCAACCCTGTCGGCGACAGCCTTGTTTTGTGCAAGAGCATCCTTGGTGAACTGGAGCACCTCCTCTGGGGTATGGTTCCATCTCGGCGCATTTTGGGGTGGTGTAAGCGAAGCCATCACGCTCTGATCGTCGTCCTCGAATAAACGAAAATGGAAAAGGGGCTCTGCGTTTCTCGAACTGGAGCTGGTTTTTTTTGTGAAATGCCGTCTGCTCTGTATTCGACTCCGTGCTGGTCTTGTTAGTGAGCTTGTCGAGGTCGAGGTGAAAGGACGAAATTGACAACGTGTGGGGTTTGGAGTAGGGAGCGCTGGACTATCGATCTGATCGAAGATGACCCCGCTGCCAGAACGAGGGTGCGTGACGGCCCCGATATATCCACGGGCACGCACTTGTCCAGTCGTCGTCGTTGAAAGTGCTCGGCGGACATCGTCGTTGGCTTTGGAATAATGCCGGAGACACGTCGAGCGTGCCGTCGAAGAACTCGTTGCTGCACGGGCGAGCATGGTCTCGAGAATGAAGTTCCTCACGGACACACTCAAGCGAGATGACCTCGGTTGCAGTCAACGGTTTTACTTCAAAGTTCAGAAACCGAATAGGTTGAGTGCGTGTAACACCATGTAATACGCCTTTGACTGGCTATTGCATGGGTTGGACGTCGGTATCATTCCAGGTCCAGGACTGCTCCGGACCTCTACTGAAGTTAAACCTCAAGTTGACGGTCTCTTGCATGATCCCACATAAAATCCGGGCAAACCTGACGACCCGCAACATATCATATTCTCGTTGAACCCACGAAAGACTGCAGTTCGATCAAGGGCGAGATTGTCTATGCTTTCTCCAGCAGCTTGACTGATAATTCGCATAGTGAGAAGGAACGACGGTCTTCCTTTGATCTTTTTGGTCTGCCTAGGGGAGACTAGATAATTCGGATGTGGAGTTCGGAAAGCAACCTCGACGCGGGGATCGAAAAGAAGGTCCCGAAGACCATCGATGGGACTCCAAGGATTGTTTTCTGTGACCCTATAGATCCTGAATGGAAGGCGACGCATGAGGTTCCATACGTTATAGTACATAACCGACGCGAGATGGCTTCTAGTTCTCTCTGTCCATGTCATCCTTTCTTCCGCGTTTCATTCTCTAACCTCCTGTGCGCACCATGAACTCAACGTCAACAACATCATCCTTCCCATCCCTGACAGAACTCGAAAACATGGGTGTTCTGTTTGTGGGCTTCGTGGTCGCAACAGTGCTCTACGGATTTACTTTCTTTCGTGCGTCTGCTAAAATTCGCAATCGTCCCAAGGTCGTGCTAATAGATGCAGAAACGTACATATACTACTTCCAATACCCCCGAGATTCTCGATGGCTGAAGTACCTGGTGAGTGTCTCTCCTTGCCTTCTCCCCTCGAGGCTGAGCTATCCCGTAAGGTGACTGCTCTCTCGTGAGTGCGATCGGCTTGTGACTTGTCAACCCCTCACTCGTTGCAGTACATTGGATACAGCTGTGTCTGCCATAGGTGAGTCTACTTTGTCCACTCAATCGACGCTCATCTCAGCAGTCTTTGCAGTTTCCGAAGTGTGGGGATCATCTTGGCGGCTCCTTGTCTGCTCTCACTGACACTTGCATCCAGACTCTACTACTACCTGATTATCATGTTCGATGTCAATATGGACATTTTATACGCTACTACGTAAGCCATTCTCATTCCACTTGATCTTTATTGATCGACTCGCTCAGTACTTTCTGCGTAAGTGATGCTTAACATTGCCATAGCACTAATTCACCTGTTTGTACTAACAGGTCCAATACGTGCTATCGGTTCGTTCATCTTAGCCTTATGCCATGCGGACGTTGAAAATAAAGCATGATTAACTAGATTGTTCTCACGTTTATGTCTCAAATGTGGGGTCTTCGTGTTTTTCTGATTTTCCCGTGGTGTACTGACCCGGTTGGGCCTAAGGTTTTTCGTGCATCGTGTTTATGCAGGTACGGTGTTGTCCCTGAAAAGTGTGAAGCCGTTAAAGTCCTATCTTTCAACAGTGTCCGGGAAAAGGCTGGTCACCCTGATAGTGGTAGGTCGATCAATCTCTATGCGTGGGACGCCCTGATGTTCGTGTTCATCGTGTAGGCTTTCTTATTCTTCACATCCTTTGGTAAGGGCTCTCATGTTAATTGCGCCTTGGACCTTGATGACACAAGGGCGGATACAGTCTTTGGCCTGAGTAAATCCTCTTACTATCCGCTTTGACATCACTCTGAAAGTTCTCTTCAGCGTCCGCAGGGCAAATGTACGTTCAAATCGTCACTACCCTAGGTCCGCGCGTTTTCTCACCATCCAGCTAACCTTGCTTCTCAGGTTCGAGCAACGACAGCTTTCCGCCTTAGCGTCTCCCAACATGCGGGTGCGTAGTGCCTTGCATGAGTGCAGAACATTGCTAATGGCAATGAGAGTAGATCACTGCCGCCCTTAACCAAAGTTTTGCTGCGACAGCGAACGCTGTCATTTTTGCGACGATGTGCTACTCGTTACGTCCAAGCAAGTTTCCTGACATGTTGCTGTAAGCCGACTGACTGACCCTGGGTCATGCGATGATTAATCCCTTTTTTCTTCCTTGACAGGCCAAAAGGGGTTTTTGAGATCGCCATTACACTACTAGTCAATCGAGGGCTGGCTATCGCGTGGGTTGGATTTTGCATGTGGGATTTACGCTGTCTGACTTATAGAGCAACACCATGAAGTCTTATTCAATTGACCCTTTTTTGTGTCGTAAGGATCACTTGACCATGGTTAAACCGACCAGCCACTGATCGTACGTTGGGCAGTTCGTGACTGCCCCTTCCAAACAGCTCTGGGTGCCCTTCCAGATGGTGGCGTGTAAAGGTGAGCTCTCTATTGCATTATCGAGAGTTCTGTCTCAAACTTTCCTCCGCCAGTATACGTCAACACTGTTTTAGGGTCGTAAGTATCTTATGCCTTACCCTGACGATGGAGCTGTCCCTCACTGACAACCACAGGCTCAATGCTCGCCCAGTAAAACACGGACACGGCGTCTACGAGGAAGACATCACGACAAGGACTGATCTGTCCAGTGAAAGAGGTCTTCCAAGCACGCTTCATTTCAAAGCCGATACCAGAGCGGTGAGCAGCGTTTCCTCCTTTCTGTATTCACTTGCTGTCCTCAACCAAGCATGCTGACCATGTTCTGGTGTCCGGTGCAGACCCAGCAGTTGACTAATTTCACAGCTAGCACTGGCGATCTCGAGAGCGGGGTGAGTGAGGTCAAAGGACCACAAACAGTGGAGGAGAGTGGGGTATGTCTTGTTCGTTGTTGAGTTTGAGATTCTCGTTCATCTTTATTTCTCAGTTTAGATCTGTGCAAGTCGCTTCGCAATCGACGCAATCGCAAACAAGTATGATCATATACTCATAAGCAAGTTTATAACCGCAGCGCCACTATGGGGGAAGCAGGGGGCGGACATCCGGTGTGAGTCGAAGAGACATTTTACTCTTCTGTCACCTGCATTCTTATGTACTTCTACCTTTCGCGTTCGTTTAGAACTCGCATCGCTACATACGTCGCTTTCCTTTTGATTTCGCATATGTTCTTCACTGTACTATAGACTCTCGCAATTTCAGTGATACGCAGTATCTGCAGGAGACTCTTTAAGATTGGAGAAACTCTGGTTTGTCGTTGCCTCTATCAGCGCTTCCACGCGATACTGTGAGCACAGTATAATATGTATCCACTATGTGAGTTGACAATAATGTACCAAACAAGGATGAAGCAGGCATAGGTCGAGGACCAAGGTAAGTGAAACAAGCAAGTGCTTGCCTACGAGAGCCCGTTTACAGCCTTGAACCACTAGTAAGAACAAGTCAGCGCCCGCCCAACAAAAAGTTGAATACGAAACCACATCAGCACTCACCTCGACCATGTTCCGTATTCCCTCTTCAAGGCCCACCTCAGGTTCATACCCAAGCACGCGCCTCGCCTTCTCAATATTGTGATACCGCGTCGCACAGCTATACCCAACCCTGTACCTCGTAAATCCCGCTTCCTTCCTAATCAACCCCGCCCAACACTCCGCCAAAAACCCAAGCACCATCCCAAACGCTCTCGGGATGACCCACACCGCCTTTTGCGCGCGTTTCCTACCCTCTTCCGTAGGCGGATCAAGCGCCAACCATACGACGCGCATAAAGTCCCAGAAATAGACGGGTTCACCGTTCGTGATGAAGAATGCTTGACCGGCAACTTGGAGAGGGTTGGATGGGGCTAGGGCGAGAGCGGAATCAGAGAATTGGTCAAAGCGGGAGCGGAGGATGGGGTGTTGGAGTTCGCGGGGGTCGTGTGGGGCGTTGAAGGCAGCTTCGATGGCTGAGACGTTGGGAGGAGGGGTGACGTAGGGTCCAAGGGGACGTGCATTGCAGGTAGGAACACGATGGAAACCGGTCGTTGCGCTGATGGAGGGAAGGGCGCGGTTCAGCATTTCGTAGGTCAGGGGGTCGAGAGGGGCCAGTGTTACTTCTGAGGAAGAGGATTTTGTGGATGCGCTAGAGGATGGAGGGGCGACAAGTTTGTCGGCTGCGAGGAGGTGGGCTTTCGCGAGGTTGCCGACGTAGGTGTAGTCGAATAGGTTGTTGTTGTCGCCTACTTGGAAGTGGGTCTGACCACGCTGGTAGGCTTGGTAGAGACCGACCATCATTTGACGGTCGCCGGGGCTGTGGTATACAAGTAAGCGACCAAACGCAGACTACGAACGATCCCGGATGTGAAACGTAAGGCTTACCCGAATATCCCTGCTGGCCGGAGAGCGACGGTAAGAAGGCCACCTTTACCGTTCGCCTCGAGAATAAGAGCCTCTCCCTTTGCTTTTGAGTCATTGTAGGCATCAAAGGGTTTTTCAGGGTACGGTGCTCGCTCGTCCAAGTTGATCACGTCGTTTCCGTCGAACACGACACCTGCCGAACTGGTGTAGACGAGTTTGGGAACCCCAGCGGCAACGGCTGCATCTATGACTGCTTTTGTACCGTCTACGTTGACTTTGAAGTAGATGGACGGGTCCTTGGCACCGTGTGGAGGCGACGCGGTGTGTATGATGCAGGTTGTGCCCGACTATGTGGCGAACGAATCATTGACACAGTGTTACAACAAGATGCACGAAACATTTACACACCTTTCGAATAGCATCGAGGACTTGCTGCTTGTCAGTGATGTCTCCCGAGTAAAAGGGAACGTCGTGGTGTCTCTGGACGATGTCAAACACGGAGACGACGTCTCCTCGGGCGAGGAGCTGTTCGACGATGTGCCGGCCAACGAAACCGCTCCCGCCGATGACCAAGTACACGTCCTTTTGTTGCGTCGACATTGCTACTGGCGAAACTGCTCAACTGCAACTTGCTGCTCGTTCAGTATGGCACCATGTTTTTCTCCAGACACGTGGATATGCCTAAAATGGAATCTATACTCGATCGTGCAAACGCCTCTCACTGACATCAGACTCATTGCCATTGAACAATCGGTACTCGCCCGTCACGAGCGAGGGTCTCGCAGTGTGTTTTGTCCATGTTTTCCGTCACGAGAAGGATGATCTAGCTGACACAAACAGATCCGCGCGGAACAGATGTTGGCCATAATACTTTATGCATAGTCGCTCAGGTCAGTGCAGACTGATACCCGCCATATCATGCGTCCGTCTTGTTACATTCCCTGGATGAGCTGGCAAGCTGCAGCACGCCAGCTCATTGTAATCTTGCACCAGATGTTTGTCCGCTTCTCTTACCAAGCATGCTCGTCATACAATCCAGTTCAAGGGAGAGGCGTATAAAAGCCCCAGTAGATCCCAGACCGGGTGATCAATCTCTCGGTCCAACAGAAAGACCATCGTCATACCGCCACCCATGACTGTTCAAGTTCCTGCATCCCCTGACGTCTCGACCACACTCAACTACCACCCAAGGACGAACCTGCCTATGACTATGTCAACGAGCCCCCCGCAGGCGTCTCGAAGACCAACGTCGGTGCAGAAACTCACCCCGTCATCATTCACGATACTAGGGGTAAAGAGGACGATTTGGGCTTGACAAGTCTGGATTCCAACTCATCAACTATCCGAGCGTCGAAAAGGACTTCCTCGACGAGGAGAAGATCATGTCTGTATACTATGCAGAGGTAGAAGAGATTCTCAAGAAGTACGCTGCGGCGAAGAGGGTCTTCATCTTCGACCACACCACTAGGAGGAATTATGATGACGGAGCCCTTCAGCAGACACCGTTCTCTCAAAGCCACTGTGCTTGGGCCAGTGTTAAGTTTCGCCACATTTGAAAGACAGTGCTGGCACTCACGAGCTATCTCTTCTGAACAGCAAGAAGTCCACGTCGACCAAATCTCTGAGGCCGCTGCCCAGCGAGTCAAGCTCCATCCTGGCAACGATGCGGAGCGCCTTCCTAAATGGCGCCACCGTATCATCAATGTCTGGAGGTTAGTGTCTGATGAAGTTCCTTGATCACCTTCACTTTCTGACAACATTGACATTGCAAACCTATCGGTCACCCGGTTGCACACAATCCATTAGCGGTTGCCGATTACCGCTCTCTTGACCCCAAGGCGGATCTTGTGTTTACTTGCTACATCTACCCTACTCGTGAGAGTTCTGGCTTCCATGTCAAGTACAACCCCACCCACAAGTGGTAGTATTTGCTGGACCAGATTCCGGATGAGGTCATTCTCATCAAGTGTTTTGACTCGGATGTCGACAAGGCTCGGTTGACACCTCATTTGGCGTTCAAGGACGATAGTAGCCCGAAGGAGGCGCCGCTGAGACAGTCGATTGAGGTCAGGCCTTTGGTGTTTGACATGGACTATGCTGCGTGGGGTTGTACAGCGGTATGATGAAATCCCATGTATCTGGTAATGTATTCATTCCTCCGTTCATTCGACTGGATTGTGCTAGAATGTCTAGGTAGCTCGCAGCAGCAAAGGAGAAAAATATCAATGCACGATAACGTCTACCCGGTGTCCAGAGACGCAAACGTATCATCGAGGTCCAGATAGCGATTTTCAGGATTCAAACCACGTGTCCTCGAGCAACGCGATACCTGAGCGTGCTTTCGGATGTCGCGAGCAGGAAGATAGCATAGGCAGGACACGACATGTCAGTGTTGTTTGTGATAATGTTGATCGGATAGAATTCTGAGTCGTTAGAATTTCCACGTAAAATAACAAAAGACAGTACCATAAAGCCTTTGCATCAAAAAATGCTGGAAGCGGGAGTCGAACAAAAGTACAAGGGGTCTGGGGTATGGCGCAGGAAATGTGGCATCGCCACTGCGTCATACCCAAAACCCGAGAACTACACCGGCCGAACCATCTAGTGGTGGATACCGCTGTAATAAGTTTCCAGACAGATGTTCTACCTGCGGAGGTACGTGTATCGGACGCACAGCTTGGAAGAACGGGCAGCCAGCCTTGAGCTTGCCGATATCAAGCAGCTCGGACCTAAGCCATGTTTTCATAACACCTAGTTCGAAATGTATTAGCATCTAGGAGATGGTATTCTACAACAGAAAAAAAAAAAACATTATCACAGGCTCGAACCAAAAGATAAATGAAAGCAGAGCATCCACCTGACTTGGATAAGCGGCGTCTCGAGTGCGAGCGGTCCCACTAAGTCAGGTGGATGCCCACAAGCTCGCGTTGGAAAGTATCCAAATGCCATCTGCGGATGGCTCCGTACCGCGCCTATGTAAATTAGACGGGACTGGCTGCACGGCGCTCCAGCAAGCCGAGCGCAAGGTTTTGTCGTTGGTCGCGGCACCACTACCACGAGCGATCGCGAGAATAGCATATTCAAGCTCCGTGGCATGCGGAGTTGCACTGTGTTTGACACTTGCCGGCGGCACGTCACACTCTCCTGCTCCACGGTCTCGCTACGCGCTCAAACAGGTTCGCAAATGTCGTTCTTCTCCTCCGTGCTGGTTTGGTTTAGCAGGTGAGCTATCCAACTTTCTGTGAAGACTCGTAGGGAGTGCATTTGGGGTGCGGAGTGCGAAGGAAATGAAACACAAGAACGGAGATGAGCTAACCTAACTTCTCCTGCAGCATCTTCTTTGCCAAAGCGGCTGAAATATCAGTTGTTGGGCTGCAGGCAAGTCTTCGGTGTACTCCAGTATTGAGTCCAGGACTTGAGTCGTCGTTGGGTGCGCGGGCTAATGGTGACATAGGCTTCGGGAAAGACATCGTTTGTCAACGTCATAGGTTCTGGGCAGGTGTGTCTTCTCCTCGGTAGTCGCCCGAGGTTTCAGTGCTGACGCTTTCTTGTATCTACAGTGGTCTGAAGACGTCGTCCCGACCGTCGCTTTCAATTATCGTAAAGTCCGCAAGGGTGCAGTCACGCTCAAGATATGGGACGTCGCGGGTCAGCCAAAATTTCGCTCAATGTGGGAGAGATATTGTAATGGTGTTGATGCAGTTGTGTGCGTGTATATCTCGAGCCATCTTTTACCTATTCTTGCCCTGGCTTGACTCGTGGTTGCTGCGGCATCGTTGATACTGACAGACAGCATGTAGATTTGTGGTTGATTCTGCAGACGTGAGCGTGCTGTTCTAAACTTTCTGACACGCTCTCATATCGTTCTTATCCACATGGTGTGCAACGGCCTCCTTCATATGCAAATCAGCCTGAAAAATTCGACACGGCGCGATTTGAACTTCACCAACTACTCGCACACCCAACCTTGACGGGTGTCCCGCTTTTAGTTGTACGTATCCTCCTTTTGAGCTGCATCCTTCTGTCTCATCGCGCGCTTTATCATATCACCAGCTCGGAAACAAAAACGATGTACCACACCATGCTTCGGTGAAAGATCTCATTCGGGAACTGTGAGCATTGGTTCCCTTCCCCTTTTCTTTACCTTTTCCCGCGTGCATATCTTGGAGTCCATTCACTCATATGTTCCTGCAAATAGCCAACTGGACAAAATACAAGGAAGACCTGTTTCGGTACGTTTGTTCTCATTCTGATATCCATCTCAATGTTCATATGGCTCTGTTTAGTGTTACTCGGTGCGTGTCCACTCGTTTCTTCCTGCCCGCGTCTCTTTTTGTACTTACATGTCACAGTGTTCGATGAAAAGCCGGCATAATTTGTAAGTCGACGTCTGTCGTGGAAAACACAGTGTTGACCCATTCAAATTCAAAGGGACATCGTCCTTCGTTGGTTAGCTGATCGCAGTCATTGACGGGAACACTACTAGCACCGAGCCCCCAAGTTCCCCATGGAGTAGACCTGCCACCCTACGGCGGTACCGACCTAATCACTGTTGGCGCATCGACTTCATTATATATATTCCCCATCTTGCATATACATGTACCCTCTTCCCATCTAATTTAGTCGTTTCCCATTATTTGGTCAACGGCGCGAGGGTGTTAGTCCTCGTCCATCCTATCACCCTGTTCCCCACTCGACCCTCCGTTTCCGCCCTCACTTTGACCGCCCGCACCGCCAGCATTATCAGACGTGCCAGCTCCAACGGCCCCACTCTGTCTCGCCCGCAAAAGAATCGCCCTCAAAAACGCATTGACCCCAGTCCCCGCACTCTCCGGCAACCCCAAGCTTCTCACAAACCCACCCAACGCACCCGTCCTCAACGCCCGATCAAGCTGCACCACTGCTGCACGAAACTGAGGCGAATGAACCGTGCGCTGTAGAATGTCCAAGCGACGGCGCCTTTCTTCCGATGTGAGTGGTGCATTGACGTCGTACTCTGGGATGAGATCTGGAGGGAGGTGGGGGAAGAGCGTGGTGAGGAGGGCAGGGTTCGCTGCGACGAGGGAGCCGATGTGGCCTGGGGTCACGATGTCGGTTAGGGAGATATCCTCGTCTGTTGAATGAGTCGTGCGTGAGCAATTTGTTTTCCGGTAGGAATGTGCAGGTTGGAAGACAGAAAAGGACAGACCTGGGTTAGGATCTGTGCTTGCTCCCATGGAAGTGACAAGTGCCCTCAGTCGTTCAAGTTGTTCTGGGGTCACGGCCGGGGTAGTCGCTGGTTGCGTAGCCCGTTGAGTACTTTGAACCCTGCAATACACCACAAAAAGCAGCTCAAAGCTCAGTTGCATGTATAAAGCTGACGTGCCGAAAAAAGAGACGTACGGAGCGGAAGATGTCGTCGACGCGCCACCCGTCGGGGCGGGCGTCGGCGTGGACGTGGACGTGGACGCTGACGTAGATGCCTGTGGCTCACTCCCGTGGTCCCGAGAATCCCAGACTGGAACGATACTTGGGTCTGCGAGTAGTCGGTTAAGGTTGAAGACAAACTCGTCGTCGCGACGGCTCGATGCATCCTGTGCAAAAAGGGGGTAGGTCAGCCTAACCAGTCTTCTCCCATCGTCCACAAAAACATTCATTCACCTGCATCCAAAACTGAATCACAGAGCCCACCGAGCATAGCGCCCAGCAAGTCGTTAGTGAATCGGTCACCCGACTAGCCACCCAAAACAGTGACACATACGAAATGCCTCTGATTCGAACTCTCGAACTTCAACACATACGTCCTCGCATGTGGCCCCGCCTGAGAGACCTTTTCAAACGTCGCGTCTCCGGGAAGTAATATGAGGTCCTCGCCCACTTCGCCCGTGGCGCGTTCTTTCCAGACGAAATGAAGGAGACCATCTTCTGCGTTGGAGAGCATGACCGCGCCTTTCGTCGGTGATGCATCGACAAAGTTGGTGCCGGCGCGACGAAATGAGCGGCCGGCTTTGAAAGCGAGGAGCGTTTGCGCGTCGGTGAGGGCGACGGACATGAGTGCGGAAACTTTTTGTTGCCTAGACTTGGGGTAGACTGGATGGAATTATGAGATTGTGAGGACGCGTATGTGTCCGTTTCGGAGTTTCAACAAACGTCGCTGGTCTTGAGCATGGTGTATGTACTTGGAACAAGGGCGACAGTGGCGACAATACACAACAACTGAATTCATACTCGACGACGACTTTATACATTGAGAACAGTATGTGGTCAAGTCCAATAATCACCGTCACGGGTCCTACGCAATGGCACTTGATCAACACCATCTCGGAACGTACGCACCTCATTGAAAGCCAACGCAAGATCCCAAGCGAACGCGAGTAAATTGTCGACATCAGAAAGCGAGATCAGGCTACCCATGAGCGAGAAGCGAGCGGTTTCTTCACTTCAGGGGGAACATTTTCGGGTCAACCAGAGCTGAGCCACGATCGACGTCCTACGCATGGCCCCTCGGCGCTAGCACTGCGTCCCAGTGGGAAAAAGAAATCAGTATAATGGACGTGACCTTATAAAATGAAAACAAACATGACTAGATGCAAGCCCCGTACTGCAACCCAAACAATTTCAACGCCACCCCTTCTTCACGCGCCGCGTCCAGGGCATCTTTATACTTCATCGACCGTCCAAAGTCAATCAACCTAAAGCTCAACTGTTCCGCCACCTCCCTATCAATTGGAAACTCTGTCGGGCTACCTTTCTGTGCAAGAATATTCCGCGCAGCGAATGAGTCATGAATCCAACCCTCCTTGTGGAAGCGTAACAGAAGAGACGTGCATTCTTGTCTATCATCATAGGATAGCTTCTCGGGATCGATGCGAGCGCCGCAATGTTCGAGCAGGAGAATGGGACTGAGATATGGACGGGGAGGAGGGCTCGCATCCTCGTATCCAGAGTCTTCGTCTTCGTCGGGGACCACAGGGGTATAATATCCGTAAAATTGTGGAACCAGAGCATGGACCGGTACGGGATCGTGCAGCGGCGGAACGATGTTAAAACCATTCCAGTGCTGGAAGAAGTGATCGGGGAATTTCTGGTAATTTGCCGCCTCCCGAGCAAGGTGATTGTCATGCTGGACTGAAAGTTTAGCTGCTACTTCGAATCTAGTGGTCCGCGGAACAGGGGCTGGACCAAGGAAGAGTCCGTGTGGACAGACGGTTTCAGGGTAACACGGATTTTGATACCGAAGTTTGGGATTGATGCGTATGATGGCGTAATCCTCGAACGGGACTCGAGGAGTAGGCTTTCCTGCAGCATCAATGTCCATTGCGACCGATCCCTCGGCGGTCGAGCTCCCAAACAGCCTATCCATCTCACGCATCCATTTGGGCCCGGGCTCATCAAAGCACAAGAAAGTGGTCATCTCCCGCTCAAGAACTTCGCCCTCCTCGCAAATTGGACCTTCATGCGGGCTGATATCTGATGGCCGCTCGGACGGCCCTCCTTCAAAACCTGCTGGTCCCCGGCCCACCGAACGCAACATCTCATCCCACTTCCCCGATTTCTTTAATTTCTGTACTTCATCTTTGATCGCTTGCTTGAGACAGACATTGCAGAATTTTGGCTCCGTGAACACGTCGCGCGGCAGTTCCCACTCTGCTTTGTAGACGATGGAGTGATTCCCACTTCCCAGCTTCCCCGTAGGGGAGAGGTACAAATGGGCCTCCTCAACGACGGTGGGGCGACGCTGATAGGGAGGCAGGGGGACCTCAATCACTGGTTCAAAGCGTTCTTCCTCTTCTTTCGTCTGTGCAATCCTGTAAACGTGGAGCGTCTTGGACTTCCAATCCTCCTCTTCCTCTGCCTTCCTCCGCGCTTCCTTAACCTGTTCGCGCACCCTTGGCAAGAGCGAGAGTTGGTACTCATGTATGATATCAGGTTTAGACAGCCACGGAGTGTCGTCCCTTTTGAGGGGACGGGCGCAGAGGAGCTTGTACGGATCATGAACATACAGGGTCTGCGGGAGTAAGTGAAGGGGAATCCGTTTCTGGAGTAATACTGGAGGTTGAGGGTTGGCAAACGGAATGAACGGCCAAGGAGATGGATAATGCGACGGGTGGAAGGGGGAGGAAAGCGATGACTCAGCCAGAGGTGGAGGTAGGTCAAATTCAGGTGGGTCTTCCCCTGGCGGTTCTTCAACCTGAGGAGGTACATATTCCGAGGCCAAGGACTCCGCGTCTCCATTTGATTCGTGGTCACTCAGTATACCTTCCTTTTCGCTCGCTTCATTGTCGTTGACATCGCCAATATTTTCCGCGCTGGTGACTCCGTCACTTGTTTCCTGGTTATTGTCCTCGCATGGTTTCTCGTTGTTGTCAGTGGTTTCCTCCTTCTCCTGTGCGTTCGCGGTATCATCCCGGCCGCTATCACAGTGCTCTTCGTCGGAAGACTCTGCAGCAAGATGTTCATTATACACCGTCAACCACATGGGCTTTCGCGGTGCTGCTTCCCGAATCTTGTCTATCGTCGAATACAGATTGAATCTCCCCAGGTTCGCGCGCCGTTCGTACCCCTCGATGAGCTCCTCTGTGTCGGCAACAGGAATTTCCTTGGGATGTTCTTCCTTATCAGCACAGTAGAGCTCACTTTTCGCCGCGTCGAGTTCTCCAAGATGCCTCATCACAGCTGCAAGCTTGCTCCCCGACATGGTCGAAATGACGTACGGCACGTTAGGAATTCTTTGCACTTGGTAAATGTCGAATAACGTTGCGCCCCATATCGGAAAGCCGTTTGGAGCTTGCTTGCCTTTGATCTCTGAAGGTATAATGGGACCACCGTTTGGATCGCGTGGCCAGGAGCGGAAAACGGTGCGTTTCTTTTCACCGTAGCGCGACGCGATGGCGTCGGGGAGACGATGAAATTGATCGCCTGGGTCGCGAAAACCCCACTTCAACGGGTTGGTAATAGGTATTTTCCGTACTCTGCTAGGTAACGGTTTCACTGGTCGTGGACTGGGGCTGAAAAGGAGACGGGTGAGTGAGTAGACTTGTGGCCACAGTGCGAACGCACATTTCTTGGTTTTTCCCACCCGAATCTTGGGCTGAGATTCCCTCGCTGTCTGCCTTTGGCGCGTTGGATGGATCAGGTGGTAAATTGGACGGACCATCTACGACCGTGTCAGGAGTTGGAGTTGGAGGAGTGGCATGGTCTTGGTTAAAGGCCTTTTGCGCCTTTTCAGATTTCAAGAATCCCCGTCTCATTCTGGATGTGTTGCGAGTTGCTGGGAGTTGTGGGTGTGTGGTGGCCACCGTCCAAGGCAAGCGACGGAGTCGAGCCTTTTGAACTGTCCGACTGCCGCGTGACGTCAAAATTTAGGCTTTGTCCGCTGTCAGCTCACACCGTCAAATCCTGAGATTCCCATGTAACCCAACTGTCCGACCGTGCTCGTATCGGTCAAGATGCACAAAGAGAAGCACAGAGACTATGAATGGGTGCAAGAACAGCGGAGATCGTTCTTTCAACACTTAACTTATGTCCAGATACCAATCATGAATGGATCAGCAGTGTTTGCACTGTGAAACCTGGATCGGACGAAAAACATCCGGCGGTCTGGTGAAAATGCGCTTTCACCAGGTAACCTGGCGAATTCCTGGGGTGTCGAAAAAATTGGTGATTGTGGATTAACTAGAAAACCTGGTGAACGGCGAATGGCTCGAACGAGACGGAAATTCAACCGTACAAAACTGTCGGTTTTCAACCGCCGATTCCCAACGATTGATCGTGCGGTGTATATATATATGTACATCACGTAGTTGCCATACGCTGCATACCGTATGTTCCTCGAGTACATTGAAACTATATACTATGGTCCATATCCGAGTCATGCCTGGGTCTCACGTAGAACGCTAACCTTGTCCATCATCTCCGTCGGCTGCATATAATGCACGGGATAAGCTGCCGCTGCGGTCTAAGATCGCCCACCCATTGCTTGTCTCCACCCTCCCAACTACGCACTGCACACATGTGATGTCCACCATATCTAGTCCACCCAGTGTTGAATAATAGTGGATATCGAGATCCGTACTGCGTTCAATTTGACATGTCTCGATGGCGGCCAAGAAGTGGACGGATGGGTTTGTAGTTTTGAGTTGCAGTGAAGCAGGTAAGACCACAACGAAGACATGTTGGAGCCGACCAAAGAAAGTCTTCAAGATGAATTCTGGTTTGCGAGTTCGTTGCCTGGCGAACTTATCGACAAGAGTCTCGTACTGAGTGAAAGGGCATTAGTGAACTAATCATCAACAACGGAATTGGAAATGACGACCGTAAATAAACTCACACGGATGAACGTTGCATCACGCGTGTCGTGGCGAGCATGAGCCATCGAGGCTGCATGTATCGTGTCCCCACCATTGAGGCGCCGCACCTTTCCCCATTGCGTGATGTGCTCCCTCCCGCAAACCGTTTTCACGACGGTAGTAGATGTGTTGTAAGTTGTGGCTAGATGACTGATCACTTTCTTGAGGAGTCGTGATTCAAGGGCTTCGCATGACCTGTGTGGTGGCAGGAGGATGCATGTCTCGTCTGCAACGAAAAAAAGGCATCAACACCCAATTAATCCTCAATGGATTGATGGGACTTACAACTGGCATGCGAGAATGCGTGCTCCAATTCAGATTCCCGAGGTTTTTGCAGTGAGAGATGGTCTTCGAGATTGTATAACAGCTTCACTTGTGTCAAGTGAGCGGAGTCGACAATGTATCGATCGATAGAAGCGTAAGGGTGTCGACGACTCTTAATGGCTGGCAGGATTGATCCGCAAAAGCGTTCCATTGGGAATGCCCAGGACGTCCATACAGGACCCATTGCCTCGATGGAATCGGCGATATGAAGTAGAGCATGAGCCGTAACCGTACATACTGCGAGTCTGTCCGGAGAATACTGGTAATAAAATCTGTAAGTGGGTTAGCATAGTCAAATAGCACAAACAGCGTGCTGCGTACTCCTCATATTTCACTACCCACTGCTCGAAGCCCTTCCGAACATAGTCAACATCCTCACGTGTGAGGTCAAATTGAAGACAGCAGCGAAGGAGCCTCACGAAAGCGACGAAGTGTGTATAATATTTGCGCTCCAGAAACTTGTGTTCCATTACAACAGGGCCAATGTACTGTGTCCAAAAGGACCATGAGTCGGCAGTACACTGTGCCTTCTCGTAGGTGGCTATGTTGACCGGTCGACTGCAGAATGCGTAAGGTAGTGTTGGTCCCGATGCTGAAGTTGCTGCTCCGATGGCATCCCAGACAGAAGGTGATAACTCGTATGATTGATGGCCTTGCCCAAGGCCCTTGAAATCTCCTGTCCACAGCGCGAGGAGATTTGGGACAGCATTTTCAAAAATCAAGTGCATGAAGTCGTATGGAAAAGATGAAGGAAATGTAATGGACGACAAGTGGCTGAGAAGCGGGATACCCTTGATGCCATATTGCTTGGCAAGTCGTTCGGATTCTGCATTTGTTGCTGCTAACTGAACCTCACGAGCTTGTGCTAAAATTTCATCATGACTTCGCATAGGCAAGTTCGAAGGATCGTGGCGCTTGGTTGCCGACTGAGAACTCCGGACGTCTGGATGACAGCTACGGTCCAGTGGCACGTAGTGTGTTGTTGAGCGGGAATCTGGTATTCGAAGGCCTGTAATCTTGCACATGCGACACGGTGCATAGCCATTGTGCCCCTTCATGCGCATGACCATAGATAGCGCAGGAATGTCGCCAGATATCAAGATTAGCCAAGCTCGTAGGGCAAATAATTGGGCAGCGAGTGCATCATATGCTCGTGTACCTACAGCGAGAATGAGCAACTCTTCAATTAGAGGCCATAAAAATGAGTCGAAGTCCTTTGGTTTCTTGGGTCCTGGAATCACGCCAACGCATATCGTGAATTGACGATGAAACCGAGTTTCGGGGGGTAGATTGAAGTTGTACATGATTATTGGCCATGCGGTAGTTTTGCGGTTGCGAAATGGTGCAAATCCGTCAGTTGCCATTCCCAAAGCAATGTCGCGAGGGTCAGAAAAATACTTGTGTTGCAATTCTGTGCCATTGACGGTGACATAGCGATCAAGTAGGGACCGGTATGTGCTGCCATCGAAAATGTCGGTAAAATGGTTGGGATCATGGTGATGTTCAGATGCCCGATAGCGCATCTTGCTCGAAAGATCCTTGTTTCTATACATTGCTACGAGGCGCGGAACCAAAGGAATGTACGTGAATTGTGCACGAGGTTCTCCATGTGTGTTACGACGAGCCTCTGAGCAGTGTGGACAAGATTCTTCATTGATATTTGGACCGACAAAGCAACAACATGAGTTGATGCAACAATCATATAGTACCGGTGTTACACCAGACAATGCAGAGACGCGTGAGCGTGTAGCCTTCAGGGACAGTGGTGGAGCGCTCGGGAAGGCATACGGTAGCATGGAAAATGTCTTTGCAGTCATGTGGGAACGAACTTTGAGCGCGAAGACTCGGAGAATCGCTAAGTCGTCATCGCTCAAATGTGCGGCTGGTTTGATGTTGTTTTTCGAGTGAGACAAAATGCAATGAATCACTGCTGACTTACACATTTCCGTTACATCCCTTTCAAAACTTTCTCCAAGTGAGTCCCATGCAGAAAGCCCATTGGCCTGGATGTCACTAAAATCCAAGTTTTCATCGTCTGAATCCGACGTGACTGACTGATTGCTTTCATCAGCTTCATCGTCTGCATGGCCTGGACTGTCCTCGTCACTTTCTGTGGCTGCAGCGAAGTGCCTTTGTGTTTGTACACTGTCGGAAGCTCTCGCGAGTGCTTCCTCTATCACTGTATGCGAGTCCAAGCCTGTCCCTTCCGAAACGACATGGCCGTGATCTGGAAAATTAGGATCATATTGTATGACCTCCTCATAGAGAAAAGAAGGGTCAGGGACTGCCAGGTCTGGATATCCAGTTCGTACAGCATGCGCCTGGGACTTCGGAGGGCAAGAACCAGATATGAGGGTTTTGTTGAATGTGGATGTAGCTTTGAATCGTGGTGCTGCTTGACCAAGTCTATGACGCCGTTCTGTACTTGGGCTTACCCACTGGTTACAACAGCTGCATAAAACAGTACGGTGAGAGGCAGGCATCAGCAGCACGTTACAAGAAACATTGAGATTGCAAGTAGAAAGATAGCATGCGATGGTCTACTTAGACACGTCGGACACAAACGGATACAAACGGGATTTGTTGTCAACGCAAGTCTCACATTGCGATTGTGATTGGCTGATGAAATCGAACCAAAACACATATCTGAGACATCCGTTCTGTCGCTTGTTCTCTTCATACCACAACCATCTCTCCTTGACTTTGAAGCATTAGCCTCAATAGTATAATCCCTATGCCACGAAAAAACACACCTAGAAACACGAGCGGCCATTCTGCAGCACAGTCTCGAGTGCAAGCCACCGCTGGAGACACAGCCACACGCCGCAATGAGTCAGGTGCTCGCGAGCAAAACCGGTCCAATGTGCTGCAAGAGAAGCTTAACGAGCAGGAGGAAGAGCTTGCTATCCTCAAAGGTGAAAATCTGTGATATTTTCAGTGTGATCTTGAAGATCAATGTTCAGTACTTACGTGTAAAATTTAGCTCGTCTTGAGAAGGAGGTCACTGCCAGGAAAGAGGCTGAACGGAGAGCTGCAGGAGGCGTTACTAATAGGCGTGAAGAAATGATATCAAAACCAAAGGGCTCTGCAGGTGACAAAGGCTTCAATCTACAGTCAGAGATGCACTTGGAAGACGACAAGGAACAATACCGTGCTATCCTCGTAAGATTACGATGGTTGACATACCGTATTTGGCTTGCTGACATACCATGGTTTTAGCGCACAGTTCGCGACCTCTGTCACGCAGCTCGTCTTGACTGTACTTTGGATTACCGCCATCAGCCTCCAAAGGACCTTGGAAACCTTTTTGACGTGGTATGCTGTTATTTGACATAATATGTGATGTCCCTTAACGAGTACCTACTGCAGGCAAGGAAGCAACACCCTCGTCTGGGTTGTTTTCAGAATGATTGGGCCACATCTGAGATTGTCAAACAGTTCCTTCGAAATCGTCGCAAGTATACCAAGTTGCATGATCGCCACCAGGGGGGATTAACCGGACGACTTGCAAATGAGAACGAACCACCTGCTACACCGAATATGACTCAGCGTCGTGACCATACCCGTCCAGCTCCACGTCAAGGTGGCAGCAGCAGCGCTGACATGGGTACACCAGGGACTCCCAGCCAAGGCCTAGATGATCTATATGCATAAATTTGATTGGTATGTCGCTCATTGATTAGTACGTCTTCCTTGCTAACGTGTCATATCACATAGATTACTGGATGGCCCCTCGTCCCTTGATGGTGGCTGAGCTAGTGCTGTTATACCCCAAGCTTGCGAGCTCGCAGATTGATGGCACATGTTTCTCTTAGATTGTTCATCAGTTCCTATTCCAATAAATGTGTTGAGCATCGTTAAAATGTCTCGTGGATGTGGCGAAATTGATCCGAAAGTATCATGCATATCAGTGGTGATGAACACTAGGTTGATGGGTGAAAATGTGTGCTCCAATAGTCATTTTCGCCATCTCATACTGCCTTTTTTTACTATGTACATTGGTTGGAAAACACGGGTAATTGCAGATGAAAACAGCAATCAGAAATAGTGAAAATTCACCAGGTTATGTAGATACTTTCGACCATTGGATTTGAGACACACCATGGTGAATTCGGTCATCTAAGTGTCGAAAATGGTCATGAACGGAGTGGGTGAATTTCACCCTTGCCTGGCAGAAAACGACGGTTAACGTGGCGAATTCACGCTGTTGTTCGAGTTAAATACATGTTGAATTTCACCGGGGATCAGTTTCACAGTGAATTTGGACGTGCACTCCCCAATTTCTTTCGTCATCACATTGTCCATTTAATGGTACATGTATCTGTTGTATCACTAGCAGTTGGAGATAACCCTTTTTTTCGTATCTGTTGTTGAATGGTAATGATTCCGTGCACGATCATATCCGGCGGTTTGGTATTCCTCATGTTCGCTGCAACAAACGCTGCAGGCATTGTCGTGCTTAGTGCATGGCTTCTTTCCTGGAAGCTGTGAGTCTCCAACATTAACTGGCGTGATTATGCAGCGCTTTCGATAACTCCCCCCTGTTACTGCATCATACTGCAGGGATATCAATGAAGTTGGTATGCTTCCCCAATCAAAGGCAAGTAATTCCATTACTTCTTTGAGGACCCAGATAGGATGTAGCAGGCTTTGTTTTTGGACTCGGCCTGCTGAGTGGTTCGCCGATCGCTGGTGCACTACTCGAAGTGGTGGCGCCCACTCTCATTCGCCTCCGTATGTGTCCCATCTTCACGCGGCTGCCACAGTGCCAAGTGTGGTCCTAGCTAACGCCCAGGGTTTTAGGTCATCGTACTTGCTGGCGCGTCGAGACACATTCTTGCTAAACGCAAACGCACACATGTCCTCTGACGATTCTTGTGATGAAAATATCTCATAGTCGTGCACCACGATGTCCGTGCTCCACTCTCCATGCTTCGACCATAACCCACGCTGCAGTTTAGAGAACGCAATGGAATAATTAGAGACTGCGTTCGGCGATTTCTCGATATGCGCATCGCGCATCATGGACATTGTTGGGTCCTGTTCGTTGACACGATTCCTTTCAAACCCGAGATGATATCGGTCAATTCCGCGGGTGCTTCTCTCCGTCATCATGACCAAATCACTGTGAAACTGATCGCAGTCTCTAATTATTCCATTGCGTTCTCTAAACTGCAGCGTGGGTTATGGTCGAAGCATGGAGAGTGGAGCACGGACATCGTGGTGCACGACTATGAGATATTTTCATCACAAGAATCGTCAGAGGACATGTGTGCGTTTGCGTTTAGCAAGAATGTGTCTCGACGCGCCAGCAAGTACGATGACCTAAAACCCTGGGCGTTAGCTAGGACCACACTTGGCACTGTGGCAGCCGCGTGAAGATGGGACACATACGGAGGCGAATGAGAGTGGGCGCCACCACTTCGAGTAGTGCACCAGCGATCGGCGAACCACTCAGCAGGCCGAGTCCAAAAACAAAGCCTGCTACATCCTATCTGGGTCCTCAAAGAAGTAATGGAATTACTTGCCTTTGATTGGGGAAGCATACCAACTTCATTGATATCCCTGCAGTATGATGCAGTAACAGGGGGGAGTTATCGAAAGCGCTGCATAATCACGCCAGTTAATGTTGGAGACTCACAGCTTCCAGGAAAGAAGCCATGCACTAAGCACGACAATGCCTGCAGCGTTTGTTGCAGCGAACATGAGGAATACCAAACCGCCGGATATGATCGTGCACGGAATCATTACCATTCAACAACAGATACGAAAAAAAGGGTTATCTCCAACTGCTAGTGATACAACAGATACATGTACCATTAAATGGACAATGTGATGACGAAAGAAATTGGGGAGTGCACGTCCAAATTCACTGTGAAACTGATCCCCGGTGAAATTCAACATGTATTTAACTCGAACAACAGCGTGAATTCGCCACGTTAACCGTCGTTTTCTGCCAGGCAAGGGTGAAATTCACCCACTCCGTTCATGACCATTTTCGACACTTAGATGACCGAATTCACCATGGTGTGTCTCAAATCCAATGGTCGAAAGTATCTACATAACCTGGTGAATTTTCACTATTTCTGATTGCTGTTTTCATCTGCAATTACCCGTGTTTTCCAACCAATGTACATAGTAAAAAAAGGCAGTATGAGATGGCGAAAATGACTATTGGAGCACACATTTTCACCCATCAACCTAGTGTTCATCACCACTGATATGCATGATACTTTCGGATCAATTTCGCCACATCCACGAGACATTTTAACGATGCTCAACACATTTATTGGAATAGGAACTGATGAACAATCTAAGAGAAACATGTGCCATCAATCTGCGAGCTCGCAAGCTTGGGGTATAACAGCACTAGCTCAGCCACCATCAAGGGACGAGGGGCCATCCAGTAATCTATGTGATATGACACGTTAGCAAGGAAGACGTACTAATCAATGAGCGACATACCAATCAAATTTATGCATATAGATCATCTAGGCCTTGGCTGGGAGTCCCTGGTGTACCCATGTCAGCGCTGCTGCTGCCACCTTGACGTGGAGCTGGACGGGTATGGTCACGACGCTGAGTCATATTCGGTGTAGCAGGTGGTTCGTTCTCATTTGCAAGTCGTCCGGTTAATCCCCCCTGGTGGCGATCATGCAACTTGGTATACTTGCGACGATTTCGAAGGAACTGTTTGACAATCTCAGATGTGGCCCAATCATTCTGAAAACAACCCAGACGAGGGTGTTGCTTCCTTGCCTGCAGTAGGTACTCGTTAAGGGACATCACATATTATGTCAAATAACAGCATACCACGTCAAAAAGGTTTCCAAGGTCCTTTGGAGGCTGATGGCGGTAATCCAAAGTACAGTCAAGACGAGCTGCGTGACAGAGGTCGCGAACTGTGCGCTAAAACCATGGTATGTCAGCAAGCCAAATACGGTATGTCAACCATCGTAATCTTACGAGGATAGCACGGTATTGTTCCTTGTCGTCTTCCAAGTGCATCTCTGACTGTAGATTGAAGCCTTTGTCACCTGCAGAGCCCTTTGGTTTTGATATCATTTCTTCACGCCTATTAGTAACGCCTCCTGCAGCTCTCCGTTCAGCCTCTTTCCTGGCAGTGACCTCCTTCTCAAGACGAGCTAAATTTTACACGTAAGTACTGAACATTGATCTTCAAGATCACACTGAAAATATCACAGATTTTCACCTTTGAGGATAGCAAGCTCTTCCTCCTGCTCGTTAAGCTTCTCTTGCAGCACATTGGACCGGTTTTGCTCGCGAGCACCTGACTCATTGCGGCGTGTGGCTGTGTCTCCAGCGGTGGCTTGCACTCGAGACTGTGCTGCAGAATGGCCGCTCGTGTTTCTAGGTGTGTTTTTTCGTGGCATAGGGATTATACTATTGAGGCTAATGCTTCAAAGTCAAGGAGAGATGGTTGTGGTATGAAGAGAACAAGCGACAGAACGGATGTCTCAGATATGTGTTTTGGTTCGATTTCATCAGCCAATCACAATCGCAATGTGAGACTTGCGTTGACAACAAATCCCGTTTGTATCCGTTTGTGTCCGACGTGTCTAAGTAGACCATCGCATGCTATCTTTCTACTTGCAATCTCAATGTTTCTTGTAACGTGCTGCTGATGCCTGCCTCTCACCGTACTGTTTTATGCAGCTGTTGTAACCAGTGGGTAAGCCCAAGTACAGAACGGCGTCATAGACTTGGTCAAGCAGCACCACGATTCAAAGCTACATCCACATTCAACAAAACCCTCATATCTGGTTCTTGCCCTCCGAAGTCCCAGGCGCATGCTGTACGAACTGGATATCCAGACCTGGCAGTCCCTGACCCTTCTTTTCTCTATGAGGAGGTCATACAATATGATCCTAATTTTCCAGATCACGGCCATGTCGTTTCGGAAGGGACAGGCTTGGACTCGCATACAGTGATAGAGGAAGCACTCGCGAGAGCTTCCGACAGTGTACAAACACAAAGGCACTTCGCTGCAGCCACAGAAAGTGACGAGGACAGTCCAGGCCATGCAGACGATGAAGCTGATGAAAGCAATCAGTCAGTCACGTCGGATTCAGACGATGAAAACTTGGATTTTAGTGACATCCAGGCCAATGGGCTTTCTGCATGGGACTCACTTGGAGAAAGTTTTGAAAGGGATGTAACGGAAATGTGTAAGTCAGCAGTGATTCATTGCATTTTGTCTCACTCGAAAAACAACATCAAACCAGCCGCACATTTGAGCGATGACGACTTAGCGATTCTCCGAGTCTTCGCGCTCAAAGTTCGTTCCCACATGACTGCAAAGACATTTTCCATGCTACCGTATGCCTTCCCGAGCGCTCCACCACTGTCCCTGAAGGCTACACGCTCACGCGTCTCTGCATTGTCTGGTGTAACACCGGTACTATATGATTGTTGCATCAACTCATGTTGTTGCTTTGTCGGTCCAAATATCAATGAAGAATCTTGTCCACACTGCTCAGAGGCTCGTCGTAACACACATGGAGAACCTCGTGCACAATTCACGTACATTCCTTTGGTTCCGCGCCTCGTAGCAATGTATAGAAACAAGGATCTTTCGAGCAAGATGCGCTATCGGGCATCTGAACATCACCATGATCCCAACCATTTTACCGACATTTTCGATGGCAGCACATACCGGTCCCTACTTGATCGCTATGTCACCGTCAATGGCACAGAATTGCAACACAAGTATTTTTCTGACCCTCGCGACATTGCTTTGGGAATGGCAACTGACGGATTTGCACCATTTCGCAACCGCAAAACTACCGCATGGCCAATAATCATGTACAACTTCAATCTACCCCCCGAAACTCGGTTTCATCGTCAATTCACGATATGCGTTGGCGTGATTCCAGGACCCAAGAAACCAAAGGACTTCGACTCATTTTTATGGCCTCTAATTGAAGAGTTGCTCATTCTCGCTGTAGGTACACGAGCATATGATGCACTCGCTGCCCAATTATTTGCCCTACGAGCTTGGCTAATCTTGATATCTGGCGACATTCCTGCGCTATCTATGGTCATGCGCATGAAGGGGCACAATGGCTATGCACCGTGTCGCATGTGCAAGATTACAGGCCTTCGAATACCAGATTCCCGCTCAACAACACACTACGTGCCACTGGACCGTAGCTGTCATCCAGACGTCCGGAGTTCTCAGTCGGCAACCAAGCGCCACGATCCTTCGAACTTGCCTATGCGAAGTCATGATGAAATTTTAGCACAAGCTCGTGAGGTTCAGTTAGCAGCAACAAATGCAGAATCCGAACGACTTGCCAAGCAATATGGCATCAAGGGTATCCCGCTTCTCAGCCACTTGTCGTCCATTACATTTCCTTCATCTTTTCCATACGACTTCATGCACTTGATTTTTGAAAATGCTGTCCCAAATCTCCTCGCGCTGTGGACAGGAGATTTCAAGGGCCTTGGGCAAGGCCATCAATCATACGAGTTATCACCTTCTGTCTGGGATGCCATCGGAGCAGCAACTTCAGCATCGGGACCAACACTACCTTACGCATTCTGCAGTCGACCGGTCAACATAGCCACCTACGAGAAGGCACAGTGTACTGCCGACTCATGGTCCTTTTGGACACAGTACATTGGCCCTGTTGTAATGGAACACAAGTTTCTGGAGCGCAAATATTATACACACTTCGTCGCTTTCGTGAGGCTCCTTCGCTGCTGTCTTCAATTTGACCTCACACGTGAGGATGTTGACTATGTTCGGAAGGGCTTCGAGCAGTGGGTAGTGAAATATGAGGAGTACGCAGCACGCTGTTTGTGCTATTTGACTATGCTAACCCACTTACAGATTTTATTACCAGTATTCTCCGGACAGACTCGCAGTATGTACGGTTACGGCTCATGCTCTACTTCATATCGCCGATTCCATCGAGGCAATGGGTCCTGTATGGACGTCCTGGGCATTCCCAATGGAACGCTTTTGCGGATCAATCCTGCCAGCCATTAAGAGTCGTCGACACCCTTACGCTTCTATCGATCGATACATTGTCGACTCCGCTCACTTGACACAAGTGAAGCTGTTATACAATCTCGAAGACCATCTCTCACTGCAAAAACCTCGGGAATCTGAATTGGAGCACGCATTCTCGCATGCCAGTTGTAAGTCCCATCAATCCATTGAGGATTAATTGGGTGTTGATGCCTTTTTTTCGTTGCAGACGAGACATGCATCCTCCTGCCACCACACAGGTCATGCGAAGCCCTTGAATCACGACTCCTCAAGAAAGTGATCAGTCATCTAGCCACAACTTACAACACATCTACTACCGTCGTGAAAACGGTTTGCGGGAGGGAGCACATCACGCAATGGGGAAAGGTGCGGCGCCTCAATGGTGGGGACACGATACATGCAGCCTCGATGGCTCATGCTCGCCACGACACGCGTGATGCAACGTTCATCCGTGTGAGTTTATTTACGGTCGTCATTTCCAATTCCGTTGTTGATGATTAGTTCACTAATGCCCTTTCACTCAGTACGAGACTCTTGTCGATAAGTTCGCCAGGCAACGAACTCGCAAACCAGAATTCATCTTGAAGACTTTCTTTGGTCGGCTCCAACATGTCTTCGTTGTGGTCTTACCTGCTTCACTGCAACTCAAAACTACAAACCCATCCGTCCACTTCTTGGCCGCCATCGAGACATGTCAAATTGAACGCAGTACGGATCTCGATATCCACTATTATTCAACACTGGGTGGACTAGATATGGTGGACATCACATGTGTGCAGTGCGTAGTTGGGAGGGTGGAGACAAGCAATGGGTGGGCGATCTTAGACCGCAGCGGCAGCTTATCCCGTGCATTATATGCAGCCGACGGAGATGATGGACAAGGTTAGCGTTCTACGTGAGACCCAGGCATGACTCGGATATGGACCATAGTATATAGTTTCAATGTACTCGAGGAACATACGGTATGCAGCGTATGGCAACTACGTGATGTACATATATATATACACCGCACGATCAATCGTTGGGAATCGGCGGTTGAAAACCGACAGTTTTGTACGGTTGAATTTCCGTCTCGTTCGAGCCATTCGCCGTTCACCAGGTTTTCTAGTTAATCCACAATCACCAATTTTTTCGACACCCCAGGAATTCGCCAGGTTACCTGGTGAAAGCGCATTTTCACCAGACCGCCGGATGTTTTTCGTCCGATCCAGGTTTCACAGTGAAATGGGCTAGCCATACAAAATTCTTGAATGTACATTGTAGTTCGGTCGAAACCAAGCCTTCCTAGGCATAACTCGGTGGGATCGCAGCTGACCAAGGCAGCATTGCAAGCCAATTGCTAAGTAACATGGGAAGAATTTCGTAGTCGTCTATGTACGTGATACTAGCAACTTGCTTCACCAACGTCCACCAACGCGTCAAGACCGACACTACGCACCCAATGCAAGAAAACCAAGCACTGTTGTCAACCTCTCTTGAAGCGAACATTTCATTACAGTCCCATCCCACTGCACGCGACAAGGCCGTAGCGAACTGCCAGTTCCGTACTGGCACGATCGTCCTCACCGTTTCGTCGTTAGCCAACGTGCTTCTGCCCACAGAAAAAGGACGACGATGCGACTTTTGTCTATCCTTGGCGGTCCACACAGAGACTCGGCTTCAGAGATGCAGTGGTTGTGCTGGCTACTGGTATTGCGGTCCAAAATGTACGCATGCACTGAGATGATCCGTTGAACTGGCGACCCACCATCAAACGATATCAAGGTCAATCCTCACATTGGCGCACCCACAAGAAATACTGCAAAAATTTCAATCAATACTGCGCATCACAAAAGTTCGACCGGCTCGAACACCACGAAAAGCTGGATGCGATCCTCCTCACCCATCTACTTGCGGAATGTTCTGCGAGAGATGCAGAGAAGAGGGATAAAGCTGACTTGTCAATCTTTATGTCCTTGCTCCCGGGACCAGCGACGGGTGGTTTTTGTCCACCGACGTGTCCTCTAGCGACTAGTCAAAGGCCGGTGGAGGCCGTTGAAGATCTGTTTTCGCGTTACGGGAATAACAACTTTTCGATTCATAGCCATCTCACTACGATTGCCCATGGAATTTTCCCCCTGGCCAGCCGACTCTTCAATCATTCCTGTGTTCCCAATGCTGTCGCGAAGTACTCTATTGTCCAAGGCGAACAAGTGTGCATGAGTATAGTAGCGCTTTGCGATATCACCATCGGCGAAGAGGTATGTGTCATTTCGTGGACTGGACTCGGCTCAACTACCCGTCAGATCTGCCTACCTTACGTCGATCCTGCCCTATTAGAGACGCGGCAGAAAATGTTCCAGTTGACCCACGGCTTTACGTGCGATTGCCCGTCTTGTACTGCCCTCGGTAAAATACACGTCTCGGGCCATGCTTCTGAGGCGGAAGAGGTCTTCCCAAGCCTTTGCACTTCACTCCGCCAATATGCATTCCCCTCGTTCACCCCGGAAAATCCAGTCATAGAGCTACCTGAGGAGCCCGTCGATCTCACTCTCGTCCCGGCGCCCCTCTTTTCACTTTTGCGGGAGTCATATCTGAGTAGGCTCTGTGAATCGTTCAGCTCGCTTTCGCATGATGGGCCGTTCGAGTCTGCTCTAGACTCCGGTTTGACGGTCCTCGCGTTCTACACCTTAATATACCCTCCAAACTATCCGCAGATTGGTGCGTATACCTGTTCTTTGCTAGCGTAGAATTACCGTTCACGCCCTGCCGCCGTTTAGGGATGCACTTGTTAGAAATGGCAAAGACGGCGTGGAATGCTATCGTCACCTTTGAGCGTACGACGTCCTCGACCAGTACCGCGGAGACGGGATTGTTGAGGCAGGGTCGTGCTTACCTCCGTTTGAGCAGCCGAATTTTGGACGTCGTTGGTCCCGAAGGGGATCCTGGAGGACCTTTGGCCGAAGTGCAGCTCCTTGATCGCTTGCTTCATGACCAGCAAGAGTAGATTTTTTTTTCTCCCACAAAGGCAAGGTGAGTGCCGTGTCTAGTTGATAAATTGCGTTATGTGATTTCAATCCTGTAACGACGTCAAACCTAGCTTGTCTCCTCAAAGGCGATTTACTAGCACATTCGGCCACGCTCACTACTGAGGAGACCTAAATATTATATAACACGGTCATCACATATCAGTAGGTGCATATAAGTTGTATACTGCACATCCGGACGTCGGGGCGCGTTCTAGCTTCGCTCCGGTTCATGGATCGATCTACCGTAACTTGACATATTTGATCAAGTCAAACAACGTTTGGCTCCGCACTGGTTCCGCCTGAGCACCGAGAAACGTTAAGAAAAATACACTGACTTGAAGAAGCTTAGTCTGAGTCATGCCCACGTAATGGACACGACGGTCGAGCCTAGTACCTACTCCAAGACTCTTTCTTTTCCTCTCCGCAGTCGATGCAAAAACGTCCCGCAAGGGCCACGACGAGCGTGCGGCCATCGGTGTGGGCGCATCATACACGTCAGCGTGCAGCAGCTCCTTCAGTGCATGAGCGTTGAGTTGATTAGATCATCGGATGTCGCGATGCTGCCTTGTCCAGGAGTTGATTCTGACAGATTTCGTACACTCCCAAGACCTTGTCAATACATTGCAACGTTCAACGTCGACAGCAAGACAACCGCCATCGTTGGCTGGCAATTCTTGGGACCCATTAGAGTCTGGCAGTCACAGCTTTGCAAGACTCCAACACTCAAAGGAATCCGCAAAGGTCGCAGTCTTGGAGCCAGCTTATGTGACCTGAGGGACTTCTGTTCGCCTTAGTCCCCATACCAAGCCCATCTTTCTCCAGGGTTGGTGACCCCTTTCAGAATTGGGTTAGAACGTTTACAGTAATATGTAACGGCCACGAGGATGCAAATTTCAACGGTCACCGTTCTCTTCACTGCACAGTCCCTTCCTCTTTCTTCTGCTCTCGCTGTGGAGATATCACCTCCCCCTAAGCTCGTCTACATACCTCACAAGCCGTTATGGGCGGCACAAATCCCATTCGCCGCGGTCCGACACCCAATCGCGTCGCTACTGGCGGTATAATTCGAATGTCAAACATCACGCTCCTTATTTTCGCATTCATATTTTCCTTGCTTTTCATTGTGGCCTTGTCATGCTCGTTCTTCGGAGCGGACGAAGACGAGCCTTACTTCAAGAGCATCCTGAACGAAGTTGCTCAGAGCTCACCCGGCGTAAGTCCCCACCTACTGTCCAGCGGTTTCCGTTCACTGTGGTGTGGGTTAGATCGTCTTGTTGGGCGAGAATGTGGACGTCGACGTCGATGAGCCCTCTGTCACTATTAGTTGGATGATGGTTGGGTGTGGAGATGGTTATGTCCTGGATGATAGTTATGGCATCCATGATAGCAGCTCGTGTGGTCTGCCCTCCATGTCTCTCCAGATCTATGTCGACAGGTTTGTGAACTGCGTTCGCGAACTAGTATCAAGTTAATTGTGCATTTCTTGCAGTTCCTCAGAACCCGCTGCAACATATGATCCTTCGCAACTACCCATCGTTCGCCAAACCGGCCGACGGAACAAGCAAGTTTACGTCTTTCTGAGTTCGAACAGCGGCTAAAGGTTGCTTAGGATTCAGGATCTTGTCCAATTTGATTCCGACCACCCACTGGATTCCCATGAAGAACGGCTCTATCCCTTCGACACCTATGGCCTCTCGAGCACGCTTCGTGCAGTCGATGCTTCCAACAACACAGTCCCAATCCGCAGATTAGCCACTATTGACCAGGTCGCGAAATTCCTTGTCGCTAGCATTGACGTCGATAGTTACGAAGGTACTTCCAACGGTCAGCTGTCCAGTAGAGATATATATCTACGCATCCGGCGACCTTGGCAAGCGCGCGTGTTTGCTCTGTTGCTCTTTGGGCTGAGCTGGATGCTTACTCACATTACTTTCGGCCAAGTTTTCCTGGCACGAAAACACAAAGGCGTCAAGCCCATCATCCTCCACCTAGTTTCTGCGTTTGCCGTTGTTCTGGCAATCCCTCAGTTGCGAATGGCAATGCCCGATGGTCCTGATTTGGATGGTAAGTACAAGGTCGATTTCTCTACCGAACCCCGATCGTTAATTATTCTCCAGGTGCTCTTATTGGTATGTTCCTAATGTAACATTTCTGCACGAGGGTCGCTAACCTCCTGCGGTAAGATTGCGTGGGATATTTCCCCCAAATGATACTGTCCACTTTTTCGGTGCTTATACTATTACTTCTCATAATTCTCCGTGAATTCAACGACATGGACGACAAAGCAGTGAGCGTTACGGAAGCGCCCGCTGTTGTCCCATCTACACCAAGTGCCGCCCCCTCGGACCGCCCTTCTCCACTCAAACCCCTCATTCTCGGTACCAAGAGGCGAACAATATCTGTTAGCATCGAGCGAGGAGACTTTGAAAAGGAGAAGCACGGGATTAACAACGCCTTTGTCTTCCCTCCCCGTCCACTTGGTTGTACGATTCATCATCGGTCTCGTTCTTCACAATCTACACTTGCATTTGGTGGGCGTCCTGGTAGCGTGTATGGATATTCGTTGTCGAGATCTAGTACTTTACGGACTGTTAAAGAGCGGTGAACGGAGGTGCTGCATGTATGTATGTAGTAACCTTTGTGACACCGTGGCGTATATCTTGTGTTTCCTCTTCTCTGCTCTTTTTGTCTCTTCACATCATACCTCGTCTGTACTTCTTCTGGATTCAGAGTTTACAGTGATCTGTAGGTTGAACGTTGTAAGTTATACCGCCGCTTGTCTCCCAAGCAAATGATATTTCCAGCAGTCTTCCGAAGCTGGTCTTGATCCAAACGTACTCAACCAAAAGAGGTATGCTGACTCAGCAAAGTATACCGATGTCTTCATGGACGTGTCTCAAGTTCACTCAGATACTGACCAGACAAGCAGGTGGAATATCATCAAGGGCAAAGGTCAACCCAAAGGCCTGACGTTGGATACATCTGCGAACCACAACCAGCATGCCTGTCGGCGTCGAAGCTTGGTTATCGCAAGTTCCACCTATAACACGCGCGTGGCTTGCACTTTCTGTGGCGACCAGCTTGGCAGTAGTACGTTCACATATGAGAAGATGAAAAGCCCGAGGTTTCTTATCATGTTGTTTCCCTACAGCAATGTCAAGTCATTACTCCCCTGCAGTTATACTTCTCGTTCAAGTCTGCTTTCACTAATTCTCAGGCGAGTCCCCCGTCTCCGGCTGATTATTGGTTTTGAAGCTCACACATGTGACATGCAGCCATGGAGGATGTTGACTACCTTCTTCTACTTTGGTCCGCTGTCCCTGGACTTTGTGTTTCACCTGTTCTTCTTGTATGTCTAATTAAGTGATTCCAGATTCTTTTCACTGATCATCGTCCTTGAGCTTAGCATGCGATATAGTCGGATGTTGGAGGAATCATCCTTTGCTAATAGAACGGCCGACTACTTCTGGTTGTTGCTAACATCCTCTTTGATGCTGCTGGTACGTGTAACCGCTGGATTTCTGGAGTCGCATATTCAATGTTGGCTAGGGTTTGTCACCTCTATTCAATCTCCCATTCCTTTCGTCTTCCCTCGCATTTGTGCCGATTTATGTCTGGTCCCGACGCCATCCTTCCACCCCAATATCACTGTTCGGCATCTTCACGATATCCGCACCCTATCTGCCGCTGGCTCTTGTAGGTTTCTCGTGGCTGATCAGCGGTACATGGAAAGCCGCCGCAGGTGATTTGATTGGATGTGCAGTAGGCCATGTTGGATGGTTCTTGCGAGATGTATGGGCCAGGGAGATGGTTGGAGGTCACACCCTTCTGACCGAGGCTCCAGAGCTTCTGTGAGTCATCGTCATCCGTAACCATCCCCATCCAGGTAACACTGACGCTGATTCAGGAAGCGGGTGTTCGGAGATGTTTAATAATTGTCGGCATGCACGCTGTATCAACACCGCATTATTCACGGATTGGTCTTTTAGGAAATCAGAGCACTGCAACCGAACAGAAATGTTGAGTCTGCGAGATGAAGTTGGCTGAACGGGGAGATATTTGCGTGAGGTGAACGTTCATTTCGAGGTGCTTCTAGAGTTCATTTCACCATGATGATCGCCGACGTTACTGCCTGTCATTATTTGACTCTCTGTAATGCTCTTCTCCTCTTGCCCTCACTGAGTTAGCTTGCGCTCAGCATTGCCAACATGGCCGACGCCTGTTTTCCCGTCGTTGAGCTGGACATGTGAGTGTCCGAGGTCCGTGTGGAAGTGATACTTGAGAGTATCTTGCCCACGACGATGATTCCAATCCAAACCGAACGAATTTTTGTTGACTGGCTACTCAAGTCTAAGCTGACTCGCGTTTCCTTTCCTTTGATTTCTTGATTTCTCCAGTAGCCGTTTTCGCTGTGCATATTTCCAAGCTTTACCCTTCTAGGCCCCATTGAGCCGCTTATTATACCCGTATGTCTGCATCCTCGCAGTCTCCGCCACCTGGTGATCCTTCGGAATTCTACGACCATGGTCACGACCAGAAGGCGCTTCTCCAGTCGCCAGATGCAAACTATACCCAGGCTTCCCCCTCGGCGCCGGTCTTGACGCGCACTGTCGCAATCATCAAGACACATGCACTGGACGACCGTTTGGATATCGAGCCTCGCATTTTAGAGGCAAATTTCGAAGTGAGTTGTAGATTCTGGTTCGAAGAGGGGTTGTTCTGCACGAGCAGTCATGTTGACCTCTACAAGACGCCGCGACACGTCAATGACACGACTTTCTGCTTCTACTTTGCGGATCCGGGAGAGAATGTTTAGCGTCCTTTGACTAACGTCTCTTCGCAGATAGTCAAGGAACGCCAGATGGAATTCGACACTGAAACGGATCCGGAGACTTTTTACGAGTTATTCGGCGATGACACACAATTCCTCGGAGAGTGCGTCTTTGGTTACCCTTCAAATATCGTTCATGTTTGTTCTTATGACCTTGCCTGACTCTCTACCAGAGGCCCTGTCTGGGTATTTGTCCTCGAACGTCGACGTGCAGTTCAAGTGCTATTGACGCTTCTTCCTTCTCTCAACGGCGCCGTCATCGCAGCGAGATCCGACACTCAAGCTGAAATGTTGATCAGTGCTCTCTTCGCCTCAAGTCCGCCATTCCCGCCTTCCGAGCTTCCACACGTCGAGGGTGAACACAACCGTGACTCTATGCAGTCCGTCAACTCTGCTGTCCTTGAGGCGCTGCAACTCGGCCTCGAGACCGGGTCGGAAGTGCTCTCGCCTTCTCCCGGTTCTTCGGACGCCCGTGCACCGGGGTTTGCAAAGGTCCGCCCTAGTTTGAGTGCTGCAGGTTCCAATTCGTCGTCCGGAAAGACGCCGTTCCGTGCTCGCCCGCTGCCCAAGACACACCTTGCACCGGATATCGCACCGCGCCAGACCAAAGCCGCGCTCCTTCGACAGGGTCTGTCAGCGGATGGATCTCCGAAGCTTCCCGTGAAGTCGCGCATGTCACAGGCGGGTACTGGTCGCATTCCAGCGCCTCGTAAGGAGAAGGAGAATGACGCTGCTGAGAGAGAACGAGAGAAGGAGAGGGCGAAGAAGACGTTTACTGGTGTTCCGGGACATAAACGCGCGGAGACGATCAATGTCGCGTCTACTGCACCTCCGACGATTGCGCCGAGACTTACCAAGGCAGCGGCGCTGAGGTTAGGGCTTGAGCGGCCCGCGACACCACCAGGCAAGAAGCGCTTGTCAGCTATTACTACAGGGTCTTCCAAGGCTTTAGGAGGTACAACGGGTTCCCGAAAGGACGTGGCTAGCCCTAATGAAGCTGATGGGGAAGAGACAGAGACGGAAGTGCGCAAGAATGTTTTTGATGGTGTACCAGGGCACAAGCGTCGTGAAAGCATCGCAGTTGCGAGCACTACTCGACCTCCTACCATTGCTCCGCGCACCAATAAGAGTGCTGCCCTGAGAAGAGAGGGTGGTCCTCCGCCCAGCAGTTTCATGTGTAGGTCCTGTTGTTTCCTGGTCTTGATCTGTGCTAATGTTTCTGGTTCCATAGTCCGAACTCCCACGGCACCGAAAACCCCAGGATCAGGGATTCAGTCTCGTAGTTCCTCGTCGCTCAGTGCTTATCACGAAAATAATGGTGCTACGCCGTGGACACGACCCAACTCGACGCAACCGCCTCGCACCTCCTCACGTGCCTCTCAAGTAGTGGCTCCCCCTTTCCGCAAGACAAGCAGCTATTCATCTCAGACCTCCAGCAGCGGTACAGGAACTGGTCCGCTCAGCACTGCAAGCGTTACATCTAACGACAGCACGAATGATGCAGAATCAAATGGTGCTGCGTCGCCTCAAAAGACGATGCGTCGTCCTAGCAGTTTGCAAACCCCCACCATTGCGCCGCGTGCTAACAAGAGCGCACTTCTGCGGGCGCAAAAGCAGGCTGCGGACGCTGCGAAACCGAAGAGTCCGTGGGCAAATGCGTCAACTCGGTAATCAAACCCTTCGAACGTGATTATGTGCGATACTGTGGTGGTTTTTCCCCCCCTTTGTTTCTTTATGCTTTATTTACCAGCTGTTGAGTTGGCCTTGCCTTATTTCCTATACCGCGATCACAATCCTTGCTATACCTGTCTTTTTTTTTTTGTGCGATTCTGGGTGGCCGAGTATCTATATTGACATCTCTATGCACATATGTTCCCCCTTTTTTCCTTGGTACATTTTTCATCCTATATTGTAATTGGGGAGCAGGGCTCTCTCTGAAGGTTCCGAGTATATAGCTGACCACATTTATGTGGATAGTGGTAAATGACATTGTAACGATCTTCCAAACTTTTACTCTTTTATTCTTGTCATCTAGACTGGTGACCAAGCTGTCGATGAGTTCATGCATCATACATCCGACAAGAGAAAGAGACTGAAATGCAATCAAATTACTATGTACAAGAGAGCACTGGAAAGGACTGGGATGCCCTTCACTTGTCTAGCTGATCTACGATTCCAAGAGCGGACTTTGGAAGTATTTCATTCGATATTAGCTCTACGACGCACTGTCGTAGCCATGTCTGGCAGTTCTGGACCGTGATATTGGTCGTGGGATTGACCTATTGTATAAAACATGAGCATTTATATAAGAGCACAACTAGCAATCAACTTACTTCACTCGGCTGCCTCATGCTTGGCCCTGGGGGACGCACGGCAGAAATACACTTCTCGAACGGGCAATTTTGGTCTGCGTCGCCATAACGCCCATACGGGAGGGTTGGTGGCGTGTCGAGGACGCAATCGTCGGGTACTTTTGCCAGGTAAACAATTGCACGGCTTCGCTGGGATTTGTTCATGTCCAAGTTTCTCGTAATGCAAAGTTCGAATCCGTTTCGCATGTTCCCTTCAACTTCGATTGCCTCGGTTCGGTTCTGCAAGAGATGGGAGCCAAAAGGCCCAATGTCGTGCGAAGAGACCCCCTGGGTATACGAAGACGTAGACTTCGCGCATCGTAATGATGTGAATTGTACTGGTATGAAGCTTGATGAAAGGGAGAAACTTGCAGGATTCGGAGACTAGTTATGAGAGGTGTTTGAATGCTTGAGCGATCTGAAAATTACCCCTTTATATACGCAGAGTACTCTAAGACGACAGCCGAACAAGGGATCACGGGACACTAGCAGCGTGGCGGACCTTCACTGGAATGACCGCGGCGAACTTGCGAGCCTTCAAAGGAAAGGTGTCTGCAGTTCCGCAGCATGCGTTGAAGGACGGCTGTATTGAACAGACTGATGCCGGCATTTGCTGTGGTGACTCGGAGGTACGGATAGTGTTCGGTGTCGCGGACCTTCGCTAGAATGACTGGAGAAGTTGCAAGCCTTAGGGTGTCTACGATTACGCGCCATGGGTTGGAGGATCGCTGTTGCAAGCATTGGATTCAATGTGACTCGGAGGCACGCACGGGGATGGTGCAGGGTGGCGGACCTCCACTGGAATGACTGAGGCGAAGTTGCGAGAATAAAGTGTCTCTGGTATTACGCGACATGAATCAATGTCACGAGCAATGGACTGCAGATCGATCACCTGTCGTTTGTGGATCGGAGGTGCACATGGGGATAGTAGCCACTGTGGCGCACCTTCACTGTTTGTGATTTTGCGGAATGCAGGCATTGGACACACAGCATCATCTGCTGTTTTGTGACTCGGAGGTACGCATGCATGGGGATAGTGGTCAGTCCACTGGAATGACGAGACTAACTTGCCGGTCTTCACAGGATGAGGTGTCTGATTAAGCGACATGGGTTGGAGGCCAGCTGTGTCGATGCTGCAAGGCATCATCTGTTGACAGCTGTGGCGAACCTTTGGATGAGCCTTGTAGCCACAGGACAAGAAGGCGTTTGTAGCCCCAGAGCACAGCTGTGGCGAAGGAACGACTGTCTTTCCTTTCCGTATCATGGTCTGCCTAGGGGAGACTAGCTGTGTCAGTGCCACAAGCTGAGACCGCACCTCACCTTTGTTGTTGAGAATCCGTAATGCAAATTTTGAAAAATACCAGCAAAATCGGTCACTAGCGCTGGTCACCCACTTTTACTTTCAACACTCGATGTCCATGGCACCAGGACCAATTTTGACGCCTTCCATGCTTCCAGCAGAGGATGATTTCGCCTGCACAGATTCATCTTTCTTTCAACGTCCTAGTGCCTCCTTGCCCACACCATCAGATGTACGCGCAGCATCGGGCCAAACAGTTTCACTTTCGCGGCCTGAGCTTGGCCCATTCAACGCTGTATTTCGCGATCTCAACCTCTTCGTCAAGTTTGGTGGCACAACCGTCCTTTCCGAAGCCAAAACCCTTTGGGCCATTCGCCGAATATTCGGTGACCAGGTACCTGTCCCAGAGGTGTACGGATGGTGTCAGGACAATGGCCAAGTTTTCATCTATATGGAGCTGGTGGATGGTTTGACTTTAAAAGAGCGGTGGCCATCGCTCTCCCAAGAAGATCAAAAGGCAATATGCAACGAGATAGCAGGAATCGTTCACTCACTTGGCACCTTGGAGCAGCCCCCAGATGACCGATTCATTGGTGAGCTGGCACACATTTTTTGCTACTCTCGGACACCATTCTCATCCAGTCACGAAGGTAGCATCACGAGACAAGGTCTTACAGACATGACCTTTTACCATATCTTTACCACGACCGGCGAACGTCCTGGTCCCTTTACCTCTCTCGCCGCCTTTCATGATTATTTTGCACGAGTGGACAGCCAACCTGACGACACTAGCGAGATGTGTCGTGCGGACATTCGGAATGAGCTCTCAGGAGAGCTCACTTACGCCGATCTGGAACCAAAAAGTACCAGGGTCTTATTAATGGGTCGTGCAGACATGCGGGAAATGCTCAAAGGCAACCTCTCCGTCAAGTTCACCCACGGCGATCTGTATCCAGAAAATATCATGGTCTCATCGAACGACCCACCTCGTGTCATCGCAATCATCGATTGGGGCCAAGCAGGCTGGCTTCCTGAACCATGGGAGTATTGCAAGGCATGCGGCATGATCGATCGTGAAAAATTACCAGAACTATACGAAACCTTTTCGACACCGTTGGAAGAAAAAAAACAATTCAAGATCTACTCGTTTGGTTTCGAAGGCATTGTGTCGAGTTGCTGCTATTTGTAGTTTTGACCAGATGGATTTTCTGTTACTACGTTGATTCTGGACATTAGGATATGACGATCCTCATCTTTCTTTGTGTACCTTGCTCGGACTCAGAGGACTAACTGTGTCAATTTGCGCGAGTGGTCTATATTGAAGGTACTACTATATCCTTGACATCAACTCCCCTCTCCTCACGCCATCCTACATCTTGACCTTCCAGTTCCTGTCCTGGTGCCCGTCATTTGCCAACGTTTCGCCCAGATCGACGATAATCAGACCGTTGGACGAGCCGTTCAAAGACTACCTCGAGTCCGATGGCATACTCGTGCCAGATGGTTCAGACGACGTGTCAGTAAATCTTCTTTCGAAGACCACGGCGAAAACCACAACGCCAATCTTATAATAGGCCTGCAGAAAGCACACTTTTGGACGAGGAGGCGGAGGAGGACGAAAGCGACACATCTGGGAATGAAAAAGTGGAAGCCGACACCGTCCACTTTTCTCTTCCAGACCTCGACGAGCGTATACGACGTGCGATTAGAGAATGCGGCGCCGTCTTTCCCCAGTTGAACATTTCATCGCCCAAGGCACGTAACAAAACGCATGGTGGTTCATGTCCTAGCTGAACCTCCGTCGGGCGACAGGACGCATCCTGGGTCTACCGGCGTCCTCCCCGCTCAGATGCACGTCTCCAGCGGACGTATATCTCTTGCTCTAGTCTTCGGATTTTATTACTCATGATCTCAGCGTCGAGCGCATGTTTGAGGGGTACAGCACGGATGGTGATGGTAATACATCCTTTAATATAACCGCGAGCAAGAGCGACGCTGCGTAGGGCTGTTGATGGAGGGGCGCAGCGATGCGCGAGGAAGCGGCGGGAGTCTTTTCGCGTTTTCGACGGAGAACAGGGCGAATTGGACTCGGACGAACACTGGAAAAATGGTACCGCACATGAAACCAAAGCCCATCCGAATATCCATAGCAGGCTGGTCGAAGAGCGACGGTAAGAAGGCCACTTGCGTCGAGAATAACAGCCTCTCCTTTTCCTTTCGAGGCATTGTAAACATCAAAGGGTTTTTCACCGTGGTGTGGCGCTCGCAGGTGCTCGCTCGTCCAAGCAACGATCGACATGTCTGTGCACGTATTTTTCCCCCTCTTTTCCTTGGTACATTTTTCATCCTATATTATAATTGGAGAGCGGGGCTGAAGGTTGCGAGTATATAGCTGGCTACTGATAACATTGTAACGATCTCCAAACTCTGGTAACTTGGATACCTGCCATTTGTGGATTGATCACGTGAGGAGCGACACCCCGCCGGCCGAGTGATCTGTGTCCCACATAATTTCTTGAACGTGACGCTCACTCATCATCTCTTCGACTGTCCTCATCGCCGCTGACGATACCGAGCCCCTCTTGCTCGTCGTTTGGCACGATGCTCTCAACAACTCGCTCAACCACTCGTCGTCTGCCGTTGCTTTCGCGTGCTGTAGCCACCGATTCCACCACTCACAACGTCCAAGTTCCGCCACCTCCCTCTCCTTCAAAGTCGGACACCACCAAGCCTCGTCCATCGCGCCTGTATCCCCGTCCTCGACCCGCCGTACAAAGCCAACGCCAGGTATTACCTACGCTCCCTCCATCATTCGGACGCAACCAGCTACTTCCGGTACCGAATTCCACGCGCGCGCTGCTCGAGGATATCGTAAGGTCGTTCGAAGCCCCCATACGATATGCCTTTGCGTACGGGTCCGGCGTATTCGAGCAAGCTGGGTACGAGAACCCCGCAGACGCGAAGGTGAAGGTAAAGGGAGATGGACCGATGCTCGATTTTGTGTTTGCAGTGACCCACCCTGATCATTGGCACTCGATCAATATGCACCAGTATCCCGGCCATTATCCCCTCCACGCACGCGCGTTCGGGTCGTCGTTTGTATCCAAAGTGCAGGAGTTTGGACCAGGGCTGTGGTTCAATACGTTTGTTCCCATGCACGGCGTAGTAAGTGGGCACGTGCCAGGTCTTGTGCCCGTCGTATACTGACGAGCTGGTACAGACCATCAAGTATGGAGTGACGACGGTGGATGCGCTTTGTGCTGATCTGCTCAACTGGCGCACGCTTTATCTTGCCGGGCGTATGCACAAGCCGCTTCGGATCATCAAAGATGATGCGCGTGTGCGGCTCACCCAACAAGTGAATTTGACGTCTGCACTACGCACCGCCCTCCTCACTCTGCCTGTTTCGTTTACCCAACGAGAACTCTTTTCGGCGATTGCTGGGATAAGCTATACTGGCGATCCGCGCATGATCTTGCCAGCCGAGAACCGGTCAAAGGTTGCGAACATGGTCACTCGACAGGAGGGCCAGTTCCGTGAGCTGTATTGGAGACTTGCGCAAGGGCTACCTGGTGTTCGATGGGGCATGAATTCGACAGTGATCGAGCAGGATACAAGTCCGCATGCAAGGGCTGCGCACTTGAAGAAACTACCCGAGGAATTGTTGAAGCGGGTACAACAGCGCGCCGAAGGGCGTGGGCCTCCGAGGGCAGCTGACGAAACTGCTTATTGGCTACGCGTCGGCGGGGACGAGCATTTGCCGGCTATATTGCATTCTGGTGAGCCGCAGTCAAGCTAGGACGTCTCGTGCGCAACGCTCACATGTGGGGGCAGAAATGAGTAAAATCGTGCGATACCCTGCTACCGTGCAATCATTGAAAGGCGTCGTCAGCGCGGGAGTGATTAAAAGTGCTCGATACACGGGGGCCAAAGTTAATAAATGGTGGAAGGGTGCCTCGAGTTCTTGGCCAACTTCATGAAGGTTTCATTCCCCACCGACCTTTACCCTCACATACCAAGGTAGCACCGTTCGTAATAATATCCCCACTCCTCTTTTGTCGACGTAGACAGTCCCCTCCCATCCATTCCTTCCGACCCCATCTCCTTGATTTTTTCGACGAGATAATTGTAGCAATATAGTATAGTCAAGTATATTGTGGATGTAATCTATTCCCCCTGGTCGGGCACGTCTGGGCACTATGAGTTGGTCGTGGATTGACGCGCAGTCGATAGGTTTGGTGCAGTTCTGTCCTTTATGTCACAAACCTACCCCGCACTGAAATCACATACTGGTAACAGGTCCTCCAGGTCTTGACTCGCGGCCTCTTGATACTTGTCTTCAGTTACTTACAGTAGCACACAGTTTGCTTTTGTTAAGAAGATGATGCCCCGCAATCGCTTACCTTGCCACGTCCGTCAGATAACGTAGACCTTTACTCCTAAATACTACATGTCCATCGCACCAGGACCGATTTTGACGTCTTACCATGCTTCCAGCAGAGGATAATTTCATCTGCAACGATTCATCTTTCTTTCGACGTCCCGATGTCTCCTTGCCCTCACAAGTCCCTCTGACCAATTATTTCGCGCTGATGGACAGCTTCCCTGACGACACTAAGGAGAGAGATCTATCGTGCTAACGTTCGGAATAAACTCGCAGGCAACCTCTCCATCAAGTTCACCCACGGCGATCTGCATCCAGAAAATATCATGGTCTCGTCGAACGGTCCACCTCGTGTCATCGCAATCATCGACTGGGGTCAAGCAGGCCGGCTTCCAGAACCATGGGAGTATTGCAAGGCGTGCGGCATGATTAAATATAAGCTATTTCCAGAACTATGCGAAACTTTTTCAACACCTATGAAGGAATGGGCTACTGGTGTACTTTCGATCGCATTATGTTGTCGAATTATATTATAGTTTTCATCAGCCGGACTTTCTTACGAAGAATGCGACCAGTAGTAGTACTAGACAGTAGTAGTGATTGACGCCATGTTACTAGTGTCCACAACTCTTGCAAACAGCAGGTCCTCGATGCACAAAAGGCAGTTATAAATGCAGCTGCCGTGATTAACTTGGACCTACTTGGACGAGCGAGCACCGTACCGCGGTGAAAAACCCTTTGACGCTTACCACGAGGTACATACAACACCTTGACTCGAAGCAAAGGGAGAGAAATGGTAAACGGGTGACCTTCTCCCGTCGCTCTTCGACCAGCAGGGATATTCGGGTGAGCTTTGGTTTCGTGTTCGTCCGTGTTCAATTCGTGCTCTTCTCCGTCGAAAACGCGAAAAGACTCCCGGCGCTTCCTCGCGCATCGCTGCGCACGTCCATCAACAACCCTACGCAGCGTCGCCCTTGCTTGCGGTTATAGTAAAAGTAACTCGCCGATATACACAATCAACCCAAAGCCATGATAATGCCGAGAAAAACAAAAAGGGTACTGTGTCTCTCGCATCAGTTGGAGAGGCAAAATCGGTGGCCGAAGAAGTGCAGTACGAAGGGGGCGTTAGTCCTCGTGAGTAGCTAATGCCGCGCGGCGACGAGCTCGGTGTAGGAAGCATTGCAGGGAACTCTGGATGCACGTCCAGTACATATACACAAAGAACCACGTACCATGGATTAGTGCTGAGGTTTTAAGGCCGAGAGTATTGGTGTCGTTGCAACCGCCACCAACGGCGTCGAAAGGAACACTTGACCGCGGCCTCGTCTCGTGCAATAAACGTTGGCCGTGATGTCCACGACCAGCATCCAACAGATCGTGACATTCACGGCAGTGCTGGGCTTGGTTGATGGTACTCGGCCAAGGTGCAAATAAAGCTAGCCGACGGTCCGCCTTTTCCAACATCCATCATGATAGTCCCGTGGTCAGACTCAACACGGCGCTTAGAAGCCAACGTACGCGTTATACCAGTACTGCGGCCACAAACTCGTCCGTTGAATCGGTGTCACTTGTTCCTGCGAAATTGAACTTGGAAATAAATGTCCACTTGCATCATCGTCGCAGAGGTTGGCAACGTTGGGGTCATCAGCCTCAATCGCCCCCAGGTGCTCAACGCCTTGTCCAGCACTCTGATTGACGAGCTCCTCGCTGCTCTCAAGTCATTTGACAAGGATCCCAGAGTTGGTGCCATCGTCCTAACTGGAGACGATAGAGCCTTCTGTGGTGCGTAACGTCTATGGATGCATCGTCAAAAGTAATGTCCGCTTTTGCTGAATCTCTCGTTATAATCAAGCCGGCGCCGATATCAAGGAACAGAAAGAACTGGGTTTCGTCGGTGCTTATAATACCGACTACCTTAAGAATTTGAACGACGGAATATTTGCCATACACAAGCCGATTATCGGCGCCATCAACGGATATGCAGTGAGTGGCTTTCTCGTTCAAAGTCAGAGGGATAGATGGCATTGATGTTGGAAACTTGATGTTGAGTTGGGAGGTGGTTGCGAACTCGCGATGATGTGCGATATTCTTTACGCAGGAGAGAATGCCGTCTTTGGCCAGCCAGAGATTAAGCTGGGGACAATCCCCTGGAGCCGGAGGGACTCAGCGGTTGATTCGTGCTACTAGGAAAATCAAAGGTAAATTGCCAACTATCCGCACAAGCGTGATGCGCCAACCCATGTCATCAAAGGCGATGCACATGATCCTGACCTGGTGAAAACATGAAAGCTACCGAGGCAGAAGCTGCTGGTTTGGTGGCTAAAGTGTTCGCTGTCGGTCAGACTCTTCGTGCTGCAATCGAAACAGGTCGGATCTAATTGCACGTCGAGTGGAGGTATGATTGCTTGACACCATCCAATTAGGCCAACAGATTGCTAGTTACTCTGCACCCGTCGTGGCGATGGCGAAGGAGGCTGTCAACGAAGGTTTGTCACTATCTTCGCGAAAAATGCACCTTACAATGTTTGTTTCAGCGGAGGAACTTGGATTGAAGAGCGGATTACATTTCGAGTCCAGACTCTACCACTCCACATTCGGCATGGCAGATCATGCTGAAGGGTTTGATGCTTTCCTAACAAAGCGTCAGCCCCAATGGGTTCATAAGTAGACGTTCTGCGGAATGAAGATACTATGGTGCAGCGAGTCTCAATGGCATTAGCCTTACAATTGGGTTCTTGGCAACCTTCGCTGCCCAGTTACAACGGTAAATCCCAATGACAACAAATGACAACCGTTCTTGTGGCGTTCAAGGTCTTGGACTCTTGGACCATTTGCCATCTATGACCTGTCTAGGTCAGCTACAGTGTATTCGCTATGAAGGTTTGCGCTCTCTTTATTTCAAGTGAGCTGGCAAAGCATAGGTGGCCGCTTAGTTACCTGGACGCAACTTCGGTTTACATTCAATGCGGATGTGGTATGCTTCAAAGATCGGGCGTTCAAACAGGCGGCATAGGGGTTTCAGGACGTCCAACTCCTCTGGTCGAAGGGAAATGCATCCCAAATTCCATCGTGGACAGCACCGGACTCAACGCATTAAAAGAAGTTCCTCCACTCGCAGCCCGTATTGAGTGGAGTATGCCATATTCCTACACAGCATCTCACTCTTTACAGCCACGGTGAAGATGAAGCAGCGTACGTTCTAGGAATGCCTCTCCCTTCTTCAGTACTACCCGTTGAGATTCTTTGATCAGGAAGCGAGTTGATTTGTCCAATACCAGTGCGGTTCAACTCGAATCTCTATCCTGCGCCTGTGAGCCTGCAACGTTTGGCTTGAATCATGAAAATACGTTAGACGGGACCTACAGAAAGGCAGGAAAACTCGTCCTTGGAAGATTTTCTAGTCCTTTCGATCCAGTGCATGCTGGAATAGTGGACCACATTCGTAATGAGCTGTTGGCGGGAGATCAGAAATTCGAACTGGAGCTACCTTCCTTCGTCCTCGTCCGACTCCTCACTATGGAGCAAAGGATGAGTTTTTGAAGCTGTATCGAGACACCCCTCGTAACGAAAGAATGTTCGAATCGCTCGTCGTCATTTTCCCCACCAAGCTTGAAGGAGGGGAACTCATTTTCGACACCACGGTGACCAATGAGTCATTGACTTTTCTGACGCATTCAAGCAGGCATCCCAACCATCCGTCGCATTTTTTGGTGACATTGAGCGCGAAGTCACTTTCATCTGATCCGGTTATCGCGTCACCCTCACTTACAACTTATACTTTGGTTCTCCGAGCCCAGAACAGAGTGTCCCGAGAGCTCTTCCAATATCTCTCCTCAGGCGCAACTGTTTCGAGACATCCCCTTGTCGAGCATCATCAACCTATCCGGATGTCCTTCCACAAGGCGGATACTTGGGCTTTGGCCTCCAGTACCAATACCCGGTAACGCCGAAACAGAAGTTGTCAACCTTGAACCCTTTCTTGAAAGGATCGGATGCAATCCTTGCCAGCGTATGCAATCATCCCTCCCTGAGCTGGGATATCAAAGTGCTCTACGTGGTCAGGGAACAGTGGAGCAAGACCAACCGCTACGTTCTCGTGAGAAGGATAGTGCTGCCAACAGGAAGAGACTCTAGGCGCAAGGTTGGGAATAGTAATTGCCTTTACATTCAGAATAGCAGGTGTGATGTGTTGCGTAGAAGAGCGAAAGATGGCCCAAGCAGATCCCTTTTAAACACCTGGCACCGTGATGTCTTCAGGGTGTATGCATCGATTCCTAGAGTCTCCATGCATTGCACAGCTGAAACTGAACGGCAATCATAGAAGGGACACAACGGCCAGTGAATGGCTGGCTCATCCCACTGAAAAGTTCATAAGACTGCTCGCTCGGGATCAGAGACACGCAGACGAGAAAGAACCAATGGTCATTGAAGAGAAAGTGTTTCCACCACACTTATATTCCTAACAATGCACGTCATATCGCCTCCTACAAATCTAGTGAATGACACTTACTATGTAGTACAAACCCTGGACGAACTTCCTGCTCAAACAATTTAGGTTCAATCTTCGTCTGACCACTCATCCCCGTCCTCGTCAAAAACATCCTCGACGTCTTCCTCATCGTCACTTCCCTCGAAAAAGTCGAATATTTCGACATTGTCCTTCAACCACTCTATATCCTCATCCTCTATCTCGCTGCTCTCTTCCAAGTACACTGCTTTGAGGGGTACACCAGCTTCCTTTCTCTGTTGCACCAACTGTCGAATAGCGTCCCCCACAGCACCGGTCGCAGAAAGTGTCTTCAGTGCGGGAAGTAAGATGTCTCCCTGAGGGGGCGGGCTTAAAAGGTGAAGAAACGCCGGATCAAGATACGTCAACGACAGATTGAGCGCCTTCAAGTTTTTAAGTTCCCCATATAAAATTTTTACGGAGCTAGAGCCGCATGGAAGACCCGATATTTTGAGATGCTCGAGACCGCTGAGCAAGCTGCGCGGTTGTTCATGAGGAAAGAGGTTTGGGACAGTAGCTGGCCCAACGAGTTGCGTCACTAGATCGGTGTAGTCTTCGGCGTCAAAGTCTAGCGTCAGGCTTTTGAGTACGGGCGTGTAGAGTTTTCGTAATAGGCCGACTGTGTAGGAGGACGAATGGAAGCCGAGCACGAGGTCTGTCAATTTACGGAGCTCGATTACTCCGTTTATGTCTTCGCTCGACCGTACAGCATCTTGCCCGATCCGACCATTGAGGAGGGTTACCAGACGGTCCTGACAGACATAGACTGAGCGTCTCGAGGTTTGGCGCGCCACGCAAAATCTTGTTGAAGGCGGTCCAGAGTGGCCGCACGTCCTCCGTATGGTATGCGAGTTCAAGGTCCAACAGATGAGAACCGGATGTGATCCATGATTGGTTCCAGTCGACGTGCACTCCCCATAGCGCGATACTTTTTAGACGCGGAGCTGATCCTCCAAAGAGGACGAAATGTTTCGACATGCTAGGTCTAGGGAAAGCTACAAATTCCTCTGAATCTTCATGATGGTATAGCTGGAGAGCCTCGAGCCTCGGAGCAGCTGGAACAGACGGATCCGACACTGCTGAGAGGAAGGTGAACATGTGATCATAGGAAGCGACATCGACCCAGATGGAGCCCCATCTCGGGACGTGGGGAATAAGGAGAGCAAGAAGCGCCTTGAGATCGTCTTCGGAGAATGATCTGGGGGGTTCATCATCGGTGGGGAATGCGTCGTCAGGTGGTTCCCAGTCGATGCGAATGTCCAGGGGAAGGCTTTTGCTGCGCTCAAGGAGTGTTGAGACGCGTTCGAAAGGTGGGCGTTCGATACATAAAACGTTGATTTGAGTCCACAGCGAAGGCGTGGATAGCGCCACATTACGCCAGTGTCTACAGACATGAGACACCACGACCTGGAACGGGGGGCACGAGTCTGATGCGTCTGTGAGCGTTGCAATAGAGGATCCTTCCTCTTCTTCATCTTCATAGCCGTCGTCGTCCGCATCGGTTTGGTCTGACATGACCACATCAGAGTGAGCGTCATTCGCATGATCAGAATTCTTCTGACCGAGAGAGAGGCCATCGTCTCCGAATTCGTTCCACCTCTGAGCCATGGTCTCGTCCTCGTCCTCGTCATCATTCTCGCACGCCGCAGCGCCAACCTCGAATATGTGAGAGAGAAGCTCAGGTGGAAGTTGATTGATCGGGCACGAATCGCCTTTTGGTGGTAGGAACGGGTTGTCCTGCAGGGTTGTCTGCGTTTCGGCAGTTGAGTCGTCCACGCATTTCTGGCCCTTTCAGTGTCATCTAAAAGTTACGAAAGGTCCAACACTGAAAAAGAAAAAAAAACATGCCTGTTCCAAGTTCAAAGACATGAGCACACTGGAAGCGCGAACGAGAAACGATGCCCGTAGTACAGTTACAAAAAAGATCTTATCAATTGCACCCGATCCCAACCCAATCCTCGACTCGGATAAGTCTCAAGCTTGCATCCATCATGACTACCTTGATCATTCCCTCGCCAAAATCTTACGAACATCGACGGTACAGTCGCAGTCTTACATTCGCTCGAGGAGGGGAAGACAAAGCTCACCGTATAAGTATTCACGGAGTGAAGTTCACCGATCCCTCGATAATCGCACTTCAGGAGCACTGACAAAAACCCTGAAAAAAAGCAATTGCGAATGCAATCGTGCGGCCGTCGCTCTCGCATGGACCCACAATGTACCGCAAGCCTAAGCCCGCATTGACTCATGGGCATGATTTCCATTCTCTGACTCAACGCAACGGAAGCTGAACTCAAATCTCCCTCCCGCGCCTGCCAGCCTGCGACCTTTGGCCTTGACCGTGAAGATGTTATGAGACCTATATGAAAGCAGGAAAGCTTGATCTCCACGGCTTCGCTGGTCATTTTGGCCCGGCACGCACTGGGGTCGTCGGGCGCGTTCGCGGTGGCCTGTTGGTTGGGAAACAAAAGCTTGAACTTGAGCTACATAAGCTCAATGTACACGGTAAGCTCGTCCATCATCTGCCACCTCTACCTCCACCAATGCGGGAACAGAAAAGGAGGGATTTTTCAAGGCGCACAAAGATACGCCTCGTGGCGAGAAAATGTTCAGATCGCTTGCCATCGTGTTCCCCACCGAGCACGAAGGAGGGGAGCTTGTTCTGAGGCAGGAAGAAAATGAATGGGTTATCGGCTCCACCGAAGAGTTCAAGCAGGCAACTGAACCATCCGTCGGCTGTGCCGACGGCATCCAGTCGTGGATGATGGAATACCACAAAGCGGAGGTCATCAACATCATGTGCAAAGCCATGTTCGTGTGCTTGGACGGCGACGCGGCCGTAGAAAGTACCACAGGAAGCTGATGATGGCGCAGAATCGCCAGAGCTTGCCAGTTCCGACGCCGTAGAGGGATCACGGGTACCTGATGGTGGGACATACTCGCCAAAGGCTTTCAACACCGTAGAGGAATCACAAGGACCTGATAACGACGCAAGCTCCCCAGAGTCCGACCTGGATTTCGATACCGTAGAGGGATCGCAGGAATCTGGTGGTGACACAGAGTCGACAGAGGCTTCTGACACCTCCATAGAGGGATCACAGGAACCTGATGTTGAAGATTCGCGGGAGTCTGGGGTGGATTGTGGTATCTCGGGGCGTGATGGTGCAGTCGACTTGCTTGTCATCACACGCTTCACTGCCGCGCCCGAGATCTGTACGCAGTACATTGCGTACGGTAACAACAGTTGGGTGGATCACAATTACGGTCACTTGTGTTTAGCGATTCAATTGGATGCCGCTGGTAAGCATAAGAAATTGCAGGCGCCGGTGTAGGTTTTAATAGTTGTACGTGTTCCAGGAATACGATGCAGAAGTATGAACAAGAAACATGAGAAATAATCTGTCCAGTAGATATCGATGTACATAGGCTTTCTCATTCGTAATCTAGCTTTCCGTACGGCCGGTGTTCTCCCATTCAAATAGGCCTCACCCACGACTAGTCGTACTATGATGTTCACGAGTATATGTCCACGCAATCCGTCTAGACTATGCTAGACACTAGATGGACGGGCCATCAACTGCAACGTAACTCACCCTGGTAAAATCACACCAAGGGACAGGTACACCTATCTACAAACAGTGTCAAATGTGGAAGATATTCCTTTCTTAATTTCAAGGTATAAGTTACAGATATAGTACAAAGGTGAACCAACCGAGTCGACGAGGAAAAGACGTACAAGATCAAACAGCAATAACGAGCGTTGAGGAGGAACTGAAAGGGCGATATAAGCATACACGATATAGCAGAGACGTCACCGAGAGAAAGGCAGAGATCGATCGCAGGTTGTTTGGATATTAGATTTTTGTAGATTGAGAACAGATCATTTTGTTTTGCCGGACGGCGACCATAAAAGGCGTTTCCGTCTCTTGAATGCGACTCACTTCTTCCTCGGCATCTCGTCGTAGTCGATTTGCTTATCCACCGTGATCTGCACCCCGACTCCGTTGTCTCCCTCATCAGCAATCGGCAACACGGCCTTTGCGTCACCACCCACTGGTCCATCCACCGAGTGCTTGTCGTCCCAAGTGACCCCATCTTTCCCTAGACCACGGCCGGGAGACGGTATCTTTGAGGTGTGTATATCACCAATTGTGTATGTTGGTGCGCTACGCGGGCGTGTGACGCCGACACCGATGCCAGTGGAGAGAGAGCCGCTCGTCGCGCTGCTCGCACCACCCGTTCCACTACCGCTGAAAGACCCTCCACCCTCGAGCCTGCCCTTGACGGCGAGAATAATCCGCATACTCATGGTAGTCGTCAATACTGCTGCCATGCTGGTGACGATCGTCTTGATGGGATCCGTGTAATCCGTTGGCGGCATGATGAAGTAGAAGAGGACATTGGCGAGGTTGACAAATAAGATGGTGCCGTATAGATTGAGTGAATCACGTAGCATGAGGCGCCATGGGGTCATTTGTTTTCCCTCCAGGGTCTGGATGGAGCGCAGGACTGCGAGAGCGCACGAGATGCCGTAGAACAGAGTTGGGGCGAGCCAGTAGATGCCGACCCAGCTTTGGTTGTCGAGGGGACCAGCAATACATCCTTGTCCCTCCAAAAGATGTACGGAGCGGTAGAAACCACAGCAAATGGCCGTGACTACTCCTTGAACGAAGAGGAGGCTGAGGAGGACATTGCGAATACGGGTGGAGTGTGCGTATATGGCGGTGATACGGATAACGTGGACGGTGGACGCGGCAAAGAGCAGGATGGCGGTGCATATAGGCTCATAAGGCCAGAAGAGAAGGCAGTCATCAGGCGTTACGGTTGTCGAGTAAAACATGACACCTGCCAGATGGAGTTTAGCCGCTATCAGAGAGATGGACGAGTATGTGAATGCAACCTGTTGGTACAAAGTCTGCTAGCACCCAGACCTGAAGGAAGAAGTAGAGAATTTTGAGCGCTGGCCATCCTTCTGTGCGAAGGAGCCTGTAAGATCTCGGCGAAAGGACGAGGGTGTCCCAGGCGAGGACGGTGAGTGAGCAGACGAAAAAATATTTTTGAGCGGAGAGATGGGAGGAAAGGTTGAGGGAGTTTGGGAGGGTGAGGGACGGTGTCGACATCGTGGACGACGGTGAAGAGCAAGGAGGGTCGTCGTCGCGGTGGACGCTGTTTTATAATATGAGGGTGGCAGTTATATCCATCATTACGTAATCATGTACGGATACTCGACCCTATTTGCTGGTCCTCCTAGTACGTATATTCTCCAGAGGCCTTGGCATTGGCGGCCATCTCCAACGCTCGCCAATGTCCTCGAACACGACGACGATACCCCCGACGTCGACGAGCAGCAGCCCGAGCTCGACGACGAGCGGCGTTGGCCAGCCCGGGAACCAAACCACATCATCAACGCTATATCTGTACGTATCCAATGTGTATACAAAACCTGATGCCAGCGCTCATCGATTCTCTTCACCGCCTCGACTATACTGGATCTTTCATCCTGTACGCATATCCGCTTCATTTCCACCGTCGCCATCGCATTTTTGTTCAACGTTCTCGTCAACGTTGATCATCCATCGGCGAAACCTTACTGCTCGACACTGCCATCCCTGTTGGCATGATGAACCCCACCATCAGCTTCACATTCCTCGCCACCCTCTTCGTCCTCCTTCTCATCTCGTCAACCATCATTCTCCGCTCCTATGTTCTGCGCCGACGCTTCAGACAGCGATATGAACGCGCACTCGCAGCTGGCTTGTTCGTAGACCTGGATGGGGGTGCGCTTGGTGACCTACGTGGACCAGGAGGTCTCGGGGCCAGGCAGACAGGAAGACGGAGGTTCGGAAGACGGCCGATGGTGTGGGAGACGTGGCTCGTTCCTGCGGAAGAGACAGTGAGCGAAAAGCACCCGACAGCCACAAACGAAACTTTTGCTTGGTCCAGAATTATGGTAAGTCGCGCCATCTCCGGTCTGTTTCAGTGATTCCGGTGATCCCTTGCTCTCGCTGACGAATCTGTCCCTACCGCCCACATACTCCATCTTGTTGGACTGCCGACTTGACCCCGTTGACACACGTTTCATGTGCCCTTCACCCCCCTAACGTGGTCGAACTCATATGTTTGGCCCGGATCGGCTATATTCGACAGCCCGTATCACTGCGCCTCACGCGCGCGCCATCTCCTCCCTCATCAACCCCAACATCAACGCAGCAACGTACACAATCACCACAAGAAGGGCCAGGAGAACATCCAACTCGGCTAGCTAGGCTTCTCTCACCCTTTTCCCGACACCGCGCAAGACCTAGCGTTGAAGCGTCCCCTGCCAACTCCAACGCCAGGCTGTTGGAGCCGTCTAATTCTACATCCTCGCCTGCTCAGCCCAGATCAGCCGTCAACGGTACCGCCACTCCCCGCTCGACATCGGGTGGTAGGATCCGTGAAGGCGATAGACTGTCCGTTTGTGTACTTGTAGCTATGCCCGACGCATCGGCTCCCGTCTACGGTCAACATATCCAGAAACGCCAGCTTTCCCCGCCTTTAGGTCAAACCGGAAAGACCAACGAAGTTGGAGAGACAGACATCGGAAATTCAAAGGACCAAGGATGCATGGGTGAAGGGACCAGGGAAAGGAAAGGGAAAGACCCTGCGTTTGTGGTCTACCCTGGAGCGCCGCGCGAGGGTATGCCCCTCATCGAGTTTGGGGTGCTTGAGATGAAGAGTGCGGTTGCAGATGCGCCTGACGGTGCACAGGACAGTGGAGGCTGACGACGGACGTTGGATGATCATTGATATTTTTTGGAGGCGGTGAGACTGGACCGGATGGATTTGTGTTAGTAGTTTTTTCTGTATGTTACGATATGACTTCCTTATTTCTTCTTTATTCAACGACCATCTCAGAAATTTCCAATGACTCACTACATCAGGGTTGAATTTGTCTCGTCTACAGTGTAGCTCACTCAAAATAGGCAACTCAACTATAGGCAACAACAAAATCGTAACTACACTTCCAACACTGCATATATTGGGTATTTGACAACATAGATGTGCTATGTTACTTTAGAATGTTAGGGCTATCTCAATAAAATTTCGAAATTCAGACATCTTGATGAGGGGACCCTCCGAAAAGTGAACTTGAAGCGGAGTAAGTCGGAGTTACCATATTTGGAGCACGGAGTTGCCATTTTAGGATACGGCGAACCGGCACGACCCAACTCCGCGATCAGTTGAGCAACACACCAACGCTCATCATCAGTGCGGGGCCACAGCGGCGATGAGACTTGTATCTTTTGACGGCGAATTCAGCTTGTTGTGCATTGAGGCCCTTTCTGTTGACATGTGAGTTGAATGAGGACTAAAAAGCTTGTGTTCTATACCTGTAAGCATCCATGTAACGCCAGCCTTTGCGAAAGAAAGCACAAATTGTCCTCACAAGGACAATCATCAAGAATTCCCGGCACAAGGCGCTTTGTAGTGGGAAACATGCCGTCAGCAGCAACGCGGAAGCCTGCATTGAGTTTGTAACGCATCAGGCAAGTAACACTTCCACTTTTGTTGGAGACTCACACGCTTTCACCCAACCCCAGTACATCTCAATCGGGTTCAACTCGCAATGAAACTTAGGCAAAAACCAGCACTTGTGTCCTGCTTCCTCGATGATGGCCTGGATGAGTGGTTTCTCGTCTTTGAAGTCTTGCTGACTTGCAAGCATTTTTCGCATGCAACAGTCTGTCCTCAAGGATTCTTGCACAACATCAAAAAGGCTCTCAACCGGTTCGTCGCCCCCTTCTGCTGCCGCCTGCAGCTCACGACGGAGCCGCTCCTGCGCTTCTCGTGAGAGTTTGCAAGTCTGGCACTCACCCACCACTTTGCCGCTGTTCGCTGCCTCAAGAACGGAAATTAGGCCGCGTTCCTCCAAAATGCGCTGCATTCCCTTTGCTTGACCACATAGTTCGAAATCGGGATGGTCTGGTGGAAGATTGGATGGGAAAACCATCATCTGTGTGGTGCCACGTAGTTCAGGTTTCAGATTGTCCATCGGAATACAGGTATCGTGCATCCATTGTTGCTTTCCACCTGGTCTAACATTCATTTCCTTCACGTTTAAGGTGTCTTTTGCGAATGCGCCGTGCGCTGATGACTGATCAAAGACAAACTCAGCGACAGCATTGGGATACAGCCGCTCGAACACTGGTATTGTCCGTTTTACCTGAACAACAAACATGGTAAGTGTCTGTCCAATCAATGCCATGTCCATTACCTGTTCAACAAGCTTATCATTTGTCCAGAACCCATCATGGTTTTTCCTGGGGTAGATTATCTCTCGAGCATCAGTGCATCGCAGACGTTGACCTTCTGGTAGTGCCGAGTTGTCTTGCAGGTGGGATTCTGATAATGTGAGGAGCCCAATATGTTCAACAATGAAATCTGATACATGGATCACATGGCCCTGACCCTTTTTTCGCAGTGGCATTTTTCCATCACGGACGTAGACACGGCGTTGAAGATCGTTCGCTCAAATGATCATCTCATCATGGAAAACAGGAACATGAAGCTTCTCGCCTGGTCCCAGCAGTGGTTCAACAGGCTCGAGATCATCATCTGTGTAAGTACGTCGCAGCCTGTTCATCGGTTTAGTCGTACTCAATCATAGCATACTACAGATACGATACCATACCTGTCGTTCATGTCAAATTTTTGCAAGAACTCTTTGCGGTAGGTGATAACATCTTCTCGTTCATGGCCGTCGACATAAATTCCCTTTTTAACCTCTTTTAGCTCGTAACCAAGCTTTGCAAGCCAACGACGAGCGGTCGCTTCAGAGATCTTCTGTCCAGCGGTATCGAGTCCCAGTGACGGCATAATGACTTCATTCACTTGCTTCATTAGAAGCAATGGTGTAATCTAACAAACACTTGATGTGAGAAGGGACCATTGTAAGTTGAGTCGTAACTTAGCATCACTCACCTGACCATTTGCGAGGACTGTCAGGTACCGTCTAACAGCCGCTGCAATTCGCTCGTTATTCAACAATGATGGGTGAGCATGGTGCTTGCTCTTGCTAACTAGGGGCAAGGTTCGGAATCGAGCAACATATCTGTAGAGGGCACGGATCTTGCGTGCCATGTATGGACCCTTGCCAACAGAAACTGCAACGGTATGACTTGCTTTGTACATTGGGGCTTTGATCCTTGGATTTCGCTGATATTTTTCCCATAGCTCAATGAATTGCTTGAGCGAGTTGAGGTAAAATAGAGGGGTGAATGATTTGAACTTCTTCGCATTGATAATAAGTGTTTTGACTGTTTCAAGCACAGGGCCTGAGTTGGGAGCATTGTCGTCGTCAGAAACTGTGTCCAGGAAGGATGCTACTGAGGGTTCGGATGAGGTGTTGCTCTCGACAGTTGAGTGGCTGGTGTTACGATTGGACTCTGAGTCATTTGACTCCTCTTGCCGCTTGTCTGTGGATGTGACCGGCTCAACAGTAATGACTGCAGACCCTGGCGAAGCGGTAGGTGCACTGGTGGACAGACTCACCTCATGATGCTGAAGTATGGGTGCTTCAACAGATGATTGAAGAGGTGCAAAGAAGGATGTGATCTTCTTGTTATTCTGTGCACCTTGTTGTAATTCCCTCTCACGAAGGTATGTTCTTGTTCGTCCTGTCCCAGTATATGATGGCATTGAGTGCTTTGGTAGTTTTGCAGGTTTTTGCCCCATCGAAAAGACCTCCTAAACTACTGTTAGAGCCAATGTCCTAGTAAGCAGTAGACTTACATACCGAGCTTATGATATCTGCCCAAAACTTATGTGCTGATACTGCTGCATGGCGGGCACAATTTTCAACATAGTCAGAAGTCTCCTCACCCTCGAACTCGACAAAGTCTTGATCAATTTTCCTTTTACCGGTATAAACAATGTCTTCATCTAACTCCCCGACACTCTGAACACTGGATCCATCACTGTCCGTTGACTCCTCATCTATTTCAGAGTCATCCATGAGGTTGAATGACATGTCTGTGACCGAGTGAGTGTTGGAATCAGCTTCATTGGAGTCTGAGGTGGCATCTAGTTGATAGTCAGGGTCAATGGCAATCTCCAGGAGGTCTTCAATGAAACCACTGTTGAATACTTTGGCTCCAGAGGCTCTCTGATGCTTCGCCTGCTTTTGCCTTTTTGTTGGACGGGTCATGTTTATGGGTGGAGTCAATAATATGTTTTCCTCCACAAAAGTGAACGATTACATAATCAGGGGCTATTTTCAAAAATGCAGATTTACGCTATTTAGACCTATGTTTCCTATCAAAATCTTTATTTGAATGTGTTTCAACCAAAAATGAACCCAGCCGAGAGGTGTCGCGTCTTAGTGGGAGACACTGTATGTACACATTGAAAGTACTATGTCCTCGACTCCATCTTCTCCCGAGCTTCCCCTCCTCACCCCGTCCTACATCTTAGCCTTCCAATTCTCGTCCTGGTACCCGTCATTTGCCCGCGTTTCGCCCAGATCGACGATACTCAGACCGTTGGACGAGCCGTTCATAAACTACCTTGAGTCCGATGGCATACTCGTGCCAGATGGTTCAGAAGACGTGTCAGTAGATCTTCTGTCGAGGACCACAGCGGTATCCTTGAGCCTCATGATATGACAGGCCTGCAGAAAGCACACTTGAGGACGAGGACGAAAGCGACGCATCCGGGGATGAAGAAGTAGAAACCGACACTGTCCATTTCTCCTTTCCAGAGCTCGACGAGAGTATACGACGTGCTATTAGAGAATACGGCGCCGTCTTTCCCAAGTTGAACTTTTCATCGCCCAAGGCACGTAACAAAACGCGTAGCGGGTTCGTATCCTAACTTTTACATCTGTCGTGCGACAGGACGCATCGTGGATCTTACCGGCATCCTCCCCGCTCAAATGCACGTCTCCGGTCGACGTATATCTCTTGCTCAAATCTTCGGATTTCATTACGCATGATCTCAGCGTCGAGCGTGTGTTTGAGGAGTGCAGCTCGAGTAATAATAGTGATGCGTCCCCGTCGTTGCAGCCCCACGGGTATGAGCTAGAGCTTGTACTTCGGAAATGGTATCCCGTCGATCAAAGTCGTGAGGTCCGGTGCTTCGTTCGGAATGACAAGCTCCTGGGTTCGTCAAAACGCTCTCTATCTGAAACGTAGTCCAGTTTTACCTACACCTGCTCGATCGTGACAGGCATATCGCAACGAGACACCAACTTTTACGATTTCATGTCAGACCCTGAAACGCAAAACACCATCAAAACCACCGTGCGCCGGTTCTGGGAAGAGCACGTCAGGCCAAAGTGGACGTTTACTCAGGCTGATTGTACGTTCATGTCCAAGTCCCTTTCAGCATAGAATGACCAACTTTTTTTTTTTTTTTTTTTTTTCTTTTTTTTTTTGATATGACCGTAGATGTTTTCGACTTACTTCTCACGCGCGACCTCTCGCGTGGACACATACTCGATTTTAACCCTTACGCACGGCGTACAGACCCACTCCTCTTCACGTACGAAGATCTCTACATTCTTCTCGCCAAGGCGAACACATTAGGAGAAACAGCGGACGCGGACACGGCGAATGGATACGGGACATTACCCGAACTCAGAGTTGTCGATTCTCCGCTTCACCCAGCCGCGACGCGTAACGCGCCCACGCACCAGCATAACATGGTACCGATAGAAGCGCTGAGTTTGAGTGAAGGACGTGACATTGGTGAGTTTCGTGAAATATGGAAGGACGAGGTGAAGAGGGCTATGCAGGAGGATGATGAGTAGGTAAGGTTGACTCGAGAAAATTATTTGGTTTGAGACAAATCCTTATCAGTGCCCTCTTGATACTGGGTAGTGAAACGCTCACCAAAGGTATCAGTTCGCCACTTGCAACTAAGGAATTGGGTTCATCCTCTCTGGTAACCTGCGACGTGCTCCGTAGCTCTCACGTGAAACTGAGCTCTCTCAACACTCCGGTCACTTACTTTATTCAGCTGGAAATTCAGACCACTAACAGTGGATCCCATCCAATATATACTCCGTACACTTCCAAAAGTACCAGTTCGTTACAACTTGGCAACGGGCTTGATCCTCCGTTTCATACCCTCAATAATCTCTTCAGCCTCTTTCTCGATCCTTCTCAATAGCTCCTCACAGGTGGGCACGTCCTTGATGAGCCCCAACACGATACCCGCGCTCCAAATTCCATAATCAGGATCACCCTTCTCATATACAACCTTGCCCCTCGCACCCGACACCAAATCCCGCAGTTCGCTGAACTGCGCGCCACCTGGCCTCCGCTCCAGCGCTACGACTTGTTTTGAAACTGCATTTTTGAAGACGCGAGCGGTATTATCGAGTGTGCGAAAGATGTGGATAGTATCTTGTTCGGTAGATGCGACTATCTTGTCTTTGATATTCTGATGGATGGGACTGGGAAAGGATCAATACCCAACGAACTGCATTAGATGTGGAACAACTTGCCTCTCAACTGTGCACATGAAACGTGTACCTAATGGATTCGATATCAGCCATCTGGGAGCGACCGAAATACGTTCAAAATTACCCATGTTTACACCCTGATGAAACACGGATTGTATCAGGTTACCGTTCATGATTCCCACTACAACACATCTCACTTACCGCTGCACCTAGAGCGATAGCAGCCGCCAAGCCGCGACCATCCGCAAAACCTCCAGAGGCGATGTATGGTATCTTGAGCTCTTGAGCTGCCCTCGCTAGCTGTCAAAAAAAATGACGAGGCCGGAAGGATGAATACTCCGATGCATCAGACTCGGAGTCTTTGAGATGCTCACCAGTACAATCCCACCGATATCTTCTTCTCCTGGGTGGCCGGCACCTTTTCGCATGTGAGATCATGATGACCGTTGAATGGGTGAGACGCTGCTAAGCTCGAAACGTACACTCGAATCCGTCGATGCTCAGGACGTCAACGCCCATCCGTTCCGCAGACTATGATTCAAGTTCTAGCTAGTTCCAGGTGAACGAGAACGAATGGGACAAGCCGCTCGCACCTTTGCATGTCTAATCGTCGCGCACTTGTGTATCACAATACATCCACTCGACTTGAAGAATTTGATGAGCTTTATGGCTGTGTATATCAGCACAGTATCATCACGACGGGCATTGTAAGAGAACGTAAGCTATGACCGCGATCGCCCATGAATTAGACTAAAACCTACGGTTATTTCCAGCAGTCTCAAAGATCCTGACGCCCTCCTCCACCGCAGCACGCGCATAGCCCTCATAATCCGGTGGGTTTATGGTTGGCAAGAGCGTGATGTTGACGCCAAAAGGTTTCTGAGTGGCCGCTCTCGTTTCACGGATGGCGACACGTAGAGCGTCAGGGCTGGGTTGGGTAAGAGCGGTCAAGATACCTAAATGCCCGATAGATTGTCAGAACGCGGGGATGATGGGGTTCGCTGAGAGTTGGTACTTGCCAAGGCCGCCTGCGTTAGAGACTGCAGCGGGCAGTGGGGGTTTACCGACCCTGGCCGTCGACGGGTGCCAAATTGAGTACATCCTTGTGTACACCTAGAATCATGGAAGAGACTGTACCATTGCATTCCACCTTGGACAACAGGACTAGTGCAATGGCTGGTCAGGACGATGAGTTGACCGACTAGATACATCACGTACACCCGTATCCCCAGGAGTTCTGTTAAGACCGTGTTTAACATACCGTATTAGCGCAGCTCGAAGATGTGGGCTGTGGACGTTGTTGGCCGTAGACGTGGAGGTTCCGTTCCAAGGGAAATCAAAAGTACGCTAGTGCTAAGGTGCTAAGGACATCAGGGCGTCTAGTAGTAGGCAGCTCAGTGGTCTCATGTGATTCTCGCCAATTGTTTTAGAGACTTTTACAGATTCGGCTCGGGTACAAATTGCTACGAGGAGAAAGACGTAAAAAGGTACATATGGAGACAACGGGTACTCTAACTGTTCAAGAAAGTGGAGCTTTGGTATATGCACCAAGAGCCTGGCAGATCGGCAACAGGTGCTTTCGGAGACGGTTTATTTCTGACCTATATCCCTGTGAAACGGGTTAGTCGAGAGAAGCTAAGCTTCTGCATAAAACGAACCTGATGAGCCACAGACTGACCGTCCTTGATATAGATAATGAGAATGTCGTGCTCTCGTTGTAGCTGTTGATTATAGTCAGATATGATTGACCCATTCCACTGTCCAACGTACGACCAACCTCTTTGAAAATGTCTTCAAAGATAACCAGTTCATTGCAGAATGAACGCAGGTCATGCGACACATCATCAACCTGGGTACGTAGCATCGCCAATTGGCTACGTTTTAATTCCGGCTTGGGCCGCCGAGCAGCCATCGTTGGGCTGACACCGGGCTGTCCAGACCAGGACCTCACGAGTCGCCGGTAAAGAGAGGCAAACGTCTCCTCAGCACGTTGTTCAGCCTTTAAGAGATAGGCCCTGCCAATTAGACGAGGTCAGAAGCACACACGCGCATGTGTAAGCCTTACGTTGGATCAGTAAGCGTCAAGGTCCCAAAAGCAACTTGCGTCGACAGACCAGTAGACGGTTGTCGTGAACTAGCATGAAGAGGTACCTCAGGGCCGTGACGACGTACAGAGCGCCTTCTCCTGACCACGGAACTAAATTACGAGCGTAGTTGCACCATGATCTAGAATATTTGAGTGACTGTACCTTGACTCCCCACGACCAGTGTTCCCCACATTTGCGCTCGACATTCTTTCTTCATAATCCATTATAGCGGTGAGCTCATTGACATTTCGAATAACCATCCGAGAAAAGATGTCAAAATCCGCAACAAGAGAGCCAATACTTCGTTGCTTGACAGTTACCAGCTGGGCTTGTTGGGGCATCACCTATCAAAATATAGGGTCATGCAGATACGATCATGGTGGAGTGCATACTTTATACATAGCGACCAACTCATCAATCCTGACTTGTGCTTCGACATCTGGCTCCGAGAGAACATCGAGAACATTCTCATTGAATTCTGCATTTGACCAAACGTCAACATCTCAACCCACGGAATACTGTTCCTACCTTTCACGGCTCCGCGTGCAATGCCAGCGCTCTCCCTGCATCCCCATAGCTGCATAGTGAAACCCTGGGAAGGCGTTTACCACGGGTGTTTTCTACACAGCACTATGTATCAGCACGAACCTGACGCAGTTCCAACGCCAGAGCTTGCAATTGGCCAATTTGGTTTCCATGGTCTGTTTTCAACAAAAGTCTATGGATCTCTCGCAAACGTGATTCGAGAGATGCCCCGTCTGCAATCAGGCCTTGAATTTGCGCGACCGTTTGTTGAGAGTTCGAAAATGGTCGGGCGTAATCGTCAGCGGTGCTAATCAAGCATCAAACCACTGTTTTCGGCAAGACAGAAAGAGACTGACCGTACACCAGGATCCACTATTGCCGAGTACAGTGGGGGACTTTCGTCGGACTCTGACATGGCACTCCGTAGGAAGAGGAGGTGGGGCTGGCTGCCCTGCTTGCACATGAGTAAAAATCATTGGGGTACTTGCAGGGTAGGGTCCCATGAATTAGAACCCCTTCTCGCGACTGCCGCATGTGTGCGTGCGGTGGCCATTGTTCGGCCTGGAACTGGTGTGAATTCGGGGATCCAGGCTGCCTGTTGCTCTGATGAAGCCGTAATAATGGACATGGGCGTATCTGTGAAGTAGTCATCGAATTACCAGTGATAGTAATCTTCAAGGTTTTTCCTAACCCGTTCAGGGTTATAGCAAAGGGTCCTAACAAGTCCTCCCTATGGTGCTTGCTGGTGACTCTGGGGAAGACACTTTGATTTGATTCTTTTCAATGTCCTGCACGCCAACAGCTTGTGAGCGCTATTAATTTACAAAGTTACAGGCTACTTATGTGGGCGTGGTAGGGCGTGGTGTTGGTGTGTGTGCAAGGAAGACTGCTGACCTGAACTACCCAGATCAGTGCTTCCAACATCTGAGATTCGATTCGTGATGGCCGTTCAGGTGCTCAAATGTGCCAGCAGGTATATATTATCAGTTCGGAACTCTAATCGACCGCTCGACCTAGCATGGAGGCCTTACAGCGAGTAATGGCGACTGCCGCGATATTGCAGCGAGTGGACGAACTGCACTCGTTGAACATTCTTCCTCGCTCGTTGAGTGCTGGTGGAATTGCCGCAACTGCCAAGCAAGACAGCAAAAGCCTCTTACGGGACCTCACTAACACTGCTCGTGATCCAGAAACAACCGCCCTACTTCAAGAAATCGAGAGTCTTTCCGGTGCAGCGCTCGTCGTCGATAAATCCTTTTACGAGGTCACTAGGAGGCTCACTAGCATAACCAACAAACAACAGAGAGGCGACGAGCTCTCATCTACCTGCTCTGGCCTGTTGTCTCGATGGACCAAACACCACCAGGTGAGCTCCATGAGCTGGGGGGTCGAATGGGTATTGATCAGTGATCAGGACTATAAAGATCTCCTGTGGCAGTCACGAGAAGCTGCGGCAAAAGCCCGAGGCATTGTTGATGGTGAGTCGCTCTGATTTCTTTGTCCTCTGGCCAGTCGGCCAAATACCGGGTACAAGAATTTCGGACACATGTACTGCCCTCTTTGTGCGATGATACCAACACCGTGGTGGAGAAGCAAAACATAATCCGCCGCCAAGAGAAGGTGAGTATGTCGCGTTGGAGTGGGACGTCATTCGTTCACGCGCTTCGGCCAGGCGATAGAAAACAATGCGCTTGAATCGCAGAGACAATCGCAAGCTTGTAGGCAGTTGATCGACATTTTTCTTTGATATCTCTGAATGATGGCGCCGCAGTTAGAGACTTCAGTGAAGCTCTCAATACCTATGTGTTCGACTTCTCTGAAGTGGTGGAATCTTTCGATCTGGGCGAACAGAACGAAAAGATCCGTTCCCTCAATGAAAGACTCCGTCCTGCGAAAGTCGAATTGGACGCGTAAGTGCTCCATGTGTTATTCGCATGATAAGGCTGACAATCGAACAGAATCAACCGTGAAGTGAGCCATTTCTTTACGCCATTATTGTCCTTGCGTGTCAACTTGCGTACCTTACATTCAGGTCAAAAGACTGGTACTTGCATTGGCCGGGAAACTTGTCATAACCGGGATTGCGGTTTGGTTGGCCACCATGGCTCCGCAGTGGTGGGCAACCGTCATCGCTGAGTCTGCGGCAAGTCTGCACCTACTTACCTACAACATCAACTTAATAGCGGTCCACAGGTTGCAGGGACTGATCCATTCGGCGTGAGGTCGTCAGGAGCCTTGCTCTTGCAAACGGTAATGGAACGCCAAGGTAAGTTCCCTAGCTCCCTACTCTTGGCGCAGGTTGATATTAAACTCTTCCACAGCGGTGGCGAACATTTACAATTCAATCAAACTTGAGCAGGACAAGGAACAGGCGAAACTGAACCAAATGTCACAACTGGAGGCGACTCTTGATAATTCCAGACCGGTGGTCGAAGAAATGTGCGCGAAGCTGGGCGTTCTTGTTTCGGTGTGGAGCTTTGTACGTCCGTGTTTGACTCGGGTGTGATAAGAGACTAAAAATTCTGGGTGCAGATGACTGCCGACCTGCGTGAGATCCAGCACGCATTAAGTTATACCACGAACAATGCCACAATGTCGGTCAGTAATGGCACCCGTTGCAAAATGTGATCACCTACTTATGTCATCTTCGGGAATTCCAGCCCGACTTTGTGCACCGCATTGAAAGGCTGAAGAAGCTGTATGGGTACCTCAGCCAGGCGCTGCGTCATTACCAGGTCGTAACGCACCTCTAGCTCGGAAAAGATCCAAATGCTCGGTTTGCTTTGCAGGCAAAGTTGGAGGATATGCGCTGATATTTAGCAATGCCTGCTCGACTTTTACCTTCGTTGGTACCAGGCTCCTCATATTCTTGATAAATTGAAAGGGACTAGTTGCAGACCACGACACGCATACTAGTAGCTGATCCCCATGTATCCCTTTCTCCGTCTCTCGCATGCTCTGCTATCATCATAGGGTTGAGGGTACCTGGGGGGGGTGATACAATGAGGTCTCAGCGGATCTCAAACATCGTGATATTGCTCAAACGACATTATTAGGGTGTGTCGTAAAATTCATAAACTGAAATGAAGTTGTGACTCACTTCAATGTACTCAAGTATTTGCCACCTCTTCAATTCAATCCAAAGTACTAGGGAAGATCGGTCGTTCCCGTGTGGAAACTTCGTAAGGGCCTTGTCTTCTAGAAAGGTCTGAGTCTACACGCTACTGCCCGCAGGTTGACCGGCTTGTCTCCACCATAGGAAGGTTTGAGAATGATTGAACACGTAGGATCCACAGACCCACACCCGAACACGTTCCAGCCCGGTATATAGGCCCTGATGTCGACTCCTAACTATGGACAGCGGCGAACTTCTCAGTCCAGCGCAAGATGGAGGTGCTGCAGCAACCAGCGATGACTCTGCCAACGATATTCGACGGATTCCTGGCACGGGATGTTCTTTTGCCAATGAACAAATTCATGCAGTCGCTACTGTGTCATATGACCAGGGTGATAGACAGCTTCTGCAGCGCCTGACGAACAGTGCGCGGGATCTCTCGCACGAAAGAACCCTTTTCAAAGAGATCGAACGTCTTGCCGGGACTATACTCACCATCGACGTTTCGTTTTACGAAATCACAAGAGGGCTGCGTAGCTTAACTGGGAAAATCCGGGGAAACGACACCTTGTTGCCCGTGTGCTCTGTTCTATTGGGTCAGTGGAGTCAACATCATAAGGAGTGTTCCATCCAAGTAGGAAAGTCGAACAGGAAAAGATCTGACCGATGGATAGGAGTACAAGGACCTTTTGTGGAAGTCAAGAGAAATGCTCAAGGTGTCGTTGATGGTGAGCTTCGCTGGTTTCCTTGTTGTACTGTTGCTTAGAGGTCGGATACCAGAATTCCGTGTACATGTTTTGCCTTTTCTGCGTGACCACGCCATTCCTGTAGCAGAGAAGCAGAGAACGATCGCGCATCAAATCGAGGTACAAGTTTCGATGCAGGTAGTTAGATGACATGCACTTATATATGCTTTGTTTAGGTGGTAGATCGAAACGCTCTGAGGTCGCAGAAACAATCGCAGAACTGTGAGGCACCTTTGGACTTTTGCGTGTTGTGCTCATTACTGGGTAGTCAAAGACTTCAGTGAAGCTCTCAAGACTTATGTGGCAGAATTCTCTGACGAGGTGGAGTCGTTGGATCTTGATGATCAAAATGACAAGGTTCGCTCCCTGAATAAGGAACTCCGCCGCGCCAAGAATGCTATGGATGTGTAAGTGCTAGCGTTATGTAATGGATATGCAGCGACTGATAGTCGGGCAGTATCCAGAAAGAAGTAAGCTCATTATGCCTTGCTGCGGCGAATAATGCTTATGTGCTCAGATCCAAAAAGTGGCGCTGGCGCTGGCTGGGAATGTTGTAATTACCGGTGTTGCACTGTGGTTGGCTACAATGGCCCCCCGTTGGTGGTTCGTCGCCATTGGCACAGCCGGAGATACAGGAAGTATTCTTGACTGCTTGTATATGAACGTTAAATTGACTTGTGTCCGCAGTTCTTAGGCACTGACCCACTTGGTGCTAATTCCTCATGGAATATGCTTTGCGATGCACTGAAGAGACGTCAGAGTATGTCACCATGGCTCCCTGGCTGCTACTTGATAGAGCTTTTTTTCGCAGTGGCAACGTTCACTTACGAATCGGTCAAACTCGGGCGAGACAAGGAACAAACCAACCTCAACCAGATGACTCGACTCGTGATGACCCTCAACAAATCTGAATTGATCGTTCAGGAAATGTGTGAAAAGCTCTGCATCTTTGTTTCAGTGTGGAATTTCGTGTGTTTCAATGCTTTGCTCACGCGGCAATACACAGCTAAGGGTACTGTCGCATAGATAACCGCCGACCTGCGTCAGATTCAACATGGATTAGGTTATACTGTGACTAATTCCACGTCATCGGTAAGCAAGTTCCACTTACGACCTGCCAGACGAGACCTTATTTTCATGATCTGGGGACACCAGGTTGACTTTATGAACCGTATTGAAAGGCTGGAGACACTCTACGAATATCTAAGCAAGGCACTTCGTCATTATCAGGTCGTAACGCAAACATAGGGGCAGAACCTCCCATGGAAGACCGGGCGACGGACCTCCTTTACATTTGAAGCAGATAGTTGGGCATTGCCGACAAGAATTTTTCAGATCATTTGGCCTGTACTTTGGATTCGTTTCGATGTTTGATGAGACCGGGGACCGAGCGCCCCAAGTTCGCGCGAAATCAGCTACTGGATGGGTTCTCGTCTTTGTCGTTCAAGCTTCTGCATCATATTGGGCTGCCTCTTTGCTCCCTCTGGAACGCGCTGTACACTGCTATCCTATAAGGGAACAAATCCAACATCTTCTACACCACGCCTGCAACTTCTTGCGCTTATCAGCCGCATCCAATCGAATCACCAAGCACAAGTGGCCGTAAATATGATCGAGGCCACTGTTGTTACCGTACGCAATGTACTGCATAGAGATCCCCGGCACGGAAGTCAAGCGTATGACGGCAATGAGGCCGACTACACGATCTCGCTCGTAGACGTCAGAATTCACGTCAGACTCTGGTGAGTCTGCAGCACCATCAGTTTCCTGCGATCCCTCTACGTCTGCACCTTTATCAGGTTCCTGTGATGACCCTACAGCGTCCGAAGCCTTTGGCGAGTTTGCGCCATCTTCAGGTACGGTACTTTTGCGGTCAGGTTGTCTAGGGTCAAGCACGTGTATGGTTTGTGCATGATGCTGATGACCTCTGCTCTATCTTCGTCTATCATCCACGACACGACGTCCTCGATGTAGTCGCTGTCGTATTCCGGCGCTTTATCCATAATCATGTGGTATGGTGGAACATTATAGTAGACTTTCACGAACCAGTCGCATGGTCTGGCGAGGACTGTATCAGGCTCCTTCAAAAACGATTTCAACTTCGATGACGGAGCCTCTAGTTTGATCAGGCATTCACGCTGGAGGCCAAAACCTGAGTATCCTCCATTCGGAAGAGTGACGAGACAGTTATGAAGTTCAATGAGCGAGGCCGCGAAAAGTCGTTGCTGAGTGGGAGGTTTTGGTAGTGATTTTGAGACGCTCTATTCTGGGGACGCGAAATAGAGGTTGTATGTGAGCGTGACCCTGCAGCCAGACCGGACTGGAGCGACTTCGTGTTCGATGTCGCTGGAGAACGTGATGTAGCCGACGGAGAGTTCAGTTGCCTGCTTGAACTCTTCGGTGGAGCCGATAACCCATTCATGTTCTTCGTGCCTCCGAATTAGCTCTCCTCCGTGCGCGGTGGGGAACACGATGACAAGCGACCCAAACATTTTCTCGCCACGAGGCGTGTCTTTATGCGCCCAGCGAAATCCCTCCTTCTCTGCGCCATAATTGGAAAGGCTACGTGTGGGAGAAGATGAGGGAACTTACCGTATACATTGAGCTTGTACAGCTCAAATTCGACCTTGTGGCTTCCCACCAAAAGTTCATTGGTGATCCCGGTACGTGTCGAGCCGAAATGAGAGTGACTGAAGGTCGAGCTGCCTTCCTGTAGGTCTCATCTAACACATCTCGACCTTCCAAGCCGAACGTCGCAAGCTGACAGGCGCAGGTGAGGGATTTCAATTGAGCGCTGTTGGCTTTGGAGAGGTCAATTTGACTGCTGTTCACGAAGTGAACACGCGCTTACGAGGGCTCTGAGGTGCGAAAGAACGTACGCTACTCCGTCCCCATTGTTGTAGAAGAGAAAGAAGGATAGTGCAGGCACAGTACAGGTTCCTCTGCAATACGGGGTGCGGTTGGACAACGTTGCCTTGAACTTGGCTTTGTCCATTACTGATCAAGACGCAACTTTCGACACGCAAGCATCAGGAGCATTTGATTGAGACCATGATTGGTCTTATTTACCTACAACGAGGACGCGGTCGAAGATGGGGACAACCTGATGTCGGACGAGTCACTGAATCCAGGGTTCAAAGGGACGTCCACTGACTCATTCCAATTGGACAGAGCTATGCAATGAAGCAGTTGGGTCAGACAACGGAAATTATTTAAAGTCAAGCGTTGTACGTTACTTTGTGGACTGACATCGCATACACAGAAGGCAAGGTGAGTGAAGAGGTAACAAACCTAAAGTCATGATGTTCGAAGTGGAAACGAGTTTCCCTTTTCGCGCCAAAGCCTGAATGCCAATCAACTATGTGAAGATTACGATCTTGTTTTCCTAGACCGGTCATATCTCAACTACCTGTTGACAGTGGGTAAATACTATGCAGAAGGGCATCACAATGCTCGGACTCACAGATAACTAATTAGGAGTTGGATGAGCTTACAATCAGGGCTTTAAGTTTTCCTCGAGGTACGTCACAAACTTTGCTACCACTTTCTCTTCGCTCCAGTCCACAGAGCCTTTCTCTGTCGTACCAAGGGTAATTGCTTTCTTGTGCAACGTTACAAATTGGCGCTTCAGTCGTTGAAATTCGGAGAGAGTGATGCTTCGCGCGGGGAGGGTTATTCGTGGTTTGAGGGTGGGTGAAAGCATGAGGGTCAAGGGACCTCCAAGGGAGCCAGATCTAGCTTGCTCAGATACGAGCGCGGAGACGAGCGACGTCGCTGTGTGTTCGAGCGTGCGAAGCGCATCCGTCGGTGGTTTTGCGACCTACAATGGAATTCAGGAAGGCGCCGATAAAATATAACATGGGATACAGAGAAAAGTACGACAACTCACGGCTTGTGTCCCTGTATTTGGTGGCTTCACTCCGCCTTCTGTAACTGCACGCCATATGTCATCAGCAGGTATGTCTGCGTCTGTCCATGGAACGGTGAAGAGGGGCGAATCCCAGCGGACCATGGAGGAAGGCTCCTCGTATCGCCGGAGAAGATTTTCGAGCCTGAGAGGGATCATTAGTACAAGCGTCAAGAGGGTGAGCGCGAAATAATAAGTTACGTTTCTGGTGCATATCTACGACCGTCCTCTCGCGTACTATTCCATTCTTTACATTGTTCCGGTGGTGTGAGGACATATACCTACTTCTATCCCGGTTAGAAACACGCAGAGCACCAAAGTCGAAATGGAGCAGTCTATTTTGCAATCCACTCCCATCCGGAGGGTAAAGAAATATGAACAATAGGCTGTAGTAGGTACCCACCGTACAAATGCGAACCTTCATCTCCCGCGCGGCGCAATACATCTGATATCTGAAGCCCTTGATGTAATTGAGCGAATCGACGATGACGATGGTGCCGCTACCGAGGTGTCGCTGAATGGCGGTGAAGAGTGTTCCTCGTGCGGGTTTTTCGGATCGACTGTCTTTGCAGAGTAGTGGCCATTAGTCGCTGGTACATGCGACAAAGTGTGTGCACACCATTGTACGCTGCCCTGTCGATATTCAAGCTGTCATCGGAGAGGACTGTGACAGAAAGTGCCGGGCCAGTATAAGCAGGATCCACGAGTCGACGTTCAAGATGGTCTTTGATCTGAGCAGCCCGCCGCGATTTTCCAGAACAAGGATAGCCAGAGATCGTTACTAGAGCCATTTGGACAGCACACCAGGAAATGTAGAGTTGGTGTTAATTCGAACTTTTGGCCTACCTAGGGGAGACTAAGTTGGTGCTGTTGTCCGAAATCCAATGTGACTTCGAAAAATTGTGGCTGGCTCAATTTTCATTCTACCGATGAGGTTATGGTGCTGCACGCAAAAAGACTGTTTTCTTTTCTATTTGCATCGTTCATTCAGCGAAAGGCCTTGTACCATTCATCCAAGGTTGCATCCGACCATCCTCGAGAGAATACAGTCCCTGAAACTATATGGTGACCTATTCCAACCTCGATTGAAGTCTTGCGGGAAGACGACCGTCATGCAAGACACGCTGGACACGCTGGACGACTTCAGGGATACCTGACTGCAATATTGACGCAGCCAGGGACGCAGTCCCCAGTGATGTCCTGGTGAGTTGGCACATGGTAGTCTATGGTAGTTCGGGCTAATACTTCCTGGCGCTAGACTCGAAGCGAGTTTCGTCTTTCTCCCGCGGGTTCATGTTCCAAAGACACGGGGCTGCGTCCCTTGGCTGGGTACCCACTGGACTACTTGAAGCATCCCCCACTATAACTCTGTCCTGCCCTCGCATAGAGTGGCACCGAATCACCAGCAGCGGTCTCTGGCAGCCTGTTTCCACTAGGACCACGACGGATGGACTCTTTGCATGCAGTTCAATACCGAGCAAGGTACTTTGGCGTACATCGGCGGCCATATTTTCAATTGAACGGCTTAGTCAGTTTATGGTCTAGCTCCTATCAAATCGAAAGTATTTATGCACGAGTGGGTGTATCTCTTCCGTGTACGAGTTCTCCAGGTCCATCATGGTGCTCACGACATCCTCCCTCTTCCTGCAAACACTTGCGCAAGTCGGCATCACTCATGTCTTCGCTAACTGGGGCTCCGATCACCCCGCCATGCTAGAAGAACTAGAGAGACAACGAGTGATGATGGGAGATACTGCACTCAAGATCGTCCTGTCTCCAAATGAGATGGTCGCGCTTAGTGCAGCACACGGGTATGCGCAAACAACCGGAAGACCTGCAGCAGTTATTGTACACGTAGGAGTTGGGACACAGGTCAGCACTCAGTTCGTACTGGCATCATGCTTACCGGTAGATAACACCATGCGTCCTGATTCTGTCGCAGGCTCTAGCTGGAGCGGTCCACAACGCGGATAATGGAAGAGTTCCCGTTTTGATCTATGCAGGTTCTTCGCCCTTCACAATTGAAGGCGAACTCAAGGGATCACGGAACGAGTGGATTCAATGGATGCAAGGTGGGCGATATTAGATGCATAAATCCCGCTGTAACGTTTGCTTGGGGGGCAGACGTCCATGACCAACCAGCCATCGTTCGCCCGTATATGCGATATACAGCTCAAATCAATTCCCCAGTTGGCCTTCCTAACCTCGTTCGGCGGGCACTTCAAATGTGGGCTCCTCAGTTTCCATGGAAATAAGGTGTTCCTGACGCGATCCGTTAAGTGCAACTAGTGACCCGAAGGGACCCGTCTACCTTTGGGGACGAAGGGAGGTGATGGAACAAGAAATAGACCAATCATTGATGGAGGCGCATATCTCTCTCACGAAATGGCCATCTATTGAGCCTACTGCCCTTCCACTCTCAGGTCCAGCTTTTAATCAATCATCAGTTTCAGACTTGATACTGACTCATAAACAGCCGTGCAGCGAATTGCATCTGCGCTCCTGAGCGCCGATTCCCCTCTCCTCATCACCTCGCATGTTGGGCGCAATCACGCCGCAATCCCAGTGCTCGATAGTCTTTCTCGCATTCTCGCTCTCCCCGTGTTTGTTACCTGCCCATGGACCATCAATTTACCAACTTCACATCCTTTCCTCATCGGGATTTCCTACCTCGCCGCAGGTACACATACAACCCTCCTTAAATCTGCTGACATTGTCCTTGTCATTGACGCTGAGCTCGCCTGGATCCCGATGAACAAAGACGCTAATGGTGACTACGAGCGTCCCAATGACAGAGCTCAGGTATTTGTTATTGACAGTGGGGACCCTTTGAAGACTAGGATTGGCATGCATCACGACGAGGCTGACCTTGTGTGCCGTGCGGATGCGGCCATTGCCCTGTCGCAGATCAGGGAGGCAGTTGGCGATAAAACTGCGTTCGGACTGACAGAGCGTGCAGAACGAATTCAAATCATACACGAGACATGGGTTGCGCAGCTGCGTGACGCAGAACGGTTTCCTACCTTGCCATTGCCCTCCGTCCAGAAAGACCCCACATACACGACCCCGCAAATTGTCGCGGCCCTTCGAACTACAATTCAGGCGCGCGGTATCTCTCGGGAGAGTACTCTCATCCTCAATGAGAGTATATCCAACTACCCCCTTGTATGGTCGCACATGCAGCCAGAGGTGCCCGGAGAGATAATTGGCTGCGGTGGAACCTTCCTGGGTTGGGCACTCGGCGCTGGCATAGGCAGCGTTCTGGGCAGGCGTGAAGCACAGAAGGGCACGGGCTATGAGTTGGTAGCGTCAATCGTCGGCGACGGAACATTTCTTTTCTGCGCTCCCTCCAGCGCATTCTGGATGGCTATGCGTTATCAAACAGTACGTTTGCTTTGCACAATGCTGATGCATGACCGTTCCCCTCACCCAAGTATTTCGCATTTTGTTTAGCCATTCCTTACCGTCGTTCTTAACAACGGCGGTTGGAAATCACCAAAGCTTTCTATGCTTTGTGTTCACCCACACGGCTATGGTTCTTCTGCTGGTGGTGACGAGCTGACCGTAGGCTTCGGGTCAAAGGTACCAGATTACGTGCAGATTGCAGTGGCTGCATCTGGTGGGTGGGCATGGGGAAAGAAAGTTAGTGCAAAGGATGCGAAGGATGGTAAAGTGCACGAGTTACTCCAAGAAACTATGACGGAGGCCGTGAAGGTCGTTGTTGAAGAACGACGATGCGCGGTGGTCGAGTGTGTGCTGGAGAATATTTGACTTTTACCAATTCATCCTCGGCGTCTATTCGTTTCATTTAGCGCAGCTAGACCTGAAATGTTCATGAACTTCACAAAACGTAGCTCATCATGAATGATGAGACTTCTCCTCAGCCGAGCCTCGAAGCATCGTTGCTCGAAGTGTGCATGCACGATTGCGAATCATACGTAAACTCGTGTGGACGCCGGTCTTGACAACTTCGACGAGTTTCGCTAGCACACACTTTGAAGCTCTGTCGTCGTGGACAGCGTCCTGACGGTACATATTAACCATGCCAGTGTTCTCTTGGATACCTGAGGCTATGATCCTAGTGAGACCCTAATCACCGATACGTCGGCTCAGGTAGGACCCCGACGGCTCGCGCAGTCCACGACTACGTTCCGCTTTCTCATTCAAACTACAAGACGTTCTTCAACGCCGAGTCTGTGCACGCTACGATGGCAGATCCAACCAAATCCGAGTCAGAACAAGTGTTCAAAGTGCTCAGAGCACAGAAAGGAAACAAGGTACGCTAGACGCTCGCTCTATCGGAAGCCTTGTCTTGAACCGCAATCCACAGATGTGTTTCGACTGTCAAGCTCGGAATCCTACCTGGTCAAGCGTCACTTTCGGCGTCTACATATGTCTGGACTGTTCTAGTGCTCACCGCAACATGGGCGTACACATCAGTTTTGTACGGTGAGCAAATCAGTCTTCATATTCCATTTAGCCTCACCGCCGTACTTGTAAAGATCGACCAACTTGGATAGCTGGCAATTAAACCAACTTCGTACTATGAAAGTCGGAGGGAACGCGTCTGCAACAGAGTTCTTCACCCGTCACGGCGGTTCTGCCCTCCTGAGTGACACTGACTTGAAGAAGAAATATTCCAGTCGGACGGCAGACTTGTACAAGGAAGAGCTTGCAAGGCGGGTGAAGGAAGACACCATCAAGTATGTTCTTTATAAGTGTTTTGAAGGGCTCACGACCTAACATTGCGATAGATTTCCCACTCGAGTCGTCGTCGATGGCACGGATGTAGCCCCAAACCCCTCTTCCGACTCACAGGCCGACGATGACTTCTTCTCTTCCTGGGACAAACCTGCTCCTGGCAAGTCTTCTCCGGCTCTTCCGTCTACTGCAGCGTCCCCGCCTCCAACGATCGGCCGATCTGCCCCTGCAGCTCCACGCACGGTAACGTCAAGTTCACTGCGATCAAATACTTCTTCCACTACGGCTGGTGGTTCCAAACTGGGTGCTTCACGTCTCAACTCTTCGAGTTCTGTGGCGAGCGCATCCGCCGCCTCAGCCACCGCACCCAAGAAGTCAAAACTTGGAGGTCTGGGTGCTAAGAAAGCCGCCACGCCCATTGATTTCGCTGAAGCGGAAAGAAAGGCAGCAGATGAGGCTGAACGGATCAAGCAGCTTGGTTATGATAGACAACGCGAGGAGGAAGAGGAGCGTGCGCGACAAGAGGCTGAGACGGCCGTGCAGCTTCAAGCGAAAGTCAAGGCCGCGGACACCAGCGTAAAGGCAGCCCCAGTTACCGCTGGGAGGGTCGACCTCCAAAAGGGAAACAGCCAGGATCTGGAGAGATTAGGAATGGGTTTCCGGAAGTTGGGCTTTGGCGCGGTTCCCGCGGCCTCACCAACGACATCTAGTGCCAGATCCACGTTCGTTGTCTATATTGCATGTGTTAAACCCGTTTTTAAACCTTGTCCGTTTTAGCCCATCTGTTGATGATGCGCCAACTACCGCCCGCGACAAGTTTGGAGGTCAGAAGGCGATATCGTCCGATATGTTCTTCGGAAGGAATGACTATGATCCTGCTTTCCTTTCCGAGTCCAGAACCCGACTACAAAACTTCCAAGGTGCAACGTCCATCTCATCAAATCAATACTTTGGACGTGAAGAAGAAGACGAGTTGGAGCGTGCTGGTTCTGAGGGTGGACTTTTGGGCGACGGTAGTCTTGCTAATCTAGAGGTCGCCGCCAGGGATGCCATCTCCAGGGTGATGGCAAATCCTGACGTGCAAAACGTCGGTGAAAGTATTAGAACGGGTGCCTTGAAGGTAAGTCTGGTGTTCACATCGAAATCGCACGTGCATACTCACATTACCACGAAGCTCTCTGATTATCTAGCTCAGATGTCTCAGCACTGAGTTTTGAGCTTTTACTTTATATCACAAGACTTTTGGCATGTTTGTATATTCAGATCGTGAAAACATTGGAGTGTTTCCTGGTTGCCAAACATGAATCCAGATAGCCGTGTCGGTAATATCCGAGCGGTTGTTTGGCAGCACCCTCTGAAACAAACAACCCGATTTGAGTGACTTTGTCCGGAGTCCGCTGTCCACGCCGTTCACGCTCGATGCCACCATGATCAGGTTTATACTCGTGCAGGTGAGTAGAAGGCAACGTGCTTGAACAGAGGAACAGACGGTGCATGCAGAACAGGCAAGGTAAAACGCGACTGTCGAAATGGTACGTTCCGTACGACGACGACGAGAAGGTAAGACCGGCTTCAGCTCGGGTCTTACGACCTCCATACGGAAAATTTCCAGGTTCGCCTTCGAGGAGAAGTACACAGGCTGGTAGCTCCTCGTGATCAGAAGTATCAGTCGAATTTTGTGGAGGTCAGTTTCTCAAGACATTCTCTAGTCGCAGCCCTCTCATGTGTTGGAATCACAGTTTAAGAATCACAAGATAGTATACCGCCGTTACGCTGGCCTCTTCTTTTGTGTCTGTGTCGACGCCAACGATAATGAACTTGCTTACTTGGAGGCTATCCATCTCTTTGTGGAGATTCTTGGTAATTCCTTCGTACTCGTCGATGCATGAGCCTTCTTACGTGGTCTCTCCAGATTCCTTCTTCGACAACGTATGCGAGTTGGATCTTGTTTTTAATTTCTACAAGGTCTGGCGAGCATCCATCGTCATCCAGCTGATCGTCACTCACACAAGGAAACCAGGTGTACGCCATTTTGGATGAGATATTCTTAGCTGGTGAAATTGAGGAAACGAGCAAGGACGTCGTCTTGGCGAGACTGGAGGAGTTGGAGAAACTGGAGTGATGATTGTACACGTAAGACGCTGCGGTATTTCTCTTCTTCCAGTAATATCGTCTTGCAGGTTTTTTCTGTAGCAGGGTGCAATATCAGGGACATTGTTTCGTGGGTTTATAAGGAGGCTTTTACCTGATATGTTTCGTCTGTTCTGCGTGACTATTTCTGACGCTGTAGTTGTGCTGTGGACTCATTCCCGACGACGGCACTCACGATCTCTGTGACCACTCGGTTCACCCATACACGACACCAACCTTCACCGGGACCCCACTCGCCCCCACCTTACAACCAAGACAACAGCGAGTGCGATTTTCGCCGTCCTTGTTGATATGTTCATTGATGGCACACTTGCATGTTCTTACTTACCCATTCAAATACTGCCCCGATGATTCGCCAAGTCGCCCACCGCACAAGTCACAGACGAGGCCAAACCTGTTATTTACTGACCGGACTTGGGTTTAGGCTCTTCTGTGTGCTACCCCACACGCTCACCCTCACATCCGTCCCGTTGCGTGCACTCGCATGTGCCTAAATGACAGTGCGTGTCGGCAACAAGGGTCGGCAGAGCGTGCTGCGAGTATCACGAAGGGGGTGCAGTGGGTAGGTGATGGGCAGTAACGAAGCGGGTTGACCAAGGGGCCTCCCTGAAGCACGGCACCCATACCCGTCCACTGAGCGACCTGCGTGGTGGTGCACGAGTACTGGGCCCGACACCTTGCCTGTACCATGCTCTAATGAGGGGAAATATCTGTATACGAGCTCTTTTTTGGGCAGTCCGACCAAACCTGGTGGGGTATAGGACTATGGCACCCTGCCGCACTAAAAGTCCACCAACATGGCTCTGCTGACACCTTCTCCGCCAGCCTACCCAGACATCTCCAACGTATCATCTTTTGTCTGTGATGGAGTCTCTTTTTGGCTGTGATCATCGCAGGTCGACGTGGACCGTTCAGGAGTTCTGTGAAGAGCTACACCGGGCGCGATTATAATCCTCACAATATGGCGTACTTAAAAGTCTACCACTACAAGCGTCTTTATCAAGGCTATCAACACGAATACCTCATCCTGGACGTTGTCCCTTTAATCCCGGGCACCAACCTGGACAATGCATCTACCCAACCTTCTCGACGTATTTTAGATCATCGCGCTCATCTCTCTTTCATCCTCTCAATACAACATCTTGACCTCACAATGGTACTGGCTAGCTCGAGCGACCTACGACGTTCTCCGATATAGCTACATCCCAGTTGTCGAGGATACAGGGCTTCAATTCTGGAAGAGAGCAAGGTTTCCTGTATCTCCAACTCCTGACACCTACTCCACCTCCAGTCCTTCTCTCATTCTGTGGTCGCCAGAAGAGGTGGAGTGACCGTGCTAGGGGGTCAAGGGGGTAGGACTTGGGCGGGGGAGGAACATGAGCACACCTTTTCATTGTGGAAAGAGTTGACTCAAGGCATATAAACGTGTATTTTTTCTTTTTTTCATTGACTCGTCATCTCTTTACTTTTTACCTTCTAGGAAGAAGGACAAGCAGCTGCAAGGATGATCATGAGACGAAAGCTAATGACTAGACAGCACCGTAACAAAGTGGTGGAGGCATATAAATGAATGGAAGATAAATGGGCGGGCTGCGTGTGAGATTGGTGGATTCGAGCAGGTGATGCATGCATCAGGTAGACTGAGGTAGAGTCGCGGTCGACGAGGGAGGGTGGACTCGTGCACCTGCAAGTCAAGAAGGAAAAGAGCGACTCGGAGAACACTGCTGGTTGGACTCTGGAGGGTTGGTGTAGTTGAAGCGAGGGCAAAACTTTTTCGGCATAGCCAGGGTTCTGCAAACTGCCATGACATCAAAAGTCCGCGAGCCCGTAAGCTAATAAATCGCTCACTGCTCGAAAATACAACACTCAAGTTCTTCAGCTTTCGGTGTTCTGGAAAACGCGCGGTACTTGAATCGCGAGCTCTGCGCAGGCTTGAGAATTTGAATAGTTGAACGACTTCCCCCCGCATTGGCTTCATTCACTAGGGTGAGAGGACAGTGTCCTGCTTGGCGTGCTGATGTCCATTCTGTCAGGCATCTTCGGTGTAGGGGCTCCTGCGGTGACTTTTCTCCAAGGCATTGAAGTGGGTGTTTCTGATTGGGGAAACCCAGCAGGAGGACGAGCGATTGCCAATGAGCTGCGATGTCGTCCGCTGATCAGGTCATTTATGAGCGAATCTGCTATGCTCAGGGTATAAGCACTCCAGACACTTCGCAATATGAAGTCTATGACAGCGGTGCGTTGTCATCGGTCCTTGAACAGGTTGTCGCGCTACTACGGACCGCAGCTGCACATAGTCCTTCGTTCACCAAACAATCATTCCTGTACTACATGAAGGGTTCGTCATCTCCGCCGATAGCGGCTCCTTGCCGTATGTATCCAAGGCAAACCAAAACGTGTTGTGTCCGCCGTTTCATTATATATGGGGCACACTCTCAAACCGAACACGTTCTCCCCGTCTATTAAAGGGCTAATACACGAATCAAGGGCTGTCCGACGCCGCGGAGCGCGCGCACTTGACTCACGCTGAAATTAAACTTAAGCTTGTTGTCGCCGTAAGTAACGTATTACAACTTTATTTTGCCAACCGGAGAACCTGGCATGGTGACCATGCATCCGTCGAATTCACAATGGCAGTGACTGACCGTCTGATGCGGTTACAAGTGGTACGTCTAGGGCTCATCTCCTTCCGCCTGCGTTACTTTTTGATCACCTACTTGGGTCTCGTCATGTCTGGCTTCAAATGATTATCCGTGCCATCCTAAGACGCAGTGTGTGGGCATATCTGAGGTAGAGTACGTCCCAGCACCTGAGCTTTCACCACAACGCGTTATTCATATCCGACAAAACAGCTCTGTACCCTACACTCGTTGACCCTGAGTTCTTGGCTGCTTTGCGCTTGGTGGCTCGGCCACGAATACACACACCCCCTTATTCACCGTGACATGCCTTGCAAGGCCGTGCAGATAAGCAGCGGGGGTTGATCTGCGCGAGGTTTTGGTACAACAAGTCCCTGAGGTGATATGATGGCATCAAGAGGGATTTATGCCACTGAACGGGGTACGTTTGATTGCGGACAAATCAGCCATTAGCTCATCCCGGCCATGCAATGGAACAGGTAGTCGCGAGATGTAGTAATGGACCAGAAGATCCAGATATTTGCAGGGTGAAAATGTTGATAGGTCGGACATACCTCGCGTATTTTGAGGGGGTTCACCCTGTTGTGGTGCTGATACAGCCCGTCCTCGGAGCTGTGGAACGTAACTTGGGTGAGGCCTCACGGTGCATATATGGCCAACATGCTGTATACTGTCAGGTTTCGTTTTGCGGGCGCAACAAGGTCAAATAATTTTTCTTGGTCGACCCTTGATGCGAAAATTATGTTTTACATACCTGCCCTTAGGAAAGGATGCATGGGAAGAGGATAGCGCAGGATACGAGGCTGGGGGAGGGTGGAGTTTCTCCGATTGCTGGCAGTCTTATCAGCGAGTGTTGTAGGTGAGGCATTTTTGGTTTTTTTTCTCGGGCGGCACTATGGTTTGACACCTATTCGTATGATGGGACAACACTAGGAGCAGTACGAGGCCATTAACTTTCCTACCAGGGTGCATCCCTTGGGGTATCTTACTCATTGGGAACACAGGGCATTTATCGACGATTACATGGCTTTGAGTGTTGCACTCTCAAGTCTACGGACATGTTCCGTCGTGCATTCGAATCATTTGGATTTCCGTCCAGATCCGCCCTAGAGGAAATTCCGACTGCTCCGGTGCATTCCGATTTTTCCTGTCGGGCCGCCAGCGATATCACCGCAGACAAAATGACAATTGCACAACATTGTGGTTCGTTCGAGAACCCACCGACCAAGACTTGCTTACGGACACGTCTTGGCTTTTGCAAAGTCAGCGCCATTATGAATTCGCCTGGTCCAAGCGCTTTCACTGCTTTGCATCAGTACGAGGATCATCCACTCGTCGATGTGACGCCTCGATGATGTCATGGCGGCGGAGACGTCATCACCAAACACTACACTTTCCTAATGCGTATGGCGCTCTGGACGGTATAAAGGAGGGCGGGCGTCGTCCGTTTCATCCTTATAATTTATTCCTCCCTCCACCCATTTCATATCCATTCACAAACGCAGAACACTTTGATACAATGTCCAGCGACGAACCCAGGTAAATATCAGCGCCTTGTACGACGACTGCCTCGCTCACTCTTTCCCAGCAAAACTTCTGGCCAATTCCACTCGTTGAAAGGAACTGTTGTCGAGACCGTACATACATCGTCTGACTTAATACAGGCATAGTTTGATCTGACTCTTTGTTACAGGCCGGCGATGTGGCCGGTATGAAGTCTTGGTCGCAGTCCGGAAAAGAAGAGCACGCCAAAGGAGAAGGAGAATACAAGGCGGCCCAGGCCAAGGGATATGCGGAAGGTGCAGCAGATAGAGTCGGCGGATACAAGGACAGCGTCGTTGGCGCTGTGACTGGCGACAAGGGCCAGCAAACAGCCGGTGTGTTTTCCGTCCCTCGATTTTATTGTCTTTATTTTCGCTGAGGCGTGTTATCAGGTAACGTTCGCAACGACAAGGGCCAGGCGCAGCAGGAAATCAACAAGCCCAGCGCGTAGAGGTTGGATGGTTTTCACTGTACAGCTGCGATTGTGGAGTTCTTGGGGGTGTAGTATTATGAATACACGAGTTACAACGTTCTGTTTGTTAGTGAGTGAACACAACTGCAGTCCATCTACACGTCCTTTACCCATTCTCGCGGGTTCTTCAGCACTAGCACGAGTTTACCCTCCTCACTTTGGTCTCCATCGTTGCCAAGGTCTGACATCCACTCCCACCTCGCAGTCTCTGGCAAACTCATCAGGATACTCTCAATACGCGCGGACGGTGTTTTGAGTCCGAACCGGGTGCCTCTGTCGTACACCAGATTAAACTCGACATATCTCCCTCTGCGCACGAGCTGCCATCGTCGGTGATGATCGTTGTACTTTGTTGCATATTTCGCTTTGAGGATAGGAATGTATGATGGGATGAATGCATTTCCAGCGGTCTGGATGAACGCAAAGATTTCATCTGCGGTTTTGGGCCGCGGGATGTTGTCCGAGAGCCTCGCATGCCTCTCAGAGCTGAGGTCGTCGAAGAATAGACCTCCAATACCACGCGTCTCGCGACGATGGACGATATAAAAGTATTCGTCGCACCACTTTTTGAACACAGGATACAATTCGCATCCATGCTGGTCGCATGCATCTTTCAATGTCTTGTGGAAATACTCGGCGTCCGATTCATCGAGGTAAGACGGCGTAAGGTCAGATCCTCCACCAAACCACCAAGCAACAACTTTGCCCGTCTCTTCTCCTTCAACAACTTTCTCCGTGATTTCAAAGTAGCGGTAGTTGGCGTGAACGGTAGGGGCAAAGGGGTTTCGGGGGTGAATGACAAGACTGATACCGGAGGCAAAGAACGGAAGACTCGTTTGGCCGTCGTATGGTATATTGGAGTGATCCGCTCTCATCTCCTTGATCGCAGCGGGTGGAAGAATGCCGTGTACGACAGAAACGTTTACACCGGCTTTCTCGAGGATGGTGTTCTTGGTCGAGGTGAGTTCGCCCGCCTCTGGAGTGCAAGAAAAGACGCAGGATAGACCTCTCCCGCCTGCATCTCTGACCCACGAATCGCGCTTGAATTTCGGCGCGCCGCCATCAAGCCTTCCTAGCTCATGCTGTTCGCGCTCAAAGTTCTCGAGCTCAAGATTTTCGAGCTCTGTCACGATTTGCTGTTGGAGAGCATCGACGAACTGCTCGAATCTAAGACGCATGGAAGGAGGTTGCGACATGGTGGACGTGGTGGAACGAGTTCCAAGATCTGGCTGCTCTCACAGTGACGGAGATCAGCAGGTTACGATAATCCACGTGACCTTGCTTGTTGGGTATGGCCCAGTGCTTGCGTCTTGACCACAGCACATCTGCTACAGCTGGTCTTCTCCGTCGTACTACAGCCTTTCTTGTATCATGGATGCACGACTTCGCCGAGTGAACAAGGAAATTACGGGCGAGTAGTCGAAATGTGGGTGGCATCGTTCGTGTGGACTCATAGGTTTCTCCTAGACTGCAAGAATGATAAATCCTCCAACATAAAAATCGAGCTCATCGACTCATCGCCTTTCCATCTGAAAGGATCATTTCCCGGTCCCAAGGATACGCCATACGAAGGCGGCGTCTTCGAAGTGGTCAGTAATAGAATATTTCCCTCCAGAGTCGTGGCGTTGCAAATTCATTCCGTCACCAGGACATCGTGATCCCCGAGTCATACCCGTTTCAGCCGGTCAAGATGAAGTTCATCACCAAAGTGTATCATCCAAACGTCTCATCTGCATCGGGCGCTATCTGTCTCGACATCTTGAAAGATGCATGGTCTCCTGTCTTGACACTCAAGTCGACCCTCATCTCGCTGCAGTCCCTGCTGTGCTCCCCTGAACCCAACGATCCCCAGGATGCGGAAGTTGCGAAACATTATACGACGAGCAAACGGAGTTTTGAGGAGACTGCGCGGTATTGGACGCAGATCTATGCTGGAGGGGCCGGCTCCCGAGGGAAGGCTGACATCAAGGAGCCTCAGAAAGACGAGGTGGCTATTGCTGGTCTTGAGAAAGCCCATGTAGACCAATTTGAGGCACTTGGCTTCGAACGCTCAAAGGTGGTGCGTATCATCGGCACATGATCCATGCCCATTTGGCTTCGCGATGCTGATGTCACGGTTCTCTCCGTCTCCCCACCTCCTCCACACCGACAGATTGATGTTCTTCGGAGATTGAACTACCGAGGAGCAAACGTCGCGAATATATCGGAGGATAGAGTTGTGGAAGAATTATTGAAATGATCCAATGGCAACAAGGTCCATACCCTCTTTTTACATGTGCACGTGTGCAACTCGCTATCGGTTCATTTTTTTTTCTCCTTGTGTGTATCCATTGCCCTTTTTCTCAATGTCCAGTGTATCCACGCCCTTCGTTTCCTTTCCCCTTGGCTTGATGTGCAACCTTTTAATGGGCTCGTTCATTCATCATTTCGGGACCCGGATTATCATCACCATCTCATCCCATGACAACGGACATTGTTTCATCTTGGCTTCTCGATCCCGGCATCCTTCACCTCATGCTCGCTCCAACCGTCGGACAATTCCAGTCCCGATATACTGGCCCGGCTGGACAAGGAGTGGTGACATCATCGGACTGTGGTACTTTTTTTCTGTTTGGTACCAACTTACCATTCTCTCTGCTAGGTTGAGCACCTTGGAGCATTTGACGGTCAAAATCCCTCGGATCAATGCACCGCGCAGAATTCAATTGGTGTATTTAGGACGAATGGTCAGAGCGCTAACGACTGGCGAATAAATTAACAGAAAAGGTATAGTAACGGCGGTGGTAAGCTTTTCCGTAAATCGGTCTCTTGATTGATATCATATCTGACTGTATCTGATGCCAATAGGGCGACGGGCTGGGTTGATCAGCTTGCATTGAATTCAATGGCTGTCAGAAGGTGTTTGTTCCGAGCGAAATGCGTATCTTCTCCACGTTTCACGGGAGTGAGATGGTTGTGGGGTGTTCTTGTCCGGCGTGGCTTCTGTGAGGAATCGGAGACATTATGTTTTGCGTAAGGTGGGGTGGTTGGCTTCGTCGTCGTGAATGGAGGCGATATGGGGGCGCAAACTCGGCAGACTATGTATAGAAAACTTTAACGGTCCGGGGAGAGATCTACAGAGTCCCGCTGCAAGGCGAGAATTGTAAAGGAACACGGTGAGGAAAGTAACATCGCATGTAGTACAACGAGTAGCGCAGTTGAGCAAAACATGTCCGGGCAAAGAAAGATGACGACCGTTCTTTGAGAATGAGCGCGTCCGACCATTATGAGGGGGCAGCCGTGCGGGACGCTCTGGCCGATATTGGCTATGAACGCACCAAATCATGACATGGGCCACATTCAAAAGGAAAATGCCACGTGAAGGATTTGGATGGTCATAGAATATAGCAACCAGAGTGACACCACAGACCAGCCAGCCCAAACAATGACCAGGACACTGCAGGGGGGGAGGATGAGAGAGGAGGGGAAAGGACTGCGGGAACCTGCTGGTCGGACCCTTCGCTCTGGCTTTTATACGTCTGGCGGGGCCACCTTATTTTATTTGTATTATTTTATTATTTTATTCGATCGTCGGGCGCAATCCCAAAGACGTTGGTCACATAAAAATTGCATTACACAAGGACCCATCATGATAAAGTTTCACCTGATGTCGTGATCGAAATGTCCTGCGGGCTAGACGCAAAAGGAAAAAAACATACGAGTTGGGTTGAAATGACACGTAAACCCTTGAGGGTTTTTTTGGGGTTTATAATAGGACACGACGTGCACATGCGTGCAAGTGTGAAGGTCCGACTCTAATACCCTGCATGCACAGCCGATAGCCTCGTTGGCCCATCGATGTCCAGTCTGCACAAAGCAAGGAGTTTCAGGGACCCTTTCACGCTAATACTCCTTTGTACGCCCATGAGCATTCAGAATGATAAGCTAGATGGCAGTGATGCGTGCGGCATTATCCAAACGGGGATCAAGATGTCCTTCCTCAAAAGCCGAGGATGCCAATACGTGCTTGGAAGCGCGCGTGGACTTTGCACAACATTCACAGCGGGCCGGCCATCTAATCGAGACAGATCGCGAACCGTCATCCTCATGGTATACGAGCCGCTCGTTCATCTTCCATCTTGAAATCGTTGTTCGCTCCAGTAGCGGTTGAAAAGAAGCAGTGTTGAGGGTCGTGTTGATCAAAGGTTACGAAGCAAAGGCTGCCGGTGAGCGCCAGTCATCCTCCATCCCCGTTCGCGGGACGCATCGCAGGAGAACGAACGTGCCGACTTTGACCTCCTATGCAATGACACGAGAATGTCCATAGGAAAGACAATACCAACTCAGCCCGGCTCCAGAGCGAAAACGAGGCGACGCCCATGAGGTGTGACGGCTTATCTGTTCCGTCAGGCATCTGTCGAGTGCTCCAACACTGGCGCCGAGAGAAAGAGTTTTGTACCGACGTGGACGGGAAATAATTGCTGTATTCCCTGAGAGGATAATGCGGCGGAACTCTCCGAGACTTCCGTTGCCTTATCCTCATGTCGTCAGGGAATACGGGTCAAAGAAACGAGTGTCAGCGTGCCAGCTGCCGGTCCGACAGACCGGCAGTGCGGAGAACGACCTGTTAAATGGATCCGACAAAGTTGTGAAATTACTCATCAAGACAAACCGCAGAATGCGTCACATTGGGCATTCTGTTCAGGCAGGAGTGAGCTCCAACAAATGTCATTCATTAAATTAGGAAGGGACAGGTGATCGCGAGTAATTGGATCTATGATCGTATCACCATCATTAACCTCCTGCGAACAAAAGAAAACTCAAGCACACACCAACATGGCGGAGGATATTTTCCCGACTAGTGACTGCAAAAACGGTTCATCCTGCCTTTTGTGCATTTGCGGGAAAGGCTGCTTGGTCTTGCTATGGGATCCTCGGACGGTTAGCCCGATTCAGGACCCACAAGCTCCATCTTCATCCGGATATATTCCACAGATTCCTTAAAAAACGATTCTCCAAATGGGATAAGGCCACGCTTGCTGTACCATTGACTGCTGCTCAGCCTAGCGTCACACCATATGACTTTGACACCCAGCTCCGAGCAGGGTGCTATGATGGAGTCAAGCAATTTGGACCCGATACCACGACCCTGGAACTCAGGGTAACATGCAAACTTTCTGAACCGGGCGGAAATTGCCTGGCGGGAGGCATCAGGTATGGGTTCCAGGAATACCGAGATAACAGCGACAGGCTTGTCTTGGGAAGGGAAAAAAGCGCCGAAATGATGACCGCTATTATCTTCCTCAAGCTGAACGTAAGAGAAAGGCATGGACGGCCATAGGACAGAGTGCCGCAGTTCCCAAGTGTCTTTGGGATCGATGGGTCTGATTTGGAGGTCTGAAGACGCTAATCGCATGCGTGTGAGACGATGTCCCTCCACGACGGTAATGACTTACTGCCTGTTTGTGTGGCCATCCGCGTAGTTGGGACCAATCAAATTACATACTTGGTCGATCCTAGTAGTGCTCTCCATGCTGACAAATACTCCTGCTTAGGCTCACGAACGTTCACAGGCAAGCGGACAGTCTCGAGGATAAGGTGAGTTTGCAACAAGTTTGCAAGTGACACAAGCAGGACTCCATGACTGTCGTCTTCGCCTTGCTTCGCGACGTATGCCGATAAACAACACCAAGTTTTAGCGCAGTGGGCTGACATTTTAGGACCGCTCTCTCCTCGCTCTCGCCGTTCATGAAATCTTCCTCGTGATGCAGCCGGTCGACCGTCACCATGAATTACGTGCTAAAGCTTGAATTTTACATTCAGGTATTGTTATTTTTGCGGCACGGCTTCCCAGTTCGACGCATATGGAGACCGTCTTCTCAAATCACGCATCACTACCCTGGAAGTGCCCCGTTCTTCTCGCCTTTACGGCTGCATTCATGTCGTCTCCTGTCTCTATACCCCGCTATTTTGATCGGTTTTCTTCCCGGCCTTACTTTGGCAAGGCCAGGCGCTACATCACGCCCATTCAGTATATGGTTAGCCAATTTGCACCACCAGAAGCATGGTCCTTCGCGCGTTCTGCATGTATAATCACCGTTCAAACACTCCTCCGGACCTTATCATTTTCTCCTCGTCAAATTTGAACCGCCAACGTTTGGCTCACTATTTTTTTCAACGTCCTTTTGAGCATGTTGTTTACCAAGTCCACTTCAAGGTATAGCCCCCATGGGGTTGTTGTACTGACACAGGCCACGTTTTCAGACCCTTTGCTGACCACGTTCCTTTGAGAAGTGCTCCCATTCGGCGCAGGTAAAGTCTAGAAGTATTTCTCTCCGCTCAGGGATGAATGATGATCTAAAGGTCCGCCCTGGCAGCGCTATCAGACGTTAGACTCCGTGGAAACTGAACGGTTTCATACTAAAGGAAGGGCTCCACTGCGGCTCAGACAAAAGAATCTGTCCTATATGACGTGATGTGTTTTCCAACACTACCTTGCAGGGAGCAAGATCGCGTAAAAATCAACCACGTCGGAGGTTCGATGTACGGCTCAGCTGTCTCAGGTTTTGCCTCATGTTCTTGTTTTCGAAATCTAGCACTGCCAGGATTTCATAGTACCTGACCGCGGAATACGAAAAAAAAAAAGCTACCGCCTCAGGGATACGCTTCTGATGCGGACAACCACTTTACTGATAGTCGAGCCCGACAAATCAGTCCATATTCGAGACAACGGAGTCTCTACCTTCCCAGCCTTGGACCCCAAAAAAGCTCCAGTAAGACTTATATTTCTTGAATGCTATTCTTGATGGGTTTCTCTGCCGAAATTTGGTTGACTCTCACCTTTACCTCATCCCGAGGGCGCGCGTTCATTTTCCACACCACTCCGACATGGACATCGCCGTGATTGTCGAAAATATCGAAAATAATGCGGACCAGATCTGTTTTGTACTTGCGATAAGTCGCCACATCGCGCCCGGCCGTTGGGTTCCGACATACGCTTCCTCCCTGCCGCAGCCTTACATATGTCGTTGAACAACCAATGCTATTATCATCCATGTCGTGACATGTCTTCTATGTTGAGATCCGTGTTAACGAGAGGTATTGCCTAATCCGCCTCCACCGAACAAGCGCTCTCTAGTTGTGATGGTGGTAAATTATGTTCCACCTCCTTGCCCCCACGATTTTACCGCCATCATTTTGCCTAGCCTCAGGTATCTGAACTCTTCTCTCGAGCCTCGACAATACTTTTTCGAGCCTCTAGTCCGCCCGCGAACCCAAACCAGTGATTTCGAGGACAGTGAGGACCACGTAGTAAGAGCACGGCCAGCTGAAAGCCATACAGAGCTAGCATCAACAACGAGCAGGCGCGCCACCCGTGTCGGACGAACACCTCGGTTCCAACAGACGTACCCATCACTTGACCTATGAACAACTGCCGACACAAGACATCTCAGAAACAGACTGACGCCCACGGGGGGTCCCCCTTAAAAAAACCGAAGACCTTACCGATAGGATGAGGATTGCGTTCAAACGAGCGCGCGCTGTCGTTGAAATACTTGGCAAAACGTTTCAGCTCCCAAGGCAAGCGACAAGCAGGAGTTGAAGAGGCAGAAAAAAATTTATTACCTGAAAACGGCCGTAGAAAGCGATACTTGTTGCATTTGGCGAGCAACGTCTAGCCCGAAACAGGCTATGATAACGGCTGCGACGTTGATCCCACCCGCACCGGTTTGGACGACTTGAAAGACAAGAAGGACGAGAGTCGCGACTAATGTTGCGTACCATGGTACGAGGTTGTCTATGAGGCGACCCGTGAATGGCCCGACTAAAACGCCCAACATGCCCACGAGTCCGAAGAGACCAATGACAAGCCTGCGTTGCGTGGTCATTCGGTTTCAGCAGCGTGCGACGAACGACGTGTCACTCACGTCGAATAGTGGTACGGTGGCCCACCAAGGAGGAAGGTGAGCGTGACCCAGAAGCTAGTAAAACATGCGCTCGAGGCGATATTGATCAAAGCTGTCTGTATGACCAACGGTTCGGTGACAGCATATTTGAGCATTGAATACAGGATATTCAAGTACGTCAGATCGCGATTTTTAGCGGGATAATCGGGCAACATCAAGTATGCGCCGATGAGCACAAGCGATTGGACACCGATCGCCATGTAGTAGACTACGCGCCAACTGGTGAAGTTACCGATGACTCCGGCAAGCACTCGAGCGATCAAGACACCTAGCATCAGACCGGACAGGACCACGGATAGAGCGGAAGCCCTTCGCTCGGGCGTGGCTAGATCTGCGGCAAGCGGCATGAGGATCTGAGGTGTCACAGTGAAGACGCCAACTAAATAACACATGGCCGTGAAAACCTGGAAGTTCGTGGTTACGGCCAGCCCGATGGTGAGCGTTGTTGATAGAAGAATAAGTAGGAGGACGAGCTGTCGTCGGCGGACTAGATCTCCGAGGGGGGATATGAGCAAGAGGCCAGTGGCATATCTGTTCGGTTTGATCAGCGACTGTGGAGTAGTACGGCTTGACAGCGATGTACCCAGCTTGAACTAATGTAGGGATTCTGAGCGGATTTGCGAATCAAAAGCTCGTGCAGGATTCAGTCAACGTGTACTTACCTTGAAACTTGGGTGTAGGTTACATTGAAAGAGTTTGAGAAATCAACTGATCATAGCAGCGCATCAGTATCGATCGCCAGGATCTACCTCGCACTTACTTAACAACGGTTGACAATAGTAGAGGTTTGAAACGACTGCGGGGGAGCAAGTACATGTAGAGAGATACCTCCGATATCAGACAGGAAACTTACTGAAAGTACTGGCGAAACCGAACGAGACGTTCAACACAAGCCCAAAATGAAACGGTTTTTCGGGATCATAACGTAGTCTCTTCGGAATAGGAAATATCCCGAAATCGGTGGATGCGTAATATTCACTGTTCTTAATTTTCTCTGAGTCTGGTGTCGTACCGACCTCTGCGTCAGTGGGCGAGGAAGCCATGGAAGAACGCCCACGCACGGACGTCAGCGAAGACTTGGAAAGGTCGCAGCAGTGAATAATATTTCACGTCCGAAATTCGGCATTGAAGTGCTTGAACAATGAACCAATTGACAGCGAATTTCCCGACATATCTCTCACCGTCAGAATCTTTACATAAATGGTTTGAAGACTACCACAACCTCGTACGCAAACTTACCTGGCAGAAGTGCAACACCTTGGCTTTGCGCGTTGACCGTCAGCGACCTGCGATGGTCAGAGTTCACGTCCGTTGTTCTGCTGAGCAAACCACGCGTTTTATTTCACTTTTTGACCGCAGTTTGCGCACCGGCAAGTTCAGTCCCAAAGCGCTGAACATGCGGCACTAGTAGCCATTGTAGGTATCATTGCCAGGTGAGCTTTGTCTTTTCTTCTTCGTTTTTCATCTACATCCTCCCTTATTGTGGTGTGGTAACGTGCCATGACCGTCCTCCTGGAATGACAGTACATCTTGTGTTCAAGTCAAGCGTCGAGATGAGCTGCAGTGTATAATACACGCACTTCAACTCTCCACTTTGCTCACTGCTACCCTTCCTCCATCGCGGAACGCCTCCAGTGCCTTCCAAGCCGCCCCCGACGTGATGCTTTCCATCGCGCGTCGCACCCCATCCTTGTAATCCGACGCCTGCCCAGCGACAACTAAAAGAGCTGAAGCATTCAGCAACACAAAGTGCAACACAGGCGTCAACGACTCGGGTATGTCATCGCCAGACGTCAAGAGTGTTTTGAACGTCGCCGCATTTTCGACAGGCGTTCCGCCCGACACGGACGTCAGGGGATGCACGCTAAGCCCAAATTGTTCTGGGTGCAGTTTAGTTTCTGTGACTCGCCCATCTTTGAGCTCCCAGGCCCAGGTGTCACCGGCACAGCTGATTTCATCGAGGCCCTCGGCACCGCATACGACCAGCGCACGCTCTACACCGCCGTCACGTAATGATGTAGCGAATGGAAAGCCCAACTCGCGCTCAGCAACGCCGAGGACCATACCCTTTGGTCTTGCTGGGTTGATGAGCGGTCCAAGAATGTTGAAGAGTGTACGAAAAGGGAGAGCTTTGCGATGAGGGGCGATCATGGCCAGCGAAGGGTGATAATGGGGAGCAAGGATGAACGCGAACGGTACGCGGGCGATGGGCATGGCGACTCCAGGTGACGGTGCAACGAATAGACAATCGAGACACTGCAGAAGATCTGCTGAACCCGACGAGGAAGTTGACGCTCTGCTGCCGTGCTATGACAAGGAACGTTAGTTTGCTATGTATGTCTACGCAAGGATGAATACACGCACCTTGACCACTCTAGCACCTGCCCCTGCTGCTACTACGCCTGCTGTTGTACTGACATTAAACGTGTTGTGGCCGTCTCCACCCGTACCGACGATATCGACGATGAAGTCCTTGTCGTGATCTTCGATGGCAGCCTTGAGTGCACGCGCTCTCAAAACCTCAGCAGCTGCAACCAGAAACTCTGGACGCCTCTCTATTCTTTGTATGTGCAATGCTCCCAGGAATGCACCGATTTGGGATGGAAGCACGGCGTCGGGCGTGAATAACCGGTCAAGTGCCAGTTTCAGATCTTCTGCGGTGAAGTATTCTGGCGTTTTTACGAGTTTACCGAGCAGGGCTTTGAAGGTATCGGGGGAGGTGTCCGCCATTTGGGTGAGCGCTTCCAGGTGGAGGACCAGGACCAAGATACTTATACGCCGGTGACTCAGACTCGTCTCGACGGGCAGTGTCTGCAGTGTCTGAAACTCAGAACACCGACTTGCGCGGGTTAATCGAGTGCGCATCTTCTAAACAAAAATATTCTACACTCGGCAATTATCCAGATTAAAGATGAGAACATCCTCAGCCCCGATCTTGACAAGTTGATCCATCACGTTCGCACAATCCTTTTTCTCTACCATGGCACTGACGTCGACCCAGTCCTCCTTGTCCAGTGGACTGATCGTCGGCGCTCTACGGCCAGGGGTGATCTGGATCGCCTGAGGCAAGGAGGCTCGTGCGATGTTGTAGGAGCAAATCACATATTTTTCGGCTGCCACCACGCCTGCGATCCGGCTTGCGATCAAATCGATGAGCGGTGCATGATCAGGACGGGATGTATTCGATTTGATCAGGACAGCTTCGGTTTGAAGGAGCGTTGCAATCGCATGCAGACCTGCTGCGCGCATGGTATCACCGGACTCTGCAGGACGATCATAATTAAACCATCAAACGCGGTTGGAAGACATCGACGCACCCACAAGATCAACTTGACATCAAGTTCGCCGTTAGCCGCATGTTCGACGCAAGGCTGTTCTGGATACTTACCAATGCCGTCTGCCAATCCAAGTGCACAGGCGGCTTCTACGCTTCCACCGACGTACTGAATCTTTGTTCTTTGATCTCCGGTGAGTGAGAGCTGTTCATCAAGTTTACCAAAGTAGTCTCCTGCGAGGACCTCGAAACTCGTCACGACGCGTTTGCCAGCAAGATCTTCCACTGTTTTAATGGAACTACGTTCTGGTACTTGGACTTGAAGAGCGCACTTTCCAAAGCCGAGTCGCTGCATTTCCGTGACCTTTTCTTCCATTTTTGCTTCTAGAATGACGTCGTGACCTGTTATGCCCAGGTCGACGTTACCGTTCCCGACGAACGAGGGTATATCTGCGGCAGGAAGGAAAACACTGAGTATAGGTCAGAGAGGCTGATAAATTATCATGGAAACAGGCTCACAGTGCCATCGGAAGGTTCATCACGAGGCAGACATCGAGTCGATTTGACCTCCGAAACTGGATATCAGCGCCTGGAGTGTCTATCATTCAGACGGGTATCCGCACGACGTGATGAACATACCTGAAAGTAATTGCAAGCATCGTTCGTATAATCGTCCTGCAAGATCGCATTATGAGCCTGATGCTGGAGCCTTGATCAGAACGCACCTTTCTTGGGGATGGCCAAGAGTAGACGACTGTTTAGTGATTCTACGTCTGATTGCGAGATTGAGAAACAAGGAAGAAATATTTTTTGGCAACTCACTCATGCTAATGACCAGCTCCCTTCAGCTTGTTGAAAAAAAAGTGGGATTGAGTCAGAGACTCGGAAGTCAATATGTTGCCTCGATCACCTACCGGAAGCGGTATGCAGATAGAATCCACGTGGCAAATGCAGCAGGAATTTACCGTCGGATTCAAAGTCCGACAGGTGGACCACTGACGCGTAACGTCCAAGTGAGTTACGCGGCCGCTGCTGAATCTCTAACCTATCGAACTTGGACGGATTTCGGTATCATCGCTGAAGATTATGCTTGACATGGATTCATTCGCTCAACCCATCCAGAGACAGTTCAATCCATACACAGAAAACGGTGGTACGATCCTCGCCGTTGCTGGTGCAGATTTCTCCGTTATTGCTGGTGACACGAGGCAGAGCGAAGGATACAGTATCCAGACGCGATATGCTCCAAAGGTCTTTCGATTGTACGCGCAGTCTTTCTCGAAATTCGCTGTTCTGGGTGTGTTCGTCGTCCCCTGACCGGTCATCCTAGGACGGACCGTGCTGTCCTTGCCGTGAATGGTTTTGCGGCGGATGGAAATGTCTTTGTCAAGAAAGTGAAACAGCGGCTTGAAGTCCGTATGCCCATCTCATCATTTTGCGCCCTATCTGATGTATATGGTATCTTCGCAGTGGTACCGACATGCCCATTCGAAAGATATGCCCCTCCGTGCCATAGCCCGATTGATACAAACCATGCTCTACGGGCGACGTTTCTTCCCTTATTATGTGTACAACATATTGGGCGGCATTGAAGAAGACGGTTGGTTTTGAATGTGTGTCCCCCAAATCTCATGTTGATATAACCCGTCATTCCAGGTAGCGGTGCTGTTTACTCGTTCGACCCCGTGGGTTCATATGAACGTGAAGCATGTCGTGCAGCAGGCGCAGCACAAGCATTAGTGCAGCCGTTCCTAGACAATCAGGCAAGTCAAACGTATGCTTCGCGTTCCATTGTAATGCTGAGTTTATGAAACCGTAGATTTACTTCAAGAACCAACAAGCTGCGCCGGGTACATCGCACCCTACGCATTTGCCCTTATCGACGGTTCTCGAGATAGTGATCGATTCATTCACGAGCGCAACTGAGCGTCATATCGAGGTATGCGATCCTTTACCATCGTGATTTACTTGACACTCATCGTGGCTTAGGTCGGTGATGGTCTTGAAATGTATATCGTGCTTGCCAAGGGTCGTGGCGTGGAGGGCATGGAAGGTATCGTGGGCGCAAAGGAACTTACAATCACGGAAGACGGTGAACGTGTGTTCGTTGTGCAGAGAGAACTCAAGAAAGACTAGAATGCATGTCATTTGGATGTATAGTCATCTCGTCTTGCACGATCAGTCCACACCAGAGAACGCTGGAGGTTGGTTAATGGCCGTTGAAACACGATTCGGGGTGTTGGACTTGTCCTGGTTTGACCTCGGATTGTAATGTGACGTGAAAAAACAAAGGCTGAGCCAAACACGCCCAAACAATTCGTTCCCATCACCACCTTCGTTCTCGTCGTCTCCAACGTTTGCAACGTCGCCGAGCCAGCAAACCAGCAAACCAGCCACCAGCCCACCTTAACTCCCTTCATTTATCGTCAAAATTCGACCGACATTGTCTGGCAGACTCGTTGACTCGATCCCGATGTTCTTCGTGTCGCTGCTGTCTCTATTGCTGGCGACGGTCCCTGCATTCGGTCAGGATATCATCTACGATAGCGCCCATAATGTGACCGCCATCTACGGTACCTGGGCTTCGGGTAGTCAGAATGTCGTGACTGGCTCGGTCAGTGGCCAATTGGCTCATAGTGTCTCCGCGTGAGGCTAACGTTCAGTTCAAAGGGCTTTGCGCAGCCGGCGAACGTATCATTCATTTACCCTTCTACAACTGGATTGTCGTATTCATTGTGAGCATACTCGACCTTGATTATGCTTTGTCGCCACATTGACAATGTATGATAGCACCACTGATGGTTTCTACGAAATCGCGCGATACCGTATGACGGGCAATGGTCTGACAACTCGTCTTGTTACTTGTGACTTTGCCCATCTAACAGATCTTATATTTTACAGGCTCCATACCCAACTGCATAACTGGTGTTATGAACTGGGTTCATGGAACATATGTGCTTCAACCCAATGGTTCCATAACCATGACGCCTTTTGGGGACGGTTACCAACAAATACAAGACCCTTGCGCCGCTATTTCCAACTTCATAGAAAACTACAACGACACGGAGCTCTACCAGCTTTGGAATATCTACCAGGATCCGGTAAAAGGCTACGTTCTCCAGATGTACCAGTTCGACGGTACCCCATTGCCACCCCAATATCTCATGACGACGTCACCCAATATGCTCCCCACACAACCTCTACGCAATGTCACGCCACCGAGCACCCAGAATGCCATTGTCCTCACTGCGAACGCTGGCGAGCGCACATGGGGGGCTGCAAGTCTGACGGGAGTGTTCACAGTTATCTCAGGCCTGGGAATCGCTTCATTGCTGCTCTGATTCATGGGAAGTATACGGTTTATTAGCCATATCGCATTCAAAGCATATCGACTTCACCATACCATCTTCCCTCATTCTTTATCACGCAAGAGTCTGGTGATTCCTCATTCACATTGCCATGACTCACGCATATATTTTTCTTCCCTTTTTTTCATTTTCGCAATGGACTGTACGGACACCATACCTACCTGCGGCGTCGATGCGTATCCATTTGTGGATACTTGTCGGTTGACTGCAGCTCACACTCGTTTGCGTTCCCGGTTCATTGTGTGTTTTAGTACCATACCCGCGTGATCTTGGATAATGAAACACGAATTAGATGTCCTTTCTGGTTTGAAACCTGACCATGAGGTGAAACTCCACGGATGATGGTATTTTTAACCCAAGTATTCCGCAAAGAATCCTAGGAACATGTGGGGTGGACGAACGTACGACCGAACCCCAGCATCTTCTCGTTCTCGCAGAACATTCGCGGCAATGAGATGGCGGTCCGTTCGCTACGCTCTTCTCGAGTCTCTTCAAATGTCACAAGAAAGGGTACGTACAGCCATCTGGCTCCCAAATCATGCGGCCGACGGCGACAAAAGACTGCGGAACGTGCGTCGTGGAGTTGGGAACCAATTCAGCGCACCGGGTTCATCACGGCTACAGCATCGGCATCCGCTAGTTGACTACTTCCATGTATTGTCCTTGTAACGGCGTAACACGTGAGCTGGTGACGTGATGTTCATAGAGATTCGAGAACGTCGAGATGCAGCCAGCCACTGCAAAAGGTCGTTCGGAGAAGTAGAAGTGTCGGTTTCTGTGAGCCGCTGTTCGCCGTGCTTTGTCCGACGGCGACATCAGCGAGCGGCATCGAAGCCAAAATGTGTCAGCTGCGTGTTCCTCGACGGCGAGAGACGCCAGCACGTTTGACGGCTTGATCTTGGATAGGAGTAGAATCGAAGCCGTCCAACGTAAGAGCTATGTAAATAAGTAACGTCATGTAGAAAGCGTCGTTGAGCTCCTGAGCGCTAAGCCTGGGTAGTACCTGCCTGCCTGTTTAGCTATTCCTTGCGTGCGTGAGGCGTTGGCACGCTTCTGGCACTGGTAAACCGTTGGTTCTGTACTGCAGTGGATCGTGAGCCGAACCGTTCTTCTTGTCTGTTTGGCGCTGCAGCGGCGCACTCGAAGTAGCGCAAGGACGCCCCTCCTGTATCCCAAAGAGTGGGCACAACTACGCAATGGGGCTCGGTCTTGCCTGCCGTACCTGAATATCGGCTCGCTGTCCCTAAGACAGCTTTGGGACCACTTGAATCAGGCGTTTGCATTAATTTCGCGAGCTGCACGTTGGGCGATGGCAAAAAATCCGCACGGCACCGAACCGCCATAGCAGACTCTTCGACATCGACAGACGCGCATGGATGCATCGTGATTTATTGCCATGCATTTTTTTGTGACTCATATGATGAACTGTTCGCCTCCGAAGTCTGTGGTTTGTTTCCGCCCATCCGCCAAGACACCGCCAAGGTGCTGAAACCGCAGCAATGTAAAACGCGTGAAGTTGTGAGGAATTTTTGCTGGAGATCTCAGTGAGCTCACCGCAAATGGACGAGCGTCCGACGACTGGCTTCTTGCGGAAGAAGAAGAGGACGTTGAACACACCTCCTTCCTTTTTCGGAATGCGGAAAGCTTGGCAGTCCACCTCCGATGTCCAGGGAAGGAAATTGATTCACACGATGTCCAATTGATGAGAGCTTCCGATTTTTCCTCATTTCCTCCTTTCTCTCGTACCCCACACTCGTCTCGCAAAACTCTCACTGCAACTCTCACCGCAACTTTCACTTCCACTTTTCATCGCAAGCAGCCCACAAAACAACTGAAGTATACCAGGGTCTTGTTATCACAGATCATCGTTCTTTAGGTCTTTCTCGCCATGAGTCTGGCACTCGGAACTGCTCAATCACCATCACGATTACTTTCTCAATCGGCCCTCGACGAACCCACGTACGAGGGCCTCCCGATTTCATGGGGAACATTTTCGCAAACCTTTTGCCCACCAGGCGATCTCCAGGATCATACTGCGTGTGGCTCTGGAACGGATCATGATCAAGAAATGTCGCAGCAGCTCATTGAACAGGAATCCGAAGATTCCGCACCACATTTACTCTTACTCCCAGACGATTCCAAATTATCTCCCGCTGCGATGTTCTTGGCGGCTTTCAGCCCTGTAACAACCACAACACGTTTACCAGACGATGAAGGTGAGACTGTGGCTGGTTATGTACTAGGCTCGGTCATCGCCCACGGTGGCTTCTCCACAATCAGGCGTGCATCATCGCCTTCCGGTGGCACCGTTGCCATCAAAATCGTCAAGCGATCAGATATTTCAAAACAAAGCAACCCGTCGCTTGCAAGAAGACGCCTCGACCACGAAACTGAAATCTGGTCGTCGCTTAGCCACGAACATATCTTGCCATTATTCTCCGTTGAACATACTCCTTATGCCGACTTTTTTGTCACTCTCTTGTGCCCCGCCGGCTCGCTCTTCGATATCCTCAAACGGGAGGGGACGCCCGCTTTACCTCACGATGACGCTGGCATGATGTTCCGCCAGGTCGTGAGGGGTGTACGATATCTGCACGAAGTTGCTGGTTATGTCCACAGGGACATAAAACTCGAGAACGTACTCGTCGACGAGATGGGCGTTTGTCGCATCTGTGACTTTGGTTTAGCCCGCAAGATAGGCGAAACAGATGATGATGAGATATCTCACGATGGTGAAGATCCTCTTGGGGTTCAACGTCATCGTTCCACCATCTCTCATGCTCGTCGTCAACCAAAGGGTTCTTTGCCTTCCCATCTATCCATCTTGCGCAATCATGGTCCGCGCCGACACCGTACATCAACCCCTTTTGGTGACCATTCCCCGGCGCCTGTCCATCCCGCCCATGTATTCCAGCCTGGCTCGCTACCATATGCAGCGCCTGAGCTTCTGTCACCCCAAGTTTCAACTAAGCACCATGGTGCCGATCAGGCACAAGACATGTGGGCCCTGGGAGTTTTGCTCTATGCACTCCTTACTGGTCGTCTGCCGTTTGCTGATGCATTTGAGCCTAGGTTGACAATGAAGATTCTTCATGGTAAGCAAGTCAGTCCCCATTGGGTTTCGTTGCTCATATCCGAACAGGTGTTTTTGATATGCCATCTGGTCTTGGTCGCGGCGCTGATCGTGTACTGAGGGGTTGTCTTGAGCGTTCTGTGTGCGACCGTTGGACCATTGCGATGGTGGATGAGATGGCATGGGACATAGGATGGGGAGAAGTGGACGAAACATCTTCTGTAACACACGAGGATGAATTTGATGTCGTAGACCATCCCAGCCATCCGTCCCCATCATCACGATCCAAATCGCGCTCACGCGTGCGCCGCAGCAATGATTCTGCACTTGACCTAGCACCGTTGTGCTCGAAGAGGTCCCTCTCTCGCGCCTCCGCCGCAACCACCAGCTCGATCTCAACGAGAAGTACGAGCCGAAGCATATCCAGACCACCACCGATAGCGTGCCTTCCACTTTCGCCTCGATTTGAAGAACATCCTCATTCTGTATTGAGTCCATCGACGTCTATTTCGTCTGCACAGCTGGAAGGTGGTGGATCAGCCTTTGTCAATTCTCCACGATCCCCGTTCGAGCGAGGCCGCAGACCGAAGAAAGCTGACGCTGTTCCGACACACCGATTCGCGCTTTCATCGACAGCATCTACGGGCCGGTCTGAGATCAGCCGCGAAGGAGATTTATACGCTGGGGCAAGTTCTAACGATACAGCTTTGTTGCTGAATACCGTGACAGAACCGTCCCTGCTCTTGAACGATACATCCTCAACTGCAGGAGAAAAACTACATGTCATGCAAGAGCAGATGGAATGCCGATCTTCCAAGCGAGCTGAAAGTACGCCTCCAGCATCCTCGGCTTGGCCTTCACGAAGATCTGGTCCAAGTATCGAGGAAGATCGAGCGTCCTGCACACCATTGAGAAGTCGAGGTTCGGGCGGTGCGTTCCTCAGGGAGCCTAGCGCAACGCCGATCCCCATCGCGCGCCAGAGCGGTACAAGAAGTCGCAGCGTAGGCTGTGAGACCGACTCGAGCAATCGCAGGAGTTGTGATCCTCGACCAGGGTTCGATTTACCTGTGAGTTCAGTGCGTGCATCGTCGCGACTTTCCGTTCTGTATGTCTGAATTCTCGTCGTGCTTATATAAGATTGATGTCTGTGTATCTCTAGCTCTCTTCAATATCCCTTGTGATATTATAACCTTGTCTCTTGCGTTTTATGCTACGGATACCTCGGGGCGATATTTATCTACTCACGTGTACAATATATCATCACTTTTTCTCTTCTTTTTTTTTTCATACCCTTCATGCAGCGGTAATGTTTTACTCGTAACTCAGCTCACTTGCACAATATATTCTTTGCCATCGTTTTGACGGAACATCACTGAAGTACTGACAGGCGGTGGTATAGTGACACGTCGCAGCACTGCGGTACCATGTCAAGTTGGGAAGTAATTATATAGGTCGATTGGTCGCTGCCGTCCACCCTTGGCATGACGAGTGGTGTGTCTAGTTGGGCAGTCACTATTGCCTGGTCCAAAGGACTCCAGCTTAGTTGACTCGAGGTCACTCGAGTGGGGGGTAGAATACTTTTTGTTCTGTTCCTTGTAGTTGCTCAAATATATATGTTCTGTATTCTATTGCTAGACGGGGAGTACTTTTATGTTTCCGTCAACTATCCGCCCGTCTGCCGACTATTTCCTTACCGGGCCGCGCGGGTGTTACGCGGCTTGCTTTCTTGCCCTTCAACATACGAGGAAAACATGAGTACCGCTGTAATATCATGTTAGCTGACGCTAGTTCCGACGACGTTTTTGTTACATCGTCCAAGCAATGTCGGGTGCTGACGAAAACCAGCAGACGGAAGAGACGCCACTTCTCGACAATGGTAGCGCTCGATCGTCGTCCAAGGAGCGATCCGACGTCTCACCTGTGACTTTGCTTATCCCTGTTGTTCTTACGACTAGACTCGCCTCTCAGCTCCCGCTCACCACCTTTGTGGACGTTGTCCGCCAGATCATTTGTGAGCTCTGGTACGCGCCAGACGGGGACCCGATAGATGGAAGCACCCCTGAGGCGGTCTGCGACGCGCCTGAAGTAGAGCGGTCTTTCAGTGCTGCTATAACAAGCATTGGGATTCTCGAGGGTATCGAAAGTGAGCGTTCGACTTTTAACAACTTTCGAGAAGGACATTGCGTCTTGACAGCCATAACAGCCCTGATTGTCTGTGCCGTCTTGAGCTACGTTGCCGCGCGGTACGGTAGGAAACCTGTTCTCCTGACAGTAATAGCTGTCAGTGCTATGGGATGCTGTTTGATTGCTGGCGCTCAGATCATACCGACGTGGTTTGGCGTTTGGGTTCTGTTGGCAGGTATCATGTTTCAGAGCGCCTCTAACATCCTGATCTATTCATGCATCGTCAACATGTATGTCGTCGACGTGTCTACTACGGAGAAAAGGCGAGATTTTTTTTTTCCATCCGGGTTTGGTCAGATTGACTGGATGGTGCTTTAAAAGGACGGCCACTCTGAGCTTCGTGACTGGATGGGCAACTATAGGTACTTTTGTCTGGTTCTTTTACTGTTTGATATGTCGTTGATCATTGCTACGTAGGGGCAACTATATCATTTGCTCTAGGTGGACTCATCACCACCAAGACCAACAACCCTTTGATAGTCTACTATCTCTCGTGCTTGCTGTTCGTCGCAACGTTCCTTTACGTCTTCTTCTTTCTCCCGGAGTCTTTTCCAAAAGAAAAACGGGACGAGCTTCGGCGCCGACGGCTTGCGGAGACCGCAGATGGTCATCAACCTCCAACCTCTTCCTTGCTCTTTTTCGAGCCCTTGAAAGTTCTCATACCCAGCTACAGACCAGATGGAGGACGCAATTGGCGTCTCGTTTGGTGCGCTGTCCACATTTTCATTGTCATGACGGCAACGACATACGCTGGAATGGGTTTCGTCGTGCTGGTAACCACGAAATACCATCTTACCCCTGTACAGGTCAGTTCTACTCACCATGATGGATGTTGCTGAAGGGCAATGGTGTTTTATATACTTATATAGACCGGACTTTTCTTATCGATAGCCAGCATTAGTTCTGTTTTCACGCTGACGATTGTCGTCCCGCTTCTTGTTCGCTTTCTGCGGCCTTTCTTCCAGCGCCGCGTCATACACTCCGCTGCACAAGAGGAGATGCTTGCGAACGATGCGGATACTGTCGAGTCCGAGACCTCTGACAGGCTTGATGTACACTTGGGTTTTGTGTCGTGGGTCATCTGCGGTGTCGCCTACCTCTGTGCAGTTGCGTCCACGACAGACGCTGGATTGATCAGCTGTATGGGCGGAGCCGTACTTTTATTCTGGATATTCACCAGTCGTTTTTTCCAGCTGCTATATGCCTTGGAGCCAGCGTTGCTCGTGAGCCTACTTTCCGTAGTCTGGTGGCTGGGTCCACCAGCCCGCTCAAGCAAGGTCAGAGGGTGCTAGTCGAGTCTTTATGAACACGAATGATGACTGAATTATGATCTTTCAGGAGAAGCATTGGCTGCTATCGAAATGGTCGCGAGTATTGGCGTTTGTATCTCTCCGATCATCATGGGTAGCATCTTGACTGCGTTCGTACACTGTCCTTGTGAGCATGTATGCATTCGCCTCCATTTTTTTTTTCAGCACTATCTCGACCATGCCATGGTTGGTGTTTTACATTCACGCGGTGAGTATACTCGCATGCGGTAGTTCACTCAAACCCGACTTTCTGATTCACAACACTATGTAGGTCGTCGTCGTCATCGGGGGGGTAGTGCTGTACTTGGTCAGAGACTCTGACCGGCATCAACATTCACACGAGATCACTGCGTCGTAGCGTACACTAAGCGCGGGCGGAGGGTGACGCCAAATCATGTAATGCGACCTACTAACTAACCTCCATTGGTGTATGACCAGTGGCGACTATATCGTCCACGGCAGAGCGTCGGGCTCTGTACTCTGCGGCTTTCGCTTGAAGGGCTTCGACCTCCGCCTCTAGTTTGACCTGCCACCTCCATTCAGTCCTATGAATGGGAAGGCCAGGCAGATTCACAAACGCACCACTTTGGCTTCAAGTTCAGATTTGTCAAAGATTGAATAGACAGATTTTGGTTTCTGTGGATTTTTGTTGCCTTGGCAAAGGTACAAGTATCACTGAAAAAGGCGCGTTTTCTGTGTTGTCAAAGGACATACCGAAAGCGGCTTGTTTGAATACTTGCTCCATGAGCTCGTGGTTCCGTCGATACCTTGTCAAAGCCAGCGTTCGAGTGGAGATCATGTCAGATTCGTCTGAGTATCCGGGCAAGCACATGAGATGAAAGCGTAGACAAAAACGACGCAATCCCCATACCTGCTGAATCATCATCATCTAACCGCGGTGGGCCAGGCCGCTGCTATAACGTTCTGACGTCTCAGCGGTGCACGGGCAAAACGGCCCATGAAAAAAAGGCAAAAAAACAAACAAACACACCCCTGGCATACTCCCCGCCCGTTCCCTTGCGCGCTCCCGTTCGCGCCGCCTCTCCAGCGCTTCCATGTTACTGTTCTGTTGTGCGAGCATCGCTTGTGGGTTCATTGGGTGTATACCCATCGCCTGAGGATTCATGGCCATTGCTTGAGGGTTCATGCCTGGTGGTGGGGGGTTCATCCCCATTCCCTGAGGGTTCATGCCCATGTGGGTTTGTGGTGGTGGAGCAGGAGGTTGTGGTGGTGGAGGGCCAGCTCCGGGTGGGTACGCCTTTTGACCGGCCTTTTCGCCCATGACGAAGATGGGCGGATCGTTGAGTTGACGGAGTGGGTATTGGCGTACAGGGGAATTGAGTAACGAGGGAACGATTTCTGTGAGTTTGGATTGTGAGCAGGTGCAGGGGGGAAATATGTCGATGGCACGGAGAAGAATGAAACGCAAGTAGTGGGGGACGAACTCACGGATTGCAGGGCCACGGGTGTAGTGTACAAGCGATAGCTGGGGGTGTCCGCCTTTTTGGAGTCGGTACCGCCGGCGAACGCGCCAAGCGGTGGTATCGGAAGAGTTGGGTACGAAACCGTACTTGACTTCAGCCACTTCTATCTCCTGAGAATCGATCATTGACATTTAGCCAATACTGCAACATTGAGCAAATAATTCCGCATACTCGGTTGCCAGGTGCGGAGAGCGCGTACCGCGTTTCTTGATCTTGGTACCGAATACCATCGTTTGGAAACTGAGTAGGGTTGGGAAGGAATAAGAGGATGAGTTGGCCCTCTGTTGGCGATAAGAACACAAGGAAGAGAGTCAGAAGGTCTTGAGCAAGAGGAAGACCGCCGTACGCACCGTTTGGTTTGTCAATGTAACCCCACTGGTAGGGTGTTGTCTGCGATAGCTGAGTAGCGCGCAGAAGCATGCTTGTAGCATTTTCGATTGTAACGTTTGCATGGAGACCTAGGTTTTCAGGATATCGTAGACAGGGTGCGTCAGGGTGTCCTGGCTGGAATGACATTGCGGCAGCTACAAGATGTCGAAGTTACCAATTTGGAAGTAGATGATTGTTTGGATCAGAAGCCTTTGCCAAACAAACCTAACAGTTACACAGCTGACTAATCATATGTAGTGAGTACTGAATCGTCCATAAGAATACAATGTTTGACCCCACCCACATTGGTACAGAAAAGTCTCTGAGAGAGGTCTATAGGCGCTTGCGTCCATTCGATGTCTTACACACTCTTTAATACTCCCCGGACCCCAGGCGTCCCCCTGCCAACGAGTTATGCACTCTCCTATGTATCACCTCCGACGCTGCACAGTCAGATTGGTATACATCGTCCAGGTACCCAAAGACCGTCTTCGAGGCTCTTTACTACTTTTTCCCCGGTGGAATGACAAACTGTGATCCCTATGACCGAGAGCATAGATGACCTGTCGTGAATTTAAAGCTGCTAAGTAGAGGATCCCAGTATGTTTTTCCGGCTCATCCTGGTCGTTAACCAGCTTGGGGGTGGAGCCCGATGTTGTGGTGGACAATGCAGACTCCATAACGGAAAAGCAGCCTCGCGAGTGTTCAAGATACCTGACGTGGTGGTCGTAGGCATTTTTGAATATTTGTACGTATGTGCTAGTGAAGGCACCATGGACGTACGTAAATATGGGTCTGCAGTGTGACCTTCCACTCAGTGTCTCCCGCTCTCTACGTGGCACAGACGACAAAGTCGGACAGACCAGAGATAATCGTTGTACATATTGTAGGAAGTCGACATGATTTCCTCCAATATATTCGACAAATGTTTTTCGTTACCAAGTTTCCCTCTTGAAGTCCCAAGCTGGCCAACAACGGAACTTACTCTCCGTAGGTGATGTACAGGCAGTAGGCTACGGCAGCACGTCGATCCTTGTGGTAGTGGATCAGTGACTCTTCCCTTTCTGAGCATGATATCGACGTTCTGTTCAACGGTGTGTATCATATGTAACACGCATATCGAACCGCCGAAACGCTTTTTTTCAGGAAATCTATTACTCCAGCACACACCACCGGTGTTCCAAACCGATATTCTCAGCCAGAACTGTTAGCGGCGCCTTCGTTCGCTGGTTTCGCTGGTTGACAACCATTCATATTCATAGAACATCTCAAGTTACTTGAAACGAGTAGCTGACTTCAAGGTCAGCGCAAAAAATGGTAGCCTACGGACTTAATTGCTAGACCGTCGCCAGGCCTGTTGGTACATCTTCTCTACTCCCCGTCAAATACGTCAAATGGCAGTCCCCAACCCTCGCTGGGGTTCACGACGCGCTGAGGTGGGTGAGCCGTAGCTACAGCCTCGAGCTTCTCAAAGTCTTCCTGGGGAATTTCGAATACTGAGAACGACACGTTAACATTTTAGATGGCTGGAATTGGTTTCTGTAAGTGCTCACCGTCGTAGTTTTCGATGATACGAGAAGCAGTAACGCTCTTGGGCAGGACGACAGTCTACATTTCGTATCGTCAGCATGACGTACTAATAGGGTTCCTCGCAAACGACTTACTCCTCGCTGAACATGCCACGAGATGATGACTTGGGCGGGAGTGATCCCAAGTTTGCACGCAATGTCCTTCACCTGGAAGAAACGCGTTTTCTCAGCGGATTTTCCCGAATCCATGTCTGCACAAACCTCAGGCACTGCGAGGGTCTCCCCGACTTGTTTGTTGCTACCGAGAGGAGAATATGCCTCGAGCAACAATCCGTTCTCTTTTGACCACTGATCAAATAACAGGTGAGAAGAAAGCCAAGCCTCGGAAGATAACCTTTTACCTTGAGAAGCTCAGGCTGAGGGTTCCAGAAGTTGAGTTCGACCTGGTTAACGGCAGGCTGGTACTTGAGAGGGTTGGCGGTCAAGTTTTGAATTCTAGGCGAGCGTATCGTATGAGGTCGGTCTTTGTGCTACTAAACAGTTACCAACCTTCGGATGTTGAAGCTGGCAAGACGTCAGGTTTACAGTTGGAGACGGTAAAACATCTGGCACTTACTTGCTGATGCCGATGTTCTTCACTTTGCCTTTGTCGACCATTTCCTCGAGTTTCTTCCACGTTGGGTAGGGGTCAGCGGTGAGATCCTCGTCAAGAATGTTGTTGCCCTCCTTCTTGAAAGCAACGGGCCTAATAAACGGATTAATGGCACCTGCATGGTCGAGGGAAAAGGTTATACCAATGGATTAGGTATAGGTCAAGATAGTCAGTGCCTAGCATCGAGAGGGACTGGTCAAGAACGGGCTCGATGTCTTCGGGAGCATGGAAGTTGTTCCACAGCTGGAAGCCAGTAAGGCCAAATTGCTAAATCCCAGATTCTAGACTGACCTTGGAGGTGAGCCATAGATCTTCACGAGCGACAGCGCTCTCCTTGAGCGCTTGCCCGACCTCGGCTTCGTTCTGCAATACCTGTCGTGTCAACAATCTATTTATGTCATGGTGATATGGTTTACCCACCCTGTAAATCCAAGCCCCGTCGATGTGTCGGTAGCCGGCTTGCAAGGCGGTCTACGCTCATGAGCACGGGTGTTCCACAGCTACGAAAGAGTGGTGAGTTTTACCTTGACAGCATTTCCAACTTCACCCTTTGCAGCCTGCCAGACGCCTGTGAAGAAGGTGGGGTTCATTAGGGTCACTTGATTAGATTCACCTGGGCCGTACCGAGTGCTACAGAGGGAATCTTATCGCCTGAAGGCAGTGTATAGTGAGACGGAAGCCTCGCGAGTGTCGCCTTGGTCCTCTGGGGACCAAAGCAAGTCGTCCAGAAGCCCCTAGAGTACGCGGTCCTCGCAGCAGCGCATGCCGCGAACATGATTACGAAGAGAGTGAGAAACCGACGGATAATCCGAGGTTCTTTGGATTTTGGGAGGTATTTCTCGACGTCGTCGTTGGCTTTGTCGACGGTGGGGAGAGGCTCGTATTGCGGTGGGAAGGCCATCGCGGAATGTCTCTGACAAAGGAAAGGTGAAGGTGAATAACCCCTCGATGACAGCGCACGTGACCTAAACGCATGGAAAGGACCGCTTTTTCTCATAAATGATAAAACACACAAGTTCATATTCAACACAGCTTCGAGAAGCGGCAATAATGCACTGCTAGCAACAATCAAGGCAATGGACAAAGCAAGTGAACAAGCACGACTTGGAGATTGTAGCGACAGTGTTGATGATGAATGGAGGAAATAATTAAGAGAGTCGTTGAAGGATCAGCTGTCGAATAGAAATCGTCCTTGGGGTCCTCCTAGCGCGAAACGCGTACAACACCATGAGGCGTAAAGCTTGCAGCTTGAATCCCATACAGCGACTGCACGCGAACACAAGGAAGGTTACTCGCCGGCGAATAGTCGCACGAGCATATAGGTCGTCGATCCAATAAAGCGGACGACTACACGACACGAAATCAGATCAGTCAAGATTGTTGTCCAAGAAGTATTGGCACGCACATGCAAGTCCTGCGACGGAGAAGAGGATGAAAGCCATGTAACCATTCACTGCACTTTGACTGGTCGGTATGGCGGCTCTGTGATAACGTCAATCTGGCGAAGAGTGAAAACCTGAACGGACGCACACTACGACGGCTGCGAGTAAAGCCTTCATCAACCTGTTAGCGCAACACCAAGACGGAAAGCAATAAAACGTACGTTACTCAGCGTCCAGACCAAAAGGACCTAAAGAGCTTGGAATCAGACACCATGTTCGAACCAAAATTTTACATTTAGCACTCACATTTGTTCTGAATGTCTTGTAATAATCCTCCTGCTGTGTCTGCGGATCGACTTTCTGCTCAGCCTTGGGTGGCTTGGTTGACAACACGTGTATCGCATCTTCATATGCTGCGTTGATATCCGTCTCGGCCGTCGGCACCGCTACCTCAACTTCGTTCTTGTTGCCGCCTTTGCCGACAGAGACGATACCAAGATCAGTAGGAAACTTTGTTATCACCCTTGGTGCCCCAAGACACGTCGTGCACGTTCGCGAACTGAAAGAGGCAGTGATTAACTGGGCATAAACAAAATAACACGGAACAATGGTGCGTACCGCATAGACATTCAAAACAGCAATATAAGACGGTGCCATCAGGAGGTATTGCAGAAAAGATGTGATCATATGCCATGGCTCGAACTAGGCACACGATCGTCTCTGTAAGCCCCCTCACTTCGACGCGGAAAATAATGACGCACGAATATAAGCGACGCAACGATATACAGCCCAAGCGTCGCAGCAAGTGACAACACGATATCTGTAAATATCGCATTCGTGAAAAAGTCGCTCGCTTGGATCGCCCGGCCCTCTGTTTGCACTACTTGTTTGATGCCCTCGTACGCCAGAACGAAGGCTGCGGCCTGTATATGCATGAATGAGTACGCGCACTCCCACAACGAGAGGCAGGTCCGGATACGCACGGTCATATAAACTGTGACTAGCGCAAAGCCAACAAAAGCAAGGGTGTATCCCCACTTGGACCCTTGTGGCCGATTACCGAGCGAGAGCAGGAAGCACATGATGAGTAAACCAAGGTAAAAGTAATTAAGGATAAGGTTCGGAATGTGCAGACTCGGGACGAAGGCTTCCAGTGAATTCGACAGGATAACAAATGCAATGTAATAATTTCCCTGTGGAACGTCAGCCGTGTAGCACCGGTGAGCCATTAAGACATACCAGTGCAAACCAGGAAAATATGAGATTGTACAATTGATACACCATCTCGATATGTATCCAAAACTTGCGTATAAACGTGTGCGATGAACGATAGATATAGTGGAAATGAACGGTGCTGTGGATGGCTGCGAAGAATGAACCGTTGAGCCAGCGACGTCTTTGCGAGATCAACTCTGGAACCTGATCAGGCACGTCGGTGACTGCATAGGCGGACTTGACATAGTGCAGAATCCATGAGCCTCCGCGCTTGGAGACTAGCTCCCAGCATAAAATCTGACTCCGGAATCAACAAGCAGTTCACCGTAAAGATGGTTGACCCACCCTATCTTCTGCAAGATACATATTGGCGGTGAAGATATCTGCGCCTGCACCGTGCATCTTCTCTCCTAAAAAGTACTTTTGCAGCGGACCCTCGCCCATGGTGTCATTTTGCAGGGCAATGTACCGATACGCGCTGAATGCACCCGGTAACACTGTGATATAACCGAACACGCTCTCCAGAGGTTTATCCAAGATATTTGACATCTTGTACTCGAAGTTCTGGGCAGCGACAAGGGGGTTAAGAAGGTACTGCCCATATTTGCCCTTCAGCGCCACAATCTCACCGCAGGCGCCGCCGACATTCGAGTTGATGTCGAACGCCTTCCACAAATGGTAGATGGATGTGGGTCCGGGCATGGTACCGACGTCAAGGAGTACGCAGACGTTAGGTTGTAGAATGGGCCCGAAGGCATTGAAAAACCACCGGTGGGAGTTGATCTTTTTCTGGTTCTTTTCCTTGAGACAGAAAATGATCTGGACGGGGACAACGCCCTTTTCTGCACCTTCGATCTTCATGGAAGGGGAAACCGAAACTGCGGGGATGTGTCATGAGGTCATACCGCACGTGGAAAAAAACGCTTACTTTGGGTTGTGTACTCGTAGATATGAGCCGTGACTGGCTTTCCATTCACGATGTTCTTGTGCCACGGTCAGAAGGTCACGCGTTTGTCGTGTCCGCTCACATACCTTTGCGATTCCATCCTGGTATGCACCCATCGCAGCGATCACGCTCAACGTCCGAGAGTTGATTTTTTGCCGACCGTCGCTGACGATACATACCACGACCTTCTTCCATCCATCCTTTCCCCACGTCTTACTCCTGTCTCGTTTGCACAAATGGGCAATGTTCTTGATCACTCCGTGCATCGACCTGCAAAAGAGTCCCTCGTCCTCATTGTACATGGTCATCACAATGAATAGTTCCGTCCGTCGTGGTGGGTCATAATGAACCTGTCGAAGCGTGAAACCCGAGTCCTTGAAGTCGTTTGGGTCACATGTTGCGGCAGAATATCGCATGTGGGTGAACTCGCGCTCGTTGCGCATTCCACACATGTTGAGCAGTTTGGTCGGGACTGCAGAGTCTAGGACAAAGTTTCCGTGAAAGAGTTCTACTTTCTTGATTGTCTTGTATCTTCGTGGTACCCGTTGGGGGATCCGTCCGTATCTGATGTTGGTCTCAGGGGCTTGGTCGTCGGTCGACGGAACCTCATCGTAGCCACCCGGTAGTGAAAGAGGATGGTAAGGGCTGTCCCTACTGAGGAGGGGCAACTCACCGCCCTCGAGCTCGCCGTCTTCGTTTAGACCATAAGAAGCACCGTACTGCGACTGCGGACGGGTCGAAAGCGGCTGAGGTTGAGGGGAAGCATCGTAAGGATTATACTGGACACCGAGATAATCGTTAACTGGCTGAGGTGGGGGTTGAGACTGGACATGAGCTGGATACGAAGTCTGGGGTGGGTACGTGTCGTGCTGTTGGTAGGGATCGTGCGCGGGTGCGGGGGTGAATGGCGTGGGTTGCGATTGGGGTGTGAGAAACGGGTCGGGGAGGTGGTAAGGCTGATTTTGATCGTACTGGTGGTGTTCGTACTGGTCAAACGGATCGTACTGCGACTGCCGTTGTTGGGATGGATATGGGTTGTATCCGTCGTTGTAGTGGCCCCGTAGCGCCTCGTCTGCCTTTTTCACGATGTTTGCTCGATATCCGGACAAAAGATTTCTTGGACTTACCTCTGGATACCTGGACATTGTTCTGCAGTCGAACACAGACTTCTGAGGTTGTTTCGAGGATCAAAAGTCTGAACAAAACCCGAATCAAGTACTCCTCCACGAAGGCGGTTCACGGTCGGTGGCTGTGACAGACGCGAAGTCGCGACTGCAGTGCCGGTCTTTCACTGCTCTCATGTCATCGCACGACCGCAGCAGCGAAACAACAACCATCGGCCTTCTCTACTCTAAACATCATGGAGCGACCATAGCCACTAACGAGCTGGAGACCTAGGACAGCGAGAGGTACACACGACGCATGCGATACAGCCTATGGAGGATTAGTTTTCTGCTCATTCTCTGATGGGATCATCTCGCTTCAACCTCGCTCATTGCCTGACATTCCATCTCGGGCGTCTCTTTAACCTCAACCACTTATTACCCATCAGGGACAAGTAAGAAAACGGTCGCAAGCCAAGGACGATGCGGAAGGCGAACATTCTTGTTTATGTGGGGATACTCCATGGCATCACTTTCATTCATCATGACGCTCATGTCCTGGTACATACGCTTCATCTAAAGACAGGTTGTTCGTACCAGTCATTGCAATGTCCATCCTCGAACATGTTCTAAATTTGCGGGGCTTGAGTGGAACTTCTTGGTCCATTTGCTCAAGTCCGATCAGGCATCGGAAAATGTCTACCTCGATTTTTATCTCTACCCATCATCTCCGAGCTTGATGGACGGGATCCTATCACCAGTAAGTACTTGCCATTATTGTGATCATGCTCGCCTAAGATGAGAGACACGCCAAGCTTCAACTTTGCTTGTGTCGCACTGTAAAGAGCAATTCATTGTTTCAACTTGTCGCTTCCGTGACTCGCTGGTAAATGGGGATCCGATCTATCCCACCATCATGTTCATACCGTTATTGGCAGTGAAAGGACTGCTGGCGATGACTACTTAAGGCCGTGCCAGGACCACGGGCGTCGATTCTTTCTAGCCAATGTCCAACAACTCGAGTGCTCCAGTTTCTGTGTTTCGCCTTGGCCAGCACTTGGACGAGTCTTCAGCGAACTGATCGCCTCCTTTTGAGGATTATCAGAGCTAATGTCAACTCTCAGTATGCATTCCGGACACCTGCTTCGGGTGACTTCCGTGGTGCGATCGCAAGTCATGGTACAGGAGATGACGCTCCATTGCTCGAAAGCTTCCACAGCCTCGTTTCAATCTCGGACTGACTCTTTACAAACATTCATGGCCAAGTTTGATCAACATCCCTGTATGGAATCCGCGGTGAAAGACCTATTCGCACCTGGTCTTCCGTACTATCTTGGCGTCTCCAGCTCTACCTCAGGCAAGGCACCTAAGGTCTTCGCAAAATATTACCACGTTCCGAGAGAACACTATTCTAGCCCGCCTTATCCCATGTTCCAACCGACAATGGGCACGATGGCTTGAATGTATTATTTTGGCTACAAGGACTTGAAGGACGTTGAAGGCGAAGACGGAAGATAGATGGAGATTCCTGTTTGCCAAGCTACGAATGGTTTATTTAACCTGGTACATTCATGGAATACCGTCATTAGAAGGCTGAGCGGACGCGTGTTGGCGTTGGTCAGATCAAAGTGCGTGTCGTGGTCAATGACCCACCAGTTACCCATGAACTTTGATAGGTGCTTGGATTGGTACCCCGGCGCCAGGATTACTTGTCCATCAGAAGAAGGTGAAACGTAGCACGTTGATAGACCTTGCCAATGATCCAGATGACCAGCGGTTTTGCTTGCATGTTCTCAGTAGTAAAAGGGGTCTTCCTAATTTGGAAGGGTGGTGTTGGTGTGGCCTTTCTGCGACTGTCTCTAGCAGCCTCAGTCGCGTATGCATCCAACCGCTCACAGACGTTCCTCGACGTTCAACGCGACTGCGCCAGCCTCACTCAGAGGCTTTACCGGAGACCTTTTCTCTGATTCACGTAGACACGGATACCAGGGCCCCATTCGCAACGTCCGCTTACCCCGTGCAGCTACCAGTGGTGGAGGCACGATCGCCAACAGCGAGGATGGTGTGAGGTGTGTAGTAGCAGGACGAGAATGTCAGTTTTAATGCTCATATCGAAACCTCGCCTTTCTTGACGTTCCGTATCTCAGCTCTTCGTATCTTGCGTTTGTCGGATCCTGATGAGACCCCGACCAACGAGCACAAATCGTCAGTGGGACGTGGTGGTCATCGTATTGATTCGTCGCGGAACCTTTGGGATGGAAGTGGACTCAAGATCGACAGTGCAAGCACAGACGTCGCGTGGTGCAGTGGAAGTGAGTGCGTCACCTACTTGTTTGAGGCCTCACTAAGCGTTTAGCAGACTATAACAACAAGATACTAACAAGTGCTCGCAACGGCGATCTGATCATGTGGGACCTGAATAAGTCTGGCAGTACCAAGTACGGTAGGTATTAATGAACACCCTTATTTCTCTGACTCGCCCGCCCTTAGAAAGAAAGACAAAGTACCACAACCGCTCGATCCATAAACTGTCTTGCTCTACGATCGTACCATACTATTGCGTGACCGGTTCTGCAGACGGTGATATGCGTATTTGGGTATGTCACACCATGTTCCGAAGTGAACTTATGTTGGAGCTTTGATAGGATTTACGGGACATGTCGCGTTCAATAATGAAGATTCACCACCCAACGTCGGTTCGCTCCCTCGTCTTCTCTCCTTGTCTTTCCCACCCACTGCAAGCCGTTGTGGGCCTTGACAATGGCTCGATATACCGGTGGGATCTCCAAATGGGTCAGCGCGGCCAACTTGATCGTCTACCTGTAGCCCATTCGGGTGCAATTCTCGCCCTGGACTGGTGCAGTACCACCGCAGGGAGTGGGATGGGCGATGAGCTTGGTGGCGCGATGGACAGGAGCTGGATTGTGAGCGGAGGACTTGATCACACCGTCAAGGTGTTTTTGCTGTTTTCCTTGTCTGGTATTGCTATGTGTTGAATCAGCTTTTTCCAAGGTTTGGGATCTATCTTCCTCTGGCTCATCGTCGCATATTGCACACAAGCCGACTTACACACTGCATCCGTCCTACCCCGTCCGTCGCGTGATTTGGCGACCCGACTATCCATGCGAACTGGCTCTAGTCTCAAACGCGGATTGGGGAGGAGGCAGTGGAAGTGATCTCGTGACGAGTCCTCGGCTGCAGAACGCTGGTACAGCATTCATCTCAAGCACCTCTACAGGAGGTGACGCGAAGGACGCAGAGGTTAAATCGAGCACAAGCGGTGAGGCTGTTGAAATCTGGGACGTTCGCCGGGGTTGGATTGCCAAGTGGACGGTAGAAGCGAGCGCTGCGGAAGGTGGAGTGACTGGTATGTATGGCTCTAATTCTGAGCTTCAGGACCCTTATGTAACTATGTTCACGTCCGTAGATGCGACGTTCCGTGATTCTCATGCGTTCTGGGCGCAGCATGTTTCCGGAACCTTTGCTCAAGTTGACCTTCGTACGTCAGCTCGTCCCATAGATGCTATTCCCAGAGTCGCGCTATCCTGGAACGTCAGTAGTAGCTCAGATGGGGCGCTTGCATTCGTAGTGGACAAGAAAGGACGATGGGAAGTACCGTACGATGATGTGTAAGTCAGAGGTGTAGGTCACCGCTTGCGTTTTGCTAAAGTACTTTGGCAGGGAGCCGGAGAAGCGATCCTTTACTTTTTGAGCGGAACATGAAGCCGAAGGTTCCGGGAGACAAAAGTCGCGTTCCGGGGCTGCAAAATATGGGCACATATGTTCGGGCGCCTCAATCTGGAGATCTCCCCAACGAGTTGTTTGGAAGGCTTGCCAAGGGCTATATTGTTCCTGAAAACCCTGAGCAGAGGAAACAGGCGTGTTTGATCAATGCCGAGGCGAGTGTCCGCATTCCTGTCGAGACACATGATATAAACTTATCTTCATTATTTAGGTTGCTCTACAAGCCGGAGACATCCATGCAGCTCAAGTATGGTTTCTTCTTACCTCTCTTTTGACAGACATTGTGCCGGGGTCAATTAGCTCTTCTCTCCCTCCGGTCGGAAAAATCACTCAACCATTTCCCCTGTTCCACTCGATCTCTGCCCCAGCTGCCCTCCCAACCATTAATAGCATAGGCCCGCGATCATCTGTGTCCACATCGAAAGCAACCTCCAATCGAGCGATTTCGTCGGAGTCGGTGGCCCAACACTTCCACCCATCGTCTCCCTTGCACTCGCCGACTCAATCGAGGAGCACCAATCCTTCCCAAACGCAACGGCGGTCCACGTCTCACAACAGTAATAGTACTTCAGCCTCCAACAACGATCGTCAGCACCGACACCGCTCCGAGACACAGCCGCCACCCCCCACTAAGCCACCTCCAAACTCTCGCAACTTGACCCCCGCATCATCAGCCTCGTCGTCGCCACGTCACGTCCCCGTTTCACTCCCACCGACACCGGCTTTACCGCCGACAACTATAATGACGCCAGCGACGCCGACGCCGCGCCGGCCTTCTGTGCTGGTGTCTACCAGTGCTCTGGTACATTCAAACGGTAGAAGACCCTCTGTTTATAGCCGCGCATCTGCTGTCCCGAGTGCACACAGCGAGAGTCCCGGTGCTGCTAGCGCCAGTGACAAGAGCCTGAGACACGTTGGTGAAGGCGCCCTTGATGATTCTGACTCTTCCGACGGCGATGGGAGCAACGTCGGAGAAAGCCAGGGCGAACTTGAGCCGTTGGAAGCTGCGGTCGCGAGACTTCCTATGAGGCAAGCAAGGAGCTTGAGCCTGGGAAGGGCGGGTCCTGCACATCCGAGTCCGTTATCCAGGCTCGCAGGACAACAGCGCTGGACTGAAGATGAGGACGAAGGACCCAAAGGTATCAGTAGTGACGACGAAGCAAGTCCATCTCCAGGGTCAACGGACACAGATGGAGAACGTAGCGAATGTGAATCGGATGAAGAGGGGACGCGGCGGACTGTCAGAGTGAAAGCCAGCTCCGCGCGATCGAGGTCGAGAAAGAACTCCGTTGCGAAACGGAAGAAGAGTCGGAGTAGGAGTTCGACCGTGGTTTCACTTGCTGCGCCTCTGCGTTCACCGTCTGTTTCGCCACCGTCTAGCACTCCGGTCTCACCTGAGCAATCGAAGGCGGTAGCCAAACATGAGAGCCAGAGTAGCGTCCAGACGGTCATCGCTGGGTCCATCCTTGAGCAACACAACGAGGCGCCCGCGCGCCCCGAGGACCAAGAGGACGCCATCGACAAAGCGTGCGAGAGTTGGAAAGATATGAGTGACCGCATGAAAATATCGGTCATAGAGCAGGAATACCAGCTTCGGGAAGCGTGCTGGCAAGCCATGCGGGATGCTCTCGAGGAGTTCGCAGACGAGGTTTGCCACTTTATCAGTAAATTTCAAATATCCAGACTGACGAGTATGCAAAAGGGCGATATTCAGATGTGTGCTATGCTTTCTCTCATCGCACCCGAAGAGCTCAAAATTAAGACGACACGGGCGATACGATTTATCGAAGCTTACATCGGTGGGGCAAAGCAGGCATTGGGTTTTGACCTCGTCATTGACCGCCCTCTAGATATACTGATGCGACATCAACTTCATACCGCTGCAGCCTACCTTCGGAAGCGCACCGAGATCGAGGACGTCCGGCGAACGACAATGGTGCGCATACTCCTAACTATGCAATCAAGCCCCACCGCTCACAACCACCTAACATAGCTGGAGACTGTCATTTACACTGCATGTGGACGGTGTCGGAAAGCAGTAGTCGTCGTTCGTTCCAGAACCTCCGCTACAAAAGCGAGCCATGCCATCTGCACTTCCTGCAAAGCGGCCGTAGTAAGATGTTCCATCTGGTACGTTCAACTATTTGCAGTCCGGGCAAGGAGGCAACTTGCTGACGCCTACCTACGTCAAGTCACCTTCCTGTTCGCAATCTCCTTTTCCAGTGTTCTGTGTGTGCACACGGCGGACATCAAGATTGCTACAGACGATATTATATGAAACGGCCTATGCTCGAGCTCGCTTCTCAGCCATATGCTGCCCGGGGTCGACAGTTGCATAGAGATCAGGATGATGTCAATGATACTGTTGATAAGGTGAAGATGATGGAGAGAAGTATGGCAGGACACCCGTGCGCAGCTGGATGTGGCCACTTTTGTTGGGCTGCCGTTGCGCACAGCGAGCCCAGTGGTTAGACTAGAATACCAAGTCCGTAACGTGCAGGGAAATGCTGCCAGTGCCCTCACGTCGTGCTGATAGTTAACGGCTGTTGCCAGTGAGTTTCGGCGGTCAGCACAACCAGTTCATAGCCTGGAGGACATCGGCGTGACTGTTGCAGATGTAGAATCATCCAGCCGTCTAGCATCTTCGGCTACGCCATCCCCGCTCCTCTTTCCAGGAGCAGCTACCTGCTTCAGAGACCACTTTGCACGCTGGTCATTCCACCAATGCACTGCGTATTCCTTCTCAGCATCCCCGACGTTCTCCAAGATCTCGTGGAATAGCGCGTCTACAAGTTCGCTGCGTCGTGGTTCGGGTTCGGGGGTGGCATCGATAATTTCAATAACCGCGGATAGTGCTCTCGGCAAGAGTGCGAGAGGGAGGGAAGGTATACAGGAGATGAGAGCCAGATGTAGTCGGTGCTGTCGGTCTACATCCAAGGTCTTGCAAGCTGTCAAAAGCGAGTCGATGCAGAACCATGCAAGAGTAAGATGACCAGTTGCACTCTTGACGAGGGTGGCAAAGGCGAGGCGGAGCTGAGCGACGTTGAGCTTACCCTCTGCGGAGTTCTATCGCGCACATATGTTAGGTTTCCAAATTGCGTAGACGAGATGAGAGATACCTCAATTAGACATGTGGTGTAGAATGGAACCATCTTCTCCGTAAATGTAATATTCTGGGTATGGGGTGTTGCTGTGCGTGGGTCAGGGCGTTCCATGGCCTTTCGAGCCCGTGATGAAAAAATGGCCAACACGACGCTGTGGGCAGACTCGAACATGTCGCGGTAGGTCGCATCATTTAAATGACTGATAAAATGGTCAAGTGCTGCTCCAGCGAGGCGGAGTCGACGGTTGACTTACGGGGTGCAGAATGGTAAGACGTATGTCTGTATGATTGAAGCGCTGACCACCGGGAGAAGCTGCTCGATAACTGACAGTGCAAAAGCCTTTTTTGCTCGTTGCACGGGATGCGACGCATCAAGCATGTTGGACCATATTTCTTCGCATATACCCTTCAGGAACTGCTCGCTATCAACCTGATTACCCGCTAGAACGTCGAGAGCGAGGTAAAATGCACGCTTAAGATCTATAAATGTGCCATGGCCGGCACCACCGAATTTTTCGATCACGAAAGCGAGGTGAGAGAATGTACGAAGGACAGCAAGAGCAAGCGCCGGGGCCGAGTGAGCGAGTGTTGGTGGAACGTAGACGATGGCTGACAACCCTGCTTCTGCAATCATGATAGTAGCGAAAAGCAGGGTTTTGAGAATTGTCCAAATGGAAGCAGCAAGTTCCCGGGTTTCTGGAGCTAATAGATTGTGAACAAAATGAGTGCGGCGCGTGCAGAAAACACCGTACCAATCGTGTCATCTTGGAGGCCTGCCATGTTACTTGCCAACCAGCCTGCTTCGACGTTTCGAGTCATGGCTTCTAAGCTTAGATATGTCTCTCCGATTTGTGGGAGGCCAAGCTTAGGTCTATGATCGACGAAAAGGGAAATGGTCCGAGCCCATAACTTGGACAGTGAACCCATGTGCTGCATAGCCTGCGAAGACGAGACTGCATTTATTTCTTGGGAAGCAGGTGTCCCAGGCTAAACGCTGATACTTAGAAAATCGCGACGCGAGTGGTCAGACGAACCTACTTTGATGCATATCTTGTAGTCTGGGTGAGGTTGATTACATGACGGTAACGATGAAAGGAAGGTTCCATCGCGGAATGTTTGTGTCACGATACGGGCGACCAGACTTAGCATTTGCTAGCGACTCATGAGTTGGACGTCGTATCACGGTTTGCAGGTACTAACCGGTAATGGTAGGGCAACAAACTTCTCCGGGGGAACAAGGAGCAGAGCTTGAGATGATACAATGAAAGGTAGCGTGAGGGCATCCTCTAAACTGACTTGAGATATAACTTGCAAAGTTATAATTCAAGTCATACCTCCTCCTTCGGTGACAGGTCGGAATTCCCTCCCCCATGAGTCCGATGACGAAAACACGTCAATCACGTCCGCGAAAGCCAGAACCAGCTCGTCCTCTGCTAAACCTTTAACGTCTCGCTGTTTTGCTGGTAGCTTGGGTAGTACGTCCTCGAGTCCCAATAACAAACCGCTGCAGCAAGCCAACCGAGTGATCGCATGTCCGCCTTCCAAACCTTTCAAGAGTGAGGTTGACCAGGTGTTCAAACGAGTAGTCAGACCAGGAAAGAAGACCCCACTAGGCTCTTCCTTCGCGACCTGTAATTTAGCGTGAACCGCATGCCGGAATGAAGTGCTGAGAGCATCAAGCTTTGCTAGGGAAAAAGGCCGGAACAGAGGACTACTGACGACGGTCGCAGCTAACGGAGTCGGCGCGGGTGAAAGTCGAGCGAGACAGTGAGCAATTAGACCTTGGAGAGTCTGCAACGGAGGAACTGTGTTGGCACGACGATGCAAGTAGCTCAGTAAAACAGAGTACTCTCTCTCCATCGTCAAGTTGCAAGCAAACCTGCTCACCGCCAACTTCCAAGTCCATAATCACGTGCTGTACTAACACACAACTACGTTTATGACCTGATGTCCTGCGATTACATGTCTAGAACATCTACTGTAATACGCTGTCCATCCCGGCGAGACTCACCTTCGCAGGGGGCCAGCTTAACGGTCTGACCGCGTCCTTCCTGAGCACGAGACAGTTCGTGCGCGTCGACAACATCACTGGCTTTGATTCACTGCTTGCTCTGCGGGGATGCGAGGTTCAGTCGAAACAAATACACCGTTTGTTACCTGTCTGTTTCTTGTATCTAGCGCAGTATCATCCATGCTTATCTGACGAATCAAAAAGGGCATACATACACAGGGAACGGAGATTGACTTACAACACCGACGGATTCTTTACTGGGGTACATGTGGAGGGGGCCATGAATACAGCAGCGTGAGCGCTGCGAGATGCATCCATGATTCCTGTAGACACGGGAACGTGCATCTGGGATCTCACCCCTGAAGAAGATGACGGTCTAGTCCATGGCGCCTATTTCGTACTGGCGATGCCTGTGCGATGTCAACGACGAACACGACGGCGCGTCGAGTTGATTGAGACACACTGCGATACCGTGGATGCCTCATCGAATTTGTGGCAGTCTCCACGCAGCAAGTCAGCAACGTATCCTGCAGACAAAACAGAAACGATCAGATATCAATGTAGACCCCTCGATACCGTTCCATGCGAGTCAAAATCCCAGCAGATAAGTCCAAAATCTGAGCTCCCACACACTATCACTGCGACATGCTCGGATCTGTAAACTCGTTACACGTTATAACAGCTGGGTTGAGTTGTAGATGATCACTTCTCACCACAGCGTCGTGAGGGGCTGAATCGAAGCAGAGACACGCGATGGTGGCGCAGGCGTATGCTTTGGCCGATAAGTCGGTAGTGTACCAACTTGTACGATTGCACACACGGACCCGCAGTACCGAAAGTCCACAACGAAACCCACCGGTTGTTTCACCGGACAGCTGGACACGTCGCGTGCTGAAACTCGAAATAAAGAACATAGAAAAAAAGTAAAGCCCGTTCGTCGGAAGGCACGCGCACGTTTTCAATTGAGAAGCTCCCAGAGACACTCTTAATCCACGAAGCAATCTCGCCGTTCTAATGGCCTGTTCTGATGAGATATTTCGGGCCCGGACAGGAAAGGACATCTGAATGATGCGGAGGAGTACAGCCAAGTTATATACAAGGATGGCGAGAAACCGGAACTCAACTGTGGTCAATGAATTGCATCGTAGGGAAGTTCAACTTCTCGGCAACACGACCGAATTAGGCCCTGTGAATGTGCGTGCATACAGAGCGGAAAATCCATAGAAAAGCTAGCATTTGGACGGTATGTGTGGCATACGTGTTAGCCGCACCATAGAGCTTGATCAATTTAAGGAACCTTAGACCCATTGCGATTTAAAGTCTGAAGTACTTAAGGTCACGATCCAATGCGAAATGACTTTTGAACGCAGGAAAGATACACACGGCTCTGATACGAGTATCAGTACTTGATAAACGTTGCCAAAAGAAACTAAAAATCATCCTTGACCTTTCGGGTTAACCATGAAGAATTAACAACTGCCAGTATCGACATGAAACACTTTACCGTGTTCGATTGCTTGCCGGAGAGTATGGTGCAATCTGGCGCATCGTTGACTGTGACACTGCTTACAGTAGGCGATCTACTAGGTGCAAGTCTAATCGGCTAGTCCCAATTCGGTCAACACCAGAACCCGCGACTGCTAGACATCACGTACCCTCGAATGCAGGATACAGACCCAATCCCGCAAATCACGAGTACGCGGCACCATAATCCTTGCTGAGTAAAGAGCTCAAGGCCGACCTTGTATCTCATGTAGCCTGAGCGCGCAACGCCGGGGCTATGACACGAAAGGATTAGCTAGCCAACCTAGCTTCAAAGCTTGAGCCAAGTCCCGGAGAAGTAGGCGGCAGTTACACTGGCGGAATACTGCTTTGAGTTGCTCGCTATGTTTATCGTGGCTGCGAGACTCTGCTGGCCGCGTCGTGACGAGCCAGGTTGTCTGCCTAACAAGAGCAGCTGAATTGGTGGTCCAGAGATGTAGTCCACTACCTCGTCAAAGAGCGGTAGGGTATTTTCCCCGAGACTCCATGAAACGGACGTTCGTTGATCACGTTTCGGAGATCGCGGGGCTCCTGAAACAGGTCCGAATTCTCTTGAGCTTCAACCGCAACGGCAGGAAATGGTTCGGTGCTGGTGAGGACCGGTACACCGCTACCCGCGGGAATAATAGCTGCTCCGTGCGCTGAATTCCTCGGAAAATGGTATACATTACCAGCGATACCATATGTACACCACAGCACCAACCGATGGTCCGCAGTTATTGCAGCTTCCTTTCTTCAAGCGGAATGGTTCTCCTGGTCGCTTACATAACGGATGTAGTGGGTGTTAAAGCTCGTGACCATCTACAGCCGCTGGTGGTGGTAACGGTAGGAGCGGCAGGAAGAAGGAAGTCTTCGACCCACATTGTAATTCGCACGATGTTGAGCTTACATATTATGTAGCTTGCAGTTGGTATCATATCCGAGGATTATTGGGAAGAGCGCATGAGAGAGCGCTAGGATCCGTTCGAGGCGGGGTTGGCAGTTCGCTTCGCTGGTCCTCCGTTAAAGAGCTTCGATGATGGTCCAGAGCGTGCACCATCAAGGACAAACTGAGATGACGAAAGCGTGGGCGCAGTCGGTTATTGGGAAGAAAAACCGCAAAGGGCAAGTGGTAGAAACACGCTTGGCGCAGCGTAAACTCTGGGATTTTCTATCAAACGGTGTCCAATGGCAATGAGCAAGCCTCCTAAAATTTTTGCCGAATACAACATCCTTGATGGTCAAACGGCAAGATTTCAGCATGTTCAGAGTATTTCATCGAAAGCAGAAACGACGTACCAACGAGTGAGCATACAAGGAGTATGTACGATGTTGTTCTAAAGTCGAAGTCTAGGCGAGTCAGACCTTTGACCGTTTTCATTCCCGCCGATCACATACCGGAACCTGTGGGTCACACCAGGTCGTCTACGCTGGACTGAAACGTTCAGCTACGGCATACACCCACTGATCAGTATGGTAAACCATCTGGAGATGTACTTACAAGCGTGGTGAAGGGGGACTGTCATGTACTAGTCCCAGTGCTAGGGTGTACCACGTATCTCGACGTGAGTGGTAACTTGTGTGAAGTAGGCATGCCAGTCAAATTTGAGTAAAGAGTGGCTTTGAAGAGAGTCGCACCAACCCACGACTAATTATCTTCCTTTCCGTCTGCCTGGGCCAACACCGGCCTTCAGTTTTGCTTCAGGTCAGATCTATCGCGACTCAAGTTGTATGTGGGGCCATTGTGCACCATCATACATACTGCAACGCGCGTTCAAGCTGCGCCGAAGCAGAAGGTGTTGGTACGTGGATCAGGTTTTACCACACTTGTGGATCTCGAGCTGGATGAGAACTACAAAGCGTGCACAGTAACACAGAGCTTCGTCGTATGATCGCATCTGCGTTTCAGCACAGTGCGACATGATGCATCGAAACTCACATCGTGCTCGTGATTTGGACGACATCCATCGACAAGATTCCCCGCCGCTGGCTAGCCGAGGCGACGACTTCAATTTCAGGCCGTCGAAGCGAGTCCTGCTTCCGCTGAGCGTTCTCTGATGCTTCTATACCGATTTGGGCTGACAGTGCTGAGTATTGAATGTCTTATATCCGTTCACTATCCACTGTGTGGACGTTGCGTGTCCTCGTTGGCACAATAGATCAGCAACAGGCTGTACTGAGACTTCCACATGCAAAATTGCATTCAAACTCGTACGTGAATAGTTTAGCATTAAGATAGTTCCCTGGCCAGCCTGGCCCACGGTCAGCTTCGACTTCGTTGACGTGCCCCGTCATTACCACACGAGAAGAAGCCACTAAGATGGATTTGGTCGTCGAAAACGTGCATGGCAGTAGCATTGACAGAGACCCGAAGCAAGTACTCTCGCGAGGTGGTCATAACATAAAGCCTCAAGCGAGGTCTCGTGCTCGCGAGGAAATATGAACCCCCTGTCGCCGAGACGCCTTACCATCTTGATTTTGCGTGTTCTCGTTACTCCTTGTTTTAGCATCCATGGATTCAGCTAGGGCGAGCCACGTCGAATCATATTCCGCTGGCCCTAGTACTCACGGCATGGAGCTTGCTGGCTATCTTTGAAACTCGGGGAGTCCCCAGAAACTGTGGGCCCTTGTTACTCACACCCAGATGGTGATGAATTTTCGCTGTTTTCAGACAATTTCGAGACGTAGTACTCACGTTCGGTGATGCCTTGGCCCTACATACCTCCGCTCCCCCTGTCAAGTTTTCAATGAATGTCGACACAGCCATGTAGCTGATATTGTCAGTGATGGATCCTGATGAACCGTGCTCATGAACACGGAAGAAAAGATACATCGGCTCGCTACAGCCACCTGGGAAGGCAAAGCGGAGGAAAATGTTTTAAATATATTACATAAGCTAGAGTGTTCGGTGTCTTTGGGAGAATCCTGGGTTTCGCAACGCTGTCCTTCGACTCGTCGCTCCCGTCCTTCCTGCTCGTCGCCGCATTCGTCGTCGCTGTCGCTGTCGTCCCCGAACGCATCGTCTTCGTCGCGCCCGACGTCGTCAAGGAGCCTTTTCCAGCTCAGGCGTCCCTTGGTTGGTGGCCCCCAGGATTCTCCCTCAATTCGTAACCACAATATCTCCCATTCTTCCAACACAGTCTTCCCTCGTCTCGTCATTCCCAAATTTCTCCCCTTCGACTCTAGACGCACTTCAGCAAATATCTCGACCTATCTTTGCTTTTGATCCCCCCCAATGTCTCCAAGTCCATCTGACAATTCGCCCTGGCCTGCACAAACGGCCCCACCTTCAACATCACACTCGAGATCAAAGAGAATGGCACGTTCGGAAGGGATATTACGCTCTCATCCACCGTTGGAGAAAAGGCAAAACACCATCATCTCAGATGCAGACGCGGTTGGTGTGTATCCCGTCCATTTTGCTCTGCTCGTCACCGCGATGCGCTATCCCAGCATCACATGAATTGCCTCTGTACTGACCTCCGTCCTTGTTATCCAGCGGAAGCCAAATACAACTGCCAGATCTATGCCAACAACAACAACGTGACGTGTTTTCCAGATGCTAATGATCAGGTGCTCCAACACCAATGGGCAGCCGTCGTCTGTAGGTCATGCGCGTTCCCATCACCGTCGATATGTTCAACGTCTCGCAGGGAACAGCAAACGACCACAGATTGATCAGTACAATTTGGTCAACCTGTACCTCTTCAACGCCGACACTCAGCAGCCCTTGTTCACCATCACTAACGTCACCAACCCCACCGGTACAGCTGGTCAGTATAACTTACCGGTGAATGACAGCTGGTTTGGTGAAGAAGGATTGTCATGGAACGGTCAAAACTTGAGTTATCCTTTTTATTGGATCGTGACGAACCAGAACGGACTCGATGGTTCTCAAACAACGAACCCAACTTTTTACGCCATTCGTATGTTGCACTAGGGCCTTTACGTTGTGTTGATTCTGATCACCGTCGGACTCACAGAAACAACGTATGCTGACTCAGTAGCTTCCTCCATGTCTTCGGCCTCGCTGTCGTCGCTTTCTGCCCAATCAACACTTTCTGCCATGTCTGTAATGTCTTCATTGTCGTCTCAGTCCACCGCATCTGCATCTGAATCTGCTTCCGCGAGCTCGTCCAATTCCTCTTCGTCTGGTAGCATCCAACAATCTCAGGGAAATTCGGCTTTCCCTCACTGGGCAATTGCCGTGATTGTTGTCCTCGGCTTCCTCGCTATCGTTGCCGGAGGTGCGTTGATCTGGCTCATCATGCGGCGGCTGCGAAGGCGCGAGCGACTCTCGAACCGTGGATCCATGGGCTCGTCGTCACCTATGATGGCAAATGCTCAGAACTCCAACTCGCCACAACTACCTCTACTCGCGGGAGCCGGGGTCGGCGCTGCGACTGGCCGAGCTTCTTCAGAGCATCACCGGCCAGCTTCGATCGTTTCTCCTGACGGAGCCTCGGAGATTTCAAGGGCACATTCTGCAGGGGATTCTGGACCTTTCTCTGGTGCTGACGCAGCAATTATGGCGGATGCGTTTAGGAAGGCGTTACGGAAACCTGATTTCGCTGGTGCGCCTGTAGAAGAGGCCGAAGACAGAAAAGACGATGCCATCATGAACCGCGAACTTGCCGAAGAAGGCAGGGACATTCGTAGCGTCAGCTCGTCACGGGGAGTTAAAGTGGAAACCCTGGACGATGGTGGTGATACAGTGCAAAATCGCTAACGACAGGATTTCTTGTGCGCGTTTGCTTTTTATTTTATTTGCAAATCGATTCTCATTGTTGGTTGAAATATTGTTCGGATACCTTCGTTGCAGTCCGTCTCTCCTGTTGTCGCACTTCGTCTGGCGTGTAGTGTTGTATCTTCTCTGTGGTTTTCAACTTCTGACCTTATAATCTGGCTTTTTCCCAGCTACCGCGTTTACACTCTTTCGCCCAGTCTTCTGTTTGTTGCAAGATTGGCCCTTTACCATTCAACCCGTTCTCGGTAATTGATACTTCCGCTTACTTTCGTACACGGACCGTCTACCCTCCTAGTCCTGCTTGAATCTTCCACTCAAGTAGTTTGTCTTACATGTCCACAATCCTCAAGGGCTCTGCCGTTCATTGCGCACACCACACGTCAGGACTTGTCTTTCATACCTTGTCGGACATTGTGTCTTCCTACTTCCCCCATACCGCCAACCGCACCACATACGAACTTCAAACTGGCTTCTCCACTCCACGAAGTGGGGATGAATCACGTTCTTTATATACCACCCACTGCCGCTTACTCTTTCACTACCTACACCTCCTTCTCCCCCGAAGCTGTGTGTGCATGTGGAACATGCGCCGGATGGACAGCTCCACTGGCAGAGATGGACGAGAACATTTTTGTTTTCTTCACTTGTCTTTTTTTTTGTTTTTTTTTCTCGCCTGCCGTCTGGGACACCTTACAAATTACTTACATGGCGGGTTTTTTTTTAATGACGATGAGATGAAATAAACGAATTACTTGGCACCGTGGAGTCTCTGGCTTTAGTTCAAACCTTGAAGGTACAGTACCTACAAAGGCAAGTACGAACAGGTACATAGACTTTAGAGCCGCGTTCTGCACGAGCTTAACGTTACTTCTTGTGCGAGAAATGCGACCGCGTGATGGATTTGGGGGACCAGGTGATGTCGTTCGTAATTTCATTTTAGGTGGTGTGAGCGTTTTGTTTTCGGGTCACTGGACCGATGGGTGAAACTGAGCTAAGTTGAAGTATATGTGAGACGTCTTTTCTGAGGGTTTGGTTCACCGTCTTGGGATTACTATTCCGAGTTCACATGCTGGCCCACAGAAACCGCTGAGCCTCTGTCGACGTGTGCACTGTCGAACGTGCCTTGGCCTATATATGATGAATGAGGAATATATGGTGCAGCAACCAGTGCGTTGCGACGTCGCATGACTACGACCAACATGATAATATCGGACACCTCCGGTCATTGCATACCATTGTGGACTGTTGGTGCAATAACTTGAGGCACGGTCCCCCAAGGATGACACGGAGGGCACTGATGAACGAGTGACCTTGTAATTATCGTAACCCCCAATCCTCGCGTTGCAAGGGGACGCAGATACTATCTTGTGCCGGAAGATTCAGAACACGGTTCCGGGTTAAGAAAATGCGATTTGTTATATGGGCGAGGGTAGGCGCGACAACAATGCAGGAGGGCAGATAAATATGCACCTTGGATACTGTACAAAGCCGTTCTAAGTTTAGTCCTTTTTTTCTTCTAAACGGGTGCACGGAACTCCATACGCAAAGAAGTGAAAGGCTTCCCGGGTAGAACTCGACAATGGCTGTGATTAGTCAGTTGCGTGGTTATTATTTCGTTTTGACAGATGCCGCATCAATAACTCGTAGCTACAAAACAACAGATTAGAGGTTGAGGGATATCAGTGGATACACTCACGATAGCAACGTAACGGCACTATTGGGCACCGTTCGAAATAGGTTCACGGATAATCCCTTGTACAAGCCAGACCACCCCTCTTTCTGAATGATCTTGCGTGTGATATATATGATGCCGCTGCGGGGATGCGTCTTCACCATACCGTCAGACGACATGTCTTCTGCGATGGGTAGTCGAAGTGTCTGAAGTCGCGTGCGTACGACCTCATGAGGGTATGTAGCGACAGAGGCTGTCATTTTTGCTATTGCTGAACAAAGAAGAATCGTGTCGCTGCGTAATTGAGCAGTTGAATCTCCCTCTGCATCCGCTATTCAACAAAGTCCGAGAAAGAAAAGTATATGGTGGGAACTCACGTGCCCACAGTTTAAGTTGCTCATACAGCGGGAATTGAACTGCAACATGAGTGATTCCAAATAGACTGGGTAAAAGTCCACGATAAAATGCTCGTATGCCTTCGGTGCGATAGATGGTCAGGGCTGCATCGAAAGAGTGCCGATACCTCACTTCTCGTCGAGATTGTGTCTGACGTAATAATGAGAAGTGAGGTGAATTGCTTCTTGACAAATATATAAAGTCGATGTAGAGGAACGTTGCATACCATGAAGCGAGTCTTTATAAACCATAATGGGTTGGTACATGTGGTGCTGGTTGCTCCAGCTATCATTGCGGATAGGATATGGAGTGTCCACGGGTGATCACGCACGACTGGCTGATAACCCTTGGGCTGTGCGGCGGGGTAGAGTCGCCCAGGTTTTGGGTTTTCGCCCAGAGCAGGTTCTCCGAAATGTGTCTTGATCCCATCGTAGACCGCAAAGTATATTGCCCACGTAGGAAGATAGCACAAGATAGTTGGTCCTAGACCTCGGTACATTCCCCGGATTCCATCGTGTCTCAGGGTGCTTTTGACAATGTCTAGATGCAGGGAAATCAAAGGAAGAGATAAGGGTTATGAACGCGGAGATGAATAGTGTGAGTGACGAACCAAGGACCCCTTGATAGCCTTCTTGGCCTTGAATAGCCCGCTGAGCCTGCAACTTTGTCTTGACGACATCGAGAGGACAGGTCGCTATGCTAGCCACCAAGCCGCCTCCAGCGCCAGCTAAAGTTGGGGCGACATGTGTCAGAGAACGGCGTCAATGAGGAAGATGGATCGCCTGAGCGCACCAATCATACTGTTTGCGGTCCATTTATTCTTTCCTGACTGCATCGCTCTTCCCCGCAAAGCGGGGGGATGCTAGAGTATTCGAATGCTTGCTATCTTGAGGTTCTTTCGCTGCTGTGGAGGAAGAGGTCAACCTGGAGCTCGCTGATTTTGCTGCCAACGCACTCCGCTCCCTTATAGCGCTTATGTAAGTAGCTGACCATGGGGACAAAGGCCGGCTCTTGCCGAATACGAGTCTGCTTCAAGCCACTTTAGCACTTGACTAGTACAGGTCCTTTCGTCTCACTTCACATTGTGTCAAGACTTCGCCATCTGTCCTGTGAGCTGCGCACGGACATCCTATGCCAACAGCGCCTACGTTTTCCTCGGGTTGTCTTCATCGCAGGCGTGGAAACCTGAATCGTTACAACAGTTATGGTTAAAGTAACGTACAACGGTGTCGCTCTCCGGCGAGAGCGACAATACTATTTACATTGAAGGCAACCACTACTTCCCCCCTGATTCCGTGAATAAGGGGCCTACCTCCTGGACTCGGACATGTCGTAAGTCTCAAACGTCTTGTCCGGTCAGCTTGGACTTTCGTACTTGCACGTCCCTGCAGCGCTATCTGTTCGTGGGGAGGGTGAGGCTTTGATGTCATGCTAATGGATTACTGAGTGCTCATAACCTCGCCCGCAGGACCGCTTCCTGTTACTCTTTTGATTTCGGTGGAACAACCATAAAGGATATTGCGTGGTTAGTGCACTACATTGTTCTGGACCTTCACCGAGCAGCCGGGCTGAAAATATCAAGCGCTATGTCGCCTTCTCCCGGGTAGAGTTCGCGTAGTAATTTGTATGGTGACGCACCCCACAGCCACTGCAAAACAGGGCCTCGATCATTACAGGAAAACCACGGTTCCGACACTTGAAGCAACATATCATGATGTGACATTGTTCTCGTTGGAGAAAATGTACTGCATGCCTGGGAGATCCATCAATAGTATTCCTCTTCAGAGTTATCGCTGTATTCATTCATCAGTACATCCTCGTCGGCCGTGGCCTCCGCAGCAGCTTTTTCCTTGCATTCCATTTTTTCTTTCCGCCCTTGTTCGTACTGACCGCGACATTCCTCTTCTTCGGCAAACGTCACAATTTCCAGCTTTGTCATGCGGGCACAGGATATCACTTTTCTCTCGCAGTAAGCCTGAAATGGGTCGAAGAGACGGGGAGAGGCAGTAGTCTTGTCTTCAGAGTCGTCTTCCTACGAATGTTCTTTTCGTCAGCCCATGTCGGCAGCTATCCGAACATTATCACCCCTGGCATCTCGTCAATGGCACCCTCGACGAAAGGCTTGGTGGTACTCTTCCTGAAGCCGGGGGTGACGCGATAGATAGGCCTGTCTGCATCGTAACCAATCTATAAGAGCGCCCGGGTCCTGGAGCTCCCTCTTCCATAGGACGCTTTTGGCCACAACTCTTGATGGTGCCAGGACGATCCTTGTGGTCGTCTGACATTCGGATATGCCTCCGCATGGCGTAAATGGGAGTTGTTCCAACCAGCATGTGCAGGTTGGCATACGTGAATGTGAGTAGGAGTTGCACGATGTTGCGATGAATTTGAACTTTTTGAGCTGGAAACGGAGTTGATGTACTTCATGGTTTTTATGGGGAATGTGGTATAAGAGTCAATGGTAGATATGTTTGAGCGGCTAGGACGCCGCAAGGATCTCGCTCAGCACGAGGTCGTAATCAACATGGTACTAACTTAAGACCTTGCCACTCTGTACTGGTACTCGCAGTACCGACCAGTTCAGCTAGTGAACGATCAGTAATAGTCTATCGAAATCGCGTCGTCGGCGAACTAGTATAAGCTGACACTTGGCAGTGATGGAGCAGGAGCGCACTGGCCGGCAAGCTTTGATCCCCAGACAGTCCTTCGTGGGTCTCATCAAGTTTATACCACGCCTGATTTCACTCGAAGAAAACGCAGAGGACATCGGATCAGCCTGGTCCTAGGTGAAAGAATAACTTTAGACAACCTTGCAATACTGAACGTAAACCACCAAATTTAAGTCGTCGTCGACCAACAGTGGAAGAAGTGATCGTGCGCTGGATATGCCAGCTACGGGCCCGTTGTCACCAAGTTCCGTGCCCTAGAATCGAGAACCGCGCGGAACCAACGTGGCCAGCACGCTGTGCAAGTAGATCCGAGACCGTATTTACGATCCTCTAATTCACCGCGTCGTCACGAAACTTCGTGAGACCATGGCATCTCATCGCAGGATGTCGGTTAAGATGACCGCCTCGAGCCTGACATAGAAAGCAATCGTAGTGATTTCCCTCAAGACCGCATCGAACAATTGGGGAAAGCTGTGATGCACGACAACCACCATTGCCGCATGCAACTTGGTTGCAGGTAGGGCACTTAAGCAGTTCATGGCGGCAAATTGGACAGGCGACATAGCTGTCTGCCATGTCGTCCGGACCGAGAATGCCGCGTTCGCTAAGAAGAGTGAGGAATTCCTGGTGGATACAAAGGTGAGACGGTTGAAGATTGAGCTACCAATAAAAGGCACTAACCAACAGCGATTTGAGCAGTGGTTCTGAGATTCTTGCACTCTGCTGGGCCTGGACTAGCGACGTTGACTGTTCGGGGAAAGCAGCGTGACAATTACGGGCGACAGCAAGTCGGATCTGACCAAATCGTCGAATTTCGTCTACGGGGGTTGCGATTGAGGATGGCAATAAGAAATAACGATATCGGCGTTTGTCGAACACGAGACCTAGGCGTTAGATTCACTTGGAAAGTCATCTGCCACAACGTCGGTCCTCTGGGCCAGACATATTCATAGATGCGTAGTAACGTGTCACCAGATGGGTGCGTAGTCGCATCGCCAGGAAAAACGAGTTTGAGTTTGTACCGCCAGGGATCGAGTTGAGTTGGTATGTTCGCGACTATCTACATGTTGATAGATGGCCTGCAATACAAGCAAAAACTGAGGGCCGAGAGAACTCGCTGAGCCATGACTATCGAATGAGATATCTGACGTGAGCGACATGGCTGTCCAGACTCCACGAAGAGCGCTCCTTTCCAAATGAGACCAAAGACTGGCAATTACACAAGTCAGAGAAACATCTGCGTGTGCTAAATCTCGAGACAGACCTCCTCGTAGTGTCGCGGACGTGTATGCGTTTGAGTGGGTCATAGGGCAGACGTCTGTAACTTTAGTAGTCTTCGCTGTCACTGGCTACTTCGGTAGATCTCTGCTATATGCGCCGGCGGTCGGTTTTCTTCATTACCGCGCGACAAAGCAAGCGTGTTCATTGGCAGAGCTGCCGCATCAGAGCCGCTGTCAGACTGACGACCAAACAACTGAAGAAATATTAGTCTCCCATAGATAGTTGGAAGAGATGAAGACGTACTACTTGACTGTGACACTGTGACAAAGTGTGACGCTGGTGTGCATGAGTTGCTAAACGGCCGCTTCGAAGCAGGCGACCACCGAATGACGACCGACCTCCATCGATTCATCAGCGACAACTGCCTCAGAGTAAGTCGCAAAATTGTTCTTTTGCTAATTCTTTCGTTCACGATTTGTTCAGCTCTTTGGTCTTGCAGACAGAAGTATCATTGACTTTGTCACTGCTTCCGGTCAGTTTCCGTCCTCCCGGCGTCTGGTCATAGCTCACGAGTCTCATAGCATCGTCGTCAAAGTCTCCAGAAGCTCTCTTCACGTCCCTTACTGCCTCAGGCCTTCCTGACACCCCCGATGCCCATTCTTTCATAACCGAACTCTTTACTCGTGTCCCCCGGAAATCAAAACACAAGCGTGGTGTAGACGAAGGTTCGAGGAGGCAGGCAGAGCGGGAGGCGCGGAATATAGCTGCAAAAAAGTATGGCTTTCTATTGGAAGAGGAAGCGAAGCCGGATGTGGTCGAATTGAGGGGGCAGACGAGTACCTCCGGAGCAAAAGACAAGCGGGGCAGACACTTGAGGAAGAGAGAACTCGACAGCAAGGAGTGGGACAGCGATGAGGAGGAAAAGTCGCGCAAACGCCATAAAACCGACGAGGCCGCCTCACCCTCACGGCGCCAGGCCCTCTCTGACGAAGAACTATTGGACTTGCCCGAAGTGGAGGATGAAGAAACTCGGAAGGAGCGAGAACGTCTAGAGGATCTTAGATCTCGTGACGATTTTGCCGAACGCGTTCGTATGCGTGATCTGGAGAAGACCAAGAAACTTGTCGAGGATCGCTCCTCCCGTACTGCCGGTGCTGCAGATGCTACTGCCCGTCTACAGCTCGCAGACGATCCCGAGGCTCGCACAACAGCGCTACCTTCGCTACGACTACATTCACGCCAAGAGTACCTCACCAAGCGCGAGATCCAACAAATCGAGCTGTTGCGCAGAGAGATTGCCGATGATGAGGCACTTTTCGCCGGCATGAAGATATCAAAGCGGGAACTGCGAGAACTAGAAAGAAAAAAGGAGCTCCTAAAACTCGTCGAGGAACGTCTCAAGATCAACGACCAGTGGGACGGGTACCAGCTTCCTGAAGACTATTTCACGGAGCAGGGTAAAATCGACAAGAAGAAAAAGGAAAACGCTTTGTACAAGCGCTATGAGGAGGCGAAACCGAAGGACGATCAGTTCGTCACCGACGTGGACCAGTGGGAGGCCAGTCAGACGCAACATAGCGCTTTCAAGACAGGTGCCATGGATAAGCAGGAAATCGTGGATCACTACGAGTACGTATTCGATGAGAGCCAAACGATAAAATTCGTGATGGATCAGACTCTCAAAGGCGAGGGAACATTGAGCGCGAAGGACAAGCTTCTCCAACAGCAAATCGAGGAAGCCGAGAAGCGAGGTGCGAGTTATCTTCTATTTCAATATCCTGAAACCTAACCAAGTCTTGAATCGCAGCTAAAAGTATTGACGAGACTCGTAAATCCCTTCCTATCTACATTTATCGGGAGGAATTACTGGCTGCCATCAAGGAACATCAAGTTCTCATTGTTGTCGCCGAGACTGGTTCAGGCAAGACCACTCAGCTTCCACAGTACCTTCACGAAGCAGGTTATACGGCTGGAGGGCAGAAAGTTGGGTGTACGCAACCACGTCGGGTAGCAGCCATGTCCGTCGCGGCGCGTGTCGCGGAGGAGATGGGCACTAAGGTTGGCTATGAGGTTGGATATTCGATCCGTTTCGAGGATTGCACCAGCGATAAAACCGTGCTCAAGTATATGACGGATGGGATGCTCTTGCGGGAGTTCTTGACAGAGCCAGACCTTGCCGGATATTCGGCACTGATCATTGACGAGGCACATGAGAGGACACTTAGTACGGATATTTTATTTGCTCTTGTCAAGGTGCGCAGCCAGCTGTGTCTTACCTGCCGTTATCACAGGCTCATACAACAATGCAGGATATTGCGAGATTCAGACCTGAACTCAGGTTGCTTATTTCCAGTGCCACAATGGACGCTGAGAAGTTCAGCGAGTACTTTGATAATGCACCTGTGTTCTATGTTCCCGGACGGCGTTATCCCGTCGATATTCATTACACTCCTCAGCCAGAAGCCAACTACCTCCATGCCGCCATCACCACTGTTTTCCAAATTCATACAACCCAACCCAAGGGTGACATCCTTATCTTCCTTACTGTAAGTATTATATACCTATCATATTCTTTACATTCGCCAACCCAGCTTCCTAGGGTCAAGACGAGATTGAAGCTGCTCAGGAGAACCTCCAGGAGACCGCACGTGCCCTTGGCAATAAAATTGCTGAGCTTATCATATGTCCTATCTATGCAAATCTCCCGTCAGATATGCAGGCCAAGATTTTCGAGCCGACGCCTCCAGGTGCACGGAAGGTAGTGCTGGCAACGAATATCGCGGAGACGAGTATCACTATCGACGGTGTGGTCTTCGTGATAGACCCGGGATTCGTGAAACAAAACGCATATAATCCAAGAACAGGTATGAGCTCGCTCGTTGTCGTACCGGTAAGTCGGCCTCGGATCAACCGTTGTGGCTTTTCTAAACAACATCTACGTCCAGTGTTCGAGAGCGTCTGCAAATCAACGCGCTGGTCGTGCAGGGCGTGTAGGACCAGGGAAAGCTTTCAGGCTCTATACGAAATGGGCTTATGCCAATGAGCTGGAAGAAAACACCGTCCCTGAGATTCAGCGTACGAATCTCGGTATGACTGTTTTGGTGCTGAAGTCGCTTGGAATTAACAACTTCATGGAGTTTGAATTCATGGATCCTCCACCTGGGGAGACGCTCATTCGTGCCCTGGAGTTGCTCTATGCACTTGGGGCACTGAATGATAGAGGCGAGTTGACGAAACTTGGTCGACGGATGGCAGAATTCCCTGTAGACCCAATGTTAAGCAAGGCGATCATTGAAAGTGAGAAGTACGTCTGCACAGACGAGGTATGTCACACCTTTCTTTCGCATAGACTGTCTGATCCGATTGCTCGTGTAGGTTCTGACCATAATATCCATGCTTTCCGAATCGGCATCTCTCTTCTATCGTCCCAAGGACAAGAAACTGCATGCCGACCAGGCTCGGCAGAACTTTGTACGTGCTGGCGGGGATCATTTCACGCTTCTCAACGTCTGGGAGCAATGGGCGGATACAAATTACTCGCAGCAATTCTGTTACGAGCAATTCCTCCAGTTTAAGAGTCTCAGCCGCGCCAGGGATATTCGGGATCAGCTCGCAGGGCTGTGTGAACGCGTGGAGGTGATTGTGAGGAGCAATCCGAACTCGAATGATATCACGCCTGTACAAAAGGCGATCACTGCGGGTTATTTCTACAATACTGTGAGTGTTATGTTGATCGTTATAATTATGGTACTGATAAAGACTGGCATGCAGGCTCAGCTGCAGAAGGGTGGGGACTCGTATCGAACGCTCAAAACCAACCACACGGTATATATCCATCCGTCGTCGAGTTTATTCCAGCACCAGCCCCCTGTAAAGACAGTGTTGTACTATGAGCTTGTCATGACGTCGAAGTCATATATGAGGTTTGTCGTGCGTTCGCTTGGAGGAAACTTACGAAGATCTGACCTCTCTTCCAGGCAAGTCATGGAGATCAAACCATCATGGCTACTAGAGGGTGAGCGTCGTTGTCTCCGACCTAGTTAACAAAACTGATTGTGATATTCTGTTCAGTCGCCCCGCACTACTTCAAAGCTGCGGATGTGGAGCAACTTGCTACAGGCGAAAAGAAGATGCCAAATACAAAAGCTGTCGGACTTTCGCGCCCTGCTAGCACCTCGTAGTAACAGATGGCTGCATGATGTTGGCCTCGTTCACCTTGGACTGCTCTGTATCTTTACTCATAATGTACTTGTGTGACCATCATGGTGCTAAGCGAGATGTTTTTGTTTCACATTTGTTTCAGCGAGTGGTTATGTTTTCTCACGCGGCCTGGTGCGGGGAAACGGCGACGGCGAACAGCTTGAAACCGCCCAAACCGACGAACTCTGAAGTCCCCTTTTTTTTATAAATGCCATGAACTAGCGCGGCTCTGACATCGCCCGACGTGTCTCGAGTACGAACGTTATCATCCATCGACTGTGGTAGTCGCCAGACATGGCCAGACAGCGTCCTCACAGGGATGAAACCGCAGTCGAATCCCATACAAGCGATGTCGACAACGGCGACGACGATGACCATCTGATATACACTACGAGACGTACGAGGAGCGCACACGAGCTACGTGAGCAAGCCGCCTCCACGACACGCACTACCGCCCTACGCGTGCTCATCGGTAAAGGCGTAGGATGTCGCAAACCGAAGAGTTCCCAGATAACGACAGCTCCTGGACAGCTCGGCGCTGGTGAGACGGAGACAGAGGCAGATGAACCTGTGAGCAGCGTGTTACTTTCTGTTTCAGTTCGCCTGTTGTTGGTGGTCTAAAGACCCTTTGTCTACTGTCACCCAGCCAAATCGCCTCCCTACCACGCGCATCCTGCCAGCTTCGGAACCATTGATACCTCCGAACGTGCTGACGACTCTATTGTTCGAAGCGTCTCGGCTTTTGTCGGTCGTTCCTGCTTCATTGGGGGCATTTCTCAATGCTTGGTGCCTGTGGCACCCGCCTGGACGTACGGCTACATCCACTTCACATGTACGTCAGCAAAATTGCGGTATGGCCGTCGAAGAATGGGGTCGAAGAGCCTTTCCTGATAGGGGAGATTATCTCCTTGCAGTACTATGGGTACGTCTTCATTGTCGTCCGTCTTCTCTTCGTAAACCTTTCCTTTCTCAGGCACTTCTTACCGCACACCAGTGCCTGCAGCTGACCACGGGGCTTTTGCACCGCTGGCGCGCGTACTATCCTCCACTTTCTACTCTCATTCGCCTTCTCGCATTGCAAGCCATCTGTTGGCCCGCCACCCATTTCACGCTGGACGTTATAGGTAGCCTGGGCACGAGCCCTATATATGACAACGGTGACTTTGGCATATTGGAAAACGCGCTCCTCCGTTGGACAACGGTTCGTCCTGACGTCTGCTGGGCAGTTATCGGCACGACGACGTGTTTCTCGCGGAGCATCCAGATATGGGTGACGAGTAATTTGTTGCCTTCGTCGAGCTCGAGTTCAGGTATTAGCGTTATGGTACACTCGGCATTACCCGACCGATTGAAGCCACGGCCGAAGAAAGCGAGCATAGGGGAGGACATGAGAAAGCCCAGTGGGCGAAGATGGAACTGGGTGGTCGTTGGAAGGGCGTGCATACTGCCTGCAGGATGTTTATATCTTGTGATGGCGTGGATTGGTGTGTGGAGGAGGGAGGTTGGAGGGTGTTGATGGGGTCGACGGTGCCTCGGACGTTAGGTCAGGTATCTTCTGGCGTGCTCTCATGTGCTGCTCAATGCTTTCTCCTCGGTGCGTTATTAGCACTCTACACTTTACTTATTGAACCTTCATGCTTCTTGGGTCATTTCTGTCACGTACGACGTTTGCTTTAATTAAAAGGCGAAGGACTGTAAAATTGGTGATAATCAATTTGTGAACAAGGACGGCAACTGTATCGACAATACAAGAAATACAACTTGACCCGTACAAATACAGCTCATTCCGAGCATGGCTCTCCCCCCATATCTCAGATATAGAACATAGAAGCCCCTTAGATTCTCATGAACTACATTGGATGTCTTGTCGTCTGCGTTCAAAAAGTCGTTAAGGTAGTACCGGCCACGCTCACACGCAAGGTCAGCGTAGTACGCGGGGGGCATGAGGCTGACGGCTTTCGTAGCGCGGGCGTAGAGGTAGCAGGAACTGTTATTGCCTTGTTGAATATCGTCCGCACTAAACTTGTTCTCGTCATACAGCACAGTGTAGTGGGTTGCCTTGACGTGGCCTTGAAGACCTCCGTGGGCCTGCAGGTAAAAGTCAAAGTCGAATCTAGATGTTCCCTCCCCAGCAACGTTCACGTCAGACTCATTTACAGAGCGTGCATAAAACAAAACTCACACTGAGGTGATGCCCTGATCAACGACTGTCCCAGGACGAGTGTTGCGCTTGTGGTTGGCGAACTCAGTCCTATCGGACAAGAACCTGGCGTGGTGACGTTTGTCGCAGATAGCAATTGACAGGGTAGGCCTGTAGGGTTTGCCTTGCGGACCGCCTCCTGGACTTACTCGTTTGAAGGAGTCTAAGATCTGCGGGAGCTTTTTCGATAACAGTGTCAAATTGTCCCTGTAAAGGATATCATCATGATGAAACGACTGCGGAAGCTTTCGGTACGCACCTCAGATACACCACTTCGGAACACATATACACGTTCAGGGAGCGACTTGCTGACTTGCCTTGTACTTCTGCAAGCGTTCTACCATCATTGCAGAGAGTTCGGTAGTCATCTATTTTCCCAGAACAGTATCAGTGACATGTGGAAGATAAGGGGAGCGTATGATAGAAAGCACGTACCTCTTTCTTCGTTTCCTGACACCTCAAGCTGGCTGGATACTAAACGAAGTTGCTGTCAACGCTTGCGACGACGGCAGCGATGGATAGCGCGCCCTCGATACTCCCAGGACCAGGATGAGTGACATCCATTCTGACTAGCATGGTTTTCCGCGATGTAAGCCACTTCAGGCATCGGGCACCCAGTTTATGGTTGATCCTGCCGAGCTTGGTGTTCAGCTTGAGAGTGACAGTTGGAGAAGTATTGGTCTTGTTTCTTCAAATCCGGTTTGTTAGGATCACCGAGGACTTTCTCAGTTGCATGTGTAGAGTATGGATCCCAAGCTCGACATCGCAGATGCGCTTGATGCCGGGGTAAATGAAGTTGTTGCGATTAGACAGAAGGACGAGTATGAATGTTGTCCGTCGTTTACTACCAAAACCCACCAGGTCTCGATCACGCTGCCAACGTGGAACTTGACATCCAAAATGTTCCAACTTCCATTGTTAACGTTGAGTGGCTTGCCAGCACTGTAGCTAAGCCTCGGAGGTGGTAACTCCTGACCTGGGATGACGGTCATGTGGGTGCTAACGAAGATGTCAAAGTCCCAGAGGGTGTGGGGGGCCGTCTGCGGCATCAAACCGAGCGTAGGGAGTCCATTTTTCACGATGGCACGGGCCTTGTCTATCGGTGGCTTGCAGGACAAATTGGATCATTTGAGCAGTCTCTTTGTCGTTCAGTTGATCCCTGAATGGTTGACCCGGTGCATAGCTCAGCCGGAACGTAGATAGGGAACCGTTTGGCCTAGAGATGTCCGCGACCGGGAGATTCGGATATCTCAGCGTTATGTTGTATTCTATCGGGTTGTGAGTTGATTGAACAGACGAGGTGCAGTACCCAACTTCGCTTGAAATACTGTTCTACAGTCATGTTCGGCTACTTGAACTCTTCGCAGGAGAAGGTTGTTGCTCTTGCGGTGGTCTCCGCGATTTGCTTGAGCACTTTGGTCTGCTTGTATCCAAGGTAACCAGTGGTCACTTTGAGTTTCTGTGTGAACCGCTGAGGTACGGTGCCGCGAGAATCTCGCATGAATTCCCGGATTCTGTCGGCAAGGTTGCCTGGCATGTAAAACGCTGTCATACAGACACCGACGTTGACCATCATCTCCTTGTAGACAGGGCGAGCTGAGATGAAGAAGCCTTTCCAAACCTCGACACCCGTAGATAACATGAGCCTCTGACGATCCGGGGATGGAAAGAAGTAAAGATTTTTGCCAACACGAACCCCTGTGTGAGAGGCATGATATTGGAGTACGAGGTTATACGTGTTAATGAGAGGAGCGAAGTCGTAATCGCGAGAATCTGCATTGCCGTTGAGGAAACTAATGAGGATGGAAGTGATCAGCGGCAGATGTAGTACTTGTTGGTGAGACTCACGTGTTCAGTCCTCTAGTTTCGAGATTTTGGGTAAGCGTGACTGGTAAGGGTGTAGGTCTTGGCTTTCTTGCGAGGATTTGTCTCGCCCTCTTCTAAGAAGAGGACTAAAACCTCGAGGGGCTGGGGGAGCTCTTTTGCAGCGACCAATCTGGCACTGTGGTCGTGAGCGATGAATGCTCCAAACTCTGCCCAGCCTGGATGGTTGCTTTGTTCAAGCAGGGTGAATAGCCTCGCTTTAATACGATGGATGTCGGTAGTGGGAGAGATGCCCACGTGATAATCATAGACGATGCCTTCGGGGATTTTGTAGCAAAGAAGTTGGCGCCTAGGATGATGGCCTGCCCCAGCGTCCCGAATCCAGCGTGAGAGGGGCGTTCTGGTCTGCTGGACAAGGAAGCCAAAGTCTTGAGCAACTCTTGGGAGGTCGACAAGCGCTGGTCAACAGATGCAGGACCTTCGACAATAATTTCTCTGGAAGTCCCTGCACCTGGTGTACCACCGCCCCCGCCTCCTCCAGCTTGTCCAGCTCGAGGACCAGGATTGTCGCGGCGGTTACCACCTCTTACTCGTGAATTGTGAGGTGTAGTGGTAAGTGAACAAGATGGGTTACACATGTTGCTGGCGTTGTACATATACGGCCTGGGTGCTTCCCTCGGTCTCGAGGACTTCGCAATCACCTCGTGCATGATGAGCCCAGGACACAGGTTACGTTAAAGTCATCTGGCCATCAGTCGACTGTCACTTTCGAAGGCGGACTCTTGCATTCTTCAAGTTTTGCGTTCTAGGTGAAATATGTACTTTAACCTGTGTATTCTGACATTTCTGATCAAGTCAGGGTGCTGAACTACTTCCTATCATAAGATTGGTCTGTCTAGGCCAGACTACCCAGGCCTCGCGACTGCTGTCTACGAAGGAACAACTGCTTTCCTTCCTACCATAAAGTTGGTCTGCCTTGGGAAGACTATCTATGCTCCCCAAGGAAGATCAAATTTATGATTGAACGAAGATGGTGCGCTGAGCGCTGTTTTCCTTTGTCTGCGTTCACAAAGGGCCTTGCCGTTGCCAAGTCCGTCTGAGGACCGCAGCCGAAAGAAGACAGCTCTCGTACAGGTCGTATGGCACATTCCTCCCATATGCCAGATTCTTTGCCCCAAATGAAGCATTTGGAGCCAGCTTCTCGCAAGAAGTTTCATCCTCTGCGCTCCAATGGGTTCAAGTCATATCTAGTCCAACTGCGATAGGCAACCCACCCTGCATCCTCTCTTATCCTGGATATCTCACGCAAACGCGGCGCAAGACCATTTAGTAGGTGGCTCGTAAGTGAGTGGTGCAGAAACAATTACGGGTCAAATTGACGGGCCGGCAATGGATTCCAGTGTTGTCTGAACTCGATCTCCCCGCTGGGTCACCCTTCTGCGGTTGCACTCCAGCTCCATCGAAGTCACGCAACTGCATCCGGACTCCGGGGGTCAAGGTATGCCGTCCGAGCGAAGCAGAGCACTGCCTTGGCCAAAACTGAGGAGCCTGCTCTCACACTTGCCGCCTTTCAGCGGGCTATAGTGTATCAAGAAGACGCAAAGAAGAGAAGCTGATCTATTCAGTCAACCAACTCACTAATTCCACTAGGGTCCCGAATACGTCCCGTCTCAAGTGCGCGTGACCATCTACCAGCTCCCCCCTATATAACCATCGCGGGGAGGGCTGTCATGTTTCCCTATCCTTGTTTGCCCTCGACATGACCCAGATCATCACAGATGCAGTCCAGTCATTGCAGCTGCTAAACTCGCAGCTCGAGAACTCCCTTCGTCGTCCCCCCGATGCCACTGACGGTAAATACGATTATGAGGTTGACGATAAAATATCTCCCGCCCTGGCTAGCCAGATCATCGCAAAAATCTCTACCTTCCTGCCAAAAGGCACGGTCGCTACCACGCTTGCGGTTTGTGCCATATTAAAGCCGCGATAGACCGTGTCCTCATCTATGTCTTGTTGGCTTTATAGGGAGCTGTCGACAAGTTTCTGAATCCTGATGCGGAGAATGATCGCTTGGGCGCGGTAAGGAAATAACAGGAGCTCAGGATTGTTCTGACCAGCTTTCTCCAGTTCGAAACTATCCTCACCATCATGTCGATGGTGCCCTCCGACTCTACCGTTGGAAAAGCATTGTCCAACAAAGCAATTGGAGTCCTTTACAACGCGCTACCTCATCCCGTCGATACGTATCTCGGCTCTAAGTATACTTTTCGTCAGGCGGACGGTGGATCCAACAATGTCCATTTACCAGACTTGGGTCGCGCGGGCATGCCATATGCAAGAAGTGTCCAGCCGAAGAGAGCCATCGATCCCCAATCCCTTCCTGACCCCGGTCTTGTGTTCGATGTGTTGCTGAAAGCAAGAGATGTGGGCACTCAACTATCCCCCGAATTTATCAAAATTGACTATGTTATACCAGCGCGTCGATCATCTTGGAGGAAACTCGTCACTGACCTTTGCATTTGCAATTTTGGTCACACACTCTATCTTCAAGACCGGAAAGACCGACCAAAACATCAACGAAGCTAGCTCCTATCTCGATCTCAGTCCATTATACGGGAACAGTGAGTAAATCGATAGTCCTACTATAGGAGCAATTTTTCTTACAGCGCATCGCCCCAGATCAGGCGGAGGTTGACTCCGTTCGGGACCCAGACAGCAATGGTCGTGGCCTTCTTCGCCGTGACACCTTTGCGGACGGCGAATTAGGCCTCCTTCCTCCAGCTTGCAGTGCATTATTGGTCCTGTTTAACAGAAATCACAACTACATCGCCAACATGCTACTTAGATTGAACGAGAAGAAGCGCTGGTCCGACCCACCTCCTTCCGACCCGGAGAAGCTGAAAGCACAGGACGATGAAATTTTCGAGACTGCTCGACTCGTCAAGTGAGCGACTTCCTTTGATCAACTGCATTGGACTCAATGCTTTTTCTAGCGGTGGTCATTTCATGTCCTTGATTAGTGGGTCGTCCTTGGGTTTAGTCTACCACATGCTAATGCAACTTCCATTGTAGTGAACGACTACGTTGCCGGATTCTTAGGCCTTTCAGAAGGAAATGCTTGGAACATGCCTGCATTCGACGTAAGTTCAAAATCATGACAGTCCTTGCTCAGTGGAAGCCCCCTCTCATCATTTCGCATTAGCCCATCAAATACCTGGACGGGGAAGTCGTCGAGAGAGGTCACGGCAACCACGTCAGTGCAGAATTCAACGTTCTCTACCGTGTGAGTGTCTGGACTGCTTTCTGTCATTCTCGTAACTTCATTATTTCTTCAGTGGCACACTACGATCTCGGCAGCTGATGAGGCGTACACTCGTTCATTTTTCGAAAATTCTAATAGCTTCCAGGGTGCAGGACCCTGTGGACGAGGTATGTCGGTAGCAGGGGACTATAGCAGGGTACTGAACAGACCTACGATAGATGGACCTTCAGACGTTTATTCCTCTTCTCGTGAAAGAAGTTTGGAATGCAGATGCTACCCCTCCACACGCCAGGACCTTTGCAGGGTAGGATTCATGAATTTGATATTTCCTCGACACTTATAAATGACGCAGACTTCAACGAGGACCTGACGGCAAGTTCGCTGATGACTCCATTGCAAAGATTTTGCTAGATGCTACCGAGTCGGCTGCTGGCCAGTACCGAGCACGAGGGACTCCCTCGGTGATGAAGCCTATTGAGATCTTGGGAATTATACAGGCGAGATCTTGGGGCCTGTGCACGGTAAGCCATACTCCTCGTAGTACGTGAGCCCTTATGCTGACTGTCCTAGATGAACGAGTTCAGGCAGTTCCTGGGTCTTAAACGTTGGTTCAACTACACAACCGTAGATCGTTGTCCCAACTCATTTTACTCCCAGGTTTCGAGAGTTTCGAAGAGTGGAACCCCGACAAGGACGTTGCTGTGAGTCCATGCGATGTGTGTCCCCTCACTCCGGCTGAATATTGGGTAGGCCACTGCTCAACGTCTCTATGGCCACATCGACAATTTAGAGCTTTACGTGAGTAGTCTTTTTATCGATCAGCTCGTATCGATTGATGTGCGGCGTAACGAAAGGTTGGTCTGCAATGCGAGGAGTATATGCCGTTGAGTCCTGGATTGCGCTTCTCGTGCGGCTACACGGTAACCTGAGGAGCTCGCTGTTGCGTGGAAGAAACTAACCGTCCACCCAGATGACTAGGGCAGTATTGAGCGATGCCATTGCGCTTATTCGTGGAGACCGTTTCTATACAACGTGCAATACCCCTGCAAGCCTGACTACGTGGGGCTTCCAGGATGCGACTACGCGACCATCTAATGGGGGATTCAATGGTCACCGTAGGTCTCATATTATTTGAGCCTCTCTCCAACTTCACGAACAATCTCGCGCTTAGTTCCCAAGCTTTTGATGCGCCACTTCCCTCGCTACTATCCATTCAATAGCGTCTACGGTACGTGGAGCGTTCGAAATGCGCTGGCGGATCTATTGACGTGTATTGTCAGGCATCTTCCCCTTCTTCACTCCGAAGAAGATGAAGGACAGTCTCACCAGACAAGGCATTGCCTCGAGGTACACCTTCGACCGCCCCGTGCCAACACCCCTGCCCAAGTTCATCGACAACTTCACTTCGATCAATTTCGTCTTCAACGACCCTTCGAAGTTTGTTTCTGGGTACAACATGTCGGGTCTTGGCGACGGTTATGGATTCTTCCTCGCATTTGACGATGTTAAGAAGTGAGTGTTTATGGCTCCGGAAGACAAACTACTGACATTGCCTATTCTCAGACACGACACTGACAGAGACTTGGTACGTCGACACGTAGATGTGTTCGTGCATGACTGCATCTCCCTGACAGTGCAAGCAAGCGACCGTTACACCTAGTGCACAAGAGAATTACTACGCGCAGTGGTTCCACGACACCATCATCGCCGAGATTAATGCTCAGAGCTGGAAGTAGGTTACTTTGATTGCAAGAGTTCGACTACTCGCTGACAAACAATACAGGGCTGGGGACAAGTTGTACGTGGATATATGGCAGGTAATCAAAACTGTGCACGTCCGTTGGGCTGCCGAGGAGCTTGTAAGAGCGAACGTATGTCTGCGGGTAATCAGAACTCATCCATACCGCCTTTTCAGTGCGGCATTTCTTTGAAGACCAACAGCAACCCACATGGCACTTACACAGTGGATGAAGTTTGGACGATGTTCGCAGATATGGTACGTGGAAAGTCACGTTTCCTGATGTCTTGATGGCTTACACACGTTTGTGAAGTTTACGCAAGTATCGATCGTTTTTAGTTTTGGGCATGAGTTCTGAGTGCGCACTACAGAATGATTTTCCTTGGTCTCGGTGACGTTGAACGGTTCTGGTCGCTCGTTGAGAAGGCCACAAAGGCTTCCGTCATTGTCCAAGGAATAGTCAAGAATACTGTCGCGCGGTACCCGGCGCCACCCAAAACTGTAAGATTGAATATTCACGATCCCTTTGGACAGGCTGATCTTGTTTCAATGTTTCAGATCGTTGGGGGCCTTTTGCAGGAAGTGGGAAAGACAGCCGGACAGCTCGAACAGACCTTGACAGGGGGTTCCGCAGAGCCATGCGCCCAGTTCATCAAACGATTGACTTCGTCAGGCCGCCCAGCGAACCAACTCATCGCCATGGTCGTCAGTCTTGCTGTTGGTTCCTCCGTCAATCAAGCTCAGGGTGAGCCATGTAGTGGAAACTTGAGCGTCGACTCGTCCTCACGCTTTTGATACTATAACGTAGCTGTGGTGAATGTCCTCGATTTCTATCTCGAAGAATCGCGCAAGAACAATTATAGCGCAATCCAGTCTTCCATCCAAAAAGGCGACGACAAGACTTTGCAGGGATACGTCAGAGAAGCCATGCGTAAGTACTCGAACGCAGATTTTGCTGGTTCCTGGCTGACGTCGTCGTGGATCAGGCCTCGATCCTCAGGTATTTACTCGTGTACTTGGAAAGGAACGATTTCACATAGATGTTCGATTTGACAGTTTACCGGCCTTTGGAGGGTCTCTAAAGTTGCAAGTGATGTTCCCGGATCCGACGTCAAACTAAATCCAGGAGACTTTATCTGGGGTGGTTTCAAGAAGGCACACAGGAACGTAAGTTGTTCCTCCGTCTTGTTCCCGCTTCGTCGTTTCTGACCAGCTGTACTAGCCTGCGGACTTCCCCGACCCTCTTACCGTTGATCCCACTCGTGATCCTTCAAAGTATCAGCTCAATGGTAAACTATAGTTTTCTACATCGCAGACGGTTAGTGACGACGATTCTCTTTCCACCCAATAGGTGGCGGCTTCCACCAGTGCATCGGAGTTGCGTTCGCGGTCCGCGTTATTGCAGACACCCTGAAGGTTGTCTACAGCCTGAAGAACGTCCGACGTGGTCCTGGTGATTCAGGTCACATGCATAAGATCACGAAGGTGATCAATGAAGTCGAGGTAGGTTTTATGGACAGCTATACGCATGACTTCCCCTCACGTTTCATGTCTAGACAAACCAGTACTTGGAAAGCGACGGAACTCTCAGCGACTGGCCTACCCCGATGATTATTTCAGTGAGCCATCTACCTTCTAAGCTGACCTCTTCACATTCTGACTGAAATGCGCACTTCAGTACGATCCATAAACTACCCGAGCTTCGTAGGCGAAGCATGTATGACTGTTGTCTTGAGAAGTAGCATCTTGTAGCAATGTACTACTACTATTCGATTGATTGTGATCGATGTTCAACGAGACTTTTGAGAGGCACTAAGAGTTGAGTCATGCGTATCACGTAAACCAAACTGTTAGCGACTCTCTACACTCTCGATAACGCTCTCCTGCACGACTCCATGTCACAGAAGGAATCCTCGTTTTTTGAACGAGAGCGCGACCGGCTTTGCACGGAGATCACTGCAGTAATGCGAACTCTGACAGAACCAGTGCTCCGTGCGCTCACGAACCATTCTACTACGCAGGGATTCGAAGAACTACTCTCGTCCAGCAATGTTCTGAATCGTAAACTCGAAGAAGTCCTTGGTATGACCAGGGAATACGAGACAATCGCAGCTCTTTGGAAAAGCTTTCACGAGCTGATGCGAAGCCATAATGAGCCACTTGGAGATCACAACCGAGCAGTACCTGGAACTGGCGCTCACATAGTTTCGACCAGTTCAAGTCGCCCATGACAAGTTCTTGCATTCACAAAGGTGGGCTACATCGTCATTTCTCCTGATGTTTGTGAAGAGACTATCCAAGTACAGGCGGTAAAAACAGAGCGTATGTATGTATTGCAGCAGAACAAAACAGAAGATAAAGTGCTGTTTAAACAAGTCCATTTATACATCCGCCCAAGCGGCCACCTATACCAACGTCGAATATCAGTATTTCGCTTGAAAAGTAATGACTTACCCAAGAAAATCCAGCAAATTCTTGCTGATCACGGGCAGACAACTGTCCGTGCACAGGGGTCAAAGTCGGCTGTTCGCGGGTGAATTCTTCGTCAAAGTTGCTCGTATCGGCGCTGCCGTTCTATGGAGTCGTCAGCTGAATAAGAGTTTGCTAATTTCGGAAACACCAACGATGGTGGGGAAGTATGGCGGAGGAATGCGCTTGTTGAGGACGTCGTCGAAGTTGACGTCTTTGAAGAAGGGGTGCCTCTTGATCTCCTCTGCGTCTGCTTCACTGGAACCAAGACGACGAGAGGGATCCCTCGTCAGTAACTAAGAACTTATTAGTCTACTCCGCAAGGATGTTCAAGGTGCACACCTTCTGCAGGATGGAAACAGCATCCCGCGGCATCGTGATGGGGTATAAGGGTTCGTCTTCTAGGATAGCGTCGAATATTTCGTCTTCATCGTCACCACGGAAAGGTGATTGACCAAGTAGCATTTCGTAGGTTAGCACACCAAATGCCCACCAGTCAACTGCACGTCCATAGCGTTGCTCGAGAAGAATCTAGTGCACACGTCAGCCAAGTAGCATTATGACTTCGCGAACGCACTTCAGGCGCCATGAACTCCGGAGTGCCACAGAAGGTGCTTGTGGTTGAGCCATACCACATGTCCTCTTTGCACAGACCGTAATCCGCAACCTTGACATGTCCGTCAAGAGTCAGCAGTATATTGTCAAGCTTGAGATCACTGGATAGTGAATATTAGTATGATTACGCAAGGGGAGGCTAGAAACTGACCGGTAGATGATCCCATTAGCATGGAAGTACTCCAAGGCGAGTAGAACTTCGGATGCATAGAACTTCGCTTGACGCAGGGAAAACTGCTTGCGCTGGATATGTAACATGAGATCACCACCACTGACATACTCCATGACGAAATAGACCCGAGTCTCCGTCTGGAAACAAGAGTGCAAACCGAGAAGGAACGGGTGCCGTTCCCGAGCAGCAGCCAAAAACACGCGCTTCTCTGACCGCGTACTACATGCCCATTAATATCTAACACTATACGTTATATTCGGAAGTTACCTACCTCTCGACTTCATCATTGTCGATGATGAACTCCTTCTTCAAGACTTTGATAGCATACAGTGCGTTGGTTCGCTTCTCTTCAGCAAGCATGACTTTACCAAAGTTACCCTTCCCGAGGACCGCCAGAAAGTTGAAGTCGTCCAGCCCGACTTTGCGCTTGCGTAGGGGCATTCGCTGAGCCGGAGGCATGGCTTGAACGGGAACAACCACCTCAGCCTGCTGGGGTCGTTGCGGAGCGTATTGCTGGGGTTGGGAAATCTGAGGCGATGGTTGAGGGTATGCCGGCTGTTTCTATGCTAAACTTTTAACTTGAACTCTACAACAAGAACAAGGAGTCCTTACCCTTGGAGGGGGAACACTATAATCTTCTTGCTCGTTGCCGACTGGCACTGGAGGTACCGCAGGTGGAAGCATGGCCTCGTTTGGGTACGCCGGCGGGACAGGGACCCTGGCGCCTGGGGGTGGCCGAGGAGGGACGCTCGACGGCGGTTGTTGTTGATAGTACCGAGGGTCAACCCCATCCTGCGTAGGTGTGCGACGACCATACGTGTCTGTTCCTGGTGCAACGGGAGGTACATCTGCAGCACCCGTAAGTTGCAATCGGTCCATACTCTGGCTGATCGGAACATCTACAGGGGGGAGTGGGACCGGTTGAGTCTGCGGGGTAACCGCGTATGTTTGGGGACGTGCAGCAGCAGTAGCTCTGCCTCCACGAGCGCGATTGATGTCACGCCAGTCCCGAAGGAGCTGATTTGCGGTCTCCATTGACATCCCGCAAAAGTCGGGCACGAGATGTGCGCAGTTGGCATGACAAGTGATGTCACATTCGCTACACTTGCGTGCATTCTTTCGGCCTAAAGGAAGGATGTAACCGCAGTGACAACACCAGTTGGCGCCCATGTTGGTGAGGGGTTCAAAACGGTGTGGAATACGATGGTTGATCTTCTCCTCATCACCGTCCTGTTGCACATGCGCATATCAGCACCAACTTCTGACGAGAGAACAGGCGGAAGGCCACCCACCCCAGTATTGGATTTCGAAATACATTTCGTCACGACTTTCTCGTAACACTTCTTGTGGCAGGTGTATCGACAGTCTTCGCATTGATATCCCAATGCGTTAAGTAGGAAGTCGTTGCAGAAAGCGCAGAGCATAATTTGATAAAATTGCCGTTGGACAAACTTGTGTCCGTTCATTTCGTGAACCTCGCCCTTGCGTTTCCTGACAGCGCCCTGACGGCCAAGCCCACCGGGAGCGTCGAGAGGACGCTTCCTCACGTTTTCCTTGACTACACTAGAATGAGTATCGACTCTATGCATCGGCAGTGATGCACCAACCAAAATTCAAGTGCAAGGCCAGTGCACCGGCCGGTTCAACAGCGAACCAAGCATCGATACCCTCACCTTGGGATGCGAAGCCCATAGAAGCGCCTGATTGTCCGGTGGCCCCAGGACCTAGGTTAAGCGGGGCATTCACGTCTCCGTAGGCACCTGTTTGTGGTGGTGGACCCTTCGCGACGGGAGAATCACCGTCCATAGCGCCAGCAGTCACCCATCCACCCTGACCACTGTCCATCAAGACCTTCTGCCGGCGAAGCGCTTCGACAAGATCACTAATCCTTATCCATAGCAGACCGATGGGAACAGGATGTGGCTCTGATACTTGTTTGTCATAGACAGCTATCTCCACTTCGTTTGCCTTGTCGACGGTGATCTCGAAATCTTCGTTCCAACGGTCTGTGCGCGAAGGATGGGAGCGAGCGCGTTGTGTGCCTTCGATCTTGAGAGAGACATAGGTTTCACTGACTTGCCTGGACGACGAACGTATGCGACCAGAGGATACGATTGGAGCGTGATCAAGTTCGCGGGCACCCTTGACAGTGACGTACAGCTTCCCTGACAAGGGTTTTGCTCGTATATTGTCCTTGCGTTCACCATCTACGCCTGGAACACCGATCAGCATCGCTTATCCAACAGGGCCGGGACTCGATATACCTTGCGTTTGCTCCTCTTCCTCGACGTCGTCCAAGATGTGCAAATTCTTGTATCGCTTGAGAGCGGACTGCAGGAGCTGAATCTTCTTTTCGCTCTCGACTTTCTTGCTCTCCGCATCCGCACGAGACTTTTTATCACCGTCTGCTTGATATAGTTTGGCCATTTTATCGATCCCCTTTTTGTACTGTAGTTCAACCTGGAGTTTGAATTCCAATTGATGAAGCATTCGGGATATCTTGGCCGTTGTGTGAGGGGTATCGGCTTTGATGAGGTCAAGATTTGAGTACTGCTTAGCCTGAGGAATACCGTCAGTTTCATCACTTCCAGGGAGAAGAGTCTTCGAGGAGGCGGGAGAACCGGTGATGCGATCGAACTCGGAAGTGGGAAGTTGCGGAAGAGAACGATCCCTATCAGAGGCACGTAGCATCCTGTTGCTCGGGGAAGCAGTGACGGAAGACAACTGGGCGCCTCCAGATCGTGAAGGATCATCGCGCTGGGATTGGTGTTTCTTGCGAGCTTGAAGCTCACGGAGCGTCTCCTCGAAGTAAGACAGGGAGCGCTCAGCTTCTTTGACCTTGGCGTCGTTGCGCCTTAGGACATCTGGATTTGTGGTTGCCTGACGAAGGAGCTTTGACGCATCGAGAACCTTGCGTTCTGTTTCGATACGTTTGTGGAGATCCTGTATTTTCTGGTCGAGCTCGTCGGGCTTTTTGAGAACTGATTAGCCAGTTATCGAGGATGGTGCGAGCTGAAAGCGTACCATGACCGTCTAGCAAATATCTCTAATACCCCTCGTGATGGGGATCTACAAAGTTCGTTGTGTCTGCTGAGCACGAAGCGTCACTTGAAAAGGCCTGGGGATGTGGCTTTTGGCAACAGCGGATGAGGCTGTGGTAGATTGCTGATAATGAAATTATTTGTTATTTATCGCTTATTTCAAGTCTAGCCTGGTCCATCCAGTTAATGCCCTCCTTCTCCTCCTCCTCGTCGATCCGGGCAACCTCGGAAAGTCTTGCTTTGACTCTTAAAGTCACCCACAATCTTGCCTATGGATTGCCAGCAGACAAAAGCCACAAGATCAGTGGCCGTTTACCGCGAGAACTCGACGTTCTATGGCTCTCGGACATCGTGATCAAGCTTACTGGCTCACTCGACGAGCAGACGCTTGACGCAGCAGGTATACTGCGTTCTGGGCTTCTGGAACATCTTCAAAATCAACTCAGAGCGGTACGTAGTTCCCCATTCTCCTGACCACCTAACTAGCCTGTTCAGAATGCCGGTCAACTGGGACTTAACAATGTATCCCGCCCATACATCGACGAAGAAGAACGCTGTGCTCAAAGTTTGCAGTGTAACATCAACGACTTTAACAATGCTGATCACAAACCCGCAGTGACCCTGACTCCGTCCCGTTCGCTTCCCTGTAACTCACGTCCTCACGTCAATCTTGTCTCTTTACATCTTGGTTATACGTGGAAAACAACCCGCTGCAAAGACGTGGACCATTCTATCGACTTGTCGAACGCAGGCAATCCTTTCTCTCCAAAGCTATATCTTCCGGTGGAGACTCTCCTTACCCGTGTCACTGAGCAATTTTTCATCTATCATCTTGTAGGGTATGCCATCCTTTGACAAAGTAGAGTGTATGCGCGCTCATTCAGTGTAGCCGCTACCCGCTCATTTTTGGCCCCTGGTGCAAGGCATATATCACCATGCTTAACGTCGCCAATTGGCTCATGCCTTTCGTCAGAGACTTGACCTGGAGAAGCAATACTTTCCATCCATCGCCTGTTCCATTGTAGAGATCATGAACCGGTCACAGGACGCTGCATTTGTATCGAGATGCAAGCGACTCTTAAAGGTATACTTATTACGCACCCTCCGCGGACGTGCATTAGAAAATCAACTTTACGCCACATTCAGGTCTCCCGTAGTCGCCACAACCGACTTCTCCAGATTTCCACCGCTGCGATATCATCGTGCATCGGGCTTGGCACTGGCGACGAGTCCGAAGCGGAAATCGAAGATCCTCCTCCTACTGCGGTTCTCATAGATGAAGAAGTTATATGCGAATCTTTGGAGCAGATATTTCGAGTTGGCGCACCCCAGCGCCGTTTTAAGGTCAGTTATCTCCGGTCTTCCATTCAGTCATCAGTGCCACGTGCAGACCCCATATCAGCCCAAGGCATCATATTCAATCTCTTCCTTACCTCAAGAGGACGATGACGACCTGGTGAATTCTTCGCAAAGTAGTATGATCAGTGATGCCGGATCCAGTTACCCTTTTGCATGGCTCGACCTACCGGATATCGACGTGGCCCACCGTTTTTCTGTCGATGCTCAACAACAAACTTTAGGTGACACTACGGAAGGATTTTTGGCGGAAGAGTGGCCTGAAGACGATGACTTGTCGCTTATGTCTGAGGACACGAGCCCATCTTATACATGGCAACCCCTTCCATCAGATAGATCTCTTATCAGCAGCATTCATTCATCAAGTATCACCACGCCTTCACAAGTCCCCTTCTTTACGCACTATCATGACAACGAGGTCGACTGTCACTCCTCATACCTGGGCCCTGGCATGTCCCAGTGCGGCCTTCGCGGTGACTTCCTGGAAGATACCGAAAACTCAGCTGTTACAACTTCACTTGCCTCCTTGTCACATCACGCTGCACATGATCTCCCTCATTCCCAGAACTTTGCACACCTGACACTGGATCAAGATATAGACGTTTGCCGAGTAGCTTCGGAAGACTTTGCGATCTTGGATGTTGTCGACAGCCCAAGGGAGACCGACGACGCAATATTGTTCAGCCTGGATGAGATGCTGGAATTTTCAGACGTTGCAGCATCCGAGGTGATCACAGATGTCGAGGTTCACAAGACATCAGCCGATCTGGTCCATATCGATACCGACTGTTTTCTAGCAGACCTTTGGGATTTGTAACTACACACTACCTTTTCTAATAAAGCTGGAGACTGAGAGTCTACATGGGGCAGATACAAGCTCCGACCGTGAGTTTTCGAAACATGAGGTGCCGGCAAAGGCTCCGAAGAACATGTTTTGGAAATTATTTGAGACTCCGCTACTCCGCTCAAACGACATACCCATTACGCCCGTTAATAGAAAGAGAGAAAGTTAAATAGCTTGGAAACGTCCACTTCAAGACCTGCCTCGACCAGCAGTTTTACGATCAGACTGTCGAGTGTCTCAGCCATCGACGACGTGCTTTTGCATATCCAGCGTCAAGGCTTTCTAACTCCCCCTCCTTTGTTGTCTTCAGCTACGCTCTTTCATCGCCATGCTTCCGGCCAAGCGCAACAAGATCGACATCAGTGTGAGTATATCGCCCCATCGTCGCAACCTTCCACCGCACCTAGAGCGACAATGTCGTATCTGACGCAATCTGTCGACTGTAGAAATTGACGGAGGAGGAGCAGAAGCTCTTTCGACTGTACGGCAAGCTACCGACCCACAAGAACATTCTGGCGAAAATGCAAAAGGTTCGTACACGCAGGAGCTATTGCAGTGTCTGTTCACCCAGACGAGCTTGTCCAGGACCGGAAGTACTTCGATTCCGGAGACTACGCACTCTCAAAGGCCGGCGTTGCTCCTCAAAATACTGTCGGCACTGCGATCCCCAGTCCGGAAAAGTGCGTGCGACGTATTTCCACGTTGACCACTTCTGACCGGCCTTGTTGCCTTAGCATTCCACATGCAGCATCGCCTCCTAATACGCATCAAGGGGGTTTATCTATATCGCCGACGAACAGCACGAGTCCAGCACGAGAGAGCTCGCTAGCCCAGTCCGAAGGAGAATCGCTGGTATCCGGAGAAGATGACAAGGTGTCCGAAAGCAAGGAAGACGATGAAGAAGCATAGTGTCCACCTCGACGTGTTGCACGCACCGCTTTGCTGTCTGGACTTGTTTGCTATTCCCCCTGTATATCTGTCTGTGTGTTCGCCTCTGGTTCAGATTCTGGTGTAGCGGCTGCCTATACATTTTTCCCCTCCTTTGTGGCCACGTATAATACTGTCTTGAATCTGTATGTATTACCACTTTTCAGGCTGTCATACTCTTGTCCATGTCGTTGGTCTATTCGTACATCCTGCGCGCTCTGCAATGTTACTTGTGCGGCACAATGCGTGACAAGATGTGACATGTCGCGCTTTTGGCAGAACGCGTTCAACTCGAATTTACTTGCATCCAACAACGTCGTGAAGGTTGAGATTGTCAATGGCCACTGAAAAGTTTAGAAACGAGATCGCTGAGCATTTCAGCGAAGCCGTGGCTGCAGATGATGCCCTAGTCAAGGAATGTAAGTACCTCGCCTGGTCGAAGACCGACCAACCTGACGCAGACGCGTGGTGTAGGTGCGAATATATGCAAGATGTACAACATATCCGCAGAAAACCTGTCCTACAAGTGGCAGGCGCTTTCTTACTCGACCACAAGCTCGCTCTCCATATTTACTTCCAAATCTGTGCCCGATCTCAAAGCAAGGCTTCATCAAGAACAAGGCAGAGCGAACGTGAGCAAACAGGAAACTGGGACTCGAAGTCATGCGCCCGCCAAGTTTGGACGAGCCAGAGGACAGCCTGGTGTTATTTCGAATGCATCAATCTCCAGGAGTCTTGATGCTCCTCTGAATGTCGGGCCACTGCGATCGAGCATCGTAAAAACGGAGGTTACCCAAGTTGCTGGTCCCAGCCGAGTTGCATTTGAAGGACCGAGATCGGATCCAACATCTTATCAAAAACGGGCCTGTGCGTTTTCTCGTTCTGCTTCATTGGTCGTGACTAAGATTAGGCCGAAGATCGATATATGTATGAAAAGGTATCGGAACGCAGCGAAGGTGAGCACGAAATTCTCGCGTTCTTTTCGTTTACCGAGGTACTCCAGCCCTGGACGACCGTATCGACGAGTTTGCAGACTTGGTTCAAAGACATTACCACATTGACGAGCTTGGTGACCCAGACGCAGCCACAGAGGTTTGATCAGCGCTTTCTCAAGGTGCCGGCAATGCTTACTGTAAATCAGGAGCCTGTCACTATTGTAGGGAGAATCGTGCTGGATGCAGAAGCATCTAGCTCATCTGCAAAACTCAACGAGTCATCTCTTGTCCTCGAGTCGTCTCGCATGATGGGCTCTGGTGTTCGCGTTCCCCTCCGTTTAGCTCCCGAGACAAAGCTGCGCGGAGGTCTCAAAGGTATCAATGGCATTGGTTTTTTCCCAGGTGCGATCGTGGCTTTACGTGGGCGCAATGGCGGAGGCGGATTTTTCCTTGTTGACGAGATACTAGAGGTATGGACGGGTTTACATCTTCACTTGCTGTCTTCTTACATCTTGCAGTTACCTCCTATTAACGCTCCTTCACCTCCTCCAAGCGACCCAAACGCTACATTTTCGATGTGTATCGCGTGTGGACCGTTCACGGCTGATGCCGATCTAGAATACAAGTCCTGGACCAAATTTCTAGACGTGCTCAGATCGACTCGGCCGGCAGTTGTGTTACTTGTGCGAACTCTTTGTTTCACTTGGTATGCACTCGCTCATGGCGCTCAGTTGGGACCCTTCATCGACGTCTCAAACTCTCGTATAAAAGAAGGGGAGATAAACGAAACACCAGAGACGTTATTCCAACTTCAATTCATTGACAAGATCCGAGAATTTCTTGCTCAATCACCCCGAAGCTTGGTTCTAATAGTTCCAAGCGTTAGCGACATCATCAGCGATCATGCTGTTTTTCCTCAGCGTGAGTTTGAAGCCGAGTTTAGCAGCGGCGACCTAGTAAGCCATCACGTCTATATGACCTTGAGTGGTCCATGATCCTTTCATCATCATTATTAGCGGATACGACTCCTTCCAAATCCTTGCCGTTTTACGGTCAATGGCGTAACGTTTGGCGTGACGAGCGTTGATGTGCTTTTCCATCTTCGCAAAGAGGAGTATTTCAGACGGACAGAAGAAGTTGAGCCGTTGACCGCAGCATACGAGGTGGCTGTGGACCCAATGTCAAACCTTGCTCGTAATATCCTACAGCAACGAAGGTCAGTGAATGTTTCTTGTAAAGGATGCCAGGCTCAAAAAATCGTTAACAGTTTTTACCCGATATTCCCAGTCCCGTTAGATGTTGCCCACGAAGTCAATCTTGACGCTACCCATTCCGAAGGTCTTAAATTGATCGAAAGCGAAATGGATGCAGCCCCAGACGTACTTATCCTTCCGAGTCGACTCAAACAATTCGCAAAAGTGGGCCTTCCCTGGGTTTGTGTCTCTCGCACTCACATTTTTACTTTTACGCAGGTGGTGGATACATCGATGTTTGTTAATCCATCGTTTCTATCAAAAGGAACGTATGCGACCTTGTCATACGCTGGTCAGGAAGCAGGTTTACCCAAAGACCGCATCAGAACCGAAATATCCAAGTTATCATAGACCTTGGCTGCTCTCCATCTCCGCGTCCATGTATCATCCGCATCTGATCCCCGGAGCCCTTCGTGTACCAGAATTCTCATTACCCAGCGCTGAAAGCAACCCCCAGCGCTTTCATAGCATCCGCCATTGTTTTCGCAACTTCCAGTACCCCATCCAATCCCAGCGTTTGATGTGGCACTCGTATATATTTCGACCTTCTGGCTAACTCCTGCCCGTAAGCAAACCCTTCAATCCCCTGGATACCCACCCCGCACACGCCCATCCATGGCCAGGAGTGCATCTGGGGAGTGTGTTTGAGGTACTATTACTAGTGTGAGAGGTGAATCGCCGCTGTGCTTGTGATTGGTTAGGGTTGACGTTCCTTGGCTGAGGGGTTGGCGAGTGTAAGGGAGAGTCACTCCACCTTCCGCAGCGCTTGCTTCCACCGTCCACTTTGCAGTACACCCCCAGTGAACATCCCAGATGCCAACAGCGACTTGTACTCGGTTTCACCTCTAAGAAGAACACCTTGACCGTGTGATCAAGTCCTCCGCTCACAATCCAGTTCCTGTCCATCACACCTCCAAGCTCATCGCTCATCCCGCTTCCTGCGGTGGTATTGCACCGGTCCAATGCAAGAGTTGCACCCGAATGGGCTACAGGATCAAGCTGACCGCGCTGACACACTTGGAGATCCCGCCGGTAATATCGAGCCATTTTCAAGCCGGCTCGCAAAGGGAGAAGACGAGGGAGCGAACCAATGTAGTGAATGAACGCGACATGTCACTTCAGAGTATGGTGTGACATGCCCAAATACGCATATCACCGTCTACAGAAGAGGTCACGCAATAGTATGGTAGGATCGTAGAGCAAGACATTGATTGCAAGTGCACCCAGAAAGCCCTCGCATCATGTCAGTTCTGCTACGGTGAAGATGATTCCCCCCCAAAAGCATCGGTGATCGCGATGGGCACTCGAGTTTACCTCTCGTGCACGCTGAATGAGGAACTGCTGGAAGGACATTGCCTCATTGTTCCCATAAAGTATGACCGGTTTGACTGGACTGAGATGATTGGAAAATTGTACACACATTCTGCTTTGATTTTTTTGTAGTTTGTGTGTTGGATTTAGCTCTGTCAAGGATTGGCGTTGAAAGTCTAAAGATCACTTCTCAAAATGGGCCGGGAGTAGTTTCGTTCAACGAACGAGGATGCGCTGCGTTCCCCGCATTTCCAGCGACGACGATGCAACACACCAAAGCGATTAGGTCGCTAGTATGCTCTAGCTCAAGACCGCATAGATCCTCACGACGCCCGACGCTGTTCGAAAGCCCCAGGTGGAATAGCCTGAGGGCCCAACGCGGCCCACGACAGTTCAGCACGTCTAATGCAAAGGAAACTATCCTTTGGCGGTCATATCTCTACGGTGAGTCCATACCTCCAGCTGCGGACTTTCTACATGTTCACGACAGCGCTTTGTAGTCCCGGCCTCGTCAGATCGCATGCTCGAAAAGTCACTGAGCCTTCCAACTCTACCCGACGTCTTCATATATGACCTCGAAGACAGTGTCCCTCCTTCCGCGCGAGACAAGGATAGCGCAAGGCACCGCCTAAGCCGTTTCTTGAAGGTTCGTTTGGTGTCGAGCCTCCTCGATAATTGTCAGGCTCACCGGCTAGTGTACGGTAGCAAACCACCAATCATGACAACTTGCCGCCACGTGAGCGCATCGCGGTGCGACTGAACGATATAACTACACCGTTTTTCGAGAATGACATTTCTGAAATAGTACGTCTTTTCAGTTGGAACTATATGCACTCGTATTGCTTACTATTGTCTCCTTGAAGCTCAAGTATCCGGTGGTCGGGACACTTGTACTCCCTAAGATTCACTCCGTCCAAGACCTGCATCACGTCTCTCGCGCCATCCGCAAAGCGACTTCCCCTTCCTCAGCTCCACTTCATGTCGTTGCAAGTATCGAGAGTGCACGCGCCGTTTGGAACCTAGGTGAGATTGCAGGCTGGAAATCCGAGTTTGGCGCACACCAAGGCGGAGAACTCGCTTCTCTTTTGGTAAGTCTGCGCAGACTACCTTGTTGCCAATCCCTAAATGACAGTGGTCGTTCGTCTAAGTTCGCATCAGAAGACTGTACGTGTGGCGACACTTTCTCCAGTGGGGTATTGCAGTGCTGACAGATCGATCCACAGATTGTGCAGATACTTCTGTCGTGAGGACGACGTCTCGACAGGAACTCCTTTTCGTACGTTCGCAGATTGTGGTTGCAGCCAAGGCTTTTGGACTTGGTGCAATAGACATGGTAAGCATATACTCACTTCGGTAAGTTATGATGCTGATCCGGGAGGCCTGATCAGGTGTGCATCAACTACAAGGACCCTGCATACTTGAAGGATGAATGCGAGGATGGCCGGAGGCTTGGTTTCACCGGAAAGGTTGTGCTTTGACGACTCATGCATTATTTAATTTCTGATGACAGAACGCCGCAGCAAGCCATCCATCCTGTGCAGGTAGAGACAATCAACTCTACGTTTGTGCCCACCACCGAAGGTTCAGTTAATCATCTCTCGAGCTTTACAGAAGTTGAGAAAGCTGTTTTCAGAAATTCTACGTGCAGCAAAGATTCTGTACCAGATGAACGCTGCATATATTTCTCGGAAGGGCGCATTTGGACTTGAAATGGATGGTGGAGGTAAGGAGATGATTGATGCCCCCATGCTAAAGCAGGTTGGTCGCCTGCCTTATCGTCCTTGTGTGAATAGCTATTTAACGATTATGATGGCCAGGCCGAAAAGACCATACAGCTTGCTCAAGCGGCAGGTCTGCAGATTCCTGATATACAATGATCACGCACCATTTGTAGAACGACTACAATTGGGCTACACGAACATGAAATGACGATGTTTTACTGATCTTGTAAGTGTCGACAATAGGTATCTAATAAACAATCGCCTTCGCGATATCAATTGTTAGCGTCTCTATCCATTAGGTGCTTGACATTGTCTCCACGGTTTGTGTTGAAAGCTGCACGTCTCCAGCACCCACTTTTGTCGCCGAGGGGGAATCTACTTTGATGTCGTTCATAGGCATCTCTTGTGCTGATACCCGGGTCCCGGTCCTTGCCAACATTTGGCGACCAATAACACCCAGATCCCGCATCCAGATCAGGACAATCAATACAGCAATCAATGCTGACCCTAACAAAGTCCATCCTGCAGCCCGGAAACCTACCATCAATACCTCAGGAGAGTTCGGGTCCAACTGAGGGTGCTCGGTGATGTATTTCTTTGATGTAGCGGTTGAAATGCTCGAGGTGACGGCGAGTCCCAGGGACGTGGCCAACTGTGGAAATGGGATTACAAGATCAAGTGTTTTAAAGGACATCAGTGACACACGCGGATTGTGACGTTGAAGATTCCCCCAGCTAGGGATTGGGAGTCCTCGTCAAAAGCTGCTGCAATTTGCATATTTCCAATGGGATAGATTACATCTATGCCGCCTGTACCAACGAAAGTTGGGAAAAGAAGTTGAATGCACCATTGACGAGCAACTTTGCACATACATATAGTAATCATCATGAAGAACGCCATTTTCCAAAAGCTGAGATGGATGTCAATCAGCGCAAAGAGGATGGTTGAGCTCTAGTTGACAGCTGTCAGCTCATTACAATCAGCGAACAGAATATTTCAACTCACAGCGGTGGAGAGTGTTCCAATGACCATCAGGACAGGAGCGGGAATACGGCTCATAAAAAATCCTGCAGCGAGATTTGGAAGAATGCCAGATAGAGCCATAGGTACGAAACGCAGCGAGGTCTGGAAGGGGTTGAGGAGCTGGACCTGTTGATAGCTAACGCAAGTGTTTACACTTTGTTGCTGTGTGCAGCAATGCCAGCAGCTTACTAGAGGGTAAAGAAATAGTTTAGGGTATTGAAGCTCCACCTATGGATCTTGTCAGGCCAGCATTTCGCGGGACATTCAGTGTTCTCTCCTCACCATCCAAAAAATACGACGCCCATCAAAGGACCCATCTTCGCGCTGGACTGTCGCCAGATGCTTAGAGGCATGAGCACCGACTTGCTTTTGGCCTCCCTCCAGCGTTCGTAGTACAAGAAGGCGACTAGTATTGCAATGGATATTGACAAGAGACTGGGTATCTGTGGCGTTGACCAGCCTTTCCTAGCAGTGGTCGAGTCGCTTGAAAGCACATTTGAGCGAACTATGTCACATAAGGACGATCTGCACATACGACAGGCTGTAGGTCAGGAGACCAAGTCCAGCAGTACTGAGGATGGCACCTCCCCAGTCGAGTCCCTTCGTGTACCGTCGATTTCCTTGATCTTTAGGAAAGACAATGACGGAGGACACAGTGAGGAGTGCTGACAAGCTGGCCTGTATGTAAAACAGCGACCGCCAGGTGGCCGAACTTTCGGTTAAGAGACCCCCTTGTTGATTTAATCATGTTAACATTGCGAGACGAATATAGTAAGTGGGCAGACCAAGCACCTAGAACGAGACCCAAGATGAAACCGATGGGCTGGCCGATGCCTAATGCTGTATAGGCTGTGTTTCTGTTAGGCCCGGGAGGAAAATACGAGGAACACAGGCCAATGGCTGCAGGAGTATTTGCTGCAGAACCAATGCCTTTCAAGGCCATTGCGACGATAAAAAATATATCATTGGAAGCAAAGGCTGTAATGAGACTCCTAACGTAGCAGGTCAGTCAGTACCAACTTTCCAAGGAAACTGCAAGGCTCACCAAATCGCAAACCACAGCGAGCCCGCTATGAACATGACTTTACCGCCGACGATATCTCCTATTCTCCCAAAAAGTAGGAGTAAACAACCGTATGAAAGCCTGGATGCATTGATGGGTAAGAGGATTATCCTTGCGGTCAATGCTTTAGAATGCTCACGAGTAAATGTTGACGGGCCATTGGAGATTAGACTGTGTGTAGCATTGTCATTGATCATAGGACTCAAACTCTTTAGCGCCATGAATATACCTCTGTGAACTTCAAGTCTTTGCCGATCGTTGGTAGCGCGACAGTTATAGATCCAACCAGGAATACCTTCATCAACGCAGGCCGGATGAATCGGGGCACTTACACGCAAAGATGAAAACAGTAGGGCACTCACGTTAAGCGTAGTGACACCGCAAACAGTCAGAATGAACGCGACGTCCCTCGCGTTCAGAGGCATAGTGGTCGCACTGGGCACACTACTCTGGGAGATTTGCTGGCAACCTGTGTTCAAGCTAGTGACCTTGACGTTCAACGGTTCTGGATTACAACGTAGAGGTAGGATGTAGGTAGAGTGCGGCAGTTGGTCGCAGAAACCGTGGAGTCATCCATAGTCATTGCTTTCAACAGCCGATGTGTGACTCGTGAACGTCGTCGCTGACTGACAGTTGACGTTCAGCCTTGACCGTGACGCTTGTCTGGCTCATCATGTATCCCAGCAGTCATTTGAGCTCCAACATTTCAGAAACTAATTTCAAGAGTACTCTCGTCGCTGCACAGAAGATGACTGTCAGTTCGAATTCCACGAAAGATAAAACTGAGACATGGTACATACTGGCACTCGTTCGTCGGAGACCCAACTAGTAGGATGGTACAAACTTAGTTGCCCGTTATCAGTGTCTGGGCCTTAAGCACAGGCAAGTTCTCTCTGAAAGCAATAGGAAAATCTAGCTATACAACATAAATGAAAGCAACCGAACACAAGACAGAAGCAATGGTGTTTAATGTTCATTCATTCACAAAAATCCGCTCTCTTGGAGTAAACGCGCCATCTTTTCGTCCTCCCGCTCACGAGGTTCTCGTTCCAGACTGAGATTCCAAAAGACATCGCCCACGTCGACTTGGTCGCTGAATTTACCCAGAGACTCTTCAAGATATCCTTGAACCGCCGAAAGAGGATGGAAGTGATGGGGTATCGACTGCCATCGCTGGATGTCTTGAATGACTTCTGAAGCCTTTTGACGTTTCCGGAAGTTGACCAAGTTTCCTGGTAGGGTATCCTTGCTCCCGTCTTGTATGAACGTCAGAGTAGTGAGGAAAACGCCTGCAGACCCAGATTAAAAGTTAATATGACCCCGACGACGTGCATGCTCACCGATGAATGGTACACAAGGTGGCGTAACCTTTGCAAGGGTCGAACGATAGTTATTGAAGTTCTTGCCAGAATCGATAGTCATTTCGCAAGCATTGAGTTGCGACATATGTCGCGAGTTGACTTGCTCCCAAGAGCGCTTCAATCGGCGAATAGGAGGCGAGTTGAGCCCAGACACAATAGCAACCATACTGGAATAATTATGCAAAGAACGGCATCGCTACAAACGGGGTTAGCATTGCATCGGCACCCTTGCGTTGTCGTTGCCAGACTCACGTCGGCAACGCTGATAAATTGCTTGAGCATTGCTGCTCGCTTTCTCGAATCCTCATAGCTGAGGACCGTATCTGCGACCCAGTTGGCAATCTGAAGGCGCCTTGAGTGGTGGACTAGGTACTACGGATGGAACTTACTCTGTTGCTAGTCTGTATGACTCGGGCGATGTTGTCATTGTGGTCCGTCTTTTGCTCTCTGGACCTCTGCAGACATTCCATTGGGCGAATCTTTTGATACAGATGGCTTTCCATAATGGTCAACTGCCGCGCTAACTCCAACGGGTCGACGTCAAGTAGCTTGACCCTCTTATTCGTCTTCGGAACAATTGACGTCGGAGGAGATACCAAATTCGGTGTGAATGTTTTTTTCAGCTCTCCAGCTCGCTGGAAGGGTGAATCGTGAGATATATATCCATTTGAGAATTTTGATCACACTCACGGCACGATCCACCAAGGTTATAAGTTGCTTAGATATTGCAAATTTACTCACAGCATCTTGTTGCAGTAATTCCCGCATGCGATCAAGAATATACAAATCCTCTTTCTCAAGGAAGTCATCATCAGTAACCATTGACTTGAACGTATTCAATACTCTGTGGATCAATGGTCAAACGGTGCATGCGTAGTATGAAACTAGGTCAACCTCATCTGTATGATGTGTTGTTTGAGTTTCTTCCACTCCTCCAGCTCAGTGGGACTCAGAGTATCAGGAGCCAGAATGAAGAAGCGCTTAACAAGAAGATCAAAGAGTTCGTCCAGTGTGGTGAACGATTTATATGTCATGAGGAAAGTCTTGATGAAGGTTGTATCTGACGATGCGTGAGTTGCAACAGTCAATCACCATGTCCCAATTGCGAAAGTGCCGAAAACGTACCTCCAGTCTCATGAGAGGTGAGGCGCTCAACCAGCGCTGGAACTGTTCCTGCGCGAACGCTACCGTCCACATCGATCGTCATTTCAGCCTTCGTGTAGTCCGGTCGCAGATACCACGGTTTTGTACTAATGATGTGTTCCGGAGCGTCATCGCCAAAGATCTTTTTGATCTTTTGCGCATTCGCTCCTTTAGCGCTCCGTGTCGCGGTTGCTGCGGAAACTCATATCAACAGTGGCTTAGGTGAACCTTTGGAAAAACCCACAATCATCATCTATCATCGACATCGTGTCGCTCATTGAAGACGCATCCCGTCGCCTTTCTAAGGGAACGAGTGTGCTTGTCGATATTGCTGAATCATAATGCGAGCTACCGCGCGCGGAACGGTCGGTGAGAGTGATAGTCGCGTCCGACATCTGCGACTGGCTTCGGACCGTTGGCATACGATCACCGTGTCCAATCGCTTTCTTTCCTCCAGCAGTGCTAAATGCAACTGCAATATCAACGATGTCTTCACTTTCAGGATCAGCAGGGTTAAGAACGGACACGGGACGAGCATCGAAGTTACTGTCCATGACGCTCAGTCGCGACATGCGCCACTCGATAGCGCCCTTATAGTCTCCCTGAGCGATGTCAGCTTGGTCCTGGCCCAGTAATAGCAGTGCATCCAGCGTCTGCGCGAGAGACTGGAGGCTCGACTCCATCGAAGTAGCAATGGCGTCGAGATGCTCGTAATGAGCACCCCGGTCTTGTGACGCAACCCTGGCCACTGAGCGTCTGATCCGCTGTGTCGTCAAGAGTAAGGTCGAAGTGTCATCGTACAGCGCTTGTACTACCGCTTCCAGAGTGCGTGTTAGTAAACGTGCCTTGTCCACTGTCTGGATGTAGAGAGCACCACTGGCTCCTGCTGACTCGGCATACAATCCATCAATATCAACGTGGCGGGCGATATGGATGTTAGTCACATATGAAAGCAGAGCGGAGATTCCCGTAAGCACGTCCCTACTGGCCATCCACACCCGTTGCTCTGGTGATATGGTTAGCCACAAGTGGAAAGACGCCAGGTAGTGTCTACTGCTTACGAGATTCACCATGCTTGTTCTCCAGCGTAACATGGAAGAAGCCAAATTTCGCCTGGAGTGACATCATCCGGGTCTTGAACTCTGAAAGGACATCGGAACCAAGTGCTCTCTGAGGCAGCTCCTCCGAGTCATCCGTGGGGACCCAACCAAAACCCTTCCAGCTGCCGGCGCAACCAGCACCAACCAGACCAAGTCCAACATGAACAGCGGAAAAACAGCCTTGTACTCGTTTCGTTCCGAAACCCGCAAGCTGCTGTTCATTGTGACACCGTTGTACTTCGAAAACGAACGTGACGATAGCTCTTCCGAGCTCCTCTGCATCGCTTTCGATGCGAGACGATGTCTCATGAGCAGCAGGACCGGAATCATATTCCATAGCCCGAGCGGAAAGGACGAGCTTGGACAACGTTGCCGTAACCTTCCGCTGAGCGGGTTTCAGAAGCGTTTGGGCAGCCGTAGTCTCGCGTCGGTCTCGGGCATCCCGGGGGATAATGTTACTTGGAATATGACCAGATGGTGGAGCCGAAATGTACAGCAGGTTACGAACGGCAACGACAACGGTCCGGATCAGATTATCGAGGGCTTGCGCATGTTCAGTTCGATGGGGTATCCCGGTCAACGACTGGTTTTTCTGCAAGACAGAAGCAATGGCGTCACGGGCTATGTGTGATAGATCAGACACTAAGTCCGGTGGTGGCGGGGCAAGGGATTGCTGTAGCGATTGAGCTATTTTCTCTGCAGCAGTCAACTCCACAGCAGGGTTGCGACCAGGTGGCCATGTACCTGAGAAAGCACCTTTTGGAGAATGTCCGCTGGCGGAGGGCGAATCGCCTCGGGCGGGTGAGTAAAGGCCAGACTCGTCCGAGTCACTGGTATGTTCTGAGGCGCTGTGACTCCCCTCCCGTGTACTTGGGACCTGGGATGTCGCGGAGTTGGAGCGCGTCCGAGTAGAAGAGTCTGGTTCATCATGGCTACTGAAGAACTCCGAGGAGGTGGTGGAGGAATTTGTCAGAGCTCGACTCCGGCCATTCTTCGCTGAGAATTCGTTCTCCGGAAGAGTCCAGCTCACCTGACCTGTCAGTTTGTTCCAGTAATAATAGGACATGCCATCATCGGCAAGCCTCCTAGCCCAAGGTTCTGGAGTTCCAGTGCGTTTAGGGACGCCGAAGCCAGCGAGAGAGCTCTCTGCCAAAGCGCTAAATCCCAAGCCGGCACTGCTTCCTGAACGAGAGCTCGGTGGAGCCGCAGTCAACCCAACGAGGTCATCCGTCGTATCATCTGCCTCGAGCGGTAGATCCCGCGAATGCTGACCTGTCTGCGTATTCACATAGTAGATCTACGGAAGGAAATAAGTGGTGGCATTGCGAGGATGACATTGCTTACTTGACCATCCTGTGTGACTTGCGGCATCCAAAAGTCATTGGACATTGTCGTTCCATCAGATACAGCATGGCCGAGTCCAAGAAAACCATTAGACGTGGCAGATGCGCCTCTTGAGGCCCAATCTGCTTCAGTGACGTAGCGATCCTCCATAGTGATGCTATCGTTGGTTTGGGCATCACGAATTGTCTCCTGCACTTGCTGCGTCTGCGGGTGGTGTGCGGAATTCTCGTAGCTCGTCAGTGCGAGCTCCGCCTCTTCGTCGGTTATTATAGTGACATAGTTTGACGGAAACCACCCTCGTTCCTCGCCTAGAAGACCATCCCACCAGCCAGACTCAAGCTGCGTCAAGACCTCGATGACATCGTTCTTGTGGAAGGACAGAGATGAGGCGTCCATGCTCTGGTAATCGTAGAGAGCGCGACAGAAGAATGTAGTGATATATGGCTCTTCGGGAGCATCATCGGAACCATGCCCAACATCGTACGAGTTGACGCCACTATAGCCGACGCCGACTGTAGCCATTCAGCTAGAGCTGCGGATGATGGTGGCCAAGAAAGAGTGAAACGTTGAAAATGTTATGGACAAGCTGGCAAGAAACTTGACGCTGTATTTGGTCTTGCTCTCATCCACTAACATGTTACGTAAGCAGCTTCAATCTCATCAAATTCAACGTTTCATTGGTTTTCATTCCCGTGATAGCAGGCTGAAGCGTCGCTACCGATGACTTCGTGTCCGTTTTCACACTGCGTATGTATAGAAAGAAGTGGGCGTCCGTCTGTTACGTTGACCTTTTTTCATTTCATCGTTTCAGAGTCCTTTGCTTCTCTGCGAACTGCACGATTTTGCGGTCAACGAACATTCCCTTCCGTTCTCGCACACCATCCATATACTCCTTGGCAACATTGGACCGATCTGCCTTCTCACCCAGATCTTCCAACTCTTCTTCGGTCGTAGGAACCCAGAACGGATCCTGGTCAAGTAATTCGTAACTGCCAGCATCTGTTAGTATCGAATAGGTACGACGGATCGACAAGGTGACTCACCCACGAAAGATAAGTTGCGGGCTGGCAGCGCCAGATGTCCGTTTGCGGATATCTACGATATTAACTATTTATTCGCATCGGTCACGAAGTCAGACATACCTTCTGCAAACCCGAAACTTTCCACAACAGGGAGCAATGCAGAAACCGTGAAAAACATCGTGCCTTCTTTCATCTCCTCTCCCACAATCCGCCCACGCCGTTTTGCAATCACCCCATAGACTTTCCCGAGGACGTCAGCTGCGAGCAGCAGAGCCTGCTCAGCATGAGAGTAGTATAGGTAAAATCAACTTACTGGAAGCTTGAATATCGCAGGAATACATTGCCAACTTTAGTCTTGGAGACCAGTCTAGCAGGCCATTTCGGCAGGCATCTCTTGCAGCAGATATTACAGAACCCGTCACTTGCGTCAATCTATTCTGAACTACTCCCGCTCAATCCATTAGCCTGTGCGTACAGTGAAATAGTATTCATGCTGGACGTACCCATCTCCTTCTGTACACCTTCAACATCGACGTCGATGTTCTCGAGGAAATAAGCGAGGCCCTCAACAGGCTCCGCGCATAACGGGCCCTGGAAGGTTGCTAGCTGGAACCCAGTCTCGATATGTCCACTGAAATCAAGATCATTGTGCGACCTGTTCTCCGTTACAGATGTACTGGGCATTTTGTTCCGCAGTAGGCGGCGTTTCAAGCTTCAGCAAAGTCAACATGTATACACTGCGAATGATGGTAGCAACGCACGATAAGGAAACTCTGTCTTTGCGGGCATCAATCAACAGGCAACCGCCGGCCCCCTGGGGACCAAACGCCCATATTCTCTCCATGACGTTGGACCATTCGGCCCCTGCTTCCCTACATCTCTCTTCCAAGGCATCCCAAAATTGCTCGCGTCTCACATTCGGAGCGTGCACCACGTTTCCTTGAACCTCAATTCTTTCCTCTTCCGGTGAGGGAATCTCATCGCTTTCGGAGATCGTACCGTCACTCGTTCCGCGCTCTTGTAACAGCGCCCTGAGGGTGCTCAGATTCTGTTGGATGAATTGGAGAATGCCATCTGGTAAAGGAGCACAGCGCAAGGTGAACGTGACAAGGTTCTGGGAGCTTGCACCTCGAATGGTGCCACGGACTGCGTCCCGAGTCTTCGGGGGCGCCATATCTAATATCTTCGTGAGGGTGACATGGAGGTTCGGTGGCAAGGAACTCACCCGAAGCTTTAACAGCTGTCTCACGGAAGGGGACGATGGGCTTGGAAGCCTGAATCTCCACTCGCGCAAATCGTTCCCGCAAATCTTTGAGGCATCTCTACATGCATAACGAAGCTATAGGTCACGGGCAACCTGAGCCGATCAGATCTAATGGCGCACCTCCAAATGCAGTTCTCCTGCAGTAAGGATTACGTGCTCTCCAGTTTGTTGTTGAAATGTCTCTACGCAAGGATCTGCTTGCGCTAGTAGTGCAAGTCCGGCTACCAACTTGGGCATGTCCACGGGATTCGCAGGTTCCAATGCTACACGCACAATGGGAGGAGCCTGCAAATGATCTTCAGCCGTCTACGTACAAATTATCAAATGGAAGTACCATTCTGTTTGCCCCACCCAGGTTGATTAGGCACTCTCGGTCCTGTGGGCCACTGCTATCTGCAGCCGCACCTGTTTCCCGTGGGGCACATATCGTCGCATTTCTCCACACCTTCCCCTCCAGCCCCTTGATAGCAAAGGTGTTTCCTGCTCTTACACTGTCAACCAGAAGTAACTCCCGACCCATCATCACGTATAACCCCTCTACGTCAGCAGTGATAACGTTATTCGAGTTAGCAGGGTGATCAGGAGGGAGGGCCGTGTTGTATTTGGGCAATATACCGTACACCCTCGTCCCAGTTTTGATGGTCCCCGAATACAGACGAGCGAACCCTAGTATGACCTCGTCGTCTGCCTGGGTCTCTTCGGAGGGCTCCTGAGGGTTATCCTCACGGGTCTCGGGAAGAGAGATGCTTTCTGTATCATTAACGCCTTCTTCTTTTCGTGCCTCTCTGGCTTCTCTCCCTCTAGCGCGCAATTCAGCTGCACTCAGAGGCCATACCTTGTTCTCGGGCAACCCCTTTCTAGGGACCGCAAACATCTTGCTGACATATGCAATTACAATAGCGTCTGGGGATGAGTTGGATACAAAAAGGTCCTGTTCCAGTTTGTTCTTGGGCTTGATTTCCTGGTCGAAAGTATCCGGGTATAACATTCTAGGAAGACGGATCGCTTGTGCGATGGGAGGTGAAGGTACGACATCGATAACACTCTGGATGATGCATGTTGACAGTGATAACCATTGACCGAAGATTAGAGACAAAAGATGACGGCCGTCCTTTGATCGAAGATCACGGGGTAATATTTTGAGGCTCAAAGCGGACACGATCTTCGTCACCTTCTCAGTGTTCCTACGCCGAGCTTCAGTTATCTGCTTCCAATGTAGGATAAGAGGACCAACGGGTTGAGAATGACAGCATCATACACGGCCCAAATGTTTTCCAACACAAACTGTACGAACAACGGCTTTAAAGCGCGTCCACGCAAATGCTTGTAGCTAATGACTTTCTTCGACTTGGGATCCAAGTAGAAGTCGCCCCATAAGACGCGGCGTAGATTGGCCTCCTTGAACCCGAGTTTAGCGGAATAAAGTTGGGCAAATTTGCCAACACGAAAGCCCCATCCGTCAATAGCAGAAGCGAAAACGACATTGCCACGTTCCGGTGCGAAGTAAATGTCCTCGTCGTCCTTTTCTTTGAATGTATCTGCATCGTTCGCTGCTGCCTCGCCTTCGTCGGCGTATTGATCTTTCTTGCTGGCCAATCGACGGTCGCGCTCTTCTCTCCACCGTAAATCATCTTCCATTCGTTCACCTGCAAAAAACTCGCCCATCACCGCATTTACTTGTTCAATTAACCGTGATAGGTGGTGATAGGCCTCAATCGGAGCAAGCTTGAGTTCTGTTATCAGCCTGTCGAACTTGTTGATCACGAGAATGGGACGGAGGTTGTCCTGCCATGCTTGTCGGAGTACGGTGATGGTCTATCCCTTGCATCGGTCATGATTCATGATACAGTAGTTCGAAACTTGCCTGAGTGCAAACACCCTCGACGACATCAACGAGGATGAGCGCACCATCACATAACCGAGACGCAGTGGTGACTTCTGAGGAGAAATCAACATGACCAGGTGTATCAATCATGTTTATGATGTAAGTCCTTGGGGATCTTCCTGACAACCGTCTGTCGCAGGCATTCGTGTTTGATCCTGCAGGATGTACATACCTTCGCCGCTATTGCCACCCATGACCTGGAACTTTAATGAGACGGCGCTGCTCTCCATTGTGATACCACGCTCTATTTCGTCCTCGCGACTATCTAGATATCGAAGCTTCCCAGCCATTCTTGGGGATATGATATTGTTCGCGGCCAGGAGTGCATCCATAAGTGTTGTCTTGCCATGGTCGACATGACCCAGAGTCGTGATGATGCGCACATTGGCGGGATCAGGAGCTTCTGCAGTGAGGGTGTCGCTCGCCATCGGTATGTGTTCTTGCGAGAATATGGAACAGGTCCAACCCAAGACTCCAAGTCCGGGCTAAGTCTGAGTCTGCGATGACTTGGCTTTTCGGGAGCGACGATATGTGAGTCAACCGGCTTGAAAAACGGAAAAGCACACCTACTTGATCATTTACCGATTTGGCAGGTATCGTCACTACAATACTTGCTTCGCATTATCGAGATCCTACACTATATCGTCTTTGCCTCAAAACCGACACCAAGCTCAGCCTCACCGCTTCGTCCAATCCTTTCCCTATGAGCACCAGCTTCCCAATATCGGGAAGGCCGATGGCGTCCTTTTCCATCACCTTCGAAACATCATACATGCTCTGCACCCCCTGAAGCATGAACTCCTCGCCAGAGTCCATGACAAATAGGCCTTTGCATCGCAGCACCCTGAGCTCGCGACTGCTTTGCCCATCAGTGTCGTCCAAGAGCCTGTTCTCCCAAAGCAACGTGCGAAGCCATTCATCGAGACGATCAAACCCGTTCTGGGAAAGCGGTGGGACTGTCATCCGAAGGCTGGATATTCCGCGCAGTTCATAATGCGTGGCCGACGTTTCGTGGGCGTGGGCGTGATCATGACCGTCATCACGACAGTAATGGTTAAATGCGGTCTTGTGAAGATGCTTTGCACCCGCGTAGGCATCGATGTTCATAATGTGTGCGAGATCTACGTTTGCCTGCAATGTTCTATGGATCGGTGCATAGGGGTTGATCTTGTGAATCATCTCTTCCGTCGCGGATAGTTTATCCTCCGGAACAAGGTCAATCTTGTTCAAAAGGATGACATCCGAACACGCTATTTGTCTGCAACCAGGGCTTGAATGAGAGAATCGATATGCTGAAGATGCACTGCTTTACCGTAAACTTTCACCAACGCCATCGGCTGAATGATCTTCTTCCATTTGCTGGTTTTGACATCAATATTAACTCAGTCGAGTAGCAGCGACAGTACCTGTTGGCCAAAAAGTGCATCGACTACACATACTACACCGTCGAGGGAAATTTCCCTGCCAAGGCCCACCGAGTACTCTTCATTCAGCCAGAACATGGAAGCGATAGGACCTGTAACGATTTCGTACGTCATTTTCTTGACGTGGTGTGAGGTCTTACCAGGATCAGCAAGTCCGGTCGTTTCAAGGATGATATGGTCAAATGCGCCCTTCTTCTGCATCAATTTCTCGATTGCTGCAATCCCAGCATCTTTGATGCTGCAGCACAAGCAACCATTCGCTAGTTCAAGAAATTCCTCCGATTTTTCGGCTGTGGGGTCCTCTGGCGAGGAAATGTTGATCGCCTTCGCTGATTACTTGTATTATTTCAGTTGTTCCCCGGTGCACAATCCAATGGGCTAACCTTCAATGTTCTATATACGATAAGTGGATTAGGAAGGCGTAGTAGTAGAATATCGTACCAACTCACGGCAGTATCTCCAAACTCATTCATGATTACAGCGATGCGGTATCCGTGGCGTTCAGTCAATATTCGTCTAGCGTCCGTCAGAAGGAACAAGGGGACCAACAGCTGCACGGACCTACCTAAGTAGCGTAGACTTTCCGGCACCGAGAAACCCACTGATTATAGTACATGGAACGCGCCGTGCATCTTGCTGTGGTTCTCCAGGGGATTCTGTGGGCAGCGCGTCGTGTTCGATGAGCGTCCTGGGTGACTGGAGTCAATGGCGTGTTTGAAGTTGAGGATGAAACATACCGCAAACATACGGTATATCGTCGTCAAAATCCATGCACGGCCAACTGTATGATTAAAGGCCAAATCGATGGTGATGGCTGGTTCCAAGACAAGATGTGCGGGGACTTTTATGTTGACGTTGTTGAAGAGCAAGTTGGTCAGTTGCCATACTTATCCATATGTGCCGCCGTCTAGAACCTCAAGCGGCGACTCGCAACGTTCGTCTTTTTGTTTCCTTCTCTCCATAAACTATACCATGATCACCCTGACCGACGAAGTTTTGAGAAATCTCATACAGGGACCAGGAGATGTAGAATGGAGGTGAGCCTTTGCTCATTTGTGCGTGCATCACTTCTGTGGGGCCTCAATTAGTCCTTGCCTCAGGTATGAGATGAGGCGGGAGTGTCAAGAGATTCTCCCTGGTCTATTGCTTGGGCCATTCCAAGCCTCAAAATCACTGGAAACACTTCAGTCTTTGGGCGTCACTCACATGTGAGTCGCCGCTCATGACAACATCGGTTCTGACTATAGTGGTTTACTAAATAAATTGCACGCCAGAGTTTGCATACGAGACAAGAAAGAGGCTTTCTCTGTTCGCCCCCGGTTTCCAGATCATTTTCGGTACTTGGTGCTAGACGTGGAGGATAACGAGGAACAAAACGTCATTCGTCTCTTTCCTGAGTGAGTCCGCATGACAAGACTAGTATCACCAGCAATCTCATGATCTGAGCAGAGCAGACCAATTCATCCAGATGGCTCTCAGTGAGGACGGAAAGGTCCTCGTCCACTGCAACGGTGAAACTACATTCGCAATACATGCGCTGGTGAATTTTAAATGCTTCTTGGCGTTGCAGGTGGTATATCACTTTCACCTGCGTTTGTGGTGATGTTCGTGATGCGACACTGCCAACTCTCGTGGGAAGACGCACTCCATCTGGTCCAGAACCGCCGTTACTGTATCTCGCCCAATGGTGGATTCTTGACCCAGATCAAGGTTTGTTTCTGTATTCCTGGTGACTCGTCGAAACCGAAACCCTCTCATAGGAATATGAATCTATATACAAGGCCAAAGCGGCCGTAGCGAACTTCCCTACACCCCCGGTACAAAGAGCCGTATCCCGAAGGAAAAGGGTCGATGATGACGACGACGACGCCTCACGGTTAGTCCTGCGTTTCAGTCGCTGTCCTCCGATATGGGCAACATGGGTGCCTTCGCCCTCCTCACAACCACCTAACTGATGTGTCCTTCACAGACTAGACGACCGGAAAAGAGCATTGGTGGATGGTGAAGAGGATGATGACATGATGGCGACGGATTCGTGACACTGCAAAAAAGGAATCGTTCTTCTCTTGTATCGCTCCCACTTTCTTTCTTTGTTTATTATAGTATACGTGATCGTGTCATACACTTGTATTGTGAATTTACTGGGGATTCGCGGTGGTCCATTGCTGCAAGAGCTACTTGAAGACCTGGTATGAATATCTAGAAAGCGATGCGGGATAGAATTAGGTGAATGCAATAAATAAACGAGAAAGCTATAGTGATTTGATTTTTGCCCTTTGTTTTTCCTGAAGGACTCTCTTGGCGTGCACATCTGACATGAACTTCGTGAGTGAACCCGTCGGACATATATCACGACTGTGAGCTTCACCTTTTCGCTTGACATATGCTTCTACGGATATCCCAGCAAACACGATGCCAGCTCCGAGCCATTGGCCGGGTGTCAGTTTGTGGTTATAAACAACGACGGACAGGATCATAGTAAACATTTTTCTTGTCAGCGTGATTGTCCTGCAAACAAGTGAGCATGCTGTTCCACAACAATGGGGCGATTGATATATACTGACACTAGGGTGAGCGACCCAAAATGCTGGAGCGTCTCGAAGATGAACAACTGGCCCAACGCACCAGTGAGCGAGAATTGGACGAGGGGGACAACAATCGACGGATGTGAGCGCACGAAGGCCAGGGCGCTCGCAAACTCTGTCTGAGCTCCGGAAGACGGATGTAATACCGGTATATACGGCAAAGGCAGCGTTCCGAGGGCAACACTCAGAAACGTGCAAAACGCGTTAATCCAAAGCATCATTTGTTGTCCGGAGACCTTGTATCTCGAGAATATCTCGTCCTGCGTCGAGTTGACAGCGCCATCGAGTACAAGGTTAATGAGAAGATATGCGATGCCGATGAGCTGTCCATAGGGAGACTGATCGCCGTTCGATGTGGCTTTCGTAGGGCGCTCGTTACCGAAACCCATGAAGACGCTGATCCCGGCTGTGACCATCGCGACAACAAGGTACTTGTGCGGAGCAAATTTGCGCCGGTAGAGGAGGACGTTCATAAGCATTACAGGTACGAGCTTGCACGATTTTCCGAGAACCATGGTGGGGTATGTGATGTACGAAAGTGCAGCGAATCCAAAGGGAGCCGCAAGCGTGATGAATGCAGAGCACTGGAGGTATCCAAGGAGGAGACGCGCGCGACGAGTGTTTGAGTCTGTAACGGGTAGCGACCGCGGATTTGACTTGGGTGATTGGGCTCGTCCATTTATGAAGATTTTCGTGTTGGAGGAGCCATTTCCCATTGACGTTCCGTTGGCCTTGGTGTGCATGGGCGAAATATCGAGCCCGAGGAGAGAGGTGAGCGAAGCATCAGACTTGCCGCGGATAAAGATATAGGTCAAAGCAGACAGTGAACTCAGGAAGCTTTGGCATGTTCCAATGAATAGAGCTGACTTGAACTTGTCCGTGGATTGTCCGTCAACGGACTGGAAAGGAACCGACACTGTGACATGGGTGTAAGCAGCGGAGAGCGTGAATGGCAAATTAAAACGAACGTCTCTCCTGCGCAATAGCCCAAAGCTAGCCAGGATCGGTGATCAGCCCGATTCCCCGCAAGTACGCTACCACTCACAAGGAACATGGCATAGACGCCGCTTATACACAGGCCAAGCCTGGAGGATTGTAACTAGGGTTGGAACTTTACTACCAGAGATTCTGTGTGGCTCACCTAATGAAAGACATTGCGAATACCGCGGGATGAGATGAACGTCAAAGTAGAGAGGAAGTTTACTACATACTGTATCTGGCTACGTGTCAAGTTTCAATATGCGACCCTAACCTTAATTCGGGGTTTGAGCCTAATGTGGTACTACTTGAAGTATCAAATGAATCGGTTGTAATCAAATCCATAGTAGATATAGTGTCATTGGAAAACCAAAGCGTACACCCAAGAATATGACGTGTCCACAACTACCTAAGTATTGAGAGGGACGTAATGAACTAACGGGCAGGGTCACGTACTTTTGACCAGCATACGTAGATCTAGAGGGCCTTCCTTGCCATGATCTATGGCGATAGTCCCAGCGTGAGGGACGATACGCAGGATAGTGAACGGTCGACCTATTCGAGAATGTTTAATCCAAGCGCTCCGGTCAGCGCACGCAATCTCTGTCTTAGGACCGTGACATCTGCCATTGTCGGTCTACCCTGCGGTATTTCTCCAGCCGTGCCAGCACTTAGCTGAGACAACATATCCTCCAAGCCCTCCATGCCTCGCTTCTCTGCTAGCTCGTCACTCTCCGGTAGGCTGGGGTCGTCGGTATCAAGGTGTTCCCGGGCATGTCGTTCTGCCTCAAGATCTCTGGGAGCGATGTCGGAAAATCGTATATGGGAAAGCTTGGATGAGATATCGCGAGCATTTCCGAGTTCGAGCGAACCGGGATCGGGATTGCGTGCGGCGAGGAAAGACATAAGGGCGGACACCATCCCGCGCAGATTTCCAAGCTCTCGGCCGAGAGGAACACCTACATCAGCGAAGCCGGCATTGAAGCCGTCCTGCAGGGATGCTTCCTTTCCTGCGATGATGCCTTCACGATAGCCGGACTGCGAGCAAAAGATCATAAGGATGAGGTCGGGGGCGATGAGACACGAAGGCTTACGTTAGTGAATTCTGCAGAAATCTTTGACCAGTGTGCTTCTGATGCGCACTCCGCTTGAGGGTCTTCTTCCCATGGAGAGTCCACCCGTTCCATCTGCTACACCTAGAAGAATTCGACCTCGTGTCTCTGAGGTCAGCACTAGTGAAAGAGACGGACAAACCAGCACTGGTTGCGGGTGCAGTTGCCTAGACCAGCCCGTTTATGGGGCTAGCCGTACTTGCCGTGTTTGTCAAATGCTGATGCTGCCTGCACTATCCTTCAACTCTTTAAGATCGGACACTAAGCAAAATATGGTCATCGCTGCATTCGCTGTGGAAGGACATCGCAAATCCGGTTAGTCTGTCAGCTCGGTGTGCTCAGCGGCGAGTGCGGTGCCAACGTAAGACAAAATGGTCAGCTATGCCAATGAGGGACTATGACCGGTTAAGACCGCGCCATCGCTACAGCCGTCGGACTTGCACAGCGACGAGTCCCAGCACATAAAACGGGGCTTACAACCTGCAGCAACTCGTCCCAAATTCAACCCCGCAAGGAGTATTTACTAAATAATTTCGTACTAAATAACTGTTTTTTTCGTGGGAAAGTAGGAATCGCCACGTTCTCCTCTTGAAAACGCCTTGCTTTGGCTTGTCTTTTCTGCTCTTGCAACGTTCTCTCCTCGTCGAGGCCTCCGCTGGCCGCTCAGTCTTGTCCTCCGTTTCTTCTTCTGCCCCGTTTCCGTTCGTCATGGCCGTCGCGTCCAGCTCGGACGTTGCTGTTCTGGCGCTTGGCGTCGTCCTTGCTGCCGCATATCTCTTCCGTGATCAGATCTTCTCTTCATCTCCAAAACCCGTCCCAGTCGCTCCTTCCAAACTCGCAAATGGACACGGTAATCCAAGAGACTTTGTCGCTAAAATGAAGGAGGCGGTAAGCCATTTGGCAAACAAGTCCACTCTTAATTTAGCGCACTCACTCTAACCGCTCCAGAAAAAACGCATCATCATTTTCTACGGTTCGCAGACAGGTACTGCTGAGGAGTACGCTATTCGTCTGGCAAAGGAAGCCAAATCCAAGTTCGGCCTCACATCCTTGGTTTGCGACCCAGAAGAATACGATTTCGAGAACCTTGACCAAGTCCCCGAAGACAGCTGCGTCTTTTTCGTGATGGCGACATACGGAGAAGGCGAACCTACGGATAATGCAGTGCAGCTCATGCAAAACTTGACTGACGAGTCTTTCGAGTTCAGCAACGGTGAGCACAAACTAGAGGGCGTTAAATATGTCGTCTTCTCCCTTGGAAACAAAACCTACGAACACTACAATGCCATCGGACGCAGCGTTGATGCTCAGATGACAAATATGGGAGCAGTCCGCATTGGCGAGCGTGGAGAGGGTGACGATGACAAGAGCATGGAAGAGGACTACTTGGAATGGAAAGACGGCATGTGGCAGGCCTTCGCCGAAGCCATGGGCGTAGAGGAGGGTCAAGGAGGCGATACCCCTGACTTTACCGTCACAGAACTGGATTCACATCCCACAGAGAAAGTTTACCTTGGTATGTTAGGTAATTATCTCGGGCTTGTCGAGCTCCTCATATCCCTTTCAGGTGAACTGTCTGCGCGAGCGCTGACGAGGACTAGGGGCATCCATGATGCCAAGAACCCTTATGCATCTCCTATCAAGGCCTCTCGCGAGCTATTCCAAGTCGAGGGCGAACGTAATTGTGTGCATCTCGAGTTAGACATTGAAGGATCCGGAATCACTTATCAACATGGAGACCATGTGGGCGTCTGGCCATCAAATGCCGACGCCGAAGTAGATCGCTTGCTCTGCGCACTCGGACTATACAACAAGAAGGATACCATCATTAACATTGATTCACTTGACCCCGCCCTCGCAAAGGTTCCATTCCCTGTCCCTACCACTTATGCTACGGTACTCCGCCACTACATCGATATCAGCGCCGTCGCAGGTCGTCAAATCCTCGGCGTCCTCGCCAAGTTCGCACCATCTCCAGCTGCAGAATCTTTCCTGAAGACGTTGAGCACCGCCAAGGAGGAGTATGCTTCAGTGGTTACCAATGGAAGCTTCAAGCTTGGAGAGGTACTCCAGCTTGCCGTAGGAAACGACATCAAGGCTCGTCCGACACCCGAAACCACCACAGCATGGACCATTCCTTTTGATATCATTGTGTCGTCCATTCCTCGGTTACAGCCCCGGTACTACTCAATCTCTTCCAGTCCTAAACTTCACCCGAACGCCATCCACGTCACTGCTGTGGTTCTCAAATACGAATCGCTCCCCACACGCATGGTTGGCGCTCGGTACGTTTACGGCGTTGGTACCAACTTTTTGTTGAATGTCAAATATGCTGCCAATGGCGAAACTGCACCGCTGGTTACTGCTTCTCAAAATGTGGAACCGGCCAGCGCTGTTTTGCCGACATATGCTATTGATGGACCTCGTGGAGCACACCGGGAAGAGGGCATTTACAAAGTTCCTATTCACGTCCGCCGTTCCACCTTCCGTTTGCCCACGAATCCAAAGAGCCCTGTTATCATGGTTGGCCCCGGTACTGTGAGTATCATCGTATGTTGTGAGGCATAAGTTAAAGCTCCAAACAGGGTGTTGCTCCTTTCCGTGGTTTCGTTCAGGAACGAGTTGCTCTTGCAAAACGGACGATCGAGAAGAATGGCCTGGACGCTCTCGCTGACTGGGGTAGTATCTCTCTCTACTATGGCTGTCGCAAATCGACGGAAGACTTCCTCTATGCTGAAGAATGGCCTCAGTACACCGAAGAGCTCAAAGGCAAATTCACGATGCGTTGTGCCTTCTCTCGCGAGCCACCGTACAAGCCTGACGGGAGGAAAATATACGTGCAAGATCTCATCTGGGAGGACCGCAAGAACATTGCGGATGCCATCCTGGTTGGGAAAGGATACGTGTACATTTGCGGTGATGCCAAGGCGATGAGCAAGGCAGTGGAAGAGATACTAGCGCGGATACTTGGTGAGGCGAAAGGAGGGAGTGCGGAGGTGGAGGGTGCTGCAGAGATGAAGCTGCTCAAGGAGCGATCACGACTACTGTTGGACGTCTGGAGTTGAGCGGGTTGGCACCCCGTGCACATCCTTTGGATTTCGGGACCTCTATTTGGATTCCGGTTGTAGATATGTGCATCTGTCGATGCTGGTTTTGGTGGGCTGCGCTGCTGATTTACTGCAGAACGCCCTCTTGTTTGTCACGGATAGAGCTCATGACACGTACTTGATGAATATCTATCTTATTTTTCATTTCTAATGTTGCCTCGACACTTGGCTGTCGATTCTGTAGTTAGGCGCTGAATCAACCGTATTCATATGTTTACCGTATGTAAGGCAATGTCCGATCCAAGTCACCACTACGACCTTGATCATCGGCTAGCCCTCCTGGGTACCATACTATGCTCTGGACGAGGCTGCGACCAGGACGACCAGCTTCGCGAGCTTTCTCCCACTCATCTCGTCGAAACGCGGAACAGGCAGCACCTCGTCGTCCTTCGAGTCCAGAAGCAAGCCTTTTGCCAGGCTCATCCTCGAGTGCGCATCCCGAGCTGACAACCGAATCAACAGACCGCCAAAGTGGTTCAGATCACCACCACCACGAGCAACTTGACCTGGCCGCGCTGAGGGAGCGCGTAAGGGAATGGACTGTCCTTGCAAGTACGACTCTGCGACATCGTGCAGACGAATTCTCGACGAGGGCTACCACCACGTTCTCTCAGCTCGGCTTACATCTCAACCGGGTGACGGGTTACGAGGAAATTGAGGCTCTCAAGAAGAAAGTCGTGGACCAAGGTAAGAGTTGTTTTACGTTCGTCGTGTGTTAGTACCGCATTAATTGACTTACATGCCTCAAGAGGCCAGAATCAAGACTGCACGGCAGGCAGCAAGAGATGCCAAGACGGCATACGATGAAGCCGTTATACAGCGTTCGGTATCTCAAAGAGAAGTCAACGACCTCCTCCAGCGTAAATCCAGCTGGACGGACGCCGACGTCAGCAATTTCACTTCGCTTGTCCGTTCAGACCATACGTTCGAGCAAGAAGAAACACGCGCAAAAGTCAGGGTAGCAGAAACGGAAGATGCAGTCGATCGCGAGTTTAGCGAGCTGATGAGAGCGATTTTGGCGCGGTATCATGAAGAACAGGTGTGGAGTGACAAGATCCGCAGTGCGTCGACGTACGGGTCACTGGCGGCACTTGGAGTCAACTTGGTGGTCTTTATCATGGCTATCATTGTTGTGGAGCCGTGGAAGAGAAGAAGGCTGGCGCAGACGTTCGAGAAGAAGGTGGAGGAGATGGGATTGGAAACGAGAGCGTTGATAGACGAGGGCATGGCAAAGGTGGAGCACCATTTGGCCCAGCACGGGAAGCTGCTGGTCGACACGACTAGTCAAGTATCGGCGCAGCATCGTGAAAAATCTTTTCCACCTGTGGTCGTCGAGGAGCCACCCTCTGGATCACCATCATCAGCACCATCACCGTCGTCGACCCAAGCATACTTCTCACGTCCAGTCCTTGGTGCTGTCAGCACACGGGAGCTGGTTTTGGTTGCAGGCAGTGTTGTAGCAGGGGGGGCAGTGACCCTTTTGACTCGCAGTCTATTGGGAAGCTGAGGCAACAAAATCCAACGATACCTTAGCCTACATGCATGCACAGTAGATCTAATACCACATATTCTCCAGAACCCAATGCAAGGGCTTCGGCAACTCTCCTTGGGTAATTTATCTGATCATGGTGGCGCAACGTTGATGCTACGATACACGCGACAATGCACCCTAGAGAAACCGTTTGCGTTGCGAGCAAGATGAAGAATGAACCCACCTTTCCTGGACATTTTCTCCCCCGCGGTCACTCATGTCGCACTCTGCCCAGCGCTCACAATCCCACTTTACCCATCCCCAACCATCTTTGATCTGGTGTGTCATTTCAACACGCTGGTGATAATGATGATAATAGGAGTTGGCCACACACCTCTGGCTTTTTGTGCGGGGCCAGCACGACGAGCCATCGGGCCTTTGTGCTCAACTCCCAAAGTAGAGCAAAGAGCTCTGATGGGAATTCGATGAGATGGAGAGCAAAGGAGCACACAGCCATGTCCATCTCCTTCGGGGTAGCAGCATCATCTACTTCACGTGCGGAAGGCGTCAGTTGATCAGGTTCGCCATCGGTTGTCTGGCCGGTGGTTGTTAAACCTAACGAGGTGGGGGAAGGCAGCGCCCCTTCTGAAATCTCGCGGAATGAAAGTGGTTCACAAGGCAACGTGGTACGTTCTACATATGCCTCGACCGTATACTGTAAGTGGGGTAGGGAGGCCCGGTGGTCAGGACCAATTCCGTTGCTTACCGGATCAGCGGCCATGATGGAAAGGCCACGGGGAACTTGGAGAGCTGCCGAACCTGCAGTACCATTTTTTGGGTCCGTGCTGTCAGCTTGAGGTGCTTGCGAGATTGAGCCATCACCGCTACGAAACTGACGATATGCATGTCCTTTCCGGTTTGCCTGTGGCCTCGATGGACCATGCTTCCACCACTCGTAAGCCGCCACAGTGACTTCTCCGCTTCACAGCTTCAGAATAAGCAAATTGGTCAGAACTAGGAGTAGTGGTACTACCTGCCTGAGCAAGATTGAGCTACTGTAAATCGGGATAAAAGTTCCACATACCGCAAGCCATGTCAAAGATTAATGGCAACCTCGATCCAACGAGATCCTGTTCATGTGCCCACCATCTGGATGAGGTGTAAATCAACTAGTCAACCTGCATACGCTTTGTGCATTGACCTGTCTAGCCAAGTAAACATGCAAGCGCGAACCCCAGGGAAATGTGGGTTTCGATAGGTTGCTCCGACCTGCGGAGGTCGCGATGAGTGTGCGACTAGAACCACGCTGAAGATACCTTTTTGTAGTACTGTATTTGAGGTGAGGTAGAGTATGGCCGAGTGGAATAAGAGGTACATTATCTACGCCATGCTCGCCGTAGTTTGCTCTCATGGAGTGCTGTAGGTTGCCTGTCGTCCCCACGCGATGCGATCGATTGCTGTTGGACATGGCTCGGAAGAGTTATGGATCAGGTATTGTTCTTGGAAGTGCCAGCGTGCCAATACGAGCCAATATGGAGCTTTTTATTCGTATAGCGTCAGAATAGAGACCGACCTTGCTCAAATGTAGTAGTATCGTGGTGGTATGTACAAAGGCAACTTCAGTGGTGCTTGCTACACCCAAGTCAAGGTTGGCGCGATCACGTGGATGACAAGACGGCGAAACGGGACGCCAACTGTCTTTCGTTGAGACCATGCGGTGGTGGGACGTAAAGCCAGGCCACCACTGCACGGAGCGCTCGTTGGACCTGCATTGCGAATGACATCCTTCATGATTGGCGAACATGTAGGTCGCCAGCTACATGAAGACTGGAAAGACACGCGATGTACGTTTTGTCGCATCGTCGCTGACGAGCTGCCTTCGACACGGGTCTACGAGAATGAAAAGGTCATTGCAATATTGGGTGAGTCGCTTTCAATGTTGGGAACGGGATGTGGCTGGTTGATGGGGACTTTTTGCATGGTCACGGTAGATATCCTCCCATTAAGAACCGGACATACGCTTGTGATACCCAAAACACATTGTTCGCGAGTGTCAGAGTTACCCTCAGACGTCGCAGCTGCTATGGGCGAGGCCATCACTAAAGTCGCTCGTGCTTTGACGCAAGGTTAGAAAATCCCCATATTCGCTGCATGGAGTCACTCATGAGCTCGACCAGCGCTCGACAACACTGCCCTCAATATCGTATGTAACCAAGAGTACGCCCAGGCTGTACCCCACGTATGAAGCTTGCAATTGTGGATCTATCGATGTTTCCTTCTAACCCGAATGCAGGTTCACTATCATATTATACCTGCGCCAACATCTACATCTTCACCATCCGTAGATGTACGGCAGACGACCAAGCGACATGTGCCAACAACCAGAAGAGAGCTGCACCAACGGGAATTCGAGGCAAGGGATGAGTTGGACGAGGAAGAAGGACACGTGTTGGCAGTGAAAGTGCGGGCAAAGTTGTGACCGGGTTGCAATTTGCTGGTAGTTTCTTACCTTCCATTTAGTGAGTAGGGAGATTTGCTCGAATATACAATGTAGCTGTGGTCGACGTCCACTTGTGAGCAGATTGGACGCGCTTGTGGCTGCTGTCGCGTCCAGTGGCAGCGTGATTGTCACTCTCGCGTCTACGACGACCTTGATCCTTATAACGACTCGATAGTAATATGGCTGAAGAAGAGAGTACGTTTCCAGAGGGCTCGCAGCGTCACGCAACACCCCTGCTCGACGTTGAGGTCGAAGCCACGCCAGGACTAGAGGACGAAATGGGGGGAGATGATCTAACAACAAAGAAGCGGGCAGCGAAGAAGGAAGGGCCTCTCCTACGAGAACGAGAGCCAGGTAAATCGATACTACCGTTCTCAAGAGTGCAGAGGATCATTAAAGCGGACAAGGTAGAGCTCAGTTTCTGACCGGCGTTCGTATGGGGAGCTCAGGGACTCCTGCCGCAGGATCTGCCGATGGTGGCGAGAGATGCGACATTTCTGATATCTCTGGCGACTGAAGAGTTCATCAAGAGGCTCTCAGAGGCGTGTCAAAAGGTCGCTGAGCGAGAGAAGAGAACAACAGTACAACAAAAGGACGTCGGTACGTGTGTCTGCGCTTTTCTTATGCCTTCCAGGGTGCATACTCATTGCCTTGCAGCAAGTATTGTGCGTCGGGCAGATGAATTTCTTTTCCTCGAGGGTAACGCTTTAGTGCTCGTCGCCTCGTACTCACTTCCAAGTTCTATCTCCAGAGATAATATCATTCCAGAGAACGGAACCGCCAACTAGAAGACAACCTAAAGCGCGTCAAGAACAGAATGGACAGCAATCGCCAACGATGCTCGATAAATTCATGCAGGGACCACAAACAGTCGATCAAGAGGGAACACTCACCAACTCTGAGGCATCCGCTGAGGTCGTCATGGACGGAGATGGTGAAATGTACGCTGGCTAGTACATTCCGTAGCAAGCAGTGTGTAGGAATTTGCTGGCTCATTTGGTAGTTGGTGTCGTGTACATATAATACGTTGTGGCTGTATCATCTAACATATCATTCCGCCAGTTGATGGTCATCTACCTTCATGAAGGTTATCACTACGTTCCATCCTCCATCGTCTGTCTTGGATTCACTGAAATGCACATTAAAAGACGAGTCCGGTTCTGAATTTCTCGTCGTAGCGAAACTCAACAGGGTAGATTTCTATTCCATACAACCAGGAGGACTGCGGCATGAGCAAGGACTCGAGATATGGGGCCGGGTTCGTGCAGTAAGAACTGTTCCGATCGTGGTACGTTGGCATCTACCGCGTCTCTCCGAGTGTTGACTATCAGTGGTCGTTCTGTGGATAGCACAAAAGAAGTCTGAGCGTCCTTGTTCTAACAGATCACCCTGAGGCTGAGCTCATATTCTTGCGCTTCACGGTGTGCAAGTCTGGGGAAACCGAACTTATGGCAACCAAGTATCTCTCTCTGTTCGAGAGAAGTTCTCGATCTGCGGAATTTTGTCACGATGTACTCGTGGATCCGTCAGGAGCAATCGCCGTCGTGAGTGTGTATACGGGTAGACTCAAGGTCGTTATCTTGGACCAAGATGGTGGTTACGAGAGTGATTTTGATGCCTCGTATGTTCATGTTGCACCATTCGTATCGCATACCCCTACAATTAACGACGCACAGAATTCTAGAACTAAATCTATTCAGTCTTGCATTCATATCGGCTTCTCGAGACTCGTACACGCTGGCAATGCTACACTTTGACTTCCAACAGCGCATCCAATTACTCGCACGGGATGTTAACGTTGACGAACTTCAACTCTCGCCTTCGACATCACCATTGCTTCCACCTATACCTCTTCCCGGGAAGTTGTTCTCCATTGTGGAACATCCCCCTCGTTTGATATTCGTGCCTTCCATGGATGGTTCGGACGATGATTTCGAGGGAGGGATATTGGTGGTCGGAGGCCGAGAGATTTTATTGTACGATCTAGCATCCAAGGAGATGATGGAGAGAAATATCAGCAAGAGCCGCCGTACAGAGAAGAGGAAAAGGAGTGAAGACGCAGAAGAGGCAACCAAAGCAAAACAGAAAGAGCAAGAGAGAGAATGGAGGAAGAAAAAAGCACGCGCGGCTATCACTTGGCCTTGGTCAGAGGTCGCTGCGTAAGTTGTTGCGCCGTCCTCAATCAGTACTACTTACACGTCTCCTCATGGATATAGATGTTGCTCTTTGGACCAGGACAGCAATAGGTTCTTGATTGGCGACAAATTTGGGAGGTTGGTAATGCTGTGCGTCGACACCGCCGGTGGGACAACCTTGACTCTAGTAGCTCTTGGAGAGGTGCGCCTTGGTCTACTCTGGTTGTTCTAGTTGACGCGTCATCATAGGCACCTTCGCCCACCACTCTGACCTATCTCACTAACCAAGTAGTGTACCTGGGATCTCATTTCGGCGATTCACAGCTATTGCGGATCAACTCGCATCCTGTCTCCGATATGAACACTCGCACACTCCCTGTTCCGTCGTCAATACCAACTATTAGACCCGCAGATCTCGCTGTTATGGACAGAGCAGAAGGCAATGCGCAGGGTGTCATTATCAACGGCGTCGGATCCTACATAACTGAAATGGAAAATTTTAAGAGCCTCGCCCCTATCATTGATGCCGTTTTAGTTGACACCGACAGTAGTGGTCAGGTTCGTTTATACTTTGGGATTTATGCGATATCATTTACAACGTACATGACAGAACGAAATTGTGACTTGCTCTGGAGGGAGAAATACAGGCTCCCTCAACGTAGTGAGAAGTGGTGCTGACTTCCGCGAAACTGCATTCGTGCAGGGTATACCGGCAGCACATCGCATCTGGCCGCTACGGGAGCGGTACAGAGATCGGTGAGAATCCTGGTGTCGCACCGTGGTAGGAGGTACCTCTGACCTACTTCCTCAGAGAACACACACATATTGTTGTGTCTACCCTTCATGACACCTACGTATTCCGCTTTGATGACGATTATGACACGGGGATGAGCAGTGTTGGAGACTCCAAGGGAATCATGACTTCGTGCCGGACTTTGGCGATCTCCAACATTCTTAGGCGCTCCAGGAAGAACGACCAAGGCCCGTCCACGTATACAGATTCTTCGCTGGTTGTTCAAGTTGTTCCCACTGGTCTACTCCTGCTGAATTATGATTCTGGCACGAGAGAGTACTCTCGGATCGGCGATTTGTGGACACTGGACAAATTTGCGGATGCAAATGCTGCAAGTTGGGCGGGGCGCGAGATTGTGGCTGCTGACGTCAACGCTAGCCAAGTGGTTATCGCGCTCAACTACGGCCGATTGGTGCTGCTCAATCTTGACGGTGATCGTTTTGTAAAGCAGAGAGTACGTGAGTTCGTAGAGGATCCACCGCGCAGCTGCACGGCGGAGATATCTGCCGTGACGTGCATCCCCTTGGACAGCACGAAGGCGTTCGCTCTCAGGATTGCGGTCGCTTTCTGGACGTCCAACCATGTCAGGATTTTGTCACTGCAAGTCCCTGATAACATGATGGACGTGTGCAGAACAGAAGAGCTCCCTGCTACTCCACGGTCTCTGCTACTTCACAATTTCACCAACGACGTTACCGGAAAATTGCACCCACATCTCCTTGTGGGTCTTACCGATGGCTCTACTGCGTCGTTCGCTTTCAACAGTGATTCACTGGTGGACCAGAAGCTTGTTTCCGTTGGCACCCTCCCTGTCTCGTTACATAGTTGCGAAATCAATGGTCGGTCGACAGTGTTCGCCTGTGGTAGTCGAACATCAATACTATTCTGGGAGAAAGAACGTCTTCAGCATTCGCCGCTGATGCTCAAGGTAAAGCATAGGGCTCTAGGCTGCTGACTCTGTTGACGATCTATGAATAATAGGACGTTAGCGCGGTTGCCGCTTTGAACACCAAAAGCCATCCTGGTTCAGTTGTACTTTCTGGTCCTGACAGCCTTGTCATCGGCGCTGTGACGAACTTTGATAAATTGCATATTCGCAAAGTGAGTTATTGTTATTTTTCTTCAACGTGTTCATCTCTGACGGCAATATCAGGTCTCCCTTGGATATGACAATCCACGATGCATAGTTCACAGCCTGGCTTTGAGGGCTTTTATTGTCGCCTGTATGCGCACGACGCCCGGACAGGTCGGCCAGGCAGAGGCATTTAGCTCGTCGCTACAACTTTTTGACGACACCTCGTTTGAAAGTGAGTACTTCGGACATCTGTATCTGGTACACTAAACAAGAGTTGCGTAGAACTTGACCAGGTGGAGTTGAACGCTGACGAGGAGGTCACCGCTCTGCACTCGTTTTCTGTCACTTGGTCCGGCGAACCTCTTCCAATTATATGTGCGGGTGTCACGACGTACGATGACAAAGAATGCGAGCCGAGTCAAGGGCGGCTAGTTATGCTGCAGGTTCCTGTAGAACAATCACAGACGAGGGCCAAATTGGTGATGACAGACTCTCTCAGCGTTAAGGGGAGCGTGTATGCGGTAACTTCGGTCAACGATGATACAGTTGTCGCGGCCGTCAACAGCTCAGTGAGTACGGCGTGATTTGGGCGTGATGTGGTCGTTAACACACCTCGTTCTTAGATTATCGTATACCGTCTAGAAACCTCTGGATCGAATGTGACGTGGGCCGAGCGCGGCGCTTGGAATCACAATTATTTGGTTACAAGTCTTGTTTCACACGGCAACCAGCTTCTTGCTGGGGATACGCTGACCTCTGTCTCTTTGTTGAGATTGAACGGCGTGCAAATTGAGATGATAGCCAAGGACTACGGATCACTATGGCCTACATGTGCAGAGATGATGGACGACAAGACCATCATAGGGGGCAATGTGAGGAAAAGCATTACATGTTTTTTGACCTAGTTTCGGTTAATGCTTGTCTTCCAGAGCGACTACAACATCTTTACATTCCGTCTACAGAAAACGGAGTTCCTGAAATCGCTAGAACGCGACGGCCATTACTATCTCGGTGAGATTGTGAACAAATTTCTACCCGGTGAGTTGCGCAGTTTTTTGGGCTGTCGCCACACACAATAACCGTTTTTTAGGCGCTCTCGGTTCACACGAAGTATCGGTCGATCTTCCAATCCAACCCAAACAACTTTTCTTCACTCCAACCGGCCAAATTGGCGTGGTTATTGACATGAATGACGAGTTGTCTTTGCATATGACTGCTCTACAAAGGAATCTGTCTACATTCTATGAGCGAAAGACGGGAGTCAGTCATTCGAAGTACGTATGTCTTTGGTAGTGTGGACGAAAGCTGATGAATTATTTACGTAGATTCCATGCACCGAAGAACAGTAGCGGCCGCAGTGACATGGAGGCAACGTCATACGGTTTTCTAGATGGAGACTTTTTGGAGAAGTTTCTTTCCTTCCTAGGGGATGAAAATTCCCTCAGACAGATCATGGATGGTCAAAGTGAGCCAGAGCGACTGACCATGCCTGCGGATCGGATACAGAAAATATTAGAAAGGCTGCAGAGCATGCATTGATATTTCCCATTATACAAGAAAGACATGCAAATTGTATGGACGGGTCACTTGTCCGTAGGAATGAGTGAACGAAAGTTTAGGACCAGAGACTGGCGAAAGCGTGAGGAAGTATGAAAGATAGGACCTCTTCCTGGTCACCAGACATCCGAGGGGCGAAATAGAATCCCGCCACAAGGACCAAATAACTGATGATGGATGTGAGTCATAAAGATGCAGATTCAATATTGCAACGCACCTGAGGATGAGGATGCTACCACGGTGATAATTGCTTCTCGCTTCGATATACGTGTACGTCATGAGGAAGACGGAGAGTATAATGACGACCACGTCCCATCGGGGAAAGATGAGGCTGTCCATGGTCATTGAGTTCCACCGAAAACGGGCAAACACTCGGAACATACGTGAATGTATTGGCAACCTCTCCCATCTTCTCCGGAGCATACCAGGCAGAAAAGGCAACCATAGCTGGGATTTGAAGCAGGCACACTTGCAGGGCGTAGGCGGAACCAATTTCCACGCTAACGTCACCCTAATCAGCTGACGTCGGCAGCGCCGAACATGGATGCATACCTGAGTGCTATGTTCCCGTTGAGAGCAAAAGAGATAGCATTCATGAATTCGGTGGTGTTTGGGACTAGAGCAAAAAGGGTTACACCCAAGAACTTCTCGTCAATGCCAGAGCCTTGCAAAACAACGTCCACCACGTCAACGAGAAGCTCTAAAAGCCCGTCAGATCAACCGTTGGAACAGAGTGACGGGATACATACCTGCAATGATCGCATACAGAGCTGTACATCCAAGTAAAACGGCCGCACTGGTTGTCCGACTCCATTCGGGTGCTTCATGACCGCCGACCGCTTCTCCCTCAGCCACTCGAACTCTTCCGGGTGAGTGTGCATGACTTTGCTGGTGTCTCAGGGCGCTGACAGTAGCAACCGCCACGGCACGTGTGAAGTCATCAGTGGACATACTCTCGGGTAGCTGCATAGGGTGCAGCTGAGAGTTCTTGATCGCCAGATCTACACTCTCGAGAAGTGGCGTGAAATTCTGCGCTGTGGGTTGCGGTGCATAGGACACACGTCTCTGCGAAGGCGAATGCGGTGGCCGAGGCAGTCCAGGCTGTTGGGCGGGAAGCGACTCGGCTGGCCTGGGAGCAGGAGTCTGGCACCGAGAAGGTGCCTCGCTGTCCGGACTCCCAACACTGCTGCGTTTGTGTCGTAGACGGGGCTCGCGAGCAGTGGATTGTGGTGGAGGGTTCAAGGAGCGCTGATATCCGGAAAGGCGGTGGGACGTTGGTAATTCAAGTGGTTGCAAAAGTTGTTGAGGGTTTTGCCAGATTTGAGTAGCATGAGTTCGCAGAGAAAACCACAAGCCGATGAGGTACGACTACGAAGTATAAGTTAGCAAACACAGTCAGGGCTTGTTAATATGCGTCTGTACTCACAAACAGAAGAATGACTGCGCAGAAATACATCAGGCTTTTAATCGTAGACTGATAGAAAGGGTCTTCGACAGGATCAGGGTGCTGGTAGTAACAATGATCACACTTCCAGTTCGGGCCCTTGCCATCCGCGGACTCGGGACACCCACTACAAATCAATTGGAACTGCAGTAGATATTAAGTCAGAATATGATCCCAGAACAGCACATGTTCTTACATTTCCGTACACTTGGTAGAACAACGTCGGTGTGAGAGTTCCGATGAATGCCATGATCAGCATCATACTCGTGACACCCGCACTCTTCGCGTTGAACTTCTGTTCCTTCTTCTTGAATGCTCCGGCGCACATACTCATTCCGGGCATCATCAGGACACCTGCGAGTAAGCTACCCACGATCGAACCTTCGACGAGGTGTCCCTTGCCTTGCGTGAGAGCGATGGAGTAGAGGATAACTTCAATGACAGAACCGAAGGTTGCATTGATCACTGCACCCATTCCGATGGATGATTGCGCTGATATGGAAGCGACGGCCATGCCGATGAAGTATGAGAGTGGTATAACGCTCGCCAGACTCATGCAGAAGATAAGAGCGCGAGAAGCGATGAAGGCCAGAATCGCGGGGACATGTTTACCAGCTATTTCGCTGCGTTCGACGATGGGAAGAAGGACGAAACCATCAAATATGACGAAGAAGACCAATGGGATGAGATTGACGAATATGATGTTGACACCACCAACAGTGTACTTGAAATATTCCAAACCAACGGCGCGGTAAACACACAAAAGTACAGTTGACTTGCGAGAGCCGAAGGTAGAGGGTGCAGCTTGACCCTCGGACAGCCTTGGGTGCTTGACGGAGAACTCGACGGGAGCAGCAGCTGGGGGATCCACGGTATGTGGAAGAGTGGATGGGACACTCGTCTGCGAAGAAGAGACGACAACTACCGGTGGTGGGGCGCAGAACCTAAGCTTTGTTGGATCCGCCATCATATGCTTGATGAGTGCCCAACAGAGTTTCGCCATAGGAATGGTGATAATGAGACCCCAACAAGTAATGCAAGTCAGAAGAATCAGTGGTGCGATGACGAGTGTAAAAGCCACCCAGAACGCGGCACGACCCAACCAATCCCCATACACTTGCGAATAGGTGTCTGGCGTAGTCGCAGGTGAGGTTGCACCGTAAGATTTGGAAGGTAACAGTAGGGCGCGTCCGTCTGCAGTGGGCAACAAGGAAGAGTTTTCGGTTGGAGCGCGGAGAAAGTCCCGGACGCTGCGCATGGGAGATTGGGCATGGCCAGCTGTAAGAGGTGTGATGGTCGAGGTCCTTGACAAGGAGACACCATGAACGTCCTGACTGTCACCGTTGTCCTCCGGCCCGTTTTCTTCGTCGTCGTAATCTTCGCTATCGCCCTCTACATACTTCCCAAACGGCCATGCAACGTACCATCCAAGGCCAAACACCAGGTTGGAGTATCGGCGTCCCCCCACGGGGATGAAGTACAAGATGGCTGAGATTGCAAAGCACGTTACGGCTAACCACCAACCGAAGCATACCGCCCAAAAGATGTTTCCAGGTAACAGATGGCGCTCGGCCTGGGCTGATGGGACTGAGTGCAGGGCAGCATCTGCAGTGCGAGTAATGGAGCGGGATTTCTTGTAGAGGGCTGGTTTCCAGATTCGAAGGCCAAACGGGTGTTCTACGTTAATGAGCGACTGTCGGTCCTTGACTGTGATGGGATCGTCGTCGTCTCGTTGGCGTTCGTTTTCATCGCTTTCGGGGCTTTCGTCCTCGTCGGGGGAGTCGCTGACAGGGACTTTTCCGCGAGCGTGATGACTGGGCTGGGGGTCATCGGGGCTGCCGGTGTCTTCGTCCTCTTCGCTGAGCATATCTGGCTCGCGAAAAGCCCTCGCAGTGGCACGTGAACTGCTCTGACTGCTGCTCCTTGCCCTGTCTCTCGAAGAACTGGCAGACATGCTCCTTTTAAGACCTGGTTGCCGTGGTGGGGGTGACACTGAGCGCTGAGGGGCGAAGTAGGATGTGCCTTGGTGAGGGTGTGCGGGCGGTTCAGTCGACCAATGTGAACTTTGACTGCGGGTACGGTGCAGAGATTGCGCTGGTACTGTGTGCGACGTTGGCGTCGAGCCTGGTGTGAGACTGTCGTCCATATGCCAACAGCACTGACGAGCTGCAGCACGTCCTCCACTAGCGCCGCACAACACAAACAGAGCAAGTTCTTACTTAGGCGCTGAGAAACGACCCCTCCATTTCAGTCGTCAGACCTCCCAACCTACTAGTCCTTAGTATTGACAGTATGCATGGTCTAAAAACATAAATTTAACGGGCTCGAATCACAAACGTCGCCCCCGGTGATGGTGTACAGACAGTCACGTCGTCTACTTCCTCAACAGCTTCTCCCGCAACTCGGCACCCTTCAGCTGTGCTCGCAAGTACTCAAGGCGATCTCGATATCGTGTCGTCACTTCCTGTCGCCGCCGTCGAATCTCACCCAGCTCCGCCTCCAGTGCAGAAATCTCGGTGTCTTCGTCCATCGATACCGCAGACCTGGTGCTCAGTGGCTTCGCCAGATTCACGCTTGAAACGCTCCCCAGCTCTCGTAGCCGCACTTGGCTTACAGCAGGAGAGGATGTCGACGGCGGGACACGCGCTCGTGAGGACAAGGATGATATCGATCTTTTACGCCCTGCTGCCGATAGAGGCGAAAGCGGCCCACTCGCTTTCATCGACACATTCGGGCGGTGCGACAGAGGTTGCGAATTATTGGTGCCATAGGACACGCCAGATCGAAGCGACATGCCATCTGCATCTGAGCCATGATATGGCGTACCCCGTCCCGACGTGCTGCCGCTTGCACCAAGAAACGAGTCATTGTATTCCCTATTTCTCCGGGTGAGAACAGACGTAGACGGCGAACGCGGGGATGGCGCATGTCCAGCTTTGTGCTGACTCCGGGTCAGCGCACTAAGCTCTAGTCCATTGAAGGCATCGAGAAGTCTCCGGCCTTCTGCCTCCATCACTTCAATTTCGCGATGGATGTCCTGAGATGATTTCATACCGTCGTCCTGCGACGGGCTACTGGTTAAGATGGAAGGAGAGTGTTTGAACTCGGGATTCCGACCGGGAAAAGAAGATGGAGGAGCGCCCAGTCGCCGCGTGCTCCTAGACGCCAAGTAGTATGAACTGCTGCTCCCCAGCGAACTTGGTTCTAGCCCACTCTGACGAGATGGTGACGACCTAACCTCGAGCTGCGTCTCCTGCTTCATCGAGGGACTGTCACTTCTCAGCTCCCGAGGAATACCTGCCCGCTTGAATGGATTTGAAGCCATTGAGCCCACAGAGAATATACTCGACGTCTCGCTGATAGTGCTATCTTTGGAGACAGCACTCACTCGACGCATACTGCCACGTCTGAATAGGTTGGACATGGCCGATGAAACCGAGGACTTGGAGCGAACAGAAGGCGAGCGGCCTGGCTTAGCTTGATATTGAGCTGCAACGTAGTCCGGATTCAATTGAGAAGCTAAACGTAACCTGTGTCTTTAGCTTCCTGTCATGTATGACGTTACGCTATGCACTTACACTTGTAAGGTGAATGGCTATGAGAGTTCAATGTAATGACGGGCGCCTCAGTGGGAACGGGACTGCCACCAGCTAGTCGCTCAAAGATGTTCTGGCGCAAGAGGCGGTACTCGTCGTCACTGAGAGGATCAGTATCAGCTGAATCATTTACCCCCGCAGCCTCGCCAACCTTTTGTAGATCGGGGTGAAACGACTTACTTGAGCAAGCCTTCGGAATTGGCGACGGCCAATTCGTTCAGCCGTTGTGCTAAAGTCGAGCTGTTGGCCAAGTTTTCGTCAGAGCGAACGACCAAGGCCGCGAAAGCACAGACGTTATCGCATCGGTGTGAGCTCGAGGCACCGACGGAGGGGCTGCTTGTTTGAGCGGCCGGAGCGGCGAACGCGGGGAGCGGCTGAGGGCTCTGCGATGCTGAGAATCCGGGTCGCCACCGCTTTTCTGTGACTTGAGGCCAGGACGAGACAGCTGGCGTGATGAAGCAGTGCTTGGAAAGAGTTCCCGCTCCTTGCCCTTGTATTTACCGTACTGTATTGTTCCGGGGTAGAATGCGGTCATCGTCAGAAATTGTACGGAATATGAACGCAAGACTACTGACGAATCGGGAACGAATGACCTGGACCACGGACCTGTCGTCTTCGAGATATCTAGCGTCGTCTGTTCTCCACGAGGAAAAGAAGCCCATGTCGACCTTTTTCTAATGTTTTGAAATCTGACTTGCTGTCGCAAGAATTAGTAGGTCATGACGGATGGAAATGAGGTAGAGACAGGTGCCAGGAGGACTCTATAAATCAAGTGACAGCCCAGGAGGCCATCTGACACCCTGTTCACATTCGGTACCGTTCATTAAGCCAACAGACCAGCTGCGACCGTCGCAGAATCATCAATCTTTCTTGTCACTAGGAGAACTTTTGATGTTCATCAATGCAACGCTCGCGATACCAAGACGGTTCGCTTGCCATAATGCCCAACTTTTTCGATGCGCGATCGCAAGGCAGTCGTCCAGCACAGCTGGCATACAGCCCCCACTGAGTGGGATCAGGGTTCTCGACCTTACAAGGGTATTGGCAGGGCCAACGTCCACCATGCTTCTCGCAGACCTCGGAGCAGATGTCATCAAAGTCGAGGAGATCACAAAGGGAGATGATACCCGTCAGTCTCTGAAATTGTCTACGTGCATCTCTCTCATTTGAATTAGGCTCATGGACACCTCCATCCGCCCCTCTGCCAGAAGATATACCGAAGGAATCATCACATCTCCCGCCCGAGTCTGCCTATTTCCTCGCCGCTAACAGGAACAAGAGATCCATCACCGTCAACTTTAAGCACCCGGATGGACTCGAAATCATGCGCAAGCTCGTCAAGTCTTCGGACGTGTTGGTAGAGAACTTTGTCTCTGGAAAACTCCAGTCCATTGGTTTGGGTTGGGAGCACTGCATAGAAATGAATCCCCGCCTCGTGTATGCCTCAATCACTGGTGTGATTTTCTACATATACCTTTCATAATTCCTAATTGACGGGACCGGCAGGATACGGCCAGACAGGACCCTACCGCGAAGCCGCAGGCTACGACGTCGTAATTGAGGCTGAGGCTGGTCTGATGCACATGTTAGCATGCTGTCCCGTATCCATGCCTCCGCGTACGATCATATTCTTCACAGTACCGGGGAACCCGATCGCGCGCCGTCCAAAGTCGGTGTCGCTGTGACAGACATTATGACCGGACTTTATGCGCACGGGGCTATCATGGCGGCCTTACGTTCAGTGAGTCAGACTGGCAAAGGAGTTTGGATAGATTGCAATTTGTTTGAGACTCAGGTCTGTGAACCTACACACTCCCATTGAACTTTGCACCTCACTATGGAATGGTGCAGCTTGCAGGCCTTGCGAATATTGCTTCTAATTATCTCATCGCCGGAAATGAAGCTTCTCGACACGGAACTGCGCACCCTTCAATCGTTCCATATCAGGTTTTTCCCTGCAAGGACGGCTTCTTAATGATTGGTGCGGGAAACGACAAACAAGTATACCCCTGTTTATCGAAGAGAAGATGATATCTTACCTATTTGATGCGAACTGCAGTTCAAGCTTCTCGCGACAAGTATTCTACAGAAGCCCGAACTGGCGGACGACGCCCGGTTCTCGACGAATGCCGCACGTGTGGTGAATCGCGAAGAGCTTGTCGATATTATTTCGTCCGCTTTGAAAGAGCACGCAAGGGACTACTGGATTGAACGGCTCACCGGCATTGGGTCAGAGTCACTCACTGAAAGGGGTGGACGAATCCTGACGGTGTGTTTGCAAACAGGGTTCCGTTTGGGCCGATCAACAATATCAGACAGACGTTTGCACACCTGCAAGCGCTCGCAAGAGGGAGTGTTGTAGAGGTTGATGTGCGTGTCACGAGTTGATGCATCTAGACTGTGCTAAGCGATCTCCGAGAATAGCATCCACGGGCAGGGACGATACGGCTGGTAGCTCCACCCGTGACCTACAACGGCAAGCGGATGCCAGTGAGACGCCCACCGCCATGGCTGTCACAACATACGAGTGAGGTAAGAGGAGCACGCTTGGACCTCGTGTGATGCTGATCTCTGGGTAGGTGCTGGAGGAACTAGGGTATTCCAAAGATGAGATTGCTGTCTTGCGTGAGGAAAAGGTGGTGTGAGACTGTGGAGCGGTGTTAGGTGCGGTGTTGTCGTTGAAAAGCTGTGGGACGATGATGCTAGCCATTACGAGCGAGTACGGTAGTTGTATTTGCAATCGGATGGAGGGTTTACCTTTGGCGGCAGGTCCGAGTATAGAAATCTTATGCAGGCTGGCGATCTCAAAGTCGATAATCAGTCGACCAACTTCATTTGGCTGCCCGCGACTTGGGCGAGATCTCCTCGCTGCGGCGTCTGACTTATAACATATTTCTTCTCTCTGTCTGTTATTTTCCTTGTCTGTCGTTCCATGTCATCCCGCGTTGTCGACCCAGCAATGCGAGCCCGCTCTCCGCACTACTATGATGACTCCAAACGACCTCCTCCTTCCCCATCCACAAAGGCCCAACCACCCAAGAAGGCTGACCCCAGGTCTCCTCCGCCCTCGGAAGAACCCAGTTCTCCATCGCCAAAGACCACGGAGCACGGTGCAGATCCAGATACGGACAAGGTATGTCCTTGGCCCCCGTTACCGCAAGCATGGGAATAGTCTCCCTGTCTGTGTCAATCCGGTATCCCCCCTCAGCGTTGCTGACCACTCTTTCGCCATACAAGTCAAAGGGCATCATCGACATGTCGATATTAGGGCAGATAATAGACCTCGATGACGACGATGACCACGAGTTCTCCCGAGCCATGGTCGGCGACTACCGTGAGCAGGTCAAGACTACGTTCAAGGACATGGATGACGCCTTGTATGTCCCTCACTCGCCCTGTCTGACCCCGCCTTCTCTTATCTCCCGCCTTCACAGCACTCAGAAGGACTTGAGGAGGCTCGGTCGATATGGCCATTTCTTGAAGGGCTCCTCAGCAGCCCTCGGCGTCGTCAAGGTCCAGGAAATTTGTGAGAAGATACAGCTCCTAGGGAACGGAACAGAGGCCACGCTTTCTGGCGACGATGCCCTCGCCAGGATCAAGCCACTACTCGCCCGCGTAAAGGACGAGTACGCCACAGCGGAGAAGTTGTTGACAGAGTATTGTAAGAGTCCAGATTCTTGATTATCCGGAGGGCACGTCCGCGAAGGTGTGAGGACGGCGGTTGACGCATGACAGAGAGTCTCGGTATGGCCCGTGAAGACGCCATCCATCAAGACACACGTTTTACCTTACAGAACAAGTTTTGATATGTTCTGTGAAGATGGAGGAGGTTGTATCCATCCTGTATTCTGACCAACTTTACCCTCTGATTTGCCGCTGCACTATCTTACTCTCAGCTGTTTCACTACATACGCACTAGTTCTTTTCTGGACAGTGTATTTCTTCACTATTACTTAACAAGTTTTAACAAAATTAAATTTCAAATTTCATGTGCAACATAGAACATCAAATGACGGATTGCTTCCACTTATGCTTGCCAGCAATTGAGCAACTGGAACTGGATGATTGGCTGGCTACGCTAGTACATAGCTTAGGTACAAATATACACAGATACCTCGTCAGCACACAGATGATTAAAATAAAGGTCACGGCTGAAAAATAGAAATGATATGAGGAGGAAGGGTGACATGCCTTAGCCTCCGCCAGCGGTCACCGATGATGATATGATGATGTAATATTTGGCCTCTTTCGTCTGGTCACGGGACTCGTGTCTTGCCCGCCAACGCGTCGCGCGTTCAGCCGCCGCGTTTTCATTCCTGACATGACCCACAATGATCTCGCGCTACCCACACCAGAGCAATTTCCTGCGTTCCCTTATGATCCACCTTATTCAATACAAACGGACCTCATGAAGCATGTCTACACCTCCATCGAGAACAAACATGTGACCATCGTCGAGAGTCCAACCGGCACGGTGAGCAAGGCATGGGGATGGAGATGGGTCATCCAACATGCTCATTTCATGCAAGGGCAAGACCCTAAGCCTCCTGTGCTCTAGCTTGACCTGGCTCACAGACGAGAGAGAGCGCGCACGGAAAGGTCAGATCGCGCAGCAGGCTTCCCGAAGCAATGGCAAGTTCATTCAATATCAAGGCTGTACTGCGGGTGATGATGTTGATGGTGTGTAATCCAGAACCTTCGTGGGTAGCTACCCAAGCTATCCAGATGCGGCAACGTGGGTTGGAGGCGCAAGATCGCGAGTATGAAGAAAGACTAGTCAAGGCAAGAAAGGCCGAAGCAAGTTTACGTGCCTTGGCACGCGCCAGAGTCACCAAGCGTCAGGTGTGCACCGGATCTTATCTGCTTGAAGATCCCTGACGCGTTTGGGCAGCGCGTCGCGGTCAACGTTGCGCACGACCAAGACGATGATGAAGACGTGTTTCTCCCTGATGATGACGCGAAAGATGAAGGCGACAATATTTCTCCGGCTGTACGGGCGCTCATGGCAAAGTGGGTCTTGTTGGGAAGCCTGGATCATGTGTATGTGTTTATGATGTGGAACAGGCTGGACAAAGATTCTGGAAGCCACCTTTGGGCAGAAGCAGAACCGACATGCACCAAGATTTACTACGCTTCCCGCACCCATTCCCAGTTGACACAAGTCTTACCAGAACTCCGCAAGCTCAAGTTTCACCTTGTTTCGAATCACTTTTCGGACCTTGCATCAAAAGGATCTCCCCACGAGTCTGGCGCTGGCACACTTTCACATCAAAAGAAGCGTGCAATAGAAGCCGATGATGCAGAACAAAACGTGGAAATTGATGGAAGGCAGTGGCGAACGGTGTCTCTTGGGTCACGCAAACAGCTATGCATAAACGAGGGTGTACGATCAAGTTCCGGGGATTGGGATGAAAGATGTAGAGAACTTCGGGAAGGTAATAACCCCCTCAAATGCGGTCGTATTGAACCTGAACGTCGTCACATAGGCAAGGGTGAGAAGCGGTGTCAATATCTTCCTTCAGGACAGGATACCAAGCTGCTAGATCTCCGTGATCAAATTCTGGTGCGACTGCGGTCGAATGTCGGTTATGTCCGCTCCGCTAAACCGTTGACAGGCGACACCGAAAGACATAGAGGATCTCGCAGCAGCTGGACATCATGCTCGGACGTGTCCTTACTATGCCTCTCGTAGAGCAATTTCGCAAGCCGAGGTAAGCTGCTACCTGTCATTTCCGGGCATTCACTAATGTTACTGAAGCTAGTGACTTTGCCATACAATCTACTTCTGCAGAAGACAGCCCGAGAAGCTCTGGGGATAGATCTGACCAATCAAGTTGTCATAATCGACGAAGCTCACAGTGAGGCTTGTTATTTATTGCTCATCCTCCTCCTCATTTCTCAGATTTAATACCAACCCTACTTTCGTTGTCCACTGTCCGTGTCACATCCGACACGCTCACTACATCCCTAAACCAAGTGGCGGTGTATTATCAGAAATTCCGGACGCGTCTATCAACACTGCATAGCATTCACTTGAAACGGCTTATCAATTACCTCGGTGCGATGCAAAAGGTTGTGGATGAGTGGAAGTTGTCCAAGCGGAAACAGGGCGTGCACGGTGCTAATAGCAAGATCGAGGTGCTAACTATCCCGGATTTTGTGCAGAGATTAGGGCGAAAGGTTGATGGCATCAACTTACTCGAGATTGAAACCTATCTCAGGCAAAGTAAAGTATGCACGCTTCGCGATCATCACTTATATATTTTGACTGTTGCCTTAGATCGCCCAAAAAATAACAGGCTATGCTGATTTGGCATCGGCCAAGGATAGAGAAGGTACGTCGCAAATGCTGAAGTCGGCACACATCCTAAAACACCATAGGCTTGAAGCACGAACGGCAGTCTGCACCCAGGACAAGTCCACCCCTTCATGCGGTGGAGGCGTTGATGCTTGGCCTCGCAGGTGCTAGAGAAGGTCAGATTGCATGTGGGCAAAATTTTGGTTAACTCAACAAGGGCCATAGATGGTCGCGTCATCCTCTCTAGTATAAGAGATGACCCAAAAATCGAACAAGTAGAAATAAAATATCAACTCCTGAACCCCTCAACCAATTTTAGGGAAGTCATCGATGCTGCGCGGTCTGTTATCCTTGCTGGCGGTACGATGTCTCCGGTGAAGTTGACTTTGTTTCGGTATTCCTGTGCTTTACTGACTTGGAGGATAGATGTCAGATGTGATCGCTCAGTTGTTTAGTTCAACGCCCTCTGAAAGAATTTCGACGTTTTCCTGCGGTCACATAATTCCTCGCTCGCACGTGCAGACGCTACTTGTTACAAGAGGTCCTGGTGGCTCCTCCCTGGAGTTTAAATACGCACAGCAAAGCGATCGACAGATGCTATCCGAGCTCGGGCAAATCATTTTAAACTTTTGCAATGTGATTCCAGGAGGATTGGTGGTGTTTTTCCCGTCGTATTTGTCGTTGAGCTTTGCACGCACAACTTGGGATGCAGCTCATTTATTGCACAAATTTGGTATGAAGAAGAAGGTCAGATTTTCGTGCTTTAGAGTATACGTGGAGGAATCTTATTGAGCAATTCACAGGTATTTTTGGAACCACAGGAGAGCAGCGCCGTTGAGTCAACGCTTCGCAGTTATGCTGATGCAGTGGGGTATTCGGTTATTGTGGTAGAGAGCCTGCACTCATTTTGTTATAGTGCGCTGGCAGGTCCGATAAGAAGGTTGGTCCAACTGGTGCCATCCTTTTTGCCGTGGTAGGTGCAAAGCTCTCCGAGGGGCTTAATTTTTCGGACGACCTCGCCCGCGCCGTTATTGTGGTTGGCCTCCCCTTTGCAAATAAAAACTCGCCCGAGTTGCAGGAGCGGATGCGATATGTCAACGAAGTAGAAACGAAGTTAGGCAATAAAAGGCAATGCGGTTTAAAGGACGCAGCCTCGGAATTGTATGAGAATATGTGCATGAACGCAGTCAACCAAAGTATAGGTGTGTATCCCCCCAGAATGTTATCAATGAGGTAACTTGACGAAATCACTAGGTCGAGCCATTCGGCATCGCTCAGATTGGGCGTCGCTTATACTCATTGATCTACGGTATTCCTCGCCAAGTATTGGGAGTAAACTACCCTCATGGATCAAGGGGGACCTCGTGGTTTGTGAGACCTTTGGGAAGACGATGAGGCACCTCGTGGACTTTTATCGAGAGAAGAAGCTGCAAGCTATTGTAGCTGGCTGAGGCTATCCAGTAGTGATTTTGTAGCAGTAGTTAAATCCTGAGCCTTGACTTGGGACGTCCTCTTGTAATATTTTGTCGGTGGTGGTTTCCCGACATGGCAGAGGTGATTATGGAGGCAAACTTGTCGGCCTTTTGCTGCGTGATCGGTGACCTGTCCGGTCTGCTCGTATAGTACATACTCATGATGACGTATTCGCCCTCACCAGTGCGGCTTGGGATGTTTGTACCGATTTGTATCGGACTTGGTCGGTCGACCGTGGCTGCCTTGAAAGACCCCCGGCAAGTTCCGACTGCTTCCACCAACTTGCCAAGCGTCGACGTCGTGCTGTCCGTCTAGCTCAGAAATGTTGCTGCGGCAATCTGTCAGCCGTTTCCCTCATGTACTACGAGCAAGCGCTGGTCGTGCGCCTGCTCTCGTTCGAACTCTAGCAACCGCCGTGGCAGCACCACCTTCGCCAAACGACCCGTTTGCAAATGGTACGAACGCCTACTATGCAGAGGAAATGTACCGGCATTGGAGACAGGACCCAAAGTCGGTCCATGTTTCTTGGGACGTGTATTTCTCCGGATTGGACCATGGTTTGCCGAGCCCCAAGGCCTTCCTCCCTCCACCGGGCCTAATTGCACCACCCGCGGATGGTGCTCCAGCACTTCACGCTGGTGGAGGTGCAGAACTAGATGATCACCTGAAGGCGAGCGTGTTTACGCTGTTTGGAGTTCCTTTATTTCTCATTCCATGTGATATAGGTCCAACTGTTGGTTAGAGCGTACCAAGTTCGTGGTCACCACCTGGCTGAATTAGATCCTTTGGGAATCCTCGATGCGGACCTTGCTGATGTTCGTCCGCCGGAGTTGGAGCTGAGCCGCTATGGATTCACAGAGCGCGATCTCGATAAGCAAATTGCTCTCGGACCTGGTATTCTTCCTCACTTTGCCACGGAGGACCGCAAAACAATGTCCCTTCGAGATATCATAAAGACGTCGAAGCGCATTTATTGTCAGTTTTATCTTGTTGTTATCTGGCATAGGAATATATACTAATTGTCGTTCAGGCGGCGCTGTTGGCATTCAGTACGTTCACATCCCTGACAAGGACCAGTGTGACTGGATTAGAGAACGCGTGGAAATTCCAAAACCATGGAATTACACCTTAGAAGAGAAACGGATGATTCTCGACAGGCTTATTTGGTCCGAATCGTTCGAGAAATTCATCGCCAGCAAATACCCAAATGAGAAGAGATTTGGGTTAGAAGGTTGCGAGGCTCTCATCCCTGGAATGAAGGCCTTGATCGATCGTTCGGTGGACCATGGAGTGAAGCACGTAACCATTGGTATGCCCCACCGTGGCCGCCTTAACGTGTTGGCAAACGTCATACGGAAACCTATTGAAGCCATCTTGAACGAGTTTTCTGGTTCGGCGGATGACGATTCTCCAGCCGGCGATGTCAAGTACCACTTGGGTGCCAATTACGTCCGACCAACTCCCTCTGGGAAGAAGGTCTCCTTGTCTCTGGTTGCCAACCCTTCCCACCTCGAAGCTGAAGACCCAGTCGTCCTCGGCAAGACTTATGCTATCCAGAATTTGGAAGCAGATGAGACGACTCACAATACTGCCATGGGTGTACTACTCCACGGTGACGCTGCCTTCGCTGGGCAGGGAATTGTGTACGAGACGATGGGATTGCACAACTTGCCTAACTATGGGACTGGAGGGACCATTCACCTGATTGTCAACAACCAAATCGGCTTTACTACTGATCCTCGCTTCGCTCGTTCGACGCCTTACCCGTCAGACATTGCCAAGTCCATCGATGCACCGATCTTCCATGTCAACGGGGACAACGTTGAAGCGGTCAACTTTGTCTGCCAACTCGCTGCGGACTATCGTGCCAAGTTCAAGCGTGACGTCGTCGTGGACATTGTTTGCTATCGTCGGTATGGTCACAATGAAACGGATCAGCCAAGCTTTACCCAACCCCGCATGTACAAAGCCATTGCGAAACAGCCCACACCGCTCACTCAGTACTCGAAGTTCTTAATTGGCAGGGGCACATTTACCGAGAGGGATATTGAGGAACACAAGAAGTGGGTATGGGGGATGTTGGAGAAGGCGGCGGGTGCCGCCAAGGACTACGTGCCTACCAGCAAGGAGTGGCTATCGGCATCATGGCAGGGTTTCCCGTCGCCTCAGCAGCTGGCAGAGCAAACACTTCCTACCCGTGCCACCGGTGGCGACGAGGACACGCTAAAGCGTATCGGCAAGGCCATTTCTCAGTATCCACCAGGTTTCACCCCTCATCGCAATCTTGCGCGAATTCTGAGCACACGCGGAAAGACTGTTGAGGAAGGTCGTAATATTGATTGGTCGACTGCTGAAGCTCTTGCGTTCGGGTCTCTCGCTCTCGAGAAAATTCATGTCCGCGTTTCTGGCCAGGATGTAGAGAGAGGTACCTTCTCGCAGCGACATGCGGTTATCCATGATCAGGTCAACGAGCAGCAATACGTGCCTCTGAATGATCTTGGTTCTAACCAAGCACGCTTTGTGGTCTGTAACTCATCGCTGTCTGAATACGGAACTCTTGGGTTTGAACTCGGCTACTCCCTTGTTTCACCCGATTCGCTCACCATCTGGGAAGCCCAGTTCGGTGACTTTGCCAATAATGCGCAGTGTATCATTGATCAGTTCATTGCGGCGGGCGAACGCAAGTGGTTACAACGGACGGGTCTCGTTATGAGCCTTCCCCACGGCTACGACGGTCAGGGACCAGAGCATTCAAGCGGAAGGATCGAACGGTTCCTGCAGCTCTGTGATGATCATCCGCACATCTACCCCACACCGGAGAAGATTGAGCGGCAACACCAAGATTGTAATATGCAGGTCGTTTACCCCACGTGAGTTGGTTGCGTCAGCTATTCCTTCAGCTCGCTGACTTGACCACCCAAGAACGCCAGCTAACTACGTGAGCACATGATGGGTCCTAGATAGAAGGCATACTGACAGCGCCATAGTTCCATGTCCTCCGTCGTCAGATACATCGTGATTTCCGGAAACCCGTGAGTTTCCGCGGCCTGCCCCTTCTTCTGCTATCGTATTAACCGATGACCCTACTCAGCTCATCATTTTCTTCTCGAAATCTTTGCTGCGCCACCCGAACGCACGGTCGAATCTATCAGAAATCATCGGCGATACGCACTTCCAACGCTACTTACCTGAGCCACACCCAGAGGGTCTACTTCCTCCTGAGCAGATTCGCCGACATATCCTCTGTACCGGTGAGTGGCTATCTTGTTCCACGTATTTTCTCTCATGCTATACGCCTTTGACTAGGCCAAGTGTATTATACCCTGCTACAAGAACGCGAACAAAAGGGTATTAACGATGTTGCAATAAGTCGCATCGAACAGCTGTCACCATTCCCTTACGACCTCGTACGTCCCGTTGGTCGAGGTTGTTTTCTTCAGTTGACGGGTAATGTAGATCACACCACATCTTGATAAATACGCAAATGCGGACCTGCTTTGGTGCCAGGTAGTATGCTTGGACATAAATCTAGCGTAATCTAATTCCTGTTTCAGGAGGAGCCCCTGAACAATGGAGCGTGGACATACGTTGGTCCTCGCATACTTACCGCTGCAAATGAAACCAGATATCACCGCGGCAAGTACCCGTACTATGCAGGCAGGCAACCGACCAGTTCGGTTGCAACCGGCAGTAAAGTATGTTTCGTTTCAAGGCTGATAAATGCTCAGTCGCTGACTTTAATGCTCATAGGCTCAGCACAAGAAGGAGATTGAAGCATTCTTGGCAGAGGCGTTCACCTTCGAGAAGTAATCTGGTATTACTGCACTTAGTTGATGTAGTAGTACTTGCACTTGTCTACAAGTAGATGGGAATGACTGGATTGTGTCAATCTGTTTTTCGAAATGTTTATCATGTGTTGCAACGAGGAGCTGATACAGTGTGTTATAATATCGAAAGGCGACTTTGCACTCGTATCACAAGGACCGATCCTTGTTCAGTACTGTTTTCATAAAGTATGAAGACATTCGCAATGTGCGCATTTCAGATCATTGGCTTGATCCACCCAAGTATCACGGTATATTGAGTGGTACCCTGCATCACTAGATGGGCTTGTCCTTGAAAACTAACAACTCATACAGTGATGTTATCTGATCTCCCTGAAAAGCAACAAAAGTCAGATCAATATCACCCACAGGCGACAACGTTAGATACCTTTCGCTCAATAGTGTCAATGACATCCAGCAACTGATCAGCGACAATGTTACGCTTAGTTGGCTGTGTTGTAGCATGCATTGACTTGTACTGCTCGGCAAGGCTATTGTAAATCCTATTCGCGTCCGTTAGCGACCTGCGTATTGACAATATGTAACACCCACTCTTTGGAATGAGTAAATTCATCTTCAAGTTCTCGCAACACTCTAGCGAGCACAGTTTGCGGCGGAACTTCGCCCGGCTTAAATATGAATATGCCGCCACTTCGATCGATCCGTTCGAGTATGTCTTCTACAACATGGACTTCCTCGCCTGACGGCGCGGTAGGGCGGGCGTCGATATTGATATCTCCGCCAAGCCCTTGATCCTCTTCCCGTTGCTTGCTCCTAACTATCCTGCGAGTTGCCCTCGGTACATTTTTTTCCCGGGCTATGTCTCTGTGACAGTGGCTTTGACAGCCTTTGCACGTACGGCAACCGTTGGCATTATGTCTGGGTGCCGAGAAGAATAAACGTTCTAGACGCTCTGAGCTGATGCGGGGGAAAGGAGGTGACAAGTCAGCATCATCATCCGAATTGCTATCGACTTGTTGTATCTGCGAGCGACCCTCAGCCCGCACCTTCGAAGATCGAGAAGTACAGGAGGGTACTGGAGACGCAGTATAACATTGGGGTTCCTCTTTGCGATCTTGTGGTTGTACTGGTTCTCCTACCCCGGGTGCGCAAGCCACGAGTAGTCCATCCAGAGAGCTATCACCTTCCGACCGCGAAGCGCTCGAAGAACGCTCAGAGCGACGCTCGTCGAGATCTGCTGATATTCGTTTGAGCTCTTCTTGGTCGACAAAGCGTCCAACAGAATCTGATGGGGAAATCGCAACAGAAGAAGGCGTTCTCGAGTTTTCCGGATTCTTGGCTGCACTTCGTCTGAGAGATGGAGCAGGTGTTGGTGGGCGGGAAACGATCGACTCCATAGGCAAAGCAACCTCCACATTAGAGGAAGATCGTTCTCCTTCATCCGGGCTCGTCCGGACTTGCCGTCTTTCGTTGAGGCCCTCTTCAACGACTCCTCTGAGGACTTCGATTTCGCCTGATAATCTCTCAACCTCTGTTCGGAGCTGGTCGATTTCTCGTACTTTCTCCGAAAGCGATAGAGCGTCCGATTCACGGAGACGACGGAGCTCTTCCAATAGTTGCTGCTGGGATGAAAGATCTGAGGTGACCCGTGTCAGATGGGATCTCAAGGTTGATATCAATGCTTCGAGCGCTCGTGGGTTATGAGCATAAAGCAGCCTATGTATCGTAATGAGGATTTACCTTTCTTCTCTTCCACGATCTCAAAATACTTTGAAGATTGTTGATCTGCATCCCTAACCTTCTTCTCTTTACCCTTGGTGCGTGAGGTTGAAGGGCCAACAGGACGCATTGTGATGTCGGGGGCATCCTGCGACTCCATAATCCGAGTACGCTCCTTCACCACATCTCGTTTGCATTGCTCGAGTTCATATTCCAGTTCTCGGACGCGACGCCGCGCGATACTGTTTTCACTTTCCAGGTGTGCCAACCTGATATGGAGCGTGTTGAGAGAATTGACCAGTCGTGCTAATGACAAACAGGGAGTCACAGAAGCCAAGAGTGAGACAAAAACGGCTCTACCTTCAACTTCCTTCGATGCTTGGACGCGAATCCCATGACGATCCAAATTTCCTTTTGCGGGTGAAATAACAGCATTCGTCAAACCCGTGATATCTGGTAGGTGCACACGGGCGCGAGCAGATTTTCTAGATGGACGATTGATATGACCCAGGTCTGTATCTGTTCCTGACCGACTCATGTTATCCTTGGCAATTGAGCGGTGTGTGCCCGGGGACACAGAAGGTGCAGTTACTCGGCGCTGAACACCTCCCTCCTGAGCGAGGCGCGTCTGAACGCTGCGAGGACGCCGAGGTGAGAAGCCGACACGTTGTAATGTTTCCGATAATTTTGGACGAGAAATGTCTTGCGACATACTCGTGTCGTTGCCCGCAAATTCGTGTGCAAGCATTGATACACGTCGCTCAGGATCATACTCCGCACCACTGGTGCTTGCCTCCCTCCTAGAACCACGCCTAAGCCCTGCCGTAATCGTCACGCCACTGGCATGATGAGCAACAGTAGAGAGGGTTCGAGCGTCATAAGGCCCGATGCCTTCATCCTCACGCATAGACCAAGCGTGGAGATGACTGTAGTCGTCGGGGTCATCCAAGTTTTCGCGCTGTCCAAAGGACGCAAAGCCAGGGAAAGGAGATGGGGCTGAGTTATGCCTAGGGTATTCAATGGACTCGTTTTCATCCTCGCGCTCGTCAGGAAGAGAGGATAGATGAAGAGAAAGATCTGTGTTTTGTAGGTCATGTTCAAGCTGGATGCGGTGGTTTTCGAGTTCATCGCCAGGAATGCTGAGCGAGAGATGTGACGACTTCCTAGCCATCAGGTATCGCAAATTGGAAAAGGATACAAAACACAAGAGAACTGAAAAGCGAGCAATAAGAAAACCAAAGACAACCGGGAGCAGGTGGTAGACACAAACAACGCGACACCAACGCGCTAGTCACGTGAGCGAGCAGAGGGTCAGCTTGCCAAATCAAGATTGGGCCTAAGGAATGAGCTAGTAGCTCCCTAGTAGTATTCATCACACTCAAGTGCTCCTCGTTCCATGGAAGATCAGAAACATAAAGCCCACCGCCCTGCCCAATCCGGTAGCAAGGCAGAAAAAAAAAAGAAGGCAAAACAAACGCAGTCCGGATTCAACGAAAAGGTAACGTCTTTACAGTGGCCATTCCCTCATTTTGCTCATGGCCATGTCCAGGCATTTGCACCGAAGTCAGGCAGGCGGGCTGACCGTCAAGGCCGCAGAAACGTCGAGCGTCACCAGACCCGCCTACATGTTCCTCTTGTGGACCGTACTCCGGAGGATACCCCGCCCCCCGTCGTTGTTGCAATAGTCGGACCTCCAGGAGTTGGCAAGACCACCTTGCTCAAGAGTCTTGTTCGTAGATATTCGAAACAAACGCTGCAAGAAGCCAAGGGTCCCATCACCGTTGTCAGCGGGAAAACACGAAGGCTGACCTTCATAGAGTGTAATAACGACCTCAACTCCATGATTGACATTGGCAAAATTGCGGACTTAGTTCTGCTCATGATCGATGGTTCGTATGGTTTTGAGATGGTTTGTCCCATCCCTTTCCCGATACTATAATGCTCCTTACAATGTCGTGAACAGGAGACATTCGAGTTTCTCAACATCTTACAGTCCCACGGCTTTCCAAAGGTCATCGGTGTACTCTCGCACCTCGATCTTATCAAGAAGCAGGCAACATTAAAAGCCACAAAGAAAGCCCTGAAGAAACGCTTCTGGACTGAGATTTATCAAGGCGCAAAACTTTTCTACCTTTCTGGCGTCCTCAACGGTCGTTATCCTGACACTGAAATTCTTAACCTCTCCCGTTTCATCGGTGTCATGAAATTCCGACCACTTGTCTTCCGTAATAGCCATCCTTACCTTCTTGCCGACCGCATCGAAGATCTCACCCCCCGGGAAGCTGTTCGGGCGACCAAAGGCAAGTGTGACCGCACTGTCACGTTGTACGGTTATTTGCGAGGGACCAACCTACGTCAAGGCACAAAAGTTCATGTGCCAGGCGTGGGTGATATGGAGACGGTCTCTGTCACATCACTTGGGGATCCTTGCCCCCTACCCGACGCAGACTCAGAAAAACGGAGAAAGTTAAGCGAGAAAAAAAAGCTCCTTGTTCATGCTCCGATGAGTGATGTTGGCGGTGTCATATACGACAAGGACTCCGTGTGGATTAACGTTCCAGGAAACTTTACCCGCGGCATGACAGATGGTAAGTACTCACCCGTCCTCTTTTCACTTCTTAACCTCCGCTGCAGCTCCACAAGGCGAAGGCGAACAGATGGTCATGGATCTTCAAGATGTCGATGCCACTCTTGCAGAAGCTGTCTCCCAAAGCGAGATCAAGCTTCTTGGGTCTTCGTCAAAACACTTGATATTTGACCCGTCTGCAGGTGGGGGACAATATCACAACGATGTTGAGGAGTCAGCTATAAGCGACGAAGATGACGACGAGGGAGAAAATCTAGAAGAACCCAAGAGTTCCGCCGATGAGCAAGACTGGGATGATGATCTCGATGAAGAGTCACAGCAGATAGCACTCGGTGACAGAGGGCGAACCACGCTCCGCAGTGTCACGAGAGATACAGATGTGTTGGTATCTGATCAATTCGAGGGAGATCTTGCGTTTGCGGACAGCGATTCCGAACTTGGAGAGAGTGGGGGCGAATGGGAAACGGGGGATGACTTCCCTCCGCTGGGGATCCCAGACGCAGTACATGAGGATAACGACGAAGCCGACGGGAATCATGAGAATACGGCTTGGAAGCAAGATCTATCCGCCAAAGCGGCCGCTGCATTCGTTGAACGCACTCGAGGGAAGAGGAGAACAGACTGGATGTCTCTGGTATACTCTACCACTCTTACGCCGGGCGAGATTGTCAATGACAAGGACGATCATTCCTCTAATGGGGAGCATGGCGGTCTCGATGATGACTTCTTCCGTCTCACGAAGTCGTCCCAGTCGATGGACGATGACACTGATATGACAAAGGAGACGTTGTCACTTGAAGACTTCCGAGAATGGGAAGACGAAGACATGCTCGAGTCGCTACACACTCTGTTCATCACAGGCCACCAACCTTCGCTAACGGAAAGCAACGCCGCACAGAATGAATACGACGACCCTGATGGCAATAAGATGGATTTTTACGATGAGAAGAAAGAAGAGATTCATCGTCAACTTGAACTCAACCGTGCAGAGTTTCAGGGCGTCGACCCCGAGGCACGTGAGCTCGTCGAGGGCCACAGGCCAGGTTCATACATTCGTATTGAACTCTCTGCTGTTCCGTGCGAAATGATAGAAAATTTCGACCCACATTATCCAATTATCGTGGGGGGGCTGCTCCCAGCTGAGGAACGCTTCGGATACCTACAGGTCCGTATCAAACGACACCGGTGGTTTACTAAAATGCTCAAGACAAACGACCCCCTCATCTTCTCTCTCGGCTGGCGACGATTCCAAACCACACCAATATACTCGTTGGACGACCATTCTGTTCGAATGCGCATGCTTAAGTACACCCCAGAACACATGCACTGTTACGCATCATTCTATGGTCCGGTTGCTCTCCCGAACACTGGCTTCTGTGCCTTCAATTCTTTGCATGGCGAAACCTCTGCGTTCAGGATATCGGCCACCGGTATCGTCCTTGACATCGATCGGTCGACTAAGATCGTCAAGAAGTTAAAGCTTACCGGTGTCCCGTTCAAGATATTCAAGAATACTGCATTCGTGAAAGATATGTTTAACAGTGCTCTGGAAGTTGCAAAATTTGAAGGCGCAAATATCCGAACTGTCTCCGGGATCCGAGGGCAGGTGAAGAAGGCACTTTCGAAGCCAGATGGTGCATTCCGAGCCACATTCGAAGATAAAGTACTCACGAGCGGTGAGCGCGTTGGTTGCTCTGGGCTTTGAATCTGAATTCAATTCGTCCTTTAGACATGATCTTCTTGCGGGCGTGGTACTCTATCCTGCCCCGCAAATTCTACAACCCAGTGACCTCCTTGCTACTATCCGACAAAGCTCACTGGTCGGGTATGCGACTCACTGGGCAAATCCGACGGGAGGAGGGTCTCAAGACTCCATTAAACGTCAATTCACGTTATAGGCCTATCGATCGTATTCCTCGCCGTTTCAACCGCCTGAAAGTCCCAAAGAAACTTCAAGCAGCGCTACCCTACGCGTCAAAGCCGAAGGTTATGAAACAGCAGAGCAAGAAGACATACATGCAACAACGTGCTGTGGTGATGGAACCCGGAGAGAGAAAAGCCATTGCATTGTTGCAACAGATCCGGGCGTTGAGGAAGGATCAGGTTGCGAGGCGGAGGGAGAAGCAAAACGAAAGAAAAGAAGTTCATCGGAAGAAAATGGCTCGGGATGAGGCCTTGAAAAGTGCAAAGGAGAAGGAAAAACGCAAGGAATACATGAGGACTGTTGGGATGAAAAGTAAGCGAGAAGGGGCAGTGGAAGAGGGTAAATCCAGAAAACGGAGGAAGACCGAACTATCCACGGAGTCATAACATAGTTCTATGGTGAACGTTGAACCCTGGTTCCCAACGAAAGCTACAATAGACTCTTCACTCAGTGCGCCAGGTTGCGGTGAGCTTTGAATTCACACGGCCAGCACTAAGTTAGAGTCGTCGTGTCCTCTTTACTCGCAGAGGCCATGTTAATCAAAGCTACGAGATGACTGACCGCTTTGAAATAGGACATTCAACAAGAGCGATCGACGACCTACTTGAAGACTTCAAGTTAAAACTTGCTCAAGCTGGCCTGTACCAACCTGCGACGACCGACGAGGGGCCATCTCATGAGGACCTCACTCTCATGTATGCCAAATCATTCTGCTCTACATGGCCCCCACTGGTGCAGCATTGTTACTAACACACACGCCCTTGAAGGAGATTTCTCCGAGCACGCCGTTACGATTTTATCGCAGCACAAAAGCAGTTTTCGGATACGGAAGCGTGGAGGAAACGACACAACGTAGACGAACTGTTCAAGACTTTCGACCCCACTGAAATGGAATTATCAAGGAGATTCTATCCCCGCTGGACGGGACGCAGAGACAAGGTGCGAAACAAGATGGCGATTGCTCGAACGAAGCAATTATTTCACCGAGTGTCTACCAATAGTCTGGTCTTCCTTTGCATGTTTATCGGCTGGCGTCCCTCGACAGCCCGTTACGCAAAGAGCTTGAATCAGTTCCTATCGAGCGACGCTACCAGCGCATGTATGTCCTATAGATCTTACTAGCGCGGTGCATTTGAATCATTGACTGTTATATATAACGATACAGAATCATACTTTATGAGATCATGACGCGTTTTGTGTTACCCCTCTGCAACCATCTGCCTCATGTGCCATCAACGCCGGTATCATCAGTGACGACCATCATAGATCTAGAACAAGTGTCGCTTTCCGCGATGTGGTCCCTTCGTAGCCATCTTCAGCAAGCATCTACTATGGCGACCGCTAATTACCCGGAAACTCTGAATACCATTGTTGTCGTCAATTCCCCGTCGTTTTTCCCGACGATCTGGAATTGGATCAAAGTGCGCGTTTGAGGAGCTTTCCTAGTTCTTCGAACTAACACATGAGGAACACAGGGCTGGTTCGATGAAGGTACCCAGCGCAAGATTCATATCTTGGGCAAAGACCCAGCCGCCTCGCTGCGAGTGTTGATAGACGACGAGAATCTACCAGAGACCTATGGTGGCACATTGAAGTGGGTTTTTGAAGATGAACCTTGCATCGATATTGAGATCCAAAGCACAATCAACGAGATGCCGAAGGGTCCTGTTATCTTCAGAAATGGACACGTTGTTAGACCGTAGGTATATCGTGATGATCACTGGTCTACACCACGTAACAACTACGATACAACTTGGAAATACGAACTTTAACCTCGGAGGACAGCAGGGCAAACAATCGCGGTACGAAAGTTTGAGGGAAATGTGAGACGCTAGCGGGATCACTAGGTCCGAGTCCCTACTACCTCAGCTAAGCCATCTACTTAGTCTCTAACACTCTGCTGACGTCCCAAAATGGAATCCGACGTCAGCAAAGTCAGGTTAGAGGCTACTCACCATCGTTCTCTCTTGGTCGATAGCGTACCATCGAGTCACGCTGGTTTCCCCGGCGCGCTCGGACGGCATCGACATTTGATCCATTCCATCTTTACTGCAGACGACGATACACAGATCGACCGTTCGACTAGGAGCTGTCCGTTCAACAAGTCTGGTATTTGCAGGTGCAAAGTCACCTCGGGATAATACAATGGTGACAGTACCTTCTCGTGCGTCTTCGTCCTGTATGACTCCGAGTTCTTCGCCGATCCGCGTCCGTGCAGCTTCTGTTAGCAAACCTGCGGCGCCATCGCTCTCCCCTCCCAGGCTCCTGCATTCCCTAGGCGACGAAAACAGGTCCGTCCTGAGTTTGATAGCTGATAGTCACCACATATTTGTCGGTGGGCAATGTCAAGATATATCTGTCAGTGAATTTAGTGTTCTATCTCAATCTCTTACTTTGTCAATCGTGTAGGTTTGGGACAAGCGTTCTTATACTCTCAAGACAAGCCTCCGAGGTCACACTGGTAGTATCCTCGCATTAGAGCTTTCAGAGGAGAAGCAATGGCTGTTCAGTGCCTCTGGTGAGGTGCTCAATCCTCTTCCTCCGCGCCGTACACCCACCCTTTTCTAGGCGACAGTACCGTTAGGGTACGCAGTAAGCGCTGATACGATTGTTTTCACATCTAAGCACACCTTAGGTATGGTCTACCGAGACATTCGTACCGGTATACGTCGTGCATCCATACCTTGAGACCGGCGCTGGCGATCTCTTTTCGTTGGCTTGGAATCCAATCCTTCAGATTGTCTATGTCGGCTGTCAGAATACTTCCATCCAGTGGTTTGGATTTTGCAAGCAGCAGCTGGGCCGAAGAGCTCAAGAACAGAGTTCCGGTACTTCAACGCCGTCGCGCAAGATCCACAAGTTCTTTGACAGCTATCCCCAGTACACCCACAAACCAGCCGATCTCTTCGCCAAAAATTCCAGCCCACCCCTAACGGAACTGGATGTCCCTTCTGAAAACGGCTCCATCTTTGACATCCCCGCTTCAAACGTGGTTGATTCTGCACACTACGGGTACGTTTACTGCATGGCAATGATGCCGTCTCAACGGATGGGTTCGGGTGCTGTGCCTTCCTCTCACGATGCGAACTGTCGGCTTTTGACGGGCAGCGGTGATGAGACGGTGAAGGCTAGTGAGACCGAGATTTCGTGTGTCTGGACACTTACAGGTATCATGCAGATATGGTCATGCACAACGTCTGGACTGGTACTGGTCCATACATTCGAGTGTTCTCATGGCGCAGTACTATCCCTTGTTGTCAGTGGCGATACCATCTTTGCGGGTTGCCAAGATGGGTATGTCAAGGTATTCGATCTGGAAACCAAGACACTTGTGCGCACAATTATTGTCCAGGAGGTGGGTCGAAGTAAGCTGTTGGAAGCAAATAGTAATTGCTCCGTGTCAGAATATTGATATTTTGTCCTTGTCCATTATGCATTTTGAGCTATACACGTGCACTTCCAATGGTCAAATACAGGTGATGTTGATGATTACTTTGTTGCGATATTCTACTCATTATCTCGTCATGTTTCTAGCGATGGTCTCCTTCGTTCAACTGCACGGCATCATGGCGAGCTCATGATGGAAGCGTACTTTCTTCTCTTATCACGAGCTCGGCTGATGCCAATGGTTTTGTGCTGGTCTCGGGTGCTAATGATGGCTTTGTGAAGGTAAGTGCTATGGGACTGGACAATAGAAGCAGATCAAATCTTTCCCGAGATTTGGGATATTGAGGTATCGCTGGGAAATGTCGACCCTGTGCAAACCAGCCAACGGCGTGTTTCCGCCGTGCAAAGTGATGATGACCACGGTATGTAATCCAAACTACGGACTACGGATCACTTACCTTTAGCGGAAAAGACGTCCTGACCTATGCGCTTGCGACGTTCGTTTCCATTCCGAGCGTTAGTTCCGACCTTCTACATATGGAGGACTGCCGCCAGGCAGCCATCTGGTTGAAAAAGTGCCTCCACCAACTTGGCGCTGAGTCCACGCTTGTAGGAATATGTACCAGTTACATTCCTTCGCGCACTGACGCACTCGTTCTAGCTGCCAATTTACGAGCGTGGAAGCCCACTTGTTTTAGCCAATTTTCGGGGCACGCAAGGAAGACATCCGAAACCGCGAATATTGTTTTACGGGTAGGATATTTGATATTTTACTGCGCCGTCTCTTTAATGTGTTACAGACACTATGATGTTATCTCGGCTCCGCGTGATGGTTGGGACTCCGACCCATTTAACGTCGCTGGTCGGAATGGGTACGTATACGGACGCGGTGTTACCGATAACAAAGGACCAATTATGGCAATCGCATGTGCCGCTGCTGAATTACTACGGAAACGGGCGCTTGGAGTAGATTTGATCTTTCTCATTGAGGGCGAGGAAGAAGTAGGCAGCCCCGGATTTATGGACGCAGTCCGAAAGCATAAGGCCTGCAATACTGCGTTTGTCTGTGCTTTACGTCTGAGACTCTCATAGCACCAAATTGGCGATATCGATGCGATCCTTCTAAGGTTTGTCTTTCTCAATTGGATCAGATCTTTCAAGCCAGCTTCACACATGTGGCAGTAACTCTACGTGGATCACCGAATATCCCCCGTGTATAACGTATGGACTGCGTGGTGTCGTCCACGCAACTGTCGAGGTGCGTCACCTCACTGAGCTTGATGGCCGTCTGAGCTATGGGCTGTTTTCCTAGCTTTCCAGCGGGGCCCCGGATCAGCATTCTGGTATCGAGGGTGGCGCTGCAGCTGAACCTATGGTTGATATGTTTGTGTCAGGATCACATCAGCGGGCAGAGCTGACCAGGTGTCCAGGATTCGCCTGCTAGCTACTTTGACGGATGGTCAGAACAGAGTTTCTATTCCCGGCTTTTGTACGCCATCTGGTTTTTGGCGTCCCAGACTATGCTGATACTGATGATATAGATGATAGTGTACGGTTCCAAACAGAAGACGAGAAGCGACTGTACGAACATCTGTCTTCTGTGGCTCGGAAACCTAGCTCGTTGCTCGCGTCACGATGGCGCGAGCCGTCACTCTCAGTTCACAACATCGCTGTGTCGGGCCCAGGCAGTAAGTTGTATGCTTAAACGGTAGCCGCAGTTGTAACCAGACGGCCAGACTCGACTGTCATCCCGGGGAAGGTCACTGCCAAACTCTCTCTGCGAATCGTACCGGACCAAGATCTTGAGAACATCGCAGAAGCGCTAGTCTCGTCCCTGGAGTCCTCTTTCAACCATTTCCAGTCCCCAAATAAGCTCTCAGTGCGTTCTTCACCGTCTAGACCTCACCATGACTAAGGTCCGTCCAGATTAGCATTGACCATACTGCAGATTGGTGGCTCGGCGATTTGGACGATCCGTGGTTCAAAGCATTGGAAAGTGCTGTAAGGGAAGAATGGGATGTCGAACCATTGCGTATACGGGAAGGAGGTGTAAGTTGACTCGGTTTCTTGGAATTCGTTACCAATCAGGCTGGTCAGTCCATTCCTTCCGTTCCCTCCTTGGAAAAAGAATTTGGTTGTCGTGCTCTTCACCTCCCCCTTGGACAGAGCACAGTGAGTCCTCATGGCTCCATGTGCCTGTCCTTAATTCTGACGTACTGGGCGATAACAGGACCAGGCACATTTACCGAATGAACGCATCGCTCTTTCCAACCTTCGACGAGGAAAAGCCGTTATTGAGCGGTTCCTCACGAAGATCGCAGCTAGCCACCAGTCGCATGGGTGGGCTTGAATATTCAGTGCTTGATGTTACAATCTTTATTCAAGCTCGAGCTTGCCCCTCGTTCTATCAGTTCTATTCGAATACTGTATCGGTCGTTGTTCATCATGTCGCTTTGCTATCGCAGTTCATTTATACGAAACTGAGGGACTTGAAGTGATGGTGGTTGGCCTTCAGGTTGTGGCCGCTCAAGCCACTCTCCTCGTCGATGTCCATTTATAGTAACTAGTGCAACGCAGTCGTTAGTAAACCGTTTAACAGTTAAATCCGTGAACTTTGCCCTTCAGTGTCGCCACATCGGCAAGCCACAAGAGAACGTACTAAACGCACTATTGTATACTATCAGAGAGCATCGTGGTATCGGGTTGTCGACGCGTCAATGTACATCAAGACCCTTACAATCCAGGGGTTCAAGTCCTGTATGTTGCGTCGTCTGCAACACCGCTGAACTCATTGTTTGTCTTCAGACCGGGATCAGATACATATTGAACCGTTCTCACCGAGACATAATGTCGTTGTGGGCAGAAATGGATCTGGAAAGAGCAATTTCTTCGCGGGTGGGTTGAAGTTCAGCTTTGGGTCAAATTAGGACACCTCACAACTTGTGTCTAGCCATTCGCTTTGTCCTGTCCGATGCTTACAATTCCATGTCCCGCGAGGAGCGACAGGCTTTATTACACGAAGGACTCTCTGTAACCACGACCTTGTCAGCCTACGGTCAGTCCTCCAAATTCAATAGTGACTCTACAAATATTAAGTTCGCCTATAGTCGAAATTGTCTTTGATAACACAGACGGCAGATTTCCGACAGGACGTGACGAAGTCATCCTCAGAAGAACAATAGGTTTAAAGAAGGACGAATATAGCCTTGACAAGAAAAGTGCAAGTAAAGCAGACATCATGAACCTCCTCGAAAGCGCAGGATTCAGTAAATCAAACCCGTACTATATCGTACCTCAAGGCAGGGTGTGTCGATTTCAGTTTGCATCCGGGTCATACTTAAAGTACAAAATCCAATCCCATTAGATCACTGCGCTCACGAACGCTAAAGACCATGAGCGTTTAGCTCTCCTCAAGGAAGTAGCGGGAACAAAAGTATATGAACAACGCCGCTCAGAATCTTTACGCATCATGGCAGAAACAGATGCAAAACGAGCCAAGATCAACGAGCTACTGGATTATATTGAGTCCAGATTGACAGAATTAGAAGAGGAAAAGGAGGAGCTGCGCGAATTCCAGAACAAAGACAAGGAAAGGCGGTGTCTTGAGTACGCACTTTATCAACGTGAACTAGAAGAAGTCGGTGAGGCCCTCGAAGAAATTGAGGAAGAACGGCGGGGAGAAGTCCATGGAGCGAACATACGGCGTGAGCAATTCGATAGCCGTGAAAAGGGAATTCAGGTGCGTAAACAATGCATAACGATTGATGTCGCTGTCTGAGCTTCTCTCCAGCTTCTAGAGCAGAAAATATCAGAAACAACACATACGCTTTCTAGCCTCAACCTCACTCGCCAAGATGCTCAGGCAGAGTTATCGGAGCTTGTACGCTCGCGAACAGAGCTCGAATGTAGCGTTGCCGATCTGCAGTCTGCTGGGGAGCTCGAGGGGGGACGACGAGAAGAACTCCAGAACGAAATATCAACAATCCGACAGCGAATCGCCGCGAAAGAACACGAGCTTTCCGAAATCATACCACATTGGACTGAGTCTCGCTCGCGAGAAATTGGGGAGAAACGTAAGATGGAGGAAGCCCGCTCCCAATTAAATGCACTCTTCTCCAAGCAAGGTCGCGTTAAACAATTCAGGACCAGAACGGAGCGTGATCATTATCTGCGACAGGAAATTACATCCTTGGAATCCTATCGTGATTCACGCTCCTCAGTGCTCGAGTCGACGCAGAATGACCTTGCATCAACTCGCGAATCATTAGCTGATGTATCCACGAGGCTCCTCGGTATCCAGAGTAGCATCGAAGATGGAAAGCAACGTGTGAGGGAGATAGGTGATCAGCTAGCGGAGCTGAAAGGTCAGCAAAGCAACCTCAACGAGCGGCGAAAGGAGCTGTGGCGTGAGGATTCCAAGCTGGACGGTTTACTTGCTCACGCAGGAGACGAACTCAGGTCCGCTGAGCGTAATTTGGCAGCGATGATGGACAAAGTGGGTGCTCATTTTATTCCGATTGACCATCGGTTTGATCGATGCTTAGGATACTGGTTCAGGTCTGCGAGCTGTGGACCGAATTACAGAAAGGCATGGCCTTGAAGGCGTCTATGGGCCACTGTATCGTCTATTTGAAATCCCTGACTCAACTTTCAGTATTGCAGTCGAGCTCACTGCCGGGAACAGGTGAGAGATGCAAGTAACATCATCGAAATACTACATCTCAACCCTCTAAGCCTGTTTCACGTCGTAGTTGATACCGATGAAACGGCTAGTCGAGTTCTTGAGATTATGCTCAAGGAAAAGACAGGCCGCGTGACGTTCATGCCATTGAACAGGTTGAAGCCAAAGAACCCAAACCTGCCCGCCAACCAAGACGCGCTACCTCTGATTGCAAAGATGAGGTTTGACGCAACTTTTCAGAAGGCCTTCCAGCAAGTCTTTGGCAAAACGTGGGTCTGTCGCGATCTCACAGTCGCCGCGGCGTACGTCAAGAGCCATGGAGTCAACACGATTACTCTCGATGGCGACAAGGTCGATAGGAAGGGTGCGCTTACCGGTGGTTACCACGACGTCCGGCGCTCGCGCATCGAAGCGATTAAAAACGTCGCCTTGTGGAGAAATAAATTTGACACGGACGAAAAACGGTCCAAGGAAGTGAAGTCTACAATCCACAAGATCGACCAAGAGATCACGAAGGTCACAGGCAGAATTCAAATTTTGACGATCCAGCAAGCACAAGCCAGGGAATCAAGGGAAAATTTCTTACAGGACGGAAATTCTCTAAGTAAAGAACGTGAACGGCTCAACGAACGTGCACTCGCCCTTGATATCGAACTCTGCAATCTTGAGACGGAGTTGAATGGCACATCTACCCACATTCAGGGACTGCGCGAGGAGCTCTCGACCCCATTTACTCAAGCCTTGACCGACGGAGAAGCCAACATGATGGATGCGCTTGGAATCGAGGTCGAAGAACGAAGACGACGAGCGGTCGATCTCGGTAAGGCGCGTTCTGAAGTAAGTCGACGCCGTGTCGTCGTGTCACGTGGTGCTTATTCTCGCAAGCTGGATGGCAGGAAAAATCTCCTAGAGATCGAGCTCAATGAGGGTCTTCGTCGCCGATTAAGAGAACTGCAAGTCAAATTCGAATATCTAGGGGAGGCCGAGAACGGTGAAACTGTTGCGGAGACCCTTGAATCTCGCAAGCGTGAGCTAAGGTCATTGGCTATGTCAATAACCGCATCTGCCAAACGGGCTCAAGGTCTGAGCATTCCTGAACGTCAAATTGTCACCTCACTCCCTCGTAGATGTCGACAAGGATGTGGAGAAGCTTACAGCCGATCTACAGGATCTACGCTTATCGCTGGAGAAAGCACAACAACAACAATCAGAAGATAGCCGCAGCGTTACGAGATTGCAGAAAAATACGGAGCGATATCTTACTAAGAAGCAGATGCTCGGCACACGCAAGGATGAATGCAATCGGAACATTCGTGATCTGGGAGTGTTGCCCGAGGAAGCATTCGAGAAATACACGAGTGAAAATCTTGATCGGGTGAATTTTCAAAAGGACTCGACATGGCTTCGTCTAACCCTTCTTCGTAGCTAGTCAAGAAGCTCCGCATCGTGAATGAAGGGCTGAAGAAGTTTGCGCACGTAAACAAGAAGGCATTTGAACAATACAACTCGTTTACAAAGCAGAGGGACCAGCTTTTGCAGCGGCGAGAAGACCTGGACAAGTCTGCCACTTCAATAGAGGAGCTTGTCCAAGTCCTTGATCAAAGGAAAGACGAGGCCATCGAGCGGACCTTCAAGCAAGTGGCGAAAAACTTTGAGGACGTTTTTGAGAGGCTTGTTCCGGCAGGTAGAGGCAGGTTGATTATCCAACGTCGGATAGATCAGGTTAGTGATAGTACCAGCTCTTCCAGTCACTGTTTTCATGTGACTTGCAGGATGAATATGCTGTGGATGAGAATGAAGATAATCGACAAAGTATAATTGACAACTACACGGGTGTTGCAATCAAGGTCTGTATGATTTGATAGGTTGGGGTTGCTGCTTATTTTTTTCACAGGTGTCATTCAACTCAAAAGTTGATGAAGGTCTTCGCATACAGCAGTTATCGGGCGGCCAGAAGTCATTGGTGGCCCTCGCCACAGGTATGATATCATCTTTGCTATGTAAGTTGCATGGTTGACTAGATCTTTAGTTTTTGCCATTCAGAAATGTGATCCTGCACCATTTTATTTGTTTGATGAGGTGTGTGTTTTATAGAATATTATGTACATATGAATATTTGATGATGCATCTAGATTGATGCGAATCTTGATGCTCAGTATCGCACAGCTGTTGCATGTAGGTCAGATTTTGCTTGTTCTGGACCATTCTAAGCATATCTCAGCCATGATCCAAACATTGTCACAAACTGCCCAGTTCATCACCACAACATTCAGACCAGAGATGCTTGTTACAGCTGACAAGTTCTATGGAGTTCTCTTCAATAATCAAAAAGTGAGCTCTATCAGAAGTATCAAGCAGGAGGAAGCAATGGAATTTGTTGATCAGGTTGATAAATCTTCCTGCTGAATTTTCTTAGAATACTGATATTGATGATCAACAGGAGGCTCAAGCACAGTGATGAGGGAAATATTAGAGATCTTCTTATTAGATGTGTTTGATCTTGTCAGTTTTTCAGTCTTTATTATAGTAGCTGAGGTTAGGCTACCTTGACAAATGGAAATAGGACAAGTTGATCACCCAGATATTAATACTTAATTTAGGGTTGCCATAGTTCAGTTAAGTTCAGTTCATGGTGCTACAATTATGCTTTTTCCCTTTTATCATATCATATCATATCATATCCTATGTATCTTATCACCTTAGCTAATCATATACTATCCTATGGACACTATGCCTGTTCATTCACCACTTCACACATGTACAATTCCCCTTTATCCTATGTCTTTTCATTCACACATATGTTTTCCTCACTCCTTTCATTTCCTTTGTACATTATTCCCTTATTGTCCACCTTACTGTATAGTATGGTTTACACACACATTACATATATGATCATGGCAAAACATTTGTTTTTCTCATATATTTAGCCTCACTGATGTTTTTCATTTCATCTTAGATTAGCTATTGTGATAATTGCATCACAGTGATGCAAATTGCTTTCTTTCTTTTTCCTTTTGTTCTTATCTTGCTGTATCTTATCACTGTTACGATATGAATTTTTCCTCTATTTCTTTTCCTTTTTATTCTAATTTATTAGCATCTAGTGCGCTTAACTTTCAAGACTTAGAACGTCTAAGTCTCTATCCTATCATGTGACTTGGTCCATACAACCTAGATTGTATGATGCAAGGACTACCCCTATGTCATATCTTCATGGACTCACAGGCTCTCATAGCCTTATACCTCGCCTTTACCATATGTTTCTCATTTCCGTTATTTCATATTTAATAAACTGCCACACCTCATGGCATACACACCGTATTAATGTGGCAGCACATGTTCTCCTCATTTCATGCTTCTACTTCCATTCTGCACATGTATTCCTCATGTTATGATTCTCTTCCATTCCATGGCAATGCTTGATGCATGCCTGTTCTTCATGCCTTTTATATTATCGGTTAGATCTAGTGTAAACATGGACACACACCTGTATAGTATATAAGAGTCAATGCAGCGACCAGGGGACTCCATCAAATCCTCCTGAGTTATTCCCCTCTCAGCCCCTCTACTAAGAGCAACCTCAATTCGATTAACTTCAGTACACACTCCAGTACCATGTGAGCCGCTGATTGTATCAATCACTTATTAGGTAGTGCTTATATTATCAGATAGATATATCTTATCAGGTCATGTGACTCATGGTCCTTCTCACATTTGTTTTGGTACTCCAATTATATGCTAGAGTCTGATGATCTCTGAGCCAAGTTCGGGGCTTCAGAGGAAACAGGGGTCAGAGGAATGGAACAGAGGAATTAAGAACAAACTTGGAATAAGGACTTCAGCTTCAGCTCATGTGCTGTGTCCTTGTACAGCCCCATGTCCTTGTATTTGAGAAGGGAGTAGATAGCAGACTAAGACATCACCAAAATTACATAGTCCATATATATGGATATAGTCAGATATATTCACTGTAGACACCATAGACAGTATCAACAAAGCTCTGGTATATACAATATATCTATATACAGTGAGCTTCAAAACCATTGCAATAACTAACATTAATATGGTGCATGAAGAATACCGCAATTACCCATGAAAATTTCGCTTAGCTTTGGTGGAACCAAATGAAGTACAAACTAATGGCTACAAATAGGTCCCTGGGTCATGTGGATTTGTCCAGTGGCTGTGGAGATATGTCCATTTCAAAACAGCAACACCATTGCAATAGTTTTATATCTTTCAATCGCAAAGGTGAGATCTTATGAAAATCAAGTCATATTTGATTTTATTTGATCATACAAATAAAGATACACATATAAATACCATGTCTGAGTTTGAAATAGTTCACACACATCTTTGTTTCCAACCACATTCATCATGAGATTCATCTCCTTTACTTAGAAGAATATCACTCTCTCTATGCTTGATGCTGGGCAATCTGCTCATTCTGTTACTACTACCACTGGTCTTCATATGTCCACCATCTCTAAACTTTGCTTCAAAGAGCATTCTGAGCTTCAGAATGCTGCTGGAGGTTGTTCAATCAAGCTTTCCTCTATCAATATGTGTCATACTATTTATCTTATCTCATCTGGAAAGACAGAGAATGCTATCCAAGTGACCAAGGCACTTATCAATATTATCAACCAACCTCTCTCTACCACTACAGTGTGCCAGCACTTGAAGAAGACTGGTATTGAGACAAGCGATGCTTCTAGCTCTCGCAACATCAACACTAACACAAAAGTTTGAGAAAACAGATTAGTTTTAACATCTAACCTGAAGATATAATGATGTGAAGAGTGGGAGCATTGAGTGAAGCTCTTCAACGATGAGCGAAAGTAGTGAGGAAGGACTTAGAATCACTCGTGAATGGGTAGCTCCAAGAGAACCAAGTTAAGATCTCTGGGTATTTGCATTCCAGTATATATACTACTCTACTGTTTGTATCAGACAAATAATTAGTAAGGAGGAATGTTTCATATGACGTTGTGATGATGTCATGGTCCAGACTGGTTTAGATAGATTTATGTCTAGAATGTTCTAGGCAAGTCTAGGCCTAGTCACATGATATCTAAATATAAGTCCTTGTTGCATGTGATATAAGTCACGTGACCACAAAAAAAGAGAGAGAAAAACAGAGAAAAATAAAGGAAAAATTATACCCTATAACAAATATAAAGGCTGTAGTCAAGTTCAAATGTCCTCTTTTCTCAGCTAAACATCGCAAGGCTCACTTAGACTTTGCATATACTCATAAAAATTGGACTGTGGAGGACTGGAAGAAGGTAGTATGGTCTGATGAAACTAAAATCAATTGTCTAGGATCAGATGGACGCAAATGGGTGTGGAAAAAGACAGGTGAGAGGCTTAGTGATAGGCTAGTAGAGGGTACAGTGAAGTTTGGTGGTGGTTCACTGATGATGTGGGGGTGTATCACTTAGCAGGAAGTTGGCTATGCTGCTAAGATTGATGGTAGAATAGATGAGACCTCTACTGTTACGGGGTATAATTTTTCATCTATTTTTCTCTGTTTTTCTCTCTCTTTTTGTGGTCACGTGACTTACATCACGTGCTTATTTTATCATGTGACTGGATCACGTGACTCGGTCATGTGACTTGCTCACATGCAACGAGGACTTTATATTTGGATATCACGTAACTAGAGCCTAGACTGGCCTAGAACATTCTTACCTAGACCTACCTAGAACCGGTCTGGACTATGACATCACCTGACGTCATAGAACATCGTGGAATGTTGTAGAACATTCCGATCATATCATTTATTTGTAGCATACAAACACTGTATCTGTATATAAGACTGAATGCCATTGCCCAGAGAACTTAACTTGATTCTCTTGGGGCTACCCGTCCACGAGCGAACCTAAGTATCCCCTCATCATCTAGCTCATCGTCGAGGAGCATAACTCGACGCTTTTCACTCTTCACCTATCACGTCTTCAGGTCAGACGATAACTGATCTGTCTTCCCCACTTCAGTTTTAGTGTTGACGTTGCGAAAGGCATTGAGTCCATCGCTCGTCTCATTAGAATCAAGTTACCCACTTTCCCGGCGTCAGCACTACTCGTGCCTTTGTCGTTACATATATCATTCTTCTTCACTGCGCATTACCACGCCTTTCATTTGCTTTAGTCCCCGACCGTTGAGGTTCGGGAAGGACGCTGTGCTATCTAGGGCCCCGTCGATGGCTTCTCTCGAGAGAGAACTAGAGATAATCCTCTAGCGGTTAAATCTCCTGTCACCCCACTTCTTCTTCTTCTGAGCATCGTCCTGCGTCCCCGTGAGGCGCATTTATTGTAGTCGATACTATAGCAACCCTCCCTGCACGCAAGAGCGGTATTGTGCCCGTGCAGCCTTAGGAGAGGTTTACGATTACAATTAGTTTTATCTCAGTAGTACTTCAGGGGCTGTGCCAGGTTGGATATTGACTGGACAGTGAAAGGGCAAAAAGGAAGAAAAGGCCCTGTAGAAGAAGATATTCCACCATGGCTCGTACTACTCGCCAACGAGTTCTCGATACCCGGGCGCAAGCAGCAGCCCTCGAATTCCACAACCTTAACTGCGTTTTCACACCCACCCCTCAGATCAAATTCGAAGATCTAGAGCCCGCTCCTGAGTGGTTGATCCCCAAACAGGAACCACTAGATTTTCTACACCGTATCAAGAAAGAAGAGGAACTTGAAGAAGATCTAGAAGAACAGATCTTCCATACACCTACACCGCCTCCTCGTTCCCCTTCTCCTATCCCAGCTCTACCCCGGCGAACATCCAATCGCCTTCGATTCCCTGCACGCCGTCACGTGCAAGAATACCTTCCCTCTCTTCGCCGCCCCCGCCAGCAAGTACCTGCTGCCAACCGTCCTAGGCACGCACCGTACTATTTGTACAATGAACCAGGCTATCTTTAGATATGGCCAACCTGCAACAAGAAGTTGCCAATTTGCAAGCTCAGCTTGCCCAAGTTTCTGCAGCCTTAACAACGCTGCAAAATCAACCATCTAATCTCAGCCGAAAGGTTGAAATTTTCGCAGACCCAGGTTCCTTCGATGGGGACCGTAAAAACTTTTCCATTTGGTGGGTGAAGCTCGAAACATGGCTCACCGCTAACGCAGCAGTGCTGACAACCAACTTCGATGGTTGTGTTGCGGTACTTTCCAGAATGAAGGGCCCGGTGGCAGGTCGGTTTGTCGAGGCCCTAATCCGAAAATATACCGACCAAAACTCATGGCCAACACTTCACGTGTTGGGTGACGAAATCAAAAAGTATTTTCGACCCCTGGCCGATAAGGAATGGGCTAAGAACCAGCTCGTAAACCTTAAACAAGGAAAAATGAGAACCGACGAATTCGTCGTTCGGTTCCATTCTTTGGTTCTATAATCTGAGTGTTCTCACACTCACTCAATTTACCTACTGGAACGGGCAACACGGCCTGATATTATCAAGGAGATTTACCTCCAAGGTACTCAAAAGGGAACAATCAATGAGTACCTCGATGAGGTTCGACGAATCGGAAGTCGAGCCGATCTCTTCGAATACCAGTTTGGTAAACACGCATCCCAGGAGCGTGCCTGGGTTAACAACGCGCAAAACACCTCTTCCTCCAGCCGTGGAGGTAAAACATACGGAACCAGTGGAGGCGACGCGATGGACATTGGCGCCGCACAGAAGGACAAACAGCCGGAGCAGAGAAGGCTCCAGATGGACTACTACAAGTGTGGCAAGTCAGGCCACTTTGCCCGACAGTGCAAGGCACCTAACTGTCGTTGCGGCTCGGACCGCCACACCACGGACCGGCACAGGCAGCCGGCTAACAACGGTCGCCAAGTGTGGCAAACAGAAAGCGTGCCAGCTGATCACTGGCGTGGCATGGACTTCGAAGAGGCGAAAGCCTTCTTCTTCGACATGCACACAACCGAGATGAAGGCGCAGGGAAAAGCCTTCGACCCTTGAACACGGGGACAGTTCGAGGTGCCACATCTCTGGCAGGTGGCAGACAGCGCCCAAAAGCATCTGTCAGGAAGCCCGAGCCTGTAACTCAAACAGGGCAAAATAAATGTGTTAATAACAATGTTTCTTTTTCTTGTAGTAATAGGTTTTCTTGTTTTGATGCGTTTGATAGTTCTGATTTTCTTGATAGCGCAATAGGTAGTTCTAAAAATACAAAAGAATCTACAAAAATAGAAAATACAAAACAATCACAAAAAAATAGTTTAGTTTCTTTGTTCTCTGATTTCTTGAATACGTACGTAGAAGGGGGGTCCTCCTTACGAGGCTCGGCGGTTCAACCCGTGCTTAATTCCCCAAAACCCAAAATAACTTCTTCTATCAACTCCCTGTCCCCTGGAGATGATTTCCCTGAACGGATAGTTACTAGATCGGTTTCCCTTAAAAAGGAATTGAAGATCCCGATCGAAGTACTGGACAAACACGTGGATGTTGACACCACAACCCCTATCCAAGTTCAAGCTCTACTTGATAGTGGAGCCAATTCTATCTTTATTGATCGTCAATGGGCTAAGCGACAAGGCATTATGCTATGCAAATTGCCTATACCTATCCCAGTCTTTAATGTCGATGGAACCAAGAATCGAGCAGGAGATATTACTCATGTCGCGGAAATCCGTATGGAGTACAAAGGTCATAAAGAAGTAGTTCAAGCCGAAATCAGTGATCTCGGCACTGCTGTGATCATCCTCGGATATACCTGGCTCGAATTCCATAATCCTAACATTAACTGGCAAACTGGTGAAGTTAAATTAAACCGTTGCCCAAGATCTTGCTATCAATTATCTAATCACGCTACGCGCCTTACTTCGATGGAACTAGATGAAGAAGTCGAAGCAGTCTCTAGATGGAAAGGTCTTATCAGTGACCTCGAAACTGATAACACGTGGAAAAAGCTGCAAACTACGGTTGTTCTAGAAACGCCTATTAAGGAATTAGTTCCCAGCATTTACCACAAAGACTTTTACGAAACTTTCTCGAAGAAAGAATCCGAGCGCATGCCAACACGCAAGCCATGGGATCATGCAATCGAACTTAAAGAAGACTTCAAACCTAGAAAAGGGCGAATGATTCCCCTTTCAGCTCAGGAGCAGGATAAAGTTAAATCTTTTATTGAAGACCAGCTCTCGAAGGGCTATATTAGACCGTCTAAATCACCTCAGACGTCGCCTGTATTCTTCGTTCCTAAGAAGGAAGGCACTAAGCGGATGGTTCAAGATTACCGCTATCTGAATGAAGGAACGGTTAAAAATAATTATCCTTTGCCTCTGATTAGTCAGCTTGTTGACAAGCTAAAGTGTGCAAGGTACTTTACGAAAATGGACCTTCGATGGGGATACAATAATGTACGAATCAAAGAAGGCGATGAATGGAAGGCAGCGTTTGTCTGTCATCTCGGTTCTTTCGAACCTCTCGTCATGTTCTTTGGTCTCTGTAATTCGCCAGCTACGTTCCAGGCAATGATGAACGAGCTATTTGCGGATATGGACGACATTGTTGTTATCTACATGGACGATCTATTAATATATACCAAATCGGACAATATCGATGAGCATCATAAAGCTGTTGCACGTGTACTCCAGCGGCTCAAAGATAATGACTTATTTGTCAAGCCGGAGAAATGCTTCTTTGACAAGACAGAAGTAGAATTCCTCGGAATGACCGTAACTCGCGATGGCGTTCGCATGGACGAATCGAAAGTTAAAGCAATCCAGGAGTGGCCAGTACCATGAACGGTCAAACAAGTCCGTTCTTTCCTCGGTCTTGCAAACTTCTACCGTCGCTTCATACTCGGTTATGCTGGAATCGCAAAACCTCTCACGGACTTAACACGTAAAGATCTCCAGTGGAACTGGGGAGATAAAGAACAACAGGCGTTTGAAACGCTTAAAGAACGATTTACAACAGCACCTATTTTGGTCTATCCAGATATCGATGCGGAATTCCGCCTAGAAACCGATGCCTCGGATTTTGCCACAGGGGCTGTCTTATCTATGAAATGTCCCGATGGAGAATGGCGACCATGCGCCTTTAGTTCCCACGCTTTATCTGCGCAAGAAAGGAACTATCAGGTTGCAGATAAAGAAATGCTCGCTATCATCTGCGCGTTAGAAACGTGGCGACATTATCTAGAAGGTGCTCGGCACAAATTTGAAATTTGGTCCGATCACAAGAATTTGCAATATTTTATGAAATCCCAAGATCTGAACCGAAGACAAGCAAGATGGTCCTTGTATCTTACACGATTCGACTTTACCTTGGTCCACAAGGCAGGAACCTCCATGACGAAAGCTGATGCTTTATCCCAACGTTGTGATCACTCCAATGGAGTTGAAGATGACAACAAGGGCGTCACCGTAATTCCTCCCGAAAAGATCAGGGCTCAACATATCGTTGTAGAAGCCGAAGAACAGTCTATAGTTAGACGAATCAAGGAACTATCTAAAAATTTGGATCTAGGATCTAATTATAAGCTCCAAGATGGGCTTTATTACCGAGAGGACCGTATTTATGTTCCTGGTGATGCCAAGCTTCGCCAAGACATTCTCACACTCCATCACGATAACCCTATTGCAGGACATCCTGGTCAATCAAAGACACAGGAATTGGTGGAACGTAATTATTACTGGCCTGGGTTACATACACAGGTCAAGGACTATGTTTCACGTTGCGATCGATGCGCACGTATGAAAAGTTCCCGCATTGCCCCAGCAGGTATGCTTCAACCACTGCCGATCCCATCTGGACCATGGGTTGATATCTCGGCAGATTTTACAACAGACTTACCGCTTTCGGATGGTTACGACACGATTCTAGTAATCGTTGATCGTTTCTCAAAAGAAGCTATATTTATTCCAACCAATAAAACGATCACGGCTCTCGGAACGGCCAAGTTGTATTTGCAACATGTCTGGAAGCATCATGGTCTTCCCACGACTATCGTTTCGGATCGTGGTCCACAATTCGCGTCTCAGGTTATGTGCGAATTAGGAAAATTCTTAGGGATTGAGCTTAAGCTCTCCACCGCATTTCACCCGCAAACAGACGGACAAACAGAACGGATGAACCAAGCGTTACAGGAATATATCCGTCTTTTCGTTGCCGAAAAGCCATATGATTGGTCTGATTGGCTAGCGCTGGCGCAATTCTCTTACAACAACAAGCGCCAGGATTCGCTTGGAAAATCTCCATTTGAGGTCACTCGATCCTACAAACCAAGGATGGGCGTTGAACCGCTTCAGTCCAGGGTTCCTGCAGCCGAGGATCTCGCAACCAACATGGAGAAAACCCTTGAGCAGGCTCGTAAAAATCTAGAAGAAGCGCAAGCCGCTATGAAAAAGAAAGCCGATCGTCATAGATCACAGCCACCTCCTTATCAGATCGGCGATAAAGTGTGGTTGAGCACTTCTAATTTAAAGCTTCCTCGACCAAGTCGGAAGTTTACGGAACGCTGGCTCGGCCCTTACGACATCACGAAGCTGGTCGGCTCTAATGCCGTTGAACTTCGGTTACCTTCGACGATGTGCATTCACCCAGTTGTGAATATTAGTCGCATCAAGCCTTATAAGGAACGATTGCCCGGTCAACCGGCACAACAGCCTGGTCCGGTACTGGTTACCGAAGAGGGTGATCAAGAATACGAGGTTGATTACATTGTTGACTCTCGCTTGCGAAGTCGCCACCTCGAGTTCTTGGTGCATTGGGTTGGTTATTCTGACGAGGAGCGTACTTGGGAGCCTGAGGCTAACCTGCATAATGCTCGCGATGCTATTCGCGATTTCTATCGTCGCCACCCTTCCGCTCCCAGGAAGTTGCGTATAGTCCAATCGCAATTCGATTCTTTGTTCTTTCCTTATGTTAATTATTGCTCTGTGGCTTCTGCCCCGTTTAATCGCCTGGAAGTCGATTCCTAGAAGGGGGGTAGTGTTATGGGGTATAATTTTTCATCTATTTTTCTCTGTTTTTCTCTCTCTTTTTGTGGTCACGTGACTTACATCACGTGCTTATTTTATCATGTGACTGGATCACGTGACTCGGTCATGTGACTTGCTCACATGCAACGAGGACTTTATATTTGGATATCACGTAACTAGAGCCTAAACTGGCCTAGAACATTCTTACCTAGACCTACCTAGAACCGGTCTGGACTATGACATCACCTGACGTCATAGAACATCGTGGAATGTTGTAGAACATTCCGATCATATCATTTATTTGTAGCATACAAACACTGTATCTGTATATAAGACTGAATGCCATTGCCCAGAGAACTTAACTTGATTCTCTTGGGGCTACCCGTCCACGAGCGAACCTAAGTATCCCCTCATCATCTAGCTCATCGTCGAGGAGCATAACTCGACGCTTTTCACTCTTCACCTATCACGTCTTCAGGTCAGACGATAACTGATCTGTCTTCCCCACTTCAGTTTTAGTGTTGACGTTGCGAAAGGCATTGAGTCCATCGCTCGTCTCATCTACCTTTAGATTTTGAAGGATGAACTGCTGAATACTCTACAGTTATGGTCTTGATCCACCTGATATTATCTTTTAGCAGAACAATAACCCCAAGCACACTTGCAAAAAGATAAAGGACTAGCTTGAAAAGCAGGATTTCAGGACTATAGTTTGGCCTGCACAGTATCCTGACCTAAATCCTATTGAACATATCTGGGGTTACCTCAAAAGGAGGATGGCAGAGTATGAACATCCTCCTAATGGAGTTCATAAGTTGTGGGAGAGAATTCAAGTAGAGTGGGAGAAGATATCAGTTAAGGAGTGTTAGAACTTGATTGAAAGCATGTCTAGAAGGATTGAGGCAGTGCTCAAGGCAAAAGGAGGCTATATCAAGTACTAATATATCTCAAATATCTACTTAATACTGAAAGGTGCAAAACTGTTGCAATAGTGTTGCTGTTTTGAAATGGACATATCTCTACAGCCACTAGATGAAATCACATGACCAAGGAACCGATTTGTAGTTATTAGCTTGTACTTTGTTTGGTTCCACCAAAGCTAAGCGAAATTCCCACGGGTAATTGCGATATTCTTCATGCACCATATTAATGTTTGAGACGAGCGCATCACTTAGCGCTCAAGGCGCTTTTTATTTTATTTTCTTATCTTATCTGGTTGGCGCTAATCTTATCTCATCTAGTGGCTGGGTAAGTCTAGATCAGGTCTAGCTTACGACCTAGAACTTGGAGGTCTAAGGTATTACCTTAAGCGTACAGAGACTTACTTATATAGTACTTAGTTTGCTCACCTCAGAGGGGTATGGGCCATGGTCTGTGCACGGTATCTAGGGTATATAAGTAGCTACAGTCCTCTGTCATAGTTCTCTAGTTCAATATATCCGTGGTTCCACCTAGCAAGCCCTGGCCTTCATTGCTAGATAGGGTGGTGGGACTTAACGGGTCTTGTGGACTCCATATTGGACTATGATAGTGTCCAGTTCTCATCTTTTAGTTGGTTTGTTTTTCCATTATGTTTCACTCAACGCATAACAATGTTAGTTATTACAATGGTTTTTGAGCTACTATATAAGCTATATTGCTCATAGATTGATTAAACCCAGTCTTTACTCTTGTTCTCCTTGAGAAAGTAGGTGCTATCCATCTCTTTGAATTTGTCGAGAGAACACATGCTAAATCTGGCCTGGATTTGTATGGATTAGATGAGCACTTACAAATTACAATGAGAAGCTTATCTAGATAGCACCATAAAGAAGCTACACAGCATTGACCCTGGTCATTCTATGGATCTTGCTGTTACTAGCTCATGTGTTCTGAGACTTATCTGACAATGCAGAAGATGGAAAAGTAAAAATATGTTTCATGACCTTGAAAATAGAAGTCAATAAAAGTATTGTGAAGCATCATAGAAACTCATCCACTTCAGCAAATAGCCCTTAAAAAGCCCTTTGTGTACTTCATTGTGATTGTAACTCTCACCAGTAGATTTGCCTTCATATAAAAATGTGGGATTGAGATTTGCTCTCGAAGACAGCTGTCCATCAAGAAGTTTCTTATGAGTTCTAGATTGATGAGTCAGTTGTATATATTACCAAAACAAGGGTGTTACTTAGTAGAATTCTGATCAAAACATGGAACAAGCAAGCTCGGAGTAATTGAACTCCAGTCACTCTTTACTTGCCTTGGAGTCTATAGGTAGACTAAGATGTTTCTTGTCTGGTTCAGGAGCAGTATAAGCTTCAATGTGACTGTGAAGATGGCTGGCATTGTCTGAACGGATGTGACTCATGGTTCTCTATATCTGTAAGACATCATATTACTTATATACTCTAATAAATATATATATCAACTCACCTTGCTAAAAAGTGTCTGCAACTTGGTTTGCTTGTTCTTTTTGATGAATTCTATGAAATATGGTGCATTCTTCTTGAGATAATCAAAATGTGCAAGTAGCACTTGTGTGTTCTTTTGTCTCTAAGGTACTACCAGGTAAGTATAATACTTACACTTTTTTGAGCAACTTTTCTCATTTATTCTTCATCTGTTCCATATCTTTTTCTCCTTTAGTAGTGATGGAGACCTCTTTTTTCAGCATCAGACAGATCCAGATCACTTTAGCCAAGTCACAGAATATATAGTGACTCCAAAAATCCTTTCTATGTTAGTTCCAAAATTAGTGCACAAAGCATACTGCTAAACACCATGAGAATTTCACTTAGCTTTGGTGGAGTTATACATAGTACTTGCTCTTGGCTACAAGATTGCTTTGTAGATCATGTGATTTGGTTCACATGCTCTAGAGATATGATCAATTTAATCTAGCAATACCATGGAAAGGGTTTTTTCATTTTTGAATTAAAAAGGGTATTTGAGTATTATCAGTACTCGGCATAGCCTCCTTTTGCTTTAAGCACTGCCTGAACTGAACCCTTCTAGGCATACTTTCAATCAATTTCTGACACTCCTCAACTGTTATTTTCTTCCACTTCACCTGAACCCTCTCCTACAATTTATGGACTCTATTAGGGGCATTTTCATATACTGCAAGTCTTCTTTTGAGGGAACCCCAGGTATGTTCAATGGGATTAAGATCTGGAGGCTATGCAGGCTATATCATGATTCTAAACTCCTGTTCTTCTAGTCATGCCTTGACCTTTTTGCAGGTGTGCTTGAGGTCATTGTCTTTCTGAAAGATGATGTCAGATAGATTGAGATCATAATGCTCCAAGGTTTGCTAGAGTTCATCCTTCAAAATCTGAAGGTAAAGATCTCCATCCATCCTACCATCAATCTTGGTTACAAAACCAACTCCCTCCCAAGTCATACATCCCCACATCATGAGAGAACCTCCTTCAAACTTAAGGGTTCCTTCCACCAGCCTATCACTAAGCCTCTCACCTGCCCTTTTCCATGTCCATTTATGACCATTTGATCCTAAACAATTGATTTTGGTCTCATCAGATCATATTACCTTCTTCCAGTCCTCTATAGTCCAATCCTTGTGTGCATAGGCAAAGTCTAGACAAGCCTTGTAATGTCTAGCAGATAGAATAGAGTGTTTGGACTTGATCACACCTTTCATACTAGATTTCTTCATATGGTGATGAACAGTATTGGTAGAAAGAGCTGATTGATGATATTGATAAGGGCTTTGATCACTTGAACAGCATTTTCAGCTTTGTCAGAGGTGATAAGATGCTGAGCATGTTGAATATTAGAGGGAAAAAGTTTAGAAGGTCATCCTCCAATAGCTTTGAAAAGGGCAGAACACTTCTTAGAATGAAGTTTGGATATAGTAGAAGGGTTGACACCAGTCTGCTTGATAATGGCTTCACCAGAGTGACCAGCATCAAGTAGAGAGAGGATAGTATTTTGTTGAGAGAAAGAGAGAGATCTGACCATGATAGTGATTGAAAATCAAGTGTGTGAACATTTTTAAGCTCAGGCATACTATTTATATGTATATCTTTGTTTGTACTAGAAAACAGAGACAAGTATCATATAATTTAATTGAGATCCTAGCCAATAGTTCAAAAGTGAAAAAACCCTTTTCATGGTATTGCTAGATTAAATTGATCATATCTCTAGAACATGTGAATCAAATCATATGATCTAGGAAGCAATCTTGTAGCCAAGAGCAAGTACTATTTATAACTCCACCAAAGCTAAGTGAAATTCTCACGGTGTTTAGCAGTATACTTTGTACACTGATTTTGGGACTAACATAGAAAGGGTTTTTGGAGTCACTGTATCATAGGCATGAGGGATCCAGCATGTAGCATGCAAGCATTGCTCCTGTGGATCAAGCATTCGAACATGAGGCTTGAATTTCCTATCATATTATGGTGAGGTGTGCTTCATGAGCACTGATAAATTACTCATCTTTGCTTATCTTTCCCCTTCCATGATGCTTTAGGATCTTTGAATGCATTGTCCAACTTACCCCAATTGTCACAATGTCCCTTATCATGACATTTCTTAGTGACAGGGGATAGTGACTCCTCTCACCCTTGCTTTGTTACCAATCTATTTTTGACTCATCTTTGCGTCATTCTTGCACTTCCTCTTATCAATAGTTCTTATCATATTGCTTTCTGTAGAGTACTTAAGGACATCTACCTGCATGTACTTGCCTTAGTTTGAATATCACTAAAGTTACTTCCTAGTTGTATTTTAAGTCTCTTCAAGAATTTCCTAAGTCCTTCTTCAGTCATTTCCCTGCCTTTTCTATCATCCCCTTGCTCCTACATTTGACCTCTATCCTCTGTCTGCAAATACTAGGATAGAACTCATATAAGGGTGCAGCACACAAGCTAAAGCTAAAGTCCTAACCCCTCTGGTTTGCTTCTTTTCCTTCTTGTACCTCTGTTCTCACCTCTACCTCTCCAGAGAATTCAAAAAACAACTCGGAAGACCAGACTTGACAGTATATTCAAACTCACACTTGTATGAATTCATCTCCTATGACCACGTGTACTACCTATGAACATACTACCCTTAATTCCTGAAGAGCTGATGTCCTAGAGGCTGTCTTTGGTAGCCCTCGAAGAATCAGTTCACAACCTTTCCTTAGTCTTTCTACTCATTGCTGTTCTTCTTGCTCTACTATCTAAGTTCCTTCTGCATCTGACTTTATGGATAATACTCATCCTCCAGAAAATATGCTACATTAGCACTCCTTCTCTCTACCTCATAGAGATCTGTCTGATGATCCAGGTGATGATTCCCAGGGTGAAGATCCTCTTCTGGACAATGAACTACTCTTTTCAGAGAACAACAATGACCCAGACTCTGATGATCCTGATCCCAGTAACAATGATGACAATGACACTGACTCTAGTCACAACAATGTTCTGCTAGACTATGAACCTCTTGTAAACCTTGTCAGAGCCATACACCAACTCAGTTGTTCTACCAGAGAATACATCCGAAATGGCAAAGGCAGATGCCCAAAGACAAAAGTCAGAGAGTCTGACCCCTTCAATAGAATCGATCCCAAAAAGTTACACCCCTTTCTTATTCAGTGTGAGCTTAACTTCTAGGCTTGCTCAAAGATGTATTGAAACGACTGTGCCAAGGTCACCTTTGTGCAATCATACCTCAAGAAAGTTACTCTGAAGTATTTTGAGTCAGATCTACTTGGATTGGAAGCTCTGGAAGACTGTTCATTCTGAATAGATGACTATCAATAATTTATGTATGAGCTTCAGTCAAAATTTGGTCCTCATGATGTTATTGCAGACACTGAGGCTCAACTAGAGTGTCTTCAGATGTGTGATGGTCAGTGTATTATCAAATATGTTGTAAAATGGAACCATCTTGCTAGTCAAGTTCACGATTGAGGGGATGATGCTTTGTGCTGGAACTTCTACCATAGGCTTCTGGACAGAATCAAGGACAAAATCTCTCATGTTGGAAAATTAGAAGGCATCTATGAGCTCCAGGAGCTGACATAGAGCATCAACCATTGCTACTGGAAGCGAAAGGACAAGATCACTCATGCTAATAAGCCTTCCAACAACAAAGTCAAGCCCTCTACGTCCACTATCAATTCTACTTCTTCTACCCTTAAACTATCGACTATCTTTATCACCAGCAAGTTGGGCAAGGATGAAAAATTACCTCCAGAAGAGCGGAAATGCCATCTCCACCTTCACCTTTGTCTTTTCTGTGGTCATGATGGTCACACTGCAAACAACTGTCCTAAATCTACCTCTCGTACTACTAAGGTCTGTGCTACAAAAGCTTCTGTTGCTCCAGAAACTAAGCCTGGAAATGCACCAGAGGCGAAAAAATAGAGAGTAGCTCTCAGGACTCTGCATGGTCTAGGGTTGTATTGAACCAGACCATGAAATCAAGGAGGTTCATCTCAGCACATCCACTCTTTTTGATTCCCATTTCTTTACTCCTCTTGTTTTCTTGGACTCTTATAATACTATATCCTCTTTTCTGGTACTCCTAGATTCTGGCTTCTCCCATTGCTTTATTGACCCTACTTTTGCTGCAAAATACAATCTCCCAATTTTTTTGGTTTCCCCTATCCAACTTAAACTTTTTGACAGTACTTGCAGTGCTATCATTACTCAAGCAATAGATCTTTCCATGCATTTCACCTCTAGCAATGTCACTCCTGCTACCTTCTATGTCACCTCATTGAACTTCTCTTGTTGCTTTGACTGATACAGTCAGTGGCTCACATGATGTTGAGTACATACTGATGCTTTTATCTACTAAGGTTGCTCTAGCAATAAGAAGCTGAGAGAGGACTCAGGAGGATTCGATGAGGAATCCTCTGATCACTACATTCACCCTTTATATACTATACATGTATTTGTCCATGTATAAACTAGATCTAACCAATATATGAAGAACATATGGACAAGGCATGTATCAAGCATTGCCATGGAATGGAAGAGAAGGGAAACATATGGTGAACGCATGTAAAATAGAAGGAGAAGCATAAACATGTGCTGCCACATTAACATAGTGTGTAGGCCATGAGATGTGACAGCCTATTAAATATGAAATAATGGAAATGAGAAACATATGGTAAAGGTGAGGCATAAGGCTATGAAAGCCTGTGAGTCCATGAAGAGGTGACATAGGGGCTAGTCCTTGTATTGTGCAAGCCAGCTGCATGCATCAAGTCACGTGATTAGAAAAGAGACTTAGATGTTTCTAAGTCTTGAAAGTAGGTACGCTAGGCACTAAAGACTTAATAAATTAGAATAAATAGAAAGAAAAAGAAAATAAATAGGGGAAAAATGCATATCGTAATACTACCCTGCTCCTAAGGATCAACTTCCAGGTGATCAGAGGGAGTGTCATATTCCGAAGGGACTGTTAAATTAGCGAAAGGCTTGAATAATGATAAGAAATTCAAGTAAGCCATCCATAGCTTACGAGGAGCCAAGGGATATACCTGATGAAAGGCTGCAACTACATTGGAAGCATTGATCAGATTGCCAGTGGGTTCTCATGTTCTATCTTCATCTGTATAGCCCTTCCAGTGGATTAAGTATTCGAGGTGGTTACCCCTTTTTCAAGATTCAACCACATATTCTACTTCATATTCTTCTGCCCTGCTCTCAGTTACTTCAATGGGTCCAGGGGCAATAACTGGTTGCCCAGAAAAGCGTTTTTTGTAAGGATTGACTCTTGAAATATTAACCGTAGGGTGAATACACATAGATTTTGACAGCTTAAGCATCAACACATTAGAGCCGACCAATTTGGTGATCTCATAGGGACCGATCCATTGTTCAGTTAATTTACATAAAGCTCTTGGCAGGCGCAGGTTACTTGTGCTGAGGCAGACCCTATCCCCAATGATGTATTCAGGGGCATCTGATCTGTACTTATTAGCTTGCGCTTTCATCCGCTTTTGAGCTTCTAATAAATTAGCTTCTGTATCCTTTAGAGTCTTGGCCATTGCTTCGGCAAAGTCATCAGCAGCTGGTGCTTTAGACACATATTGCTTGAAGCCCATTTGTGGAGTATAAGACCACATGACTTCGAAAGGGGTTTTCTTTGTAGAAGCCTGCTTCTTTGTATTATATGAGAATTGAGCGATGGCAAGCCAGTCAGTGTTCAAGCTAGGACTTGAAGAAGTGGACTAGCCACTTGTTGGATCAACTCAGGAAGCTTTAGGAGACCTGGACTAGAGTCCATTGTGAGTAACCAAAGTACATTGACAGAGAAATCAGAGTATAGCACCTAGAGTCCACTGTGAGTAACCAAAGAATAGGAACAGTGGACTCTGGAGTCTAAGTGTGCATCTAGGTAAATAAAGGTAAATAATCAGCCACTGAGGCTAGAAGCGTTCCAAGTACAAGATCTGGTTGTGTAGGAAGCTGAAACAAAGACAGAAAAGTCTAGAAACTTGATGAAAAGCAAGTAGGTAGTGAGTATAGTATAAGACTTGAAGGAGGAAGTGAATGGATGATTTATGGATTAGGAATAACCGCTTTAGAGGTGTGAGATCACCTCAGCTAACACTCCCCCCTGATTCCACACCTCTCCTAATCTCAACTCCCCCTGGATCACACCAGTCCCATCATGCTGCAGAATTGTTGCACCTTCACTCAAGCCAAAGGTTTGATGAGCAGGTCAGCAGGCATGTCTATAGTTGGCACAAATTGCGGTGCAATCACACCTCTGTCCACCTCATCACGCAACCAGTACCAGTGCAAGTTCAGCTGCTTCATGCATCCATGATGCTCTGGATGCTTGGCTACCTGAATTGCAGATTGGTTGTCCATGTGGAGCACAGATGGCAAAGCCATAGAGAAGCCACCATGGTCAGCATCTGAGAAGGCAGTGAAGAGTTCAGTTGAGTGAGGATCAGGAGCATACACGAGGGAGTAGTCCAAAGTGCTCTTGATGTAGCGGAGAAGATGTTTGACTGCATTCGAGTGTGCTATGCCAGGATTAGAGTTGAAACGAGCAAAGAGTCCAACAGCAAATGCAATAGCTGGATGAGTAGTGGTGGCAAGATACATCAAAGAGCCTACCACACCAAGGTAGTCGATGCTGTGCATCTGGGCTACTTCCTGCACATTCTGAGGATACTGCTCGTGTGATAGACAAAGTCCTGGGTCGACTGGAGTAGTGACAGGCTTGCAGTCAGCCATGCCATAGCACTCGAGTAAATCTAAGCAGTACTGTGTTAGCTGAGGTGATCTCATACCTCTAAAGCGGTCATTCCTAATCCATACGTCGTCCATTCACTTCCTCCTTCATGTCTTATACTATACTCACTACCTACTTGCTTTCCATCAAGTTTTTAGACTTTCCTGTCTTTGTTTTAGCTTCCTACACAATCAGATCTTGTACTTGGGACACTTCTAGCCTTAGTGGCTGATTATTTACCTTTATTTACCTAGATGCACACTTAGACTCCAGAGTCCACTGTTCCTATTCTTTGGTTACTCACAGTGGACTCTAGGTACTATACTCTGATTTTTCTGTCAATGTATATTGGTTACTCACAGTGGACTCTAGTTCAGCTCTCCTGAAGCTCCCTGAGTTGATCCAACAAGTGGCTAGTCCGCTTCTTCATCGACCCATATCTCTACATTCTGCCTATCAATTCAGCTCGGACCACTACTTGAACGTGTTCCCTGTCCCTCCATCTACCTGTCTACCTATTCTCAACATTTCCGGTGCATTCCTGAGCTCACTGTCTGCCTCTTACTCCGCATTTACCCTATCACTATGTCCTTAGAGCATACTCCTCATATCAAACCTCTCAATGCCACCAACTACCACATCTGAGTGAGGAGATGAAGGCCCTCCTTCGCTCCAAGGGTCTCTGAGGCTCATGGATGGCAAGGAGATACGTCCTAGCACACCCGGAGATGAGCAGGACAAGTGGAATGCAAAGCAGAATAAGGCTGCAGGTGAACTCATGTTAAGCTTGGAGCCTGATCAGAGAGTGCACATTAGGGCCCACCAGGATGACCCCACTACTACATGGAAGGCCCTGGCATCACTCTACATCTAACAGAAGTCTGGCACGCATTTTCTCGCCTATGATCAGTTCTTCAGCATCTGGAAGGAGGAGAATGAGTCTCTCACTGTTCTGACTGCTAGGGTTGAGCAGGCCATGTCCAGAATCAAGGAGCTGTGTCCATCAGAGTTCTCTCTCGACAATTTGAATGATGAGCTGACTTGCATGACCCTCATTCATGCTCTGGGCAATGATTATCAGCATTTTACCTCTTCCTTGATGCTTTTGTCCACTCTGAATAAGGAAGCAGTTAAATCTCTCTTCATTGCTGAACAGATGCACAGGGAACCTCGTGCTAGTGCCTCCATGGCCGACTCTACGCTTGCCACTGCTTCTAGATGCTACAACTGCAATTCCAATTGGAATGCAGACACTGGGACCACTTCTCATATGACACCCCATCGCCACTGATTGTGCAACTATTCATCTCAGCACATACCAATCAAGCTGGCTGACAACACCCTCGTCTATTCTGCTGGTGTTGGATCTGTGGTCTTTAATCCAATCATTGATGGTGGGGGCACTAGAGCGGTGGAGTTCATTCGAGTACTGCATGTTCCTGATCTGTGCAACAATCTCCTCTCAGTCTTGTATCTCACTCATCAGTCTGGCTTTATTGAAAATATAGATTCCGCTCATATGGTCTTCTCTCATCCTTCTGGCCCTCCAATGGCCCTGCTGATAAACTGACGAACCAGGGAGGATGACTGGGTGGGGGAAGTGAAGGTGCACAGGCCTGAGAATGTGTTTCTGTAGACCATGAGGCCCCTCATTTCGTGTGATGAGAGGAAGATGTTAGCTGAGGTGATCTCACACCTCTAAAGTGGTCATTCCTAATCCATAAGTTGTCCATTCACTTCCTCCTTCAAGTCTTATACTATACTCACTACCTACTTGCTTTCTGATTTCTCTGTCAATGTATATTGGTTACTCACAGTGGTCTCTAGTCCAGGTCTCCTAAAACATCCTGAGTTGACCTAACAAGTGGCTACTCCACTTCTTCAAGTTCTAGCTTGAACACCGCCTCCGTGGTAGACAGCACTACAATGGGTTGCAGCTTGGACATCTAAGAAACAGCTCCAGTGCCCATCCTGATGAGATATGCACCAGTAGAGTGACCAGTGTTCTTGCACCTACCATGGTCAACATCTGAGAAGGCAGTAAAGAGTTCAGTCAAGTGAGGATCAGGAGCATATATGAGGGAATAGTCCAGAGTGCTCTTGATATAGCGGAGAAGGTGTTTGACTGCGTTCCAGTGTGCTATTGCAGGATTAGAGTTGAAACGTACAAAGAGTCCAACAGCAAATGCAATATCTGGATGAGTAGTGGTGGCAAGATACATCAGAGAGCCTACCACACCAAGGTAGTCGGAGATGAAGTTCTGGATGGCCTTGAAAGATTTGGAGGCAAAGGTCATATCGTCCACAAAGACAGGCAGGATAATGCGGACATCACCTCGAGTGTAGACATAGATGGCTACATCAGAGTAGGTCTGGGTGAAGCCAAGGGACTCAAGCACAGTGCCCATTTTGCAATTCCAGCAATTGCCTCCTTGTTTCGTGCCATAGATCGACTTGCTAAGCTTGCAGACAAGAGTCTTGGGATTACCCTCTGCAAATCCCTCAGGCTGCTCCATGTAGACATCACAGTCCATCTCCCCATTGAGGTAGACATGGAAGATGGCAACAGAGTGAAGATGAAGATCATGAAGTGCAGACAGAGCAAGGACGACATGAATGGTAGGCATATACACTGTAGGAGCAAATATCTTCAAGTAGTCAAAGCTGGGCCTCTGGTTGTAGCCCTTGGCCACAAGGTGTCCCTTGTAGTGGTCTACAGAGCCATCAGTATTTTGCTTGACTTTGAACACCCACCTGAAACCAACGATCTTGTGGTCTCTTGGCCTTTTGACCAACTACCAAGTCCCATTGCTCTTGTGCGCTGCAAGCTCCTCTAGGGCTTCTGTGCACCACTGCTCTGCATCTGGTCAATGCATTGCCTCTGAAGCAAAAAAGATGCAGGAGGTCATCACCTTCCTCCAAGGCACTACCACGGTTGATATGGCTGCTGACATCATGGTCATTCTCGACACTGAGGCAGACCCCATCATGGGTGCCCTTCATTATGGCACCAAGGACCTGCACCCAGCCCTCTTCATGTCCACCAACCTCTATGCTTTCCTGGGTGAATGCTTCCTCGCTGCCCTTACCTATTTGGGGTGTACGCCTGCCTCTCTGTTGATGACATGGCTGCTTTTCCTTGTCACCGGTGGTCCAACTGTGCACGACAGTACACTGTATCAAGATCTCCAAACCTTGATCGCCCAGTGAGTCTTCTGTTCAAGCTGAAACTTGAAGAAGCGGACTAGCCACTTGTTGGATCGACTCAGGGAGCTTCAGGAGAGTTTGACTAGAGTCTACTGTGAGTAACCAAAGGATAGGAACAGTGGACTCTGGATTCTAAGTGCGCATCTAGGTAAATAAAGGTAAACAATAAGCCACTGAGGCTAGAAGCGTCCTAAGTACAAGATCTGCTTGTGTAGAAAGCTGAAACAAAGACAGGAAAGTCTAGAAACTTGATGGAAAGAAAGTAGGTAGTGAGTATAGTATAAAACTTGAAGGAGGAAGTGAATGGACAACTTATGGATTAGGAATGACCGCTTTAGAGGTGTGAGATCACCTCAGCTAACACCAAGATCATAACATTGAGATCTCCAAAGGCCATCAGGTTGGGTTGCCAGTGTTGTGGCGGTGGCCCAAGTGGGTGGACTTGAAGGTTCACTGGGGTGTTTGAGGCCTCAGGGATGAGGACTGTAAGGCTCTGTGCAGCAGCAACTGCACGCTGCCTGGCTGGTTGGGCCATTGCTGCTGCATCATTCAGCCAGTGCTTCAGTTGGATATCAACTATAGTTTGGCCAATAAAGTGGGTGCCTTCAGATCCGAGCAACATGGGATCTGAAACAAATTATAGTACTAAGAAATATCAGGATGTGACAATGGACTTACAAGCCTGGTTACCACAGTTGATGTCTAACTATGAATGGTGGCAACTTGAACTGCATGGGACAGCTCAAGTGGGATGGAATAGCCACCAAGGTACTTGCCATAGATGGAACCCCTACATTACCACAACTTACTAACACCTGGGAACACAAATGAATTGGACTACCAAACATGTGCCTAGGTTAGAGAAAATGTAACTTAGTATAGAAATATTTTTAATAGATCTTAAGCATGTACATAAATCAGCACATCTAACAAATTGAAGAACAACTATGCAATACGTGTCCATAACTGATTCAGGATATAGTAATATAACTATGCTTTGGCTACATATTTGACATCAGCTTTAAAGTTTTCATGTGAAATATTCTATGTTGTAGAAACAGACCTGTTCCCATGGGGACAAATGTGAGGTTGTAGCGAAATGTACGTCCCTGTGGGGACATAGGATCACTGAAGATTCTGCCACACGATCACACACCGCACCCACAAGAAATGGTTATCTGGAAGCCCAGGGAGGAACTGCCTGCACATGCAACTGGTCGATATAGGTCCACAGGGTTGGTGCATGTCTTCACCTGTTGCACCCATGCAGCTCGGCAGCAACAGGGAAAAGTAGCTGTTAGGATGCTTGATTGTAGGTTAGGCACACAGTCATGAGTGGTGGGTTGCACCCGCGAGGTCGTAGGTAAGAGCAATATGTGCAGAAACACCAATATATGAGAACTAAGGGTTGAGATGGGTTGGTCTATAGGCATGTGATAACATATGCGTCCATGAGCCATCATGCAGGGGTCGATGGAGCCATACAAAGTGGGACGTCATATCAATGGGTTAGATCAGTCAAGTTCACCTAGGAGGTTTGGAGAAGTAGGGAGTAGGGACAAGCAGAGAGCACGGATTTGGACCACAGACATGTGGTGTAGAGCATGGGTTTTGCTTGTCACACACAGCAGTTGTCAGGAGCACAGGTCAACAGCAGAGTGTCATGTAGACCATGCAACGCATGGCGGAGCTGACATGGTAGCATCAAGAATGACCTAGCAGTAATGAGAAGGCTGTGAGTATTTCATTTAAGCTAGCTGCTGTTAGATTTACTCAGTAATAGGCATCATCTATCTTCTTTTTTTTTCTTTTTCTTTTCTTTTTTTGCTAGTCTTTTTCTTTTTTTCACACACAGTCCTGGTAGGATTCCATGCGACCAACACATGAGCTGTGTTCTAGTATTTTCCTGTCAATCATGCTTCCTGAGGTGTAATATATAATCTACACTATGAGGGAAACATGTCTTCTCAATGTGATGAGAAAGCTGTGTGAGGACAGTAGGGCAGTTCAGGGTCACAGTGCAATTAGACAACTTTGTACAGAGGGTTCTTACAGCTAACCATTTAGATCATGCAGTCGAGCGAGGCCCTGTTTTCTAGTCTGACCGACCTGCTGTCGAAATACATGGTGAAGAGGTTCAGTGAATGCCTCGCTCCACATCCGACATAGACCTTGGCACTGCCTTCCATTTTTCTACCGACCTCCATGATATGCGAGGCAGATCGCATCATCAGGAGCCTAGTCAAGGCTTATAGGAACTCTGGTAAGCTAGACTTATTGGAGGAAGTTGCTTTGATGCTGATTTACTCACAGTAGTGTTCGATCTGGACACAAGACAGTTGGGCAAGACCTTGAAAGCGAATGACTTTAGTAGCAATGGCACACAGGAGGAGTTTTTGCTAGGTACGATTTCAGAGCCTGTGGTGCTCATCAACAAGGCTAGGTATCTGGTCACGATCCTGGTCCATGGTGTATGATTTCAGAGCCTGCAGTGCTCATCAACAAGGCTGGGTATCTGGTCGCATGATATCTATCGGGGGTGTTGTCGTCCAGGCCAGGTTGGTTGCACCTGGTTAAGACACATGAGCGAAGTCAATGCAGTGCTCTCTAGTGCATTGGCCATCATACCACCAGACATGTATGCAGCATATCAGGAGTGCATGGTCAAGATGGGAGAGTTCGCAAGGGGCAAAGACCTGGCCATGAGGGAGGTGCTTCAAGACTGAGCTTCTGCATACAACATGATGTTGGTCATCATCAACAGAGAAAGCCCTCTGCATTGGAACTAGAATGGGAGGAACGAGTGGTTCAACCTCTTGGTCAGTGTAGGCTCATACCACAGGGCCACTTTTCAAATATCGTTGTTGAAGACGACACTACTATATGACCCTGGGACTGTGTTAGTATTCTCGGGGAGGTTTTTGAGACACGGGAGCAGTGTAGCAGAGGGGAATCACCTCTGTCTGATGTATTACATGAGGGAGAAGATGCACGAGTTTGTGAGAGTCAGGGGTTGCAACTGGATGATGTACTCAAAGGTGCAAAGACTAAATATAGGAGGAGCTGCACGAGCGCATGAGTGGCCTCGCAGAACATATAGTAGTTGATCTCCTTCTAACATTGGTTCAGAACAGGAAGGTTTGTGAAAGCCAAAATACGATACATGAAGCATCCATAAAAAGTACTATAGGATCTCATTATATTGGAGAGCCGAGGGCATTGATGTCCATGTCCTCCTCACCTTCTATGTCCTCCTCCAGTAAAGTCTAGGTTTATGCCCATTCAGGACATTGGCATGATGCCAAGCTGTATAGGCAACTTTGAAATAATGCTAGCCCTATGGGTCACAAGCAGAAGAGGGGAACACAGGCTTCCAGTCAACCAGAGCACTTCGTCAAGATAGACTTGCAATGTAGGGGGTGCACTGGACAGGGTCGGGTGGTTCAAAGTGAGCGAGGTGTTAGCTGAGGTGATTTCACACCTCTAAAGCGGTCATTCCTAATCCATAAGTCGTCCATTCACTTCCTCCTTCATGTCTTATACTATACTCACTACCTACTTGCTTCCCATCAAGTTTCTAGACTTTCCTGTCTTTGTTTCAGCTTCCTACACAAGCAGATCTTGTACTTAGGACGCTTCTAGCCTTAGTGGCTGATTGTTTACCTTTGTTTACCTAGATGCGCACTTAGACTCCAGAGTCCACTGTTCCTATTCTTTGGTTACTCACAGTGGACTCTAGGTACTATACTTTGATTTCTCTGTCAATGTATATTGGTTACTCACAGTGGACTCTAGTCCAGCTCTCCTGAAGCTCCCTGAGTCGATCCAACAAGTGGCTAGTCCGCTTCTTCAAGTTCCAGCTTGAACAGGTTATGAGCCCCACGCTCTAGCCGCTTATCGCACACCATCGGTCCACAATCGCGCCCCGATTCATCTCCCAATCCATTCAGCGACCTCCAAAACCCTAGTCCACTGTTTTTCAGTCCATCTACTTCATCTGATCTCCTCTGATCTCTCTGTCCACATTTTTGCTCCCACACTGCAACATCTCGACTTTCTGCCCTCTCCCTTGGCTCAACCGCTTCACTATCGGTCCAGCGCTGTTCACCATCGCATTCTACGACCTCGATTACCCTGGAGCACCAGTTTCGAGCAGTTTCATCGAGGGGATCAGTCTTGAGATCAAAGAGATACTTTTGGGCCCTTAGTGCGCACATATACTCTCTTTCTGCTGTCATTGCTCAACAACCACCTATCCAATCACCTTGGCTGTTGTCACCATCATATTCTACGCCCGCTACTGTCCCTGAGCGCGTCCACTCGCCTCTACATCGACCGCATCCTCGCTGTTCAACGGCCTTGTCTTTTTGGAGCCCCTAAACACCAACATCGACCCATATCTCCACATCCTGCCTATCAATTCCGCTCGGACCACTACTGGATCGTGTTCTCTGTCCCTCCATCTATCTGTCTACCTATTCTCGACATTTCCGGCGCATTCCTGAGCTCACTGTCTGCCTCTTACTCCGCATTTACCCTATCACTATGTCCTCAGAGCATACTCCTCGTATCAAACCTCTCAATGCCACCAACTACCACACCTGGAGTGAGGAGATGAAGGCCCTCCTTCGCTCCAAGGGTCTCTGGAGGCTCGTGGATGGCAAGGAGACACGTCCTAGCGTGCCCGGAGACGAGCAGAACAAGTGGAATGCAAAGCAGGATAAGGCTGCAGGTGAACTCATGTTAAGCTTGGAGCCTGATCAGAGAGTGCACATTAGGGCCCACCAGGACGACCCCACTGCTGCATGGAAGGCCCTGGCATCGCTCTATGTCCAACAGAAGCCTGGCACGCGTTTTCTCGCCTATGATCAGTTCTTCAGCATCCAGAAGGAGGAGAATGAGTCTCTGACTGTCCTGACTGCTAGGGTTGAGCAGGCCATATCCAGAATCAAGGAGCTGCATCCATCAGACTTCTCTCTCGACAATTTGGATGATGAGCTGACTTGCATGACCCTCATTCGTGCTCTGGGCGATGATTATCAGCATTTCACCTCTTCCTTGATGCTTTTGTCCACTCTGAACGAGGAAGTAGTCAAATCTGCATTCATTGCTGAACAGATGCACAGGGAACCTCGTGCCAGTGCCTCCATGGCCGACTCTGCACTTGCCACTGCTTCTAGACGCTGCAACTGCGACTCCAACACCTCTTGCACCTTCTGTGACTACACTGGACACTGTGAACACATGTGCCACTCCAGACAACGTGTCAAGGACGCTCTCAAGGCCAACCGCTCTTCCAAGCGCAGAAGTAAAACTCGGAATGCGAATCAAGCCCAGGGATCCGGCCCTGGCACTCCTACTTCGACCTCCAGCTCCCTTCCTACCTCTGTCTCTGCCAATGCAGGTGCTGCTGCGCTTCACACCCTCCAGGAAGTCACTGAGAGTGCAGGAAATGCAAGTCTTCGTTCCAGTGATCCCTCTGACCCTCTGTGCCCCCTCCAACTCGATGCTGACACTGATTGGAATGCAGACACTGGGGCCACTTCTCATATGACACCCCATCGCCACTGGTTGCGCAACTATTCGTCTCAGCGCATACCAATCAAGCTGGCTGACAACACCCTAGTCTATTCTGCTGGTGTTGGGTCTGTGGTCTTTAATCCAATCATTGATGGTAGGGGCACTAGAGCGGTGGAGTTCACTCGAGTACTGCATGTTCCTGCTCTTCGTAACAATCTCCTCTCAGTCCTGTATCTCACTCGTCACTCTGGCTTTGTTGTCAATATAGATTCCGCTCGTATGGTCTTCTCTCGTCCTCCTGGCCCTCCGCTCTTTGTGGCCACCATCAACAACAACAATGCTGCCTTCCTGGACGGTTCTACTGCGCCTTTGCTTCACTTTGCCTCTTCTGCTACAACTGTACCCCTCAATCTGTCCCTCTGGCATCGCAGGCTTGCACACCACCATTTGGCAGATGTCAAGATGCTCTATGACCGCAATTTGGTCACTGGCATGAAGCTGGATGTCAAGACTCCGTCCGATCCCATCTGCGAGCCATGTCTGGCTGGTAAGATGCATGCCAACCCATTCCCTAGCACGGAATGGCGCGCTTCTCGCCCCTTAGAGCTCGTGCACACTGATGTACATCAGCTACCCTATAGGACATTCTCTGGCCACCGCTTTTGGGTGACATTCATAGACGATTATTCCAGATATCGCTTTGTGATCCCCATCAGGGCCAAGTCCGATGTCTTTGATGCGTTCAAGCAGTTCAAGGCCTATGCTGAGAACCAGAGCGAGCGCAAAATCAAGACATTGAGAGATGACAAGGGTGGTGAGTACATGAGCAACTCCATGCTAGACTTTACTACTCAGAGCGGCATTGAGCGTCAGCACACTGTCCGCGCTCGTCCACAGCAGAATGGTGTAGCTGAGCGCGCTAATCATGTGCTAGCAGAACGCATTACTGCCATGTTGGACGAGTCTGGCCTTGCTATGGCCTTCTGGGGTGAGGCACTTGCTGCTCTTGTCCACGTCTGGAATCGCTGCCCCACTGATGCAGTGGATGGAGCTACACCTTATGAGCTGTGGCATGGCAGGAAACCAGATGTCTCTCATCTTAGGGTATGGGGCTGCACTGCTTATGTGCACGTTCAGAAGGATAAGCGTCTACCGCTGACTTCTCATATGGAGAAATGCGTGTTTATTGGCTACCCACAGGGTTACAAGGGCTGGAAGTTCTACAACCCCACCTCCAAGCGCACTGTCATCTCAGAGCGTGCTGATTTCGATGAACGCCATTTTCTTGCTTCCAAGAGGCCTCCTCTTGTCTCTGGTGCGCTTCCTCCCCTTGCCACCAACCCTGCTGACTCTTCTTTTGTCCCTGGCACCACCTGGGACAACTCTGATGCTGATGAGCCTGATTCTGTGCATGCTCCGGCTCAGAGGGGGGAGGATGGTCCACCAGCAGCGCCCACAGTGCCTGTTGTGAACCCAGATGACCCAGCTCTGCCTGTGGACGACCCTGGTGTTCCGGACATTGATCCAGAGCCTGCTCAGCCTCAGAATGAGTTGCCTGATGATGCTCCAGTCACTCCACCAGCTCCTGCTGCTGTCCTACCTGCCCCAGCTCTGCCTAGTCCCATTGGCATTGGTGCCAGACTGCCTGCTAGAGAAAGGCAACCTCCACGTGAGTGGTGGAAGCTAAGTACAGCGCAGTTAGAGGATGAGGTGGATGATGAGGAGGAGGATGCTGACATGGCCCTCTCGAGTGCAGCTGTTGAGCCCAGGACTTATGCAGAGGCAATGCATCGACCAGATGCAGAGCAGTGGCGCACAGCAGCCCTAGAGGAGCTTGCAGCGCACAAGAGCAATGGGACTTGGCAGTTGGTCGAAAGGCCAAGGGACCACAAAGTCATTGGTTCGAGGTGGGTGTTCAAAGTCAAGCGGAATGCTGATGGCTCTGTAGACCGCTACAAGGGACGCCTTGTGGCCAAGGGCTACAACCAGAGGCCAGGCTTTGACTACTTGAAGATATTTGCCCCTACAGTGCGTATGCCCACCATTCGTGTTGTCCTTGCTCTATCTGCGCTTCATGATCTTCATCTTCACTCTGTTGACATCTCTCATGCCTACCTCAATGGGGAGATGGACTGTGATGTCTACATGGAGCAGCCTGAGGGATTTGCAGAGGGTAATCCCAAGACTCTTGTCTGCAAACTCAGCAAGTCGATCTATGGCACAAAACAAGGAGGCAATCGCTGGAATCGCAAAATGCGCACTGTGCTCGAGTCCCTTGGCTTCACCCAGACCTACTCTGATGCAGCCATCTATGTCTACACTCGAGGTGACGTCCGCATTATCCTGCCTGTCTTTGTGGACGATATGACCTTTGCCTCCAAATCTCTCAAGGCCATCCAGGACTCCATCTCCGAGCTATCCAAACACTTCAAATTGCGCAACCTAGGCCCTACCACTCAGCTCCTAGGCATCCAGATCTCCCGGGACCGCTCCAAGCACTCTATCTCTCTCTCTCAGCACCAGTACTGCCTAGACTTACTCGAGCGCTATGGCATGGCTGACTGCAAGCCTGTCACCACTCCAGTCGACCCAGGACTTCATCTATCACGCGAGCAGTGTCCTCAGAACGCGCAGGAAGCAGTCCAGATGTGCAGCATTGATTATCTTGGTGTGGTAGGCTCTCTGATGTATCTTGCCACCACTACTTGTCCAGATATTGCATTTGCTGTTGGACTCTTTGCACGTTTCAACTCTAATCCTGGCATAGCGCACTGGAAAGCAGTCAAACACCTTCTCCGCTACATCAAGGGCACTCTGGACTACTCCCTCGTGTATGCTCCTGATCCTCACTCGACTGAACTCTTCACTACCTTCTCAGATGCCATCTGTGCTCCGCATGGACAACCAGTCTGCAATTCAGGTAGCCAAGCATCCAGAGCATCATGGACGCATGAAGCAGCTGGATTTGCGCTGGTACTGGTTGCGTGATGAGGTGGACAGAGGTGTGATTGCACCGCAATTTGTGCCCACTATAGAGATGCCTGCTGACCTGCTGACCAAACCTTTGGCTCGAGTCAAGGTTCAGCAATTCTGCAGCATGATGGGACTGGTGCAATCCGGGGGGAGTTGAGATTGGGAGAGGTGTGGAATCAGGGGAGAGTGTTAGCTGAGGTGATTTCACACCTCTAAAGCGGTCATTCCTAATCCATAAGTCGTCCATTCACTTCCTCCTTCATGTCTTATACTATACTCACTACCTACTTGCTTTCCATCAACTTTCTAGACTTTCCTGTCTTTGTTTGTGCTTCCTACACAAGCAGATCTTGTACTTAGGACGCTTCTAGCCTCAGTGGCTGATTATTTACCTTTATTTACCTAGATGCGCACTTAGACTCTAGAGTCCACTGTTCCTATTCTTTGGTTACTCACAGTGGACTCTAGGTACTATACTCTGATTTCTCTGTCAATGTATAATGGTTACTCACAGTGGACTCTAGTCCAGCTCTCCTGAAGATTCATGAGTGGATCCAACAAGTGGCTAGTCCGCTTCTTCACATCCTAGCTTGAACACTTACTTTCAGCAGGTCCATTCCAACGTTGTGGACTTGCTCGCCCATGATTTCCCGCCCAACCCCATGATTGGCCTTATGTTTACGAGCTTGTGAAGGGTGCCCCAGTCGATACTGAGGAAGTGTCCTGCTGCTGTATGTAGATATTAAACTCATTCCTTGTACATATGGTCGCAATTAACCCCACTGCATCCCGAAAAATCATGACCCAATAATTGCTATGCTACCAGAAGTATGGCTGCTTGTATCGCACACCTATGGAAGGTCAATTACACTTGGCAGATAGAACGCTGCCCCTTCTAGTTATTCATGAGTGCTGCATGTATCATCGTTGTAAACGAGCATTTTGGCCTGACCCTACCTCGTGTTCAAGCTGGAACTTGAAGAAGCGGACTAGCCACTTGTTGGATCGACTCAGGGAGCTTCAGGAGAGCTGGACTAGAGTCCACTGTCAGTAACCAATATACATTGACAGAGAAATCAGAGTATAGTACCTAGAGTCCACTGTGAGTAACCAAAGAATAGGAACAGTGGACTCTAGAGTCTAAGTGCGCATCTAGGTAAATAAAGGTAAATAATCAGCCACTGAGGCTAGAAGCGTCCTAAGTACAAGATCTGCTTGTGTAGGAAGCACAAACAAAGACAGGAAAGTCTAGAAAGTTGATGGAAAGCAAGTAGGTAGTGAGTATAGTATAAGACATGAAGGAGGAAGTGAATGGACGACTTATGGATTAGGAATGACCGCTTTAGAGGTGTGAAATCACCTCAGCTAACAGAAACTCGATCTCATCGCTTCACACGACCCCAAGACCATGGAATGGACTACCCTGTACCATGAAACCAAGGGGTCCGTCATCAAGAAGTACAATCAGAGCATGATATAAGTGAATGAGATATAGAGGCCATAGCCATAGCACTGATTGTCAGATAGCGATTTCAGCAATAGGTGGGCACTTATTCGAGGAGGTGATGTGGTCTAATATGACTATGGCTGAGATATACCAGCTTGGACCTCAACTGGACCATGAATTTCTGAACTATGGTCTGCAGATACTATGACAGAGAGGAAGATGACCTGTAAATTCTGCAGTCATTCTGTCGGGTGGTCATACTGATCTCATGCTGCCAAAAGATAAGTAAAGGACAGCAACAGGAGGGTGTGCAGGTGCCATGACAGTCCTTTGACGACTGCTCATGTTCAAGCTAGGACTTGAAGAAGCAGACTAGCCACTTGTTGGATCCACTCAGGAAGCTTTAGAAGAGCTGGACTAGAGACCACTATGAGTAACCATTATACATTGATAGAGAAATCCGAGTATAGTACCTAGAGTCCACTGTGAGTAATCAAAGAATAGGAACAGTGGACTCTGGAGTCTAAGTGCACATCTAGGTAAATAATGGTAAACAATAAGCCACTAAGGCTAGAAGCGTTCTCAGTGCAAGATCTGCTTGTGTAGGAAGCTGAAACAAAGACAGGAAAGTCTAGAAACTTGATGGAAAGCAAGTAGGTAGTGAGTATAGTATAAAACATGAAGGAGGAAGTGAATGGACGACTTATGGGTTAGGAATGACCGCTTTAGAGGTGTGAGATCACCTCAGCTAACAGCTTGACCATCTATGGTATGTCTGAGCATGCTGTGAAGTTAGTTAATGAAGGTGTTGTATGCCACCAAGCCTCTCACTCGCCAGAGTGCAGACTGTCGAGGGTGTGTACATTTATGAATGATCAAGTGGATTGAATAAATAAACTGAGATAGGGCTGGATAGAGTGTCCTTACGACATTAACACTAGCACTAGCGCTCATATCCGTGCCTCGTAATCTCCAGGTCTTGTTAGATCATGGTCTGATGACTCTGGACCGAAGGTGTATATAGATTGATGCATCCCTTGTCAAGACAACCGCCTTATCACATCTTTCTTCAGTATCGAAATGATATCATCCAAGGAATCAAAATCAAGATTACCCAAGCAGTCAGGTCATCCGAAAGATCGCAGAGCAAGGAAACATCATCGAGGGACTATTTATAGACACTGAGCATGGAAGAGTTTTTGATCATGCCAAGTACAAGGCATCTGGTTTGTATGTCGTTGATGTTTGGACAGCTATTGGTGTGCTGATCAGTAGACATGACACTTTGAAGTGAACAACAAGTGTCAGAAAGGTCCGTGTATACAATATTTGAAGAGGTACTGTGCTTGAATGAGAGTTAACGTCCACAGACAAGGGATGTTCCGAACATCATCAAAAGTGAGCACGTGAACAATAGAGTTCTAGAAATAATGACTGACAGATGTACGGACAGCATTACAGTACTGGGAGAAGAGCAGGAGTGGCAAGCAAGACTGATAGACATATGAGTGCAGACAAAACAGAGGAAGGTATATTATTGTCTTGTATGTTTATTGAACTTGAGATCCATGGATGAAGTTCACACAGAAAGGAGAAAAGGCTGAGCTTGAAAAGATTTGAATTCTAGTTCAGTGGTACTACCGTCCTTAGGACTTGGCTGGCCAAAGGTATGTGTTTTCAAGTCATTTAGAAGATGGGTGTTGGCAAATCGAACATTATGTCCCATAGCTTCAGTCAATATATTGGAAGAAAGGAGCTGGCATTGTTGACACACCATGATATTATCGAAGGAGAATGTATTGAACATAAGTCACGTGGACATCATGTGTCCATAGATGTTAACATCATAGAAAAGGTCAAGAGAAAGTAGTCTGTTTCAATGATGATGAAGCATTCGGGACTTGTGTCGATCCTCAAGGTGATTACTACTGCTGCTAGAATGTAGAAACAAACGGCAGAAAATGCAAAATCATAGTGATAACATTTCATTTCATATTCATAAGATGTGATGCTAAAGCAAAGGTCTACTAGAGATTTGTGTCAGAGTGCCCATAATCCAGACAAAGATGAGCAACGATACTGCATGGGATGCAAGCACTAGTATCATGTTGAATGCTTGAGAAGGCTGGCCCCAGGTAGTAGTATAGGCATTCCAATGGTGGTGTTGGAGACAACAGAGATTTCAGAGAGTACAGGATTAAAGACAGCTATTTCACAGCTTCGAGGGCTGCTACGTACATCTATCGAACGGGGATCGTCACATGAGGTGATAGGCAATGGTAAGGTGATCATGATGGTATGGAGTATGATATGGTCAGCAGCTCACATTGTGTTGAGTGTGTACTGAAGTTAATCATTGACTGAGGTTGCTCTACTGGAGTGGCTGAGAGGACAAAGACTCAGGAGGATTCGATAAGGAACCCCCTGGTCACTGCATACACCCTTTATATATCATACAGGGGTTTGTACATGTTTCTACCAGATCTATCGATAGAATAAATAACATATGGATCAGGCATGCATCAAGCATAGCCATGGAATGGAAAGGAAGTAAAACATAAGATAAATGCATGTAGAATGAAAGGGGAAGCATGAACAGGAGGTAAACATGTGCTGCCACAATCACACATGACATCGGTGAGGATCCCATGATGTGTGGCAGCTATTAAATATCAAATAGCTATGAAATGAAAAACATACGTAGAAGGTAAGACATGGATCTAGAATCATCCGTGCATATGTGAAAGGCAGGCATAGGGGCTAGTCCTTGTATCATATGATCTTATCATACATGCCAAGTCACATGCATAGGAAAGAGACTTAGACGTTTCTAAGTCTTGAAAGTCAGCACGCTAGGCGCTAAGGGCTTAATAAATTAGAAAGAAAAAGAAATAAATAGATGAAAAATGTGTATCGTAACACTACCCCCCTCCTAAGGATTGACTTCCAGGTGATCAAAAGGAGTGTCACGGGCTGAAGGGACAGTTAAATTATTGAAAGGCCAGAATAATGATAGGAAATCCAAGTAAGCCATTCGTAGCTTACAAGGAGCCGAGGGATTTGCCTGATGAAAGGCTGCAACCACATCGGAAGCACTGGCCAGATTGCCAGCGGGTTCCCACGTTCTATCCCCATCTGTATAGCCCTCCCAGTGGACCAAGTACCCGAGGCGGTTACCCTTTTCCCAAGATCCGACCACATACCCAACTCCGTATCCTCCATCCCAGCCCTCAGTTACCTCAATGGATCCAGGGGCAATAACCAGTTGCCCAGGCAAGCACTCTTTGTAAGACTTGACCCATGAAATATTAACTATAGGGTGAATATGCATAGACTTTGGCAGCTTAAACATCAATGCATTAGAGCCAATCAATCAGGTAATTTCATAGGAACCGATCCATCGTTTGGTTAATTTACATGAAGCTCTTAGCAGGCGCAGATTACTTGTGCTGAGCCAGACCCTATCCCCAATGATGTATTCAGGGGCACTTGATCTGTGCTTATCAGCTTGCGCTTTCATCCACTTCTGAGCTTCTAATAAATTAGCTTCTGTCTCCTTGAGAGTTTTGGTCATTTCTTCAGCAAAGTCATCAGCAGCTGGTGCTTTAGACACATATTGCTCGAAGCCCATCCTTGGAGCATAGAACCATGTGACTTCAAAAGGGGTTTTCTTTGTAGAGGCCTGCTTCTTTGTATTATAAGAGAATTGAACGATGACAAGCTAGTCAGCCCATTCTGCTTCTTTCTCTGCACAGAATAAACGAAGGTACTGTTCTAAGTCCCTGTTCATTCTTTCTGTCTGACCATCTGTCTACGGATGATGTGCAGTGGATAATTTAGAGATAATACCTAATCGTTTGCACAATGTGCATATTACTTCTGCAGCAAATTACGGCCCACAATCAGATATGATTGTATGGGGTAGGCCATGTGCCTTCCATACGTGTTGCAAATATAAACAAGCTGTGTCAAGGGCTGTTGTAGTTTTTAAACATGGAATGAACTCGACTTCTTTAGAGAACCTGTCCATCACTACAAGGATGGAGTTGAATCCATTGGAATCAGGCAGATCCATAGTGAAGTCTACTGATACATCTTCCCAAGGTGTAGTTGGAACTTCCAAGGGATGTAATTTTCCAGCGGGAGGCTGATTGCTCCCTTTCATTTGTGCGCATCTATCGCAATGGGAAACATAATCTTTGACCTGTTGTGACATCAAAGGCCAAAAATAGCTGCACTGCAGCAAATCTATCGTCTTCTCAACTCCTGGATGTCCGGCAACCAGAGTATCATAGTACAACATAATAATAGATTGCCATAGACCTTTGTCATCAGGCACATACATTCTCATCTTTTCATCATAGAGAATCCTATCACTATCTTCATGGATGTGAAACTTCTCTCTTATCTTCTGAACTTCTGATTCTTTCAGCTTATGCATAGCATCAAGAACCTCAAGTAGACTGGGCCCATAGTCAGCTAAAAGGGCTACTACAGGGCAAGATGACAACAGACGATTTTAATGTCAAATTTGAAGCACTCTACCAACAGGCTGTGATAGATGAATTGCATGCTATCTCTATGTTGGAGAATAACGTCAGACGGGGCATCATCGCCCAAATATTCAAAGAAGAAAGGCTAAAGTTGCTGAGTATATTGCCGAGATCAGACACGTCGGGACCGCTCAAGAGTCCCTTGATTTCATAATGGGTGCTACTACCCGAAGAACGTCTCAGACACATGGTGACCCTAACGCAATGCAGATTGATGCTGCCCAAAGAGGGTCGTCATCAAAACTTTCCTACTACAATTGTGGTGGACCACATGGGGTAAAGAACTGCCCTAAACCAAGGGTGCAGTGCCCCTCTTGCAAATGACTAGGGGGTAAGCACAAGAAAGAATGCCGCGGTGGCCGCCAAGTGCGAGTCATTGAACCAGTACAAGAAGAACCCAAAAGAGAAGTCCCATGTGACAACAATCCTTTTGCGGCTATCTACAACATGTCCTATGACGAAATGAGGGCATATTTTTGGGACATGAAAGATGTCCATGATAAGAAAAAAGGCCATGCCGCATGAACGAACTGGGTGTTCATGCGGTCATATTCAATGAATATTTATCCAACTGTTTCTCCGTCCTTGAGGTTGAAGAACCTAGGGAAAGCACAGATGAGTCGGATGATGTTTTATTTTCTCAATGCCAAACTGGGTCCTCTTCTGTGAAGGGGCTCGGCCGGGGCTTCAAACCAGTACTTAATTCAGTTTCATACAAAAACCAAAAAAATATGTTAGATGAAGAAATCCCAGATGGATTTTTCTTGAGAACGCTCAACATGGAGAAGGAGATCTTAATGAAGATCAAAGTTGCATCCTCCCATGATAAGAAGGCTTACGTCGCTGCTGATGCACTACTCGATTGCGGCGCTAATGTTATTTTCATTGATAAGAAGTGGACCACAAGTCAAAAGCTACCGCTCACTCTCTTATGCAATCCCATTCCCATATTGAATGTTGATGGATCAAAGAACTTGGCTGAAAACGTCACACACTCCACTGAGCTAATTATAGACTGTGAAGGATACAGGGAACGCGTTATCACAGAGGTTATGGATCTAGGATGTAATTAGATCATCCTCAGATATACGTGGTTAAAGAAGCACAATCCTGAAATAAATTGGGCAAAGGGTGAAGTAAAGATGACACAATGCCCCAGAAGTTGCCATCTACTAAGGGAGAAGAGTGTTTTCCTTCATGTTCTAGAAAAAGAAGAAGAAGAGGCTGCTTATCATGCCTACGCTATATGAGCTAGCATTGAAGCACCTAAAGCCCCTATGTTATATCTCCATGGACTCACAGGCTCTCATAGCCTTATGCTTCGCCTTTACCGTATGTTTCTCATTTCCGTTATTTCATATTTAATAGGCTGTCACACCTCATGGCCTACACACCGTATTAATGTGGCAGCACATGTTATCCTCATTCCATGCTTCTTCTTCCATTCCACACATGTTTCCCTCATGATATGGTTCTCTTCCATTCCATGGCGATGTTTGATGCATGCCTATTCCTTATGTTTTCCATTTCATTGATAGATCTAGTGTACACATGGACAAACACTTGTATAGTATATAAGAGCCAATGCAGCGACCAGAGGATCCCATCGAATCCTCCTGAGTCCATTGCCCCTCTCAGCTACTCCTAAGTCAAGCAACCTCAGCACCGATAGCTTTCAGTACGCACTCTCAACCATGTGAGCTGCTGACCATATCAGACATAGAGTAAAGTCGAGAAAGGTGTTTGAGGAAGAACTTTGGAGATCGGACAGTCTAGATGGTCTAGCGAGCAGAAGAGGAGACACAGACGTGCAAAAGCGACGTCGATTGCAGAAACATCTCTCTGTTGCCAGCAAAAATAAGAGAAGACCACCATCACAATGTCCTAAGATGGCAAAAGGTGTAGATGGTGACAACTCTCAAGGAAGAAAGTCTCGTCCACAGATAGGCACAAGATATAAAGCATCTTGTTTGAGCTCCAAAAGTAAAGAGGAACCATCTCTGACCTACAAGGCTAGCAAGCATCAGATATGCTACTTGAGTTCAGAGGAAGAGGAAGATAAGCAAGAGGATTGAATTGCAGTGCTAGCTTGATGGTTTATATATTTTTTATGATACTGTCAATCACTGACTTTTTATAGAAACTGGTGGTTTGCCTGTAAAATATGTATGTCCACTATAAGGGCTAATTATATAAGCTCCCATATTGCTTGGGTCTGAAGGCACCTGCTTTATTGGCCAAACTACAGTTGAGATTCAACTGAACCACTGGCTTAATGATGTAGCAGCAATGGCTTAACCAGCCAGGCAGCATGCAGTTGCTACTGCACAGGGCCTTACAGTCCTCATCTCTGAGGCCTCAAACATCCCAGCGAACCTTCAGCAGCATCATAGTATATTTACATGTGGTTACAATCTCCAATGCTTGTTGTGTAATGATTGGCATGATTTGACAAAGTTGGATTTGTTTATGTCATCTTCATCATTTGCTTATTATTTCTGCTTATGCGCTCCACTCTTTCTCTTGACCAACTCACCTTCTTTAGAAGGTAATACCTGAGCATGTGGACCTAAGTGACAACCTAAGCCAGAGGTGGACGACAGACCATCTGGTGTGTGGTCAGCATACTGACATGCCCTCTGTTGACAGACGGAGGTGTGAGCTGGAGGCATCCGGTGATACAATCAGCGGCTCACATGGTACTGGAGTGTGTACTGAAGTTAATCGAACTGAGGTTGCTCTTAGCAGAGGGGCTAAGAGGGGAATAACTCAGGAGGATTCGATGGAGTCCCCTGGTCGCTGCATTGACTCTTATATACTATACAGGTGTGTGTTCATGTTTACACTAGATCTAACCGATAATATGAAAGGCATGAAGAACAGGCATGCATCAAGCATTGCCATGGAATGGAAGAGAATCATAACATGAGGAATACATGTGCAGAATGGAAGTAGAAGCATGAAATGAGGAGAACATGTGCTGCCACATTAATACGGTGTGTATGCCATGAGGTGTGGCAGTTTATTAAATATGAAATAACGGAAATGAGAAACATATGGTAAAGGCGAGGTATAAGGTTATGAGAGCCTGTGAGTCCATGAAGATGTGACATAGGGGTAGTCCTTGCATCATACGATCTAGGTCGTATGGACCAAGTCACGTGACCAGTCACATGATAGGATAGAGACTTAGACGTTCTAAGTCTTAAAAGTTAAGTGCGCTAGACACTAATAAATTAGAATAAAAAGGAAAAGAAATAGAGGAAAAATTCATATCGTAACATCCAGTGTCACGTCATGTATCAAGGGTTAGAGCAAGGGTAAGGTAATCTGCCAGAAGATCAGTCGCCTTCCACTATAGCTACCAGTGTACCTGTAGGTAGGCACATCGCTGACACATCTTAGCTCCCCTCACCCACTAGGGCCCTCTGCATACATGCCGAGGTGACAACCTGGGTTAGAGGTGGGCAACAGCCCATCTGGCATGTGGTCTGGAGAATCAGGCTTTTAGTACGCGGTTACTCACATGTGACATGCTGTTTGTCAAATGCTAGCCATGTCTCCAACCTTGGTGAACCAGGTTCCATGGCCACCAACGCGCGATCGAGGTGGCACCACTACAATGAGAGAGATGAGTGCTCTGTTTGATTCCTACCAACATCATCTTAGCACAACGACGACTACCGTCGAGCACCAGTACTCACAACATTTTCCACCCATGCTAACACATGAGATGGTGTTGAGAATGGTCCAACAATGAAACCATGGCCAGGACACTATGTTGTTGACTTCACGTGGCTGTTACAGGGTATAATTTTTCTCTTATTTTTCTCTATTTTTCTCTTTCTTTTTGTGGTCATGTGACTGGATCACGTGACTCGGTCATGTGACTTGCTCCTATGCAATGAGGACATTTATATTTAGATATCACATGACTAGGCCTAGACTAGCCTAGAACATTCTTATTTAGACTCACCTAGAACGGTCTGGACCATGACATCACCTGACGTCATATGGAACGTCATGGAATGTTGTGGAACATTCTGATGATATCATTTGTTTGTTAGACACAAATACTGTACTAGTATATAAGATCGAATGTCAATGCCCAGAGACCCCAGCTTGGTTCTCTTGGGGCTACCCGTCCACGAGTGATCCTAAGTCTTCTCCCCTACTCGCTTTTCGTTCACAAGCTTAAGTCAACACTTTCCTCTTATCTCGACTCACGTCTTCAGATCAGACGCAAACTGATCTGTTTTCTCTGCTTAAGTTTTAGTGTTCGATGTTGTGAAAGGCAGTAGTCCATCGCTCATCTCATTAGAACCAAGCTTTCCCACTCTCCCGGCGTCGGGCACTATCCGTGTCATTAAGCTGATTACCTTACATCATTTCACTTCGCTGCACATTACCACACCTTTCTTTTGCCTTAGTCCCTGACTGTTGAGGTTCAGGAAGGACATTGTGGTATCTAGGCCCCCGTCAATGGATTCTCTCACACGAGAACTAGGATACCATCCCTAGAGGTTAAATCCTCCGTCAAATCCCTTATACTTTCATTTGGGCATCGTCCTGCATCCCCCTGAGGCACATTTGTTGTAGTCGTTTGAATAGCAATCCTCTCTACATGCAAGAGCGGTCTTGTGCCCATGTAGCCTTAGGAGAGGTTTACATCTAGTTTTACCATATGTAGCATTTTGAGGCTGTGCCAAGTCAGTTATTGACTGGACAGTAAAAGGGCAAAAAGGAAGCAAAGGCCCTAATGAAGAAGTTTTTCCAATGTGGCTCGCACAACACGACAGCAAGTTCTTGACACTCGGGCGCAAGCAGCAGCCCTCGAATTTCATCATCTTAACCGCATTTTCATTCCTGCCCCTCAAATCAAATTTGAGAATCTAGAACCAGTTCCTGAGTGGCTCATTCTGAAATAGGAGCCACTTGATTTTCTAAATTGAGTAAAGAAAGAAGAAGAGATCGAGGCGGATCTCAAACAACAAATTTTCCACACTCCTAGATCTCCCTCCCCGATCCTCCTATCACCAGCTCTACTCAGGCATACGTCTAATTACCTCCGCTTCTCTACATGTCGACAAGTACAAGAATATCTTCCATCCCTTCGCCGCCTCCGCCCACAGGTGCCCCTAGCCAACCGTCCTAGGCATGCACCTTACTACCTTTACAACGAATCCAGCTATCTTTAAACAATGGCCAACCTGCAATAAGAAGTTGCCAATTTGCAAGCTCAGCTTGCCCAAGTGTCTGCAGCATTAACAATGCTGCAAAATCAACCATCGAATCTCAGCTGAAACATTGAGATATTCACAGACCCAGGTTCTTTCGATGAGGACTGCAAAAACTTTTCTCTTTGGTGGGTGAAGCTCGAAACATAGCTCACCGCCAATGCTGCAGTATTGACCACCAACTTTGATGGTTGCATGGTAGTACTTTCCAGAATAAAGGGTCCAATAGCAGGTCAGTTTGCCAAGGCCCTTATCCACAAATACACTGATCAAAACTCCTGGCCAACACTTCACGTATTGGAGGAGGAAATTAAGAAATATTTCCAACCCTTGGCCAATAAGGAATGGGCTAAAAACCAGCTCATTAACCTTAAACAAGGAAAGATGAGAACCGACGAGTTCGTCGTTCGGTTCTATTCTTTGGTTCTACAATTCGAGTGTTCTCATACTCATTCAATTTACCTTCTGGAATGGGCAACATGACCCAATATCATCAAAGAGATCTATCTCCAAGGTACCCAAAAGGGAACAATCGAGGAGTACCTGAATGAAGTTCGATGAATCGGAAGTCGGGCCGATCTCTTTGAATACCAGTTTGATAACAAGTCATTCCAGGGGTGTGCCTGGGTCAACAATGTGCAAAACAACTCATCCTCTAGCCGTGGAGGTAAAACATATGGAAACAGTAGAGGTGATGCAATGGACATTGGCACCGCACAGAAAACTCCGGTCACCAGGTGCGACAAACCAAAAGTGCACCAACTGATCATTGGTGTGACATGGACTTTGAGGAGGTGAAAGCTTTCTTTTTCGACATGCATACCGTGGAGATGAAGGCACAAGGAAAAGCCTTCGGCCCTTGAACACGGGGACAGTTCGAGGTGTCACTCCTCTGGCAGGCAGCAGACAGGGTCTAAAAGCACCTATCAGGAAGCCTGAGCCTGTAACTCAAACAGAGCAAAACAAATGTGTTAATAAAAGCGTGGACAATTCTTTTTCTTGTACTAATAGGTTTTCTTGTCTTGATAGTTTTGATAGTCCTGATTTTCTTGATAGTGCAATAGGTAGTTCTAAAAACATAAAACAATCTACAAAAGAAGAAAAAACAAAATCACAAAAAATAGTTTAGTTTCTTTGTTTTCTGATTTTTTGGATACATACGTAGAAGGGGGGTCCTCTTTATGAGGCTCGGCGGTTCAATCCGTGCTTAATTTCCCAAAACCTAAAAATACTTTTTCGATCAACTCCTTGTCCCCCGAAGATGACTTTCCTGAACGGATCCTTATCCAATCAGTATCTCTTAAGAAGGAACTCAAGATCCTGATCGAAGTAACGGACAAACACGTGGATGTTGACACCACATCTCCTATTCAGATCCAGGCTCTTCTAGACTGTGGAGCCAATTCTATTTTTATAGATCGCCAATGGGCTAAGCGACAAGGTCTCATGCTGCGCAAGTTGCCGACACCTATCCCAGTCTTTAATGTTGATGGAACCAAGAACCGAGCAGGAGATATTACTCATATCACAGAAATCTGTATGGAGTACAAAGGTCACAAAGAAGTAGTCCAAGTTGAAATCAGTGATCTCGGCACTGCTGCAATTATCCTCGGATACACCTAGCTTGAGTATCATAACTCTAACATTAGCTGGCAAACTGGTGAAGTTAAATTAAATTGTTGCCCAAGATCTTGTTATCAATTATCTAATCATGCTATGTGCCTTGCTTCGATGGAACTAGATGAAGAAGTTGAAGCAGTCTCAAAATGGAAAGGTCTTATCAGTGACCTAGAAACTGATAACACATGGAAGAAGCTGCGAAGCACAGTTGTGTTGGAAACACCTGTCAAAGAACTGGTTCCCAGTATCTACCACAAGGACTTTTATGAAACTTTCTCAAAGAAAGAATCCGAACACATGCCAATACACAAGCTGTGGGATCATGCAATCAAACTAAAAGAAGACTTCAAACCAAAGAAAGAGCGAATGATTCCTCTTTTAGTTCAAGAGCAGGAAAGTTAAATCATTTATTGAGGATCAGCTCTCGAAGGGCTATATTAGACTGTCTAAGTCACCTCAGACATCACCTGTATTCTTCGTTCCTAAGAAGGAAGGTACCAAGCGGATGGTTCAAGATTACCGCTATCTGAATGAAGGAACGGTCAAAAATAATTATCCCTTGCCCCTGATTAGTCAGCTTGTTGACAAGCTTAAAGGCACAAGGTACTTTACGAAAATGGACCTTCGATGGGGATATAACAATATACATATCAAAGAAGGCGATGAATAGAAGGCAGTGTTCATCAGTCATCTCAGTTCTTTCAAATCTCTCGTCATGTTCTTTGGTCTCTGTAATTCACCAGCTACGTTCCAGGCAATGATGAACGAGCTGTTCATGGATATGGATGATATTGTTGTTATCTATATGGACAATCTCTTAATTTATACAAAATCGGACAATATCGATGAGCATTACAAAGCTGTTGCATGTGTGCTCTAGTGGCTCAAAGATAATGATTTATTTGTCAAGCCGGAGAAGTGCTTCTTTGACAAAATAGAAGTAGAATTCCTCGGTATGACCATAACTTGCAATGGCGTTCGCATGGACGAATCGAAGGTAAAAGCGATCCAGGGGTGGCCAGTCCTATGAACGGTCAAACAAGTCCGTTCTTTCCTTGGTCTTGCTAACTTTTACTATCGCTTTATACTCGGTTATGCTGGAATTGCAAAACCTCTTATGGACTTGACACATAAAGATCTCCAGTGGAACTGGGGAGATAAAGAACAACAAGCATTTGAAATGCTTAAAGAACACTTTACGACAGCACCTATTTTGGTATATCCAGATATCAATGTAGAATTCCGCCTAGAAACTGATGCCTCGGATTTTGCTATAGGGGCTGTCCTATCTATGAAATGTCCTGATGGAGAATGGCGACCATGTGCCTTTAGTTTCCATGCTCTGTCAGTGCAAGAGCAGAACTATCAGGTTGCAGATAAGGAAATGCTCGCTATTATCCGTGCGTTAGAAATGTGGCAATATTATTTAGAAGGTGCTCGGCACAAATTTGAAATTTGGTCCGATCATAAAAATTTGCAATATTTTATGAAATCTCAAGATCTAAATTGAAGACAAGCACGATGGTTCTTGTACCTTACACGATTCGACTTTACCTTGATCTATAAGGCAGGAACTTCCATGACGAAAGCCGATGCTTTATCCCAATGTTGTGATCACCCCTATAGGGTTGAAGATGACAACAAGGGCATCACTGTAATTCCTCCTGAAAAGATCAGGGCTCAACACATTGTTGTAGAAGCTGAAGAGAGTTCAATCGTTGAACGAATCAAGGAACTGTCTAGAGATCTAGATCTAGGATCAAACTATAAGCTCCAGGATGGGCTTTATTATCGAGAAGATCGTATTTATGTTCCTGGTGATGCCAAGCTTCACCAAGACATTCTCACACTTCATCACGATAACCCTATCGCTGGACATCCTGGTCAATCAAAGACACAGGAATTGATGGAACATAATTATTATTGGCCTGGGTTACACACACAGGTCAAGGACTATGTTTCATGTTGCGATTGATGCGCACATATGAAAAGTTCTCGCATCGCCCCAGCAGGCATGCTTCACCCTCTGCCGATCCCATCTGGATCATGGGTTGATATCTCGGCAGATTTTACCATGGACTTACCTCTTTCGGATGGTTACGACACGATCCTAGTGGTTGTTGATCGTTTCTCCAAAGAAGCTATATTTATTCCCACAAACAAAACGATCACAGCTCTCGGAATGGCCAAATTGTATTTGCAACATATCTGAAAGCATCATGGTCTTTCCACGACTATTGTTTTCAACCGTGGTCCATAATTCGCATCTCAGATTATGTGCGAATTAGGCAAATTCTTAGGGATTGAGCTTAAGCTCTCCACCGCATTTCACCCGCAAACAGACGGGCAAACCAAACGGATGAACCAGGCATTACAAGAATACATCTGTCTTTTCGTTGTTGAAAAGTCATATGATTGGTCTGATTGGCTAGCACTGGCACAATTTTCATATAACAACAAGCACTAGGATTCGCTTGGAAAATTTTCATTTGAGATTACTCAATCCTACAAACCAAGGATGGGCATTGAACCATTTCCATCTAAGGTTCTAGCAGCTGAGGATCTCGCTACCAATATGGAGAATACCCTCAAGCAGGCTCATAAAAACCTAGAGAAAGCACAAGCCGCTATGAAAAAGAAGGCCGATCGTCATAGATCTCAGCCACTGTCTTATCAGGTTGGCGATAAAGTGTGGTTGAGCACTTCTAATTTAAAGCTTCCTCGACCTTCCTGGAAGTTTACCGAACGTTGGCTTGGTCCATATGAAATTACAAAGCTGGTCGGCTCTAATGCCATTGAACTTCGTCTTCCTTTCATGATGCACATTCACCTAGTTGTGAATGTTAGCCACATCAAACCTTATAAAGAGCGCTTGCCTGGTCAACCAGCACAACAACCTGGTCCGGTGGTTATTACCGAAGAGGGTGATCAGGAATATGAGGTTGATTACATTGTTGATTCTCGCTTGCAAGGTTGCTGCCTCAAATTCTTGGTGCATTGGGTTGGTTATTCTGATGAGGAGCGTACTTGGGAGCCTGAGGCTCACCTGAGTAATGCTTGTGATACTATTCGCAATTTCTATCGTCACCACCCTTCCGCTCCTAGGAAATTGCACATGGTTCAGTCGCAATTTGACTCTCTGTTTTCTTCTTATGTTAATTATTGCTCTGTGGCTTCTGCCCCGTTTAATCGCCTGGAATGCAATTCCTAGAAGGGGGGTAGTGTTACAGGGTATAATTTTTCCCTTATTTTTCTCTATTTTTCTCTTTCTTTTTGTGGTCACGTGACTAGGCCTAGACTAGCCTAGAACATTCTTATCTAGACTCACCTAGAACGGTCTGGACCATGACATCACCTGACGTCATATGGAACGTCATGGAATGTTGTGGAACATTCTGATGATATCATTTGTTTGTTAGACACAAATACTGTACTAGTATATAAGATCGAATGTCAATGCCCAGAGACCCCAGCTTGGTTCTCTTGGGGCTACCCGTCCACGAGTGATCCTAAGTCTTCTCCCCTACTCGCTTTTCATTCACAAGCTTAAGTCAACACTTTCCTCTTATCTTGACCCACGTCTTCAGATCAGACGCAAACTGATCTGTTTTCTCTGCTTAAGTTTTAGTGTTCGACATTGCAAGAGGCAGTAGTCCATCGCTCATCTCAGTGACACGTAAGCCACAGGGAAGATGAGCTTGTGAGTGTAGAGACAATCAACTGCATTTCATGGAGTCCTGTGCTGGTGGTCGAAATGCCCAGTTCATGAAGTGCAGCACACTATGACAAAGCCATATGATGTGTTATGAATTGTCTCGATGCTGATCATAAGCTGCTTATAAAGACCGCCACCAATTTTGATTGTGAGCCCTTGGATGCATTGTAACTAATCTATTATGGCACATCGAATGACCACTGGAATTATGCTGAGCGTTGGAGTGGACAACGTACAGCAGAACTAGAGCTCATATTATTGTGCGATGCATGGGATTAGTAGGTTTAAGGCACACTATGTATAAACTTGGGACGTTGAAAGAAATCCTACAGATCATCATGTGCTGTAGGACATTTGAGCATTAGATAGATGCCTGCGCTCAATGGTAGCACGGGTTGGAAGTGGTCATGACTATGTAACACCAGAGGTCCTCTGGAATACCAGATGCTTTACATGTCATTGAGCGAGTCACGGATGTGCTCGCCATCCCCATCATCCTCCAAAGCGAGGTCCATTTCCTTTTCTCCATCTGTGATACGGTCAGCGGCTTACATTATATAGAGTGTATACTGAAGTTAATTGTTGATTGAGGTTGCTCTGCTAGAGTAGCTGAGAGGACAAGGACTCAGAAGGATTCAATGGGAAATCTCCTGGTCGCTGCATTCCAGTCTTATATACTATACAGGTATTTGTACATGTAGTGTCAGAATCTACCGATAAGATGAAAGACATGAGGACCAGGCATACATCAAGCATAGCCATGATATGGAAGAGAAGAATAACATGAGGGAAATATGTGTGGAATGAAAGATGAAGCATAGGCATGAGGAGAACATGTGCTGCCACATTAAAATGGTGTGTAGGCCATGAGGTGTGGCAGCCTATTAAATATGAAATAATGGAGATGAAAAACATATGGTAAAGGGGAGGCATAAGGCTATGAGGGCCTGTGAGTTCGTGAAGAGATAACATAGGGACTAGTCCTTGTCTCATATGATCTAATCGTATGTATCAAGTCACATGACCAGTCATGTGCATAGGGAAGAGACTTAGACGTTTCTAAGTCTGGAAAGTAAGTGCGCTAGGTGCTAAAGGCTTAATAAATTAGAATAATTAGAAAGAAAAAGGAAATAAATAGAGGAAAAATGTGTATCATAACAATCTGCACTGCTCGCCTCCAAGTCATGGTCAGCCCGTCCGTCTGTGGGGAGTGATGTCTCTGGTCGGTTAATTTTCATAGCCTACATATCACCTGGGAGTGTGGAGGATGAAGGAAGTGAGATTGTTCCAATCTATGCAGATGAACACATAGATATAGAAGAAGAAACGGAGAACATACCTGGGTCCAGCTCACACATTCTCTTTGGATGGCTTCTTGGGTGAGGATCAAAGCGTGCAGTTGGTCTTCCAGTCTCTAGACTCAAAGAGTGAGATGTTTGATGGCAACATCTCGAGGGTCAGTGGCGAAGTCTGAGGTTGGTGAGGGGTTTGGTGGAACCTCCTCCCTCATGAAGAAATGGAAAGGAAGGGCCAGGAGGACTATGAGATGCAGAGGTCCATCGAGAACGAGAGTTAGCAAGGGAGAGAAGGACTTACTACTTTTATGAGGCGAGGGGCTGTGCAGTCATCGCATTTCGTGGTCGTTTTGGGGTCTGCATGAGTTTGGTGAGGGTGCAAGATGGCAGACGATGCCCGTGCTCTCACCTTGTAACTACCAGACACAGAGTCCTACTCATCAGTGCAGCTGTCATCCTCGGAAGCCCTTCTTCTCTTGCCACAGCTTTTCTCTGTGAAGGAGCATTTTGTTCTTTTCTGTCTGCAGTGGCCACAGGCGGCCCCATTGGTTTGACTACAGGCAAGGTTGTTCACGCGGCAGGTCAGACAGGCTTGAGCTAGAAGTGGGGGGTGGCATATGGCAGGTTTTGCCCCATTTTCATCTGAAGAGCCACATGAGACCTCAAGGGATAGACCAAGCTGGAGCTCAATCTCTATGACCATAGGCAGCAGTTGGGTATTCTGGCCATTGTTACCTATGCTCTTCTTCACTTTTCTCTTTCCCCTGTGCTACAGTGGCCAAGGTTTGCTGTACTTTTTCGCCCTGGGCGGTGAGGAGATGTGCTGGCTGAACATACTATACAAGTGCACGCAAGAAATGGTGGTAGCAGAAATGGAGTGTCTCAGTTTAGCCGAAATTTAGTGGCTGACACAGGTGAAGTACATCTAACTGGATTTTCAGAGGTCATAAATAACAATGGAAGATTCATACATGGCCAGTGCATGAGCTCCCATTCACAGAAAAGGGGCAGTATTACTGGATATGCATAGGTGACTCGAGGGGCAACTAAGTCATCAATACAGCGGTATAGATGGGCCTTATGAGAGCCCATTGGCAATTTAAGACTAGTCTGCTCACCACATCGCGCATGCACAGCAAGCGGCCTATGTACATGACAACCAGCCGACTTGGCTTATGGTCGTCATCATGGGTTGGGCACAATAGCTACATAGTACAAGTCCCTATTGACTAGAGCGTAGTACCGTTCTCACCACGAACGCAGACTCAAGGTTGACCGACGTTGGATAATGGTATCAGAACACGTTCAACACGGATGGGTCCAGAGGAAAGGCCAGGTCCTCCACGTCTTTCTGCCTTAGCCATGTCGATGTCCAGCCGCACCTGGAGCAGATGGTGCAATACTTAACGTCCTTTGACTTGAGGACGACGTCACATGGTTGGAGATTACAACCCGGGGTGGTACAAACCACGAAGTCTAGGCCCCAGCAGCACCATGGAGGGTTGTGGAGCACAATCTGCCTGGCCTACATGGTGTTGCCAGCGCCCCTCTCCTTGAAAATGACCACGACTGAGTTCGAGTGAAGGAGGACAAGGTTGTTGAAGAGGGCGTCCTTGATGTAGCCCTCACAAGTCGGAGGTCTTGTTAAGTCTGATCGCCTTGATGAGATGGATTATGCTCTCCCTGACCTGCACAAGGATAGTGGAAGCCCCCTCGAAACCGAACACGATATCAAACTTCTCACTATACGTCGAGTGAGTCAGTTGAAAATCCTTTAGGAACAAAGAAATTTGGACTTACATTTTCACCAGGTGCCTCACAATGTTAAATTGGGTGGGGATCCTCATCATGGGCCCACATGTGGAAAGGATGAGGGTGCTCCAACCCCCTCTCTAGTGTGCCCCCCACTTGTACTATTTTTCTGTTTCCGAGGGCTGAGCCTGTGTATACTCGGAACACTTCTTTGAGGCGGTCAGAAAGTCCTTGCTGATGAAACTGTCCAGGAGGTCAGGGATGTCAGCATGCCTTCCTGGGGTGGCCATACCTCCACTGTACTACAAGATGCCTGTGAAGATGTCTGAGTGCATGTCGATGATGATAAATGTGTTTGCTAGAAATCCGGAGTACACAGAAAGGTCGAGGAATAGCTCAGAAGGGGCCACGCTTCCCACCGCACCGTTCTGGCCTGACAGCTTCATTTTTACTTGTACCATGTACAGCTGCAGTGGCTTTCAGATCAGATGGAAGGGTTAAAAGCAAGCCATTCACCAGATGGGGCTGTTCTAGATAGTGAGCCTATAGGTCATTGGCTATAGAGTCAGCAATGTGGGTGTCTGGGACGTCCTTCATGACCAAGGAAGCGAGGAACATGATGATGACCACCATGGGCCAATTGATCTTTGTGTACGTCCTTGTACTGTAGCCCTCGAAGTTGCACTAGAATGGCATCAGCTAATGTACAGAGGAAGAGCGAAAGCGTTCACTCACATGCAGCGGTCTCAGCCGACCTTGCATGGAGCCTCTAGCTCCTTCAACGTATTGATACCTGTGGTGGCAATGGGAACACATGAAGTCTATGGTTGGGTCCATGGAGCCCAGTCGGACACAACCCATGCCATGGAGTGTCCCTTGCTCGCATATCAGGGCCCTGTAACCCTTGCACTTGTGTATGATGGGACCCAAGGCATCTTTGCAGAAGCAGCAATACATGGTGTCGAAGGGGTTCAGTGTGGGTGACTCTGGAGCTGTATCGTAGGTTAGCTGGTTATATGGTCGCGGATCACGATGGTCCTCTCACTGTTGACGTCCATGGTGGAGTCTTTTCTGGTAGCTTTACTGGTGGTTGAATGACATTTTTTGCCCTTGGACTTGCGTGACGGACCAGCTGGTTCGTCTTGAGGTTGTTCGGACAGTGAGAGTCTTATCCTCTTATTTGCACAGATGAGCATCATGGCAGAGATGGGATCAGACATGAGGTGAAGGAGGTAGATGCACGGGTATTGGGCGGACTGAAGTTGGTGGGTAGGATGAGGTACTAGTCGAGGGTAGCTTTTCTCGTCGCTATATATACACGTGATGCTCACTCGACAGCTTATGCACGTACATAAGTTGCCAATTGCATGTCCATTGTGCGACGACGTCTTTGTTTACGGTATCATCAAGGACTCACAAGCAATGATCATATTGTTCATCAACACAAGAAGATTTCCAAACCATCCCACATCAATCAAATATCATCTGGTGCATACCCGACCTGAGTCATGAGGTTGATCCCTGCCCCCTGACTGCACACTCCTATTAATTCACCACAAACGTTGAAGATCATAGCATTTACAATACAATAGGTAAATAATAGTGTTGTAAGAGTGCATCTTGGATCACACTAAGGTCACTGTGTAATATGAATATAATGGTTAAACTATAACATGGTTTTTAAACTATTACCTTGCGTCATAGTTTAAATTTCAGGATAGTTAAACGATAGACGTGTCGTAGTCTAATCGTTGCATGTATATTATTTTATGATATTGATGTGATGTAGGACGTAATTTTAGTATACAGTTACTTGTATGTTACATGCTGTTATAATCTCCAATGCTTGTAGTGTAACCCTACTCCGATCACGACCGCGGTGGCATGAATTGCGTCCAAGTTTATAGGACCATTTGGTCCTTAGATCTTTTCAGTCTGCCCGAGAAAACCACAGTGGTCCACTGACAGTTGCACCAGCAAATCTCACCATGGTTAGATTTCATAAACTCTACTTGTTTTGTCAACCAGACATATATAATTATCCTCTGTAGAACTCAGACACCATCTGTGAAATATTCCGAGTTGAGGCAGATTTTGTAGTTGCACTCACCGAACACACATGTGTTTTTTTTTAAAAGAAAGAAGACAAAGACCATTAGTGCTGGTCTGAATTTTACATGTCCCATGGTGCCCATTGTGGTTTTTTTTTTTAGGATATATCCGAGTGCGGTGTCGAAACAACAGCGAGCTACCTATCTGATGAGAAAAAAAAAAAATCCACATGGCTCAGGTTTAGGTTCTGGTGAAAAGGAGATGTATCAAAGGGGGTGCAGGGTAAAGGTGAAAGAAGAGGTCAGGGGCAGAGGCGTAAAGAAGGAAAAAGTAGCCCCTGAGTATGTCATAGCCTACCTCACTGGACTGCTATCCACACAGCTTGCAAGTGATCTGAAAGCATTGCTCGCTCTCTGGACCAAGCGAAGAGGGGGGCTCGACGGCCTGGATCATTGAGGGCCCAGGTCTACAGTCAGGACTGCCACAGACCTGGAATTAAAATCCCAGCAGGCGCTCAGGTAGGGAATGTAGTCTAACTTTGCGAGAGCAGGCCTGGCAGCTGTGGAGATCCCTGACGATGATAACCAAGGACATATACTAGAAGAGGGTGCGCACGTCAACACATGCATAGGCAAAGGATTCCTACAATATAGAACCTACCCTAGTGGTGGTTGTGAGCAGGAGAGACCTGCTGATGAACTGATGGACAAGGAAAGGTGACGGGAAGGGGGCGGTGAATACACAGACACCAGTGAACATATTGCTGTGAGGCCCTTCATGAGTAGGTTGACTCTACGGACCAAAAAAAAAAAAAGAGATCCTATGTGTTGACCAGGGATAGGATATCATCATATTATTGAGCATCCTATACGGTAGGGCCACCTGTGATCAAGAAGAGAAGTCGTTCCAACGTCGGTTGGTTGGTGTCATCGCGGCCGTTTATCTTGGCAAGCGCCTTCAGGAAGCGGTCCCCCAGGAACGCCCTCAGTGTTATGCGGATTGAACTCGAGGTGCAATCGCGAACAAAGTCGTCAAATGGTCTGAGCTTTTATACAGAGCTGCAAACTGTTCAATCAAGCGAACCACTCAAGAGTAGGTTCGAGGACTTGTGCAATCGCACACAAGAGTTCAGATGAGAATAAGCTATATTCTGCGTAGAACTAGCTTAGAGATAAATACTAATGTACACGTCCTTTACATATGCAAGATTTGGTGCACGGACCATGGAAGAGTCTTTGTGCACGGACCATCAAGAAAAGAAAGAGACAAGCATATTACCGGATCGAGTTCTTTGGACAAAAAGAGAAGTATCATGAAAAAGGAAACATACAAAAAGGAAAAGAGTTCCCATGGTGAAAGCCACACGTAACACTCAGGACATTCATGGGCATGGACAATACCAGATGTTATTCCCTGGTGCCATATCATAGGGCACCCAAGATAGGGTCAGCCTTGATGTTGAGGACGACGACGACATCCGCATGCATCCCATGGGAGCTGGTAGTTTCTAGATATTTTATGGCTTGCTTCATTCGATTGGATTCGACTTGGTGAGCACCAACAGAGAGAACAATGTCGATTGAAAGAAGCTAGATGTCGTCAGAGGAAGAGGCCATGTCAGCCAATCTTGGGACCTTGATAAAACGTGTGAATATACATGGTTGGGAAGGGACGCATATTCCACCTCGAGATCTAGGAAGAGCGATCTGTAAAGGTAGTGGTTGAGGTTAGAACCCAACGAGAGGGTGATGTAGAGAACGGACGAGGCACATTTGTTCCTTTTACGAGAGAAGTATCCCATGAACCCGAACTGTATGATGGATCAGCACTGTATGTGGTCCAAGATAGGACCTGCTTACTGGATTGGGGTCGAGGGCAGTATGGACCTTCTTTGCTGGGTAGCAAGAAGAACACATCAAGCGCTCCGAGTGGAGGATGCTGTCCTTGACCAGGCATGCTTGCTCATGGTCTGCAGTCTGTACATAGACAAAGGCATCACATGTTGCACACTGTATGGCATTTTTGGAGAGCTTGCCACAGAAGGAGCAGAAGTGTACCTCACCTACAGGATGAGTGCGAGGCTCCTGTGGAATGTTGGCGCTGGCATCTGTTTCAATGGTCAGCCATTCCCATCTGAGCAACATTTCGGAGGTGTGTGTTGGATAGTCTTGCGGCCATTTGAACTGTATGGTTAGTATGATGGGTCAACGTGGCATGGTGGATCGTAGAAAACATGTGAGGGGTGTATGGTTAGAGATACTGCTTCTGTACTCCAGGGCCTTCGGACACACCCACTCATCCTCACTCACACGTGACTTCTCATATATACATAGTGCTGACGTGATATAATAGGGATGGCCTTGCTCCTTGTCCTTTGGCTCTGATGCTTGCTTCAGGGACAATCCGTTGTTCTTTGGGCCAACGATCAGCTTTCAGATAGTCAAAGCTAGGCTTTGATGGGCACAGTGATGGCCATAGGGCGACTTGTCACTAGTGTACATATGTATTCCCTGTTTTCTACTATCATAACCCATGGGGCACTCAGTCGCTACCATATATAGCTACAAAGCCAAACGATGACGAGGCCCATTAATACGTGTTGTGGCTACTGAACCATCAGTAGGATATCTTTGGCAAACTCTGTGCTGTTGATATCAATACAATATCACTCTGACAATTCTATGCGAAGCATATATATTGTTATGAGATATTTACAGCACCTCCAGCAGCAATGTCATAATGGTAGGGTGCATGGTTATTTTAGCTATCATGGTTTGTGGTACTGCGAGCGTGGCTCTCATCTTAAAAACCGTAACTTAGTAACTTCACAAGGAGTTTGATCATGCACGCAGCCCTACTTGGAAGAAAAGTAGAATCATAATAATATTTATATTTTTCTTTTTCAAAATTTCAAAATTTCAAAAAAACCTTGAGCAGGGCCCTCCATGGTTGGACCTCTGGGCAGCAGTCTGACGGTCGTCAGCAATGCCAGTTCCAAAGCTCAACAGCTATGACTTGGCACTACGTTATCAACTACCTATGACTGAGGGTTCAATGATTTGAGGCTGATGCGATGCTGGTTGACTCCAGCTGCATGCTTCATCTTTGAACAGACCTCCCATTGTGAATCTGACTGCTGCTCGACGTGGGCTATCTCTGGATCACACACGTCAATGCCCATCTTTTGAGCTGAGCGAGCATGCAGGAGTATGTAGATTTGGATGTGTTACAAGTCACCACCTTCGCGGGAAGGTAGCACTGTTGACCAACCTTGAGATAGCTTACCTTCTCCTCGTACCAATCTTTGACATATGACATGAAGCCAGATGTTTCCAGCTCACACCTCCATCTGTCAACAGAGGGCACGTCAGTATGCTGACCATACGTCAGATGGGCTGTTGTCCACCTATAACCCAGGTTGTTACCTCAGCACGCATGCTCAGGTATTACCTTCTAAAGAAGGTGAGTTAGTTGAGCGTGTGTGGTCAGCCAACCATTACTTTAAATTATGTAATACACATGCTAACCCTGATGCTGCTGTATCTCAATGTTGGTATAGTCATTTGATGGGTGACACATACAAGCGTTGCCGAGTGCCAGTTTACAATAGGGCCCATGGAGTGGTGGGCTACATGCGCCTGCCCTCTGCCTACAAGAATGCATGGATAGCCCTTTGTTTCAAGATTGTCTACTGGGCAATAACCTGGAAGTACTGGAACCTCCTAGAGAAGAAGATGCAGGACGATGACAAGTCTGTTTGTCACGAACTTGGGCTAACTGCAGCCACGAGGCTCCTGCACCTCTTGAAAGCTAGGTTGTACGTTGTAGACGAGCTGCTCAAGCACATGTTTTCGAAGGAACCATATGAAGACCAACTTCGCATCTGCAATGAGTACCTCATCCGTGAACGTAACAATTGATTATGGACTGCCTTCGCAGATGTGCCCAAAAAACAACAGTTTTATCTCAGACTGCATTTGATACATCCTTTCAACCACAAGCATTTTGGTGCATCTTCCATCACTTGCAGAAGCAAAGGCTAACAACTATCATGAAGAACTTTCTACAGTTGAGAGAGTAGAGGAGATAAAGCCCCCTCCTTCCATACGACCTCAGCCATGCTGGATATAGGGTGCCATCAAAGGTTTCTCCAGCACGTTCAACAAGACCTCCAGGTTGGGCATCCAGTTCATGTGGATGAAAGCCTTTGAGCCTTTTCATGAACACGTGCACGATCCAAATGCTCAGTACTCAACACAATGGCATGAGCGCCAGGAGCCGCTGATATGTTTCCTCACAGAAAGGGAGGATGTGAATTTTGACCATCATCAGTAGGTTTCGACTACTTCATGTGTTGTGAGGTTGGGTCGCTAATGCAGTATAGGCCTTCACCCAGTTCTGATGAATGTGACGATGACGGTGATGTTGATGAGGGATTTGGCATGGACCAGGCAGGCGATGGCACTGGGGTCTTAGGAGATGGAGAAGGTGGTGGCAGTGTCGACAGCAACGACAATGATAATGGCATAGGCATAGGAGCTGGTAACATTGGTGGAGGCCCAACAGGAGGAGGCTCAGGTGAATCGAAGGGCACAGCACCAGGTCAAGAGGTGGCAGATACTGGGGATGAGTCATAGGACCATGCTACCGATGAGCAAGCAGGACCAGCCAGCCAGGGTCGCAGACGTAGGCCTCCATCATGGCAGACTTCTTGACCACTAACTTTCGCCTCTTGTGATGGCTAGGTAGCACTTTAGTTTTTTCGTGGTCGCTCAATCTGTCCTCTGTATGACCTATGATGACATAAAATTCCTTCCCAGTTCCTTGCCACTCGGACTACTTGAGTCAAAAATTCTTTCTCTCGTTGTCTGACACTGTCCCATTCTTGACCACCAATGGCTTGGTCGAGAACAACAAGATGATGACTGATCTACATGCACGAGCATGGACTCCGCCTGGGAACCCTCCTTTATCACCATCTCCTTCTCCTCTTATGTCAATTCATACTCTGGACACTCGCCTTCTGTGGCTTTCCACTTCCATCATCAATCGTCAATAGAGTTTCCATTCTGAGAGGTTTGAGGCATGCATTCTGATGCCCTCCAATGCTGTCCAGTGCTTGCTTGCCTTAGTTTATCCATCCTTCGATGTTGCCCCCGATGACTGGCGTGGAGGACGCACACATGTCGGACTTTTTGCACTCACCCTTGTTGCTATAGGAAGAGGAGAACCTGTGCACAACATATTTACATCCTCCTATTTGTTGCCAGAGGGCCATCATTCGCCACAGTACCAGCAAGAAGTATAACAGTAGGACTAGCACCAACAACAGAGTCAATATGTGCTGAAGACGGATTCCTATGGCTTGACTAGACAGGCATGTTGAGTAGGCTTAACCCTCGGTGTCCAATGTCCATCCTTTTGTTGCCATTCACCCCTCCATCTCGTTCGCATTGTCTCCATCTTCCCCTGCATATCTATTTCTCTCCATCTCTCTCCGTCTTCTACAACTGTTTCTATAGACAAACTTCCATACCGAGTCCTCTTGTTGAACCAAGGTCCTCAAACATGTCTCAATATTCTGAATATCTGATACTACATAGCATGTGCATAGATTTGCATCTCACCCCTTTTTCTCCCTTTTTTTCTCCCTTGAATGTCGAGATATATGTACTTGCAGGCAAGAAGCACTGACACATGAAGTTAAAAGGCCCACTGACATTGCACAATTGCAACCGTAGAGGATATTCACCTCCAAAGTCGACCAATCAGATGAACAGAACTGACTATACTGACATTGAGATACAGCAGCATCAGAGTTAGCATGTGTATTACATAATTTAAAGTAATGGTTGGCTGACCACACACGCTCAACTAACTCACCTTCTTTAGAAGGTAATACCTGAGCATGCGTGCTGAGGTAACAACCTGGGTTATAGGTGGACAACAGCCCATCTGACGTATGGTCAGCATACTGACGTGCCCTCTGTTGACAGATGGAGGTGTGAGCTGGAAACATCTGGCTTCATGTCATATGTCAAAGATTGGTACGAGGAGAAGGTAAGCTATCTCAAGGTTGGTCAACAGTGCTACCTTCCCGCGAAGGTGGTGACTTGTAACACATCCAAATCTACATACTCCTGCATGCTCGCTCAGCTCAAAAGATGGGCATTGACGTGTGTGATCCAGAGATAGCCCACGTCGAGCAGCAGTCAGATTCACAATGGGAGGTCTGTTCAAAGATGAAGCATGCAGCTGGAGTCAACCAGCATCGCATCAGCCTCAAATCATTGAACCCTCAGTCATAGGTAGTTGATAACGTAGTGCCAAGTCATAGCTGTTGAGCTTTGGAACTGGCATTGCTGACGACCGTCAGACTGCTGCCCAGAGGTCCAACCATGGAGGGCCCTGCTCAAGGTTTTTTTGAAATTTTGAAATTTTGAAAAAGAAAAATATAAATATTATTATGATTCTACTTTTCTTCCAAGTAGGGCTGCGTGCATGATCAAACTCCTTGTGAAGTTACTAAGTTACGGTTTTTAAGATGAGAGCCACGCTCGCAGTACCACAAACCATGATAGCTAAAATAACCATGCACCCTACCATTATGACATTGCTGCTGGAGGTGCTGTAAATATCTCATAACAATATATATGCTTCGCATAGAATTGTCAGAGTGATATTGTATTGATATCAACAGCACAGAGTTTGCCAAAGATATCCTACTGATGGTTCAGTAGCCACAACACGTATTAATGGGCCTCGTCATCGTTTGGCTTTGTAGCTATATATGGTAGCGACTGAGTGCCCCATGGGTTATGATAGTAGAAAACAGGGAATACATATGTACACTAGTGACAAGTCGCCCTATGGCCATCACTGTGCCCATCAAAGCCTAGCTTTGACTATCTGAAAGCTGATCGTTGGCCCAAAGAACAACGGATTGTCCCTGAAGCAAGCATCAGAGCCAAAGGACAAGGAGCAAGGCCATCCCTATTATATCACGTCAGCACTATGTATATATGAGAAGTCACGTGTGAGTGAGGATGAGTGGGTGTGTCCGAAGGCCCTGGAGTACAGAAGCAGTATCTCTAACCATACACCCCTCACATGTTTTCTACGATCCACCATGCCACGTTGACCCATCATACTAACCATACAGTTCAAATGGCCGCAAGACTATCCAACACACACCTCCGAAATGTTGCTCAGATGGGAATGGCTGACCATTGAAACAGATGCCAGCGCCAACATTCCACAGGAGCCTCGCACTCATCCTGTAGGTGAGGTACACTTCTGCTCCTTCTGTGGCAAGCTCTCCAAAAATGCCATACAGTGTGCAACATGTGATGCCTTTGTCTATGTACAGACTGCAGACCATGAGCAAGCATGCCTGGTCAAGGACAGCATCCTCCACTCGGAGCGCTTGATGTGTTCTTCTTGCTACCCAGCAAAGAAGGTCCATACTGCCCTCGACCCCAATCCAGTAAGCAGGTCCTATCTTGGACCACATACAGTGCTGATCCATCATACAGTTCGGGTTCATGGGATACTTCTCTCGTAAAAGGAACAAATGTGCCTCGTCCGTTCTCTACATCACCCTCTCGTTGGGTTCTAACCTCAACCACTACCTTTACAGATCGCTCTTCCTAGATCTCGAGGTGGAATATGCGTCCCTTCCCAACCATGTATATTCACACGTTTTATCAAGGTCCCAAGATTGGCTGACATGGCCTCTTCCTCTGACGACATCTAGCTTCTTTCAATCGACATTGTTCTCTCTGTTGGTGCTCACCAAGTCGAATCCAATCGAATGAAGCAAGCCATAAAATATCTAGAAACTACCAGCTCCCATGGGATGCATGCGGATGTCGTCGTCGTCCTCAACATCAAGGCTGACCCTATCTTGGGTGCCCTATGATATGGCACCAGGGAATAACATCTGGTATTGTCCATGCCCATGAATGTCCTGAGTGTTACGTGTGGCTTTCACCATGGGAACTCTTTTCCTTTTTGTATGTTTCCTTTTTCATGATACTTCTCTTTTTGTCCAAAGAACTCGATCCGGTAATATGCTTGTCTCTTTCTTTTCTTGATGGTCCGTGCACAAAGACTCTTCCATGGTCCGTGCACCAAATCTTGCATATGTAAAGGACGTGTACATTAGTATTTATCTCTAAGCTAGTTCTACGCAGAATATAGCTTATTCTCATCTGAACTCTTGTGTGCGATTGCACAAGTCCTCGAACCTACTCTTGAGTGGTTCGCTTGATTGAACAGTTTGCAGCTCTGTATAAAAGCTCAGACCATTTGACGACTTTGTTCGCGATTGCACCTCGAGTTCAATCCGCATAACACTGAGGGCGTTCCTGGGGGACCGCTTCCTGAAGGCGCTTGCCAAGATAAACGGCCGCGATGACACCAACCAACCGACGTTGGAACGACTTCTCTTCTTGATCACAGGTGGCCCTACCGTATAGGATGCTCAATAATATGATGATATCCTATCCCTGGTCAACACATAGGATCTCTTTTTTTTTTTTTTGGTCCGTAGAGTCAACCTACTCATGAAGGGCCTCACAGCAATATGTTCACTGGTGTCTGTGTATTCACCGCCCCCTTCCCGTCACCTTTCCTTGTCCATCAGTTCATCAGCAGGTCTCTCCTGCTCACAACCACCACTAGGGTAGGTTCTATATTGTAGGAATCCTTTGCCTATGCATGTGTTGACGTGCGCACCCTCTTCTAGTATATGTCCTTGGTTATCATCGTCAGGGATCTCCACAGCTGCCAGGCCTGCTCTCGCAAAGTTAGACTACATTCCCTACCTGAGCGCCTGCTGGGATTTTAATTCCAGGTCTGTGGCAGTCCTGACTGTAGACCTGGGCCCTCAATGATCCAGGCCGTCGAGCCCCCCTCTTCGCTTGGTCCAGAGAGCGAGCAATGCTTTCAGATCACTTGCAAGCTGTGTGGATAGCAGTCCAGTGAGGTAGGCTATGACATACTCAGGGGCTACTTTTTCCTTCTTTACGCCTCTGCCCCTGACCTCTTCTTTCACCTTTACCCTGCACCCCCTTTGATACATCTCCTTTTCACCAGAACCTAAACCTGAGCCATGTGGATTTTTTTTTTTTCTCATCAGATAGGTAGCTCGCTGTTGTTTCGACACCGCACTCGGATATATCCTAAAAAAAAAAACCACAATGGGCACCATGGGACATGTAAAATTCAGACCAGCACTAATGGTCTTTGTCTTCTTTCTTTTAAAAAAAAACACATGTGTGTTCGGTGAGTGCAACTACAAAATCTGCCTCAACTCGGAATATTTCACAGATGGTGTCTGAGTTCTACAGAGGATAATTATATATGTCTGGTTGACAAAACAAGTAGAGTTTATGAAATCTAACCATGGTGAGATTTGCTGGTGCAACTGTCAGTGGACCACTGTGGTTTTCTCGGGCAGACTGAAAAGATCTAAGGACCAAATGGTCCTATAAACTTGGACGCAATTCATGCCACCGCGGTCGTGATCGGAGTAGGGTTACACTACAAGCATTGGAGATTATAACAGCATGTAACATACAAGTAACTGTATACTAAAATTACGTCCTACATCACATCAATATCATAAAATAATATACATGCAACGATTAGACTACGACACGTCTATCGTTTAACTATCCTGAAATTTAAACTATGACGCAAGGTAATAGTTTAAAAACCATGTTATAGTTTAACCATTATATTCATATTACACAGTGACCTTAGTGTGATCCAAGATGCACTCTTACAACACTATTATTTACCTATTGTATTGTAAATGCTATGATCTTCAACGTTTGTGGTGAATTAATAGGAGTGTGCAGTCAGGGGGCAGGGATCAACCTCATGACTCAGGTCGGGTATGCACCAGATGATATTTGATTGATGTGGGATGGTTTGGAAATCTTCTTGTGTTGATGAACAATATGATCATTGCTTGTGAGTCCTTGATGATACCGTAAACAAAGACGTCGTCGCACAATGGACATGCAATTGGCAACTTATGTACGTGCATAAGCTGTCGAGTGAGCATCACGTGTATATATAGCGACGAGAAAAGCTACCCTCGACTAGTACCTCATCCTACCCACCAACTTCAGTCCGCCCAATACCCGTGCATCTACCTCCTTCACCTCATGTCTGATCCCATCTCTGCCATGATGCTCATCTGTGCAAATAAGAGGATAAGACTCTCACTGTCCGAACAACCTCAAGACGAACCAGCTGGTCCGTCACGCAAGTCCAAGGGCAAAAAATGTCATTCAACCACCAGTAAAGCTACCAGAAAAGACTCCACCATGGACGTCAACAGTGAGAGGACCATCGTGATCCGCGACCATATAACCAGCTAACCTACGATACAGCTCCAGAGTCACCCACACTGAACCCCTTCGACACCATGTATTGCTGCTTCTGCAAAGATGCCTTGGGTCCCATCATACACAAGTGCAAGGGTTACAGGGCCCTGATATGCGAGCAAGGGACACTCCATGGCATGGGTTGTGTCCGACTGGGCTCCATGGACCCAACCATAGACTTCATGTGTTCCCATTGCCACCACAGGTATCAATACGTTGAAGGAGCTAGAGGCTCCATGCAAGGTCGGCTGAGACCGCTGCATGTGAGTGAACGCTTTCGCTCTTCCTCTGTACATTAGCTGATGCCATTCTAGTGCAACTTCGAGGGCTACAGTACAAGGACGTACACAAAGATCAATTGGCCCATGGTGGTCATCATCATGTTCCTCGCTTCCTTGGTCATGAAGGACGTCCCAGACACCCACATTGCTGACTCTATAGCCAATGACCTATAGGCTCACTATCTAGAACAGCCCCATCTGGTGAATGGCTTGCTTTTAACCCTTCCATCTGATCTGAAAGCCACTGCAGCTGTACATGGTACAAGTAAAAATGAAGCTGTCAGGCCAGAACGGTGCGGTGGGAAGCGTGGCCCCTTCTGAGCTATTCCTCGACCTTTCTGTGTACTCCGGATTTCTAGCAAACACATTTATCATCATCGACATGCACTCAGACATCTTCACAGGCATCTTGTAGTACAGTGGAGGTATGGCCACCCCAGGAAGGCATGCTGACATCCCTGACCTCCTGGACAGTTTCATCAGCAAGGACTTTCTGACCGCCTCAAAGAAGTGTTCCGAGTATACACAGGCTCAGCCCTCGGAAACAGAAAAATAGTACAAGTGGGGGGCACACTAGAGAGGGGGTTGGAGCACCCTCATCCTTTCCACATGTGGGCCCATGATGAGGATCCCCACCCAATTTAACATTGTGAGGCACCTGGTGAAAATGTAAGTCCAAATTTCTTTGTTCCTAAAGGATTTTCAACTGACTCACTCGACGTATAGTGAGAAGTTTGATATCGTGTTCGGTTTCGAGGGGGCTTCCACTATCCTTGTGCAGGTCAGGGAGAGCATAATCCATCTCATCAAGGCGATCAGACTTAACAAGACCTCCGACTTGTGAGGGCTACATCAAGGACGCCCTCTTCAACAACCTTGTCCTCCTTCACTCGAACTCAGTCGTGGTCATTTTCAAGGAGAGGGGCGCTGGCAACACCATGTAGGCCAGGCAGATTGTGCTCCACAACCCTCCATGGTGCTGCTGGGGCCTAGACTTCGTGGTTTGTACCACCCCGGGTTGTAATCTCCAACCATGTGACGTCGTCCTCAAGTCAAAGGACGTTAAGTATTGCACCATCTGCTCCAGGTGCGGCTGGACATCGACATGGCTAAGGCAGAAAGACGTGGAGGACCTGGCCTTTCCTCTGGACCCATCCGTGTTGAACGTGTTCTGATACCATTATCCAACGTCGGTCAACCTTGAGTCTGCGTTCGTGGTGAGAACGGTACTACGCTCTAGTCAATAGGGACTTGTACTATGTAGCTATTGTGCCCAACCCATGATGACGACCATAAGCCAAGTCGGCTGGTTGTCATGTACATAGGCCGCTTGCTGTGCATGCGCGATGTGGTGAGCAGACTAGTCTTAAATTGCCAATGGGCTCTCATAAGGCCCATCTATACCGCTGTATTGATGACTTAGTTGCCCCTCGAGTCACCTATGCATATCCAGTAATACTGCCCCTTTTCTGTGAATGGGAGCTCATGCACTGGCCATGTATGAATCTTCCATTGTTATTTATGACCTCTGAAAATCCAGTTAGATGTACTTCACCTGTGTCAGCCACTAAATTTCGGCTAAACTGAGACACTCCATTTCTGCTACCACCATTTCTTGCGTGCACTTGTATAGTATGTTCAGCCAGCACATCTCCTCACCGCCCAGGGCGAAAAAGTACAGCAAACCTTGGCCACTGTAGCACAGGGGAAAGAGAAAAGTGAAGAAGAGCATAGGTAACAATGGCCAGAATACCCAACTGCTGCCTATGGTCATAGAGATTGAGCTCCAGCTTGGTCTATCCCTTGAGGTCTCATGTGGCTCTTCAGATGAAAATGGGGCAAAACCTGCCATATGCCACCCCCCACTTCTAGCTCAAGCCTGTCTGACCTGCCGCGTGAACAACCTTGCCTGTAGTCAAACCAATGGGGCCGCCTGTGGCCACTGCAGACAGAAAAGAACAAAATGCTCCTTCACAGAGAAAAGCTGTGGCAAGAGAAGAAGGGCTTCCGAGGATGACAGCTGCACTGATGAGTAGGACTCTGTGTCTGGTAGTTACAAGGTGAGAGCACGGGCATCGTCTGCCATCTTGCACCCTCACCAAACTCATGCAGACCCCAAAACGACCACGAAATGCGATGACTGCACAGCCCCTCGCCTCATAAAAGTAGTAAGTCCTTCTCTCCCTTGCTAACTCTCGTTCTCGATGGACCTCTGCATCTCATAGTCCTCCTGGCCCTTCCTTTCCATTTCTTCATGAGGGAGGAGGTTCCACCAAACCCCTCACCAACCTCAGACTTCGCCACTGACCCTCGAGATGTTGCCATCAAACATCTCACTCTTTGAGTCTAGAGACTGGAAGACCAACTGCACGCTTTGATCCTCACCCAAGAAGCCATCCAAAGAGAATGTGTGAGCTGGACCCAGGTATGTTCTCCGTTTCTTCTTCTATATCTATGTGTTCATCTGCATAGATTGGAACAATCTCACTTCCTTCATCCTCCACACTCCCAGGTGATATGTAGGCTATGAAAATTAACCGACCAGAGACATCACTCCCCACAGACGGACGGGCTGACCATGACTTGGAGGCGAGCAGTGCAGATTGTTATGATACACATTTTTCCTCTATTTATTTCCTTTTTCTTTCTAATTATTCTAATTTATTAAGCCTTTAGCACCTAGCGCACTTACTTTCCAGACTTAGAAACGTCTAAGTCTCTTCCCTATGCACATGACTGGTCATGTGACTTGATACATACGATTAGATCATATGAGACAAGGACTAGTCCCTATGTTATCTCTTCACGAACTCACAGGCCCTCATAGCCTTATGCCTCCCCTTTACCATATGTTTTTCATCTCCATTATTTCATATTTAATAGGCTGCCACACCTCATGGCCTACACACCATTTTAATGTGGCAGCACATGTTCTCCTCATGCCTATGCTTCATCTTTCATTCCACACATATTTCCCTCATGTTATTCTTCTCTTCCATATCATGGCTATGCTTGATGTATGCCTGGTCCTCATGTCTTTCATCTTATCGGTAGATTCTGACACTACATGTACAAATACCTGTATAGTATATAAGACTGGAATGCAGCGACCAGGAGATTTCCCATTGAATCCTTCTGAGTCCTTGTCCTCTCAGCTACTCTAGCAGAGCAACCTCAATCAACAATTAACTTCAGTATACACTCTATATAATGTAAGCCGCTGACCGTATCACAGATGGAGAAAAGGAAATGGACCTCGCTTTGGAGGATGATGGGGATGGCGAGCACATCCGTGACTCGCTCAATGACATGTAAAGCATCTGGTATTCCAGAGGACCTCTGGTGTTACATAGTCATGACCACTTCCAACCCGTGCTACCATTGAGCGCAGGCATCTATCTAATGCTCAAATGTCCTACAGCACATGATGATCTGTAGGATTTCTTTCAACGTCCCAAGTTTATACATAGTGTGCCTTAAACCTACTAATCCCATGCATCGCACAATAATATGAGCTCTAGTTCTGCTGTACGTTGTCCACTCCAACGCTCAGCATAATTCCAGTGGTCATTCGATGTGCCATAATAGATTAGTTACAATGCATCCAAGGGCTCACAATCAAAATTGGTGGCGGTCTTTATAAGCAGCTTATGATCAGCATCGAGACAATTCATAACACATCATATGGCTTTGTCATAGTGTGCTGCACTTCATGAACTGGGCATTTCGACCACCAGCACAGGACTCCATGAAATGCAGTTGATTGTCTCTACACTCACAAGCTCATCTTCCCTGTGGCTTACGTGTCACTGAGATGAGCGATGGACTACTGCCTCTTGCAATGTCGAACACTAAAACTTAAGCAGAGAAAACAGATCAGTTTGCGTCTGATCTGAAGACGTGGGTCAAGATAAGAGGAAAGTGTTGACTTAAGCTTGTGAATGAAAAGCGAGTAGGGGAGAAGACTTAGGATCACTCGTGGACAGGTAGCCCCAAGAGAACCAAGCTGGGGTCTCTGGGCATTGACATTCGATCTTATATACTAGTACAGTATTTGTGTCTAACAAACAAATGATATCATCAGAATGTTCCACAACATTCCATGACGTTCCATATGACGTCAGGTGATGTCATGGTCCAGACCGTTCTAGGTGAGTCTAGATAAGAATGTTCTAGGCTAGTCTAGGCCTAGTCACGTGACCACAAAAAGAAAGAGAAAAATAGAGAAAAATAAGGGAAAAATTATACCCTGTAACACTCCCCCCCTTCTAGGAATTGCATTCCAGGCGATTAAACGGGGCAGAAGCCACAGACTTGGAGGCGAGCAGTGCAGATGGAGAAAAGAAAATGGACCTCGCTTCAGAGGATAACGGAGATAGCGAGCACATCCATGACTCACTCAATGACATGTAAAGCATCTGGTATTCCAGAGGACCTCTAGCATTACATAGTCACGACCACTTCTAACCCGTGCTACCATCAAGTGCAGGTATCTATCTAACACTCAAATGCCCTATGGCACATGATGACCTGTAGGATTCCTTCCAATGTCCCAAGTTTATACATAGTGTGCCTTAAGCCTACTAATCCCATGCATTGCACAATAATATGAGCCCTAGCTCTGCTATACGTTGCCCACTCCAACGCTTAGTATTGAATCACCATTGCCATGACGTTGCCTTGGTCGCTGTAACTACTACCATTACATTCGATCAACGTTGCGTTATTAGAGCCTTCCTTCTGTGCAATTCAGATGTGGTGCAAGACCTGAAGGATGTAAAAGATGACTGCTTGCAATCCATCTATGATTAAGATGAACTGGTACCTCGACTGCCATGAAATCTCATCAGTTATAGTCTATTGTCGTCCCAGATATAAGCGAGATACTGGCATCACTATTTTGTTTGTTTCCCATTCTTCCACCACCTTGTTCACTCCACACAGTGACAATGCACTCTCAGAGGTCTTTTGATACAAACTAGGGGATGCTAGGCGTCCCTCTGCAATATTCGTCATTGGGTCACAATATGATCCTTCTTTCCTGGTCTATATTATTATACGATGTCAGTGCCAGGTGGTTTCAAGCGACTGCATGAATACCGTTGGACCTGCGCAGTCCCTTCTCAAGAACACCTGAATGCTTCAGTCAATAAAATAAAGCTCCAAGGGGTCAAATCTACAGAATTGCTCTAGGGTAACCAGTGTATTGAAAAGTCCGTTTTCATAAGCCAGCAAAGAAGCATTCCCTACTATGTCAATTAGTCTGAAGTATCTGGTGACCTGAATTAGGACCAAATAGGACAGCAGTAAAAGGCTCATATACTAGGTCATCTTTGAACGGTTGCAATATGAATATGAGCTCCCGTGTACAAAAGAAGCTTGCAATCTACTGAATGATGGTAGGAGACAAATATTTGAGATTGTGAACTGCTCTCTCGAGAATGAGGGTTCCTTCCTTCAAATTCGACTGTGAAATGTAAGCTATATAGGTCAGTGCCACTGTGACAGGTGTCAGAGTGGTCTTTGCAATTGCCTGCAATTCATTGTCCTCTATGCCAGAATTGATGGATAGATCTAGATCCTTAGATAGTTACTTGATTCAATCAGGAATAGATGTTATGGGGTATATTTTTCTCCCTATTTTTCTTTCTTTTTCTTTCTCTTTTCTCAGTCATGTGACTTATATCATGTGCATATTACTCATATGACTTCTCATATACAATGAGGACTCTTTTACTTAGTTATCATGTGACTAGGCCTAAACTCACCTAGAACATTCTAGACATAGACATACCTAGATCAGTCTGGACCATGACATCACTACAACATCATATGGAACTTCATGGAATATTGTGGAACATTCCTACTTACTAATTATTTGGTTTGTACAAATACTAGCAGCATATATAGTCTGCAATGTAAACACCCTAGAGTTCCAACTTGGTTCTCTTAGGACTATCTGTCAATGAGCAATCTAAGTTTGTTCTTTATCACTCCACTCAATGATGAGAGCATATTCATTGCTACTCATACCATTGTCCAAGTCCTCAAGTCAGACTATAACTGATTTATTATCTCGAACTAGTTTTAGTGTTTGACGTCGTGAAAGCTAGCAGCTCTTTGCTCATCTCAATAGATTTCTCTTCAGCTTCTACAACAATGTGTTAGACCCTGGTCTTTTCAGAAGAAATAATGATAATGCTCTTGTTATCATCTTCAACTCCATTAGAGTGATCACAATGTTGAAATAAAGTGTCTGCTTTTGTCATGAAAGTTCCTGTCTTGTGAATCAAGGTAAAGTTAAAACAAGTAAGACACAAGGACCATCTTACTTGTCTTCAATTTAGATCTTGAGATTTCATATAATATTGCAAGTTTTTGTGGTCAGATCAAATTTCAAATTTGCACCAAGCACCTTCTAGATAATGTCTTCACGTTTCTAATGCATGAATCATAGCAAGCATTTCTTTGTCTGCAACCTGATAGTTCTGCTCTTGTACTGATAGAGTATGAGAACTAAAGACACATGGCTGCCATTTTCCATCAAGACATTTCATAGATAGGACAGCCCCTGTGGCAAAATCTGAGGCATTGGTTTCTAGGTGGAATTTCATATCAATATCAGGATAGACCAAAATAGCTGTTGTCATAAAGTGTTCTTTAAATGTTTCAAATGCCTTTTGTTCTTTAGCTCTCCAATTCCGTTGAAGATCTTTATGTGTTAAGTCCATGAGATGCTTTGCAGTTTCAGCATAACTGAGTATGCAGCGATAGTAAAAGTTAGCAAGATCAAGGAAAAAATAGATGTGTTTGACCATTTGTAGAACTGGCTACTCCTAAATCACTTTGACTTTTGATTCATCCATGCAAACGTCTTCATGACTAATAATCATGCCTAGGAATTCTACTTCAGTTCTATCAAAGAAGCACTTCTTTGGCTTGATAAATAAATTCTTTGAGCTATTGTAGCACTTGTGCTATAGCTTTGTGATGCTCATTGAGATTATTCAATTTTATATAAATTAAAAGATCGTCTATATAGATGACAACAATGTTGTCCATATCTATAAATAGCTCGTTCATCATTGTCTGAAATGTAGCTGGCAAATTACAGAAACCAAAGTACATGATGAGGTTCGAAAGAATCTAGATGATAGATAAAAGCTGCCTTTTATTTGTCACCTTCTTTGATTCATATATTGTTGTATACTCATGAAAGGTCTATTTTCATAAAATATCTTGTACTCTTGAGCTTGTCAACAAGCTGACTAATTAGGGGCAAGGGGTAATTATTCTTGACTATGCCTTCATTTAGATAGCAGTAATCCTGAACCATCTACTTGGTGCCTTCCTTTTTAGGAACAAAGAAGACAGGTGATATCTGAGGTGATTTAGACAGTCTAATATAGCCCTTTGAGAGCTGATCCTCAATCATTCGATCCTTCTTAGATTTGAAGTCATCTTTTAGATCAATTATATGATCCCATGGCTTGTATATTGGCATGTACTTGGATTCTTTCTTTGAGAAAGTTTCATAGAAGTCCTTATGGTAGATACTGAGGACCAGTTCCTTGATAGGTGTCTTTGACACAACTGTGCTTCATAGCTTCTTTCATGAGTTATTAGTTTTAAGATTACTGATAAGACCTTTTCATTTTGAGATTGCTTCAACTTCTTCATCTAGTTCTATTGAAGCAAGGCACATAACATGATTAGATAGTTGATAATAAGATTGAGGGCAATGATTTAATTTAACTTCTTCCATTTGTCAGTTAATGTTAAGGTTGTGAAATTTGAGTCAAGTGTATCTGAGAATGATCACAATGGTGCCTAGATCTGAGATTTCAGCTTACATCACTTCTTTATGACTTTTGTACTCCATTTGGATTTTAGCAATATGAGTAATGTCTTCTTCTCAATTCTTTGTACCATCAACATTAAAAACTGAGATTGGTATAGGCAACTTGTATAGTATAAGGCCTTGTTATATAGTCCATTAATGATCAATAAAGATAGAGTTTGCTTTGTAGTCTAGAAGTGTCTACACCTGAATTGGTGATGTGATGTCAATATCTACATGTTTGTTCATTACTTTAATCAGGATCTTAAGCTCCTTTTTAAGGGAAACCAATCTAGTAAGGATCCATTCAGGAAATTCATCTTCAGGAGATAGGGAGTTGATAGATAGGTTATTGTTTTTTGGAGAATTAAGCACTAGTTAAGTAGCTGAGCCTTATAAGGAGGACCTTCTTTCTATGTACATATTCAAAAAATCAGAAAACAAAGAAACTAGACTATTTTTTTGTGGTTTTGTTTTTTCTTCTTTTGTGTTTTATTTTATGATTTTAGGACTATCTATTGCACATATATCAAGAACTTGAGAAGAAACAAAACTATCAGTATCAAGAACAGAAAACCTATTAGTACAAGAGAAAGAAAATTTGTCCACATTATTATTAACACATTTTTTTCCTGTTAGCATTATTACAGGCTTGAGCTTTCTAGCGGATGCTTTTGAGTGCTGTGTGCTGCCTGCCAGAGATATGGCACCTTGAACTGTTCCTATGTTCAAGGACTGAAGACTTTTACTGTTATGGAGTATAATTTTTCTCTTAATTTTCTGACTTTCTTTCTCTTTTCTTAATCATGTGACTTGGATCATGTGCTTATTTAATCATGTGACTAGTGCATGTGACTCAGTCATGTGACTTTCTCATGTGTAATGAGGACTCTATATTTAGTTATCATATAACTAGGTCTAAACACTCCAGATTTAGACTCATCTAGACTGGTCTGGACCATGATATCACCACAATATCATATGAAACTTCATGGAATATTATGGAACATTTTCACTTACTAATTATTTGTCCTGTACAAACACTGTATGAGTATATAAACTGCAATGTCAATGCTCAAATATCATAGTTTAGTTCTCTTGGGGCTATCCATCCACAAGTGATCTAAGTCTTTTTCTCTTTACTTCTCTCATCATCAAGAGTCTATTTGACACTCTTCTCTATCATTGCTCACATCCTCAAGTTGGATGTTAACTGATTTGTCTTCTTGAAGTTTAGTTGTGGTGTTCAATGTTGTAAGAGACCTAGAGTCATTGCTTGTCTCATTTTCCTATGTCTTTCTCTCTATATTGTGTCATGCCATGTCAGTAATCAGCTAACATGCTTTTAGTTTGTCCATACCTGGCAACTAGAACTAACTGACATCTGATGTCATGTCAAGGTGTGTCAGTCAGGGCTGCATTGACAGTTGAGTACCTTGCACTGTCAGACAAAGTGGTCTTTCTCGTAATATTTGAAACAATTCATCTTGAGGTGTCTTTTTTGCCCCTCAGGTTGCTTTCTCTTGTCACAAGCATGGCCCCTATGTTTGTTATGATATGCAATTTTCTCCTATTTATTTTCTTTTTCTTTCTATTTATTCTAATTTATTAAGCCTTTAGCATCTAGCACGCCTACTTTCAAGACTTAGTAATGCCTAAGTCTCTTTTTCTAATCACATGACTTGACACATACGACTAGATTGCACAATACAAGGACTAGCCCCTATGCCCGTCCTTCACATATGCATGGACTATTCTAGATCCATGTCTCACTTTCTATATATGTTTCTCATTTCATAGCTATTTGATATTTAATAGCTGCCACACATCATAGTGTCCTTACTGATCTCATGTATGATCATGGTAGCACATGTTTACCTCCTGTCTATGCTTTTCTTCCATTCTACATGTGTTTGTCTTATGTTTTTGTTTGCCTTATGTTTTACTTCCTTTCCATTTCATGGCTATGCTTGATACATGCCTGATCCATATGTTTTCCATTCTATCAGTAGATCCACTAGATACATATACAAACAAATGTATGGTATATAAAGGTCAATGAAGCGACCAGGGATTCCCATTGAATCCTCTTGGTCTTTCCTCAGAAAGCTCATCATCCTTGAGTCTCTGTCTTCACCAATATGAACAGTTTTAGTACACTTTCTCTATCATGTGAACAGCTGAGTTGTTTTAGTTTTCATATGTGTTACTGCTATGACTGCAGGATGAGAAGTTTTGTGCATTGTTAACCTAGGCATGCCCCTGGGATCCTTTGTTGTCAAATTGAAAATTAAAAATGTTATACCAGCTATTGATGCACTGGACTTCATCAAGGTACTCTTCAATGAGATCTTTCTGAGTACCTTGAAGATAGATCTTAGTGTGCAAATTGAAGTAGTCCGATTGGAGGACCAGAGAGTGAAACCTGATCATGAACTCATCCATTCACATCTTGTTTTACTTTAATTAGATGAGTTAATTTTTCTCCCATTCTTTGTCTATTATACTTTCAAATCAAGGCCTCAGCAAACCGGTCAGTAACTGGATCCTTCATATGTGAGAGTACTATCATACAATTATTGAAGTTGGTGGTCAATACTGATCGATTTGTGGTGAGCCAGGTCTTCATTTTGACCTATTATACTGAGAAGTTATTTTGATTCCTATTAAAGGAACCTGGGTCTGTGAAAACTTCAACCTTATGATTGAGATTTGATAGTTGACTCTACAGAGTCACTGGCTACACAATCTAGGCCTGAAGATTTTGAACCTCCTATTGTAGGTTCACCATTTTCTAAAGATAGCCTAGTTTATTGTAAAGATAATAAGATGTGAGCAAGCGCAATTTGCCAAAGGCACCTATTGGCAGGAACAGCAGAGGAATGGTAAGTATTTTTGTATGTGTTGACATGCAGGAAAATAGAGGCAATTAGATGTTCACTGAGATAGAGCTAGTTATAAGAGAAAAGGAGTAGAAGAATGAGGAGGCAGTGTCAGTATATGATAAATGTCAAATTCGAGATCCATGTCAAGTCCTAGTCTTCTGGACTATATTCTGAGTTCTCTAGAGGAGTGAAGGTGAAAACAGAGGTACAAGAAGGAAAGAAAGTAAACCAAAGAGGTTAGGACTTTGGCTTCAGTTTGTGCACTGTGCTTTTGTACAAGTTTCATTCTAGTATTTACAAATGGAGGGTAGAGGTTGAATGTAGGAGCAAAGGGATAGTAAGGGGAGTAAGGAAATAGCTGGAAGAAGACTTGGGAATTTGGAAAGACTTAGAATACAACTAGGAAGTGACTTTGATGATATTCAAACTAAGGCAAGTATATGCAGACAGACATCCTTAAGTACTCTATGGAAAACGATGGTAAGAACTATTAATAAGAGGAAATATAGCCAACACAGAGGGAGAGGATAATGAGGTGGTATAGACAGTAGATAGCTCTTCTGCATGCTCCTATAGATAAAAAATCCATACACAATATATTTGTCTTGTCTAGATCTCAGAAATGGCACAGAAATGAGTTAGAAATGAATAAGTGTTAAGACAGCAAAAGGATGGAAAATGAGCTACAAGGAATAGTAAGTACAAAAACGAAGAAAATAGCAAAAAACAGAAAAAGCAGAAAAAATGGAAAAGACTTGAAGTGAGTTGATGAGTCAATCGGAGCAGTGTAGGTAGCACAAAACCTATATAGGAAGAGGATGGCTTATCAGAATATCTTGCATGAAAATTCATATCAAGTTCTGAGATATTTCCAAGTTCAATCATGAGTAGCCAGGAAGTCTCATCATCTGTTCCCTCATATCCAAAGCCAACAAACAAGATATAGTAGCTGAAAATGTCTTTACTGATGGTCCACCTTAAATCTCAGAGATCTCATACTCAGACTTGCCATCAACTTCGACTGGAGGTGGTGGAGGTTGTATGCAGTTTAAAATAGAGTTCAGAAAAGATGGCTCTAGCTGTGAGACATGAAAAACAGGATGTACTAATCGTAGTGTGTCTGGAAGCTTAAGAGTAACAAAGTGAGAGCCAGGTTGAGAAATAATAGGGAAAGGACCTAGGTTCTTTTCCAATAGTTTCTTTGAAGGATGTATAGCACAGAAAAACTTGGCTTTGATGTAGACCAGGTCTCTGACCTTGAAAAATGGAGGCAAAGAATGTCTTACATCTGTAGGTTTCTGATAGCATTTTTGAGCAGTGGCCATTTCAGTATATAGGAAGGAATGTAGTTCATCCAGATCAACTGCATAGTCATGCAGGTATATGTTGAGAGAATTTCCAAGTGAGCAGAAGAAGTAGAAGACAAATTTAGAACCACAATCAGAAGTGACATGTAAAAGAACATCATGCTTGGAGAAGACATGAATAAGGAACAATTTGACAAGTTCAGGAGATGAGATGTGATAGTATTGTGAGTAGGGATAAAAATGGTCTGCTTGGAGAGGTGATTGACGACCACTAGAATGGTAGTGAAGTCTTCTGACAAGGATAATTGCTCTATGAAATCCATTGAAATAGAGTTCTATAGCTTTTTCAATATCAAAAGCTACTTAAGCAGACCATAGGGGTGATGATGAGAGATTTTGTGAAGTAGACAAGTACCTCAATGTAGGTAGATATGTTGTGGTTTTCACAGACCAGACTCCATTCATGGGAAGCCTCCAGTATGATGCTGTCATATTGCATATACATAGACATAGTAGCAACCCCTGTGCATGAATATCTTAGTGAAATATTGGTAGCTGAGGTGATCTCACACCTCTAAAGTGGTCATTCCTAATCCATAAGTCGTCCATTCAGTTTCTCCTTCATGTCTTACACTATACTCACTACCTACTTGCTTTCCATCAAGTTTCTAGACTTTCCTGTCTTTGTTTCAGCTTCCTACACAAGCAGATCTTGTACTTGGGACGCTTCTAGCCTTAGTAGCTGATTATTTACCATTGTTTACCTAGATGCACACTTAGACTTCAGAGTCCACTGTTCCTATTCTTTAGTTACTCACAGTAGACTCTAGGTACTATACTCTGATTTCTCTGTCAATGTACATTGGTTACTCACAGTGGACTCTAGTCCAGCTCTCCTGAAGCTCCCTGAGTCAATGCAACAAGTGCTAGTCCGCTTCTTCAAGTTCTAGCTTGAACAGCATTGCTATAGGTACCACTTCGACAACCATGTACTCTTGTAGTCATAAGCATCAATATACTGATCCATCCTCCAGATTCTGATCTGTCTTCACTATGACAATCTGTTTCTATCTCCACTATGATAATCTGTTCCTATCTCCACTATGATAATCTGTTCCTATCTCTACTATGATAATCTGTTCCTATCTCCTTTGAATTAACTCCAACTCCATTCACTCAATCTCTAGGTAGCAATCACCTTTATTCTCCACACTCAACTCTGTTTCTACTATTGCTACTCTGGATCTCTGCTCTGTATGTTTCTACCATTTATGTCCCATCTCCCTCACATGTTCTGATCCTCATTGAACTTCGTCTTCAATACAACATAATTTATACTTAGAATATTTTCGTAGGTCCTACTTAGTAGTATATAAAGCCTGGCACTCCATATATGCTCCTCAGTTTGAATATCAATAAAAGTCACCTCTCTCCTCAGTTCTGAACTCCAAGTGCTTTTCAGCTCACTCCAAAAGTCCTTGGACTTGACTTCTCTATCTCTGTCACCTCTGCTTCTACTTTCATCAAGTTGCTTATCTATCTCCTATATAAATACAAGGACACAGGACCATACAAGAGCATAGCACATGAGCTAAAGTCGAAGTCCTTACTCCGAGTTTGTCCTTACTCCTTCGCTCCATCTTCTCTGATCTCTATTCCTCTCCAGAGCCCTAGACTTGACTTGGACTTTGACATCAATATGAGTTTGATCGAACTCCTGACCAACCATGTAGTGAATCCTAAACCACTGCAGTAGACCACTGAGTCAGAGGTTGAAGATCTCAATATCATCTCTTCTTTTATATTTTTCTGGGGGATTGACTTTTAGACCTTCAACCTCAGAGAGATGTTTCCTATCACCTTTGATGTGCTCTCTGATTATGTATCTATATTTGTTGAGTAGACTTGATATAAATTGACTTGTGCTCAGCATTCCAAAGCACATATGGAGGTTTATCCCATAGTTTCCTTGAGTTTTCCTTGAACAACATCAAGAATACTTCTTGAGGGGATCATTTCTCTTATTGAAATGGCTTCCTCCATCACTTGACCTAGCATTCCTCCTGTTGTCTCCTACGTTATCTAATGATGATGGACAAGAGTTCTGTCCTCCAAGATCATTTTTGGACAGGCCAGGTGGTGGTTCTCTATCACTATTGTTTCTTCTAGGAGGCGTATTATCTCCTGTGTTCCATAAGTGACAAATAATGTCACTATTTTGCCCAGATAAATATCATGGGCAGTCACCAAGACCACACCTCTTAACTAGCTCTCTGAGGCTGAGAGAACAGACTTGGCACAAAACTCTTTTGACATTGGTTGTGGCAATGTCAGCCTGATCCAGTGAGCCTGGATCATGGTCCCCAGAGGAGATCTCTCATTTTACTCAAATATGTAAGCTAGATTCTCTCTTCAAGTCTGAGTCTAAGTCATTTGCTGACTCTATTGCACAAAGTATACATGCTATCTGTCAGGCTTGATGTCTCCCCATATTCACTCCATGGATAGGAGATCTTTCACCTATTCCATGTACCACCCATTGACCTTCTAGGTCAGTGAGAAAATCACAGACTGAGATGAGCGCATCACTTAGCACTCAAAGCACTTTTTATTTTCTTATCTTATCTTATCTGGTTGGCGCTAATCTTATCTCATCAGATGGCTGGATAAGTTCCAGACTCAGTCTAGACTTACAACCTAGGGTTACAGGTCTAGGGTATTACCTTAAGAGACGGATACTTACATATATAGTACTTAGTGTGCTCACTTCAGAGGGGCACGGATCATGATCCGTGCACACTATCTAGAGTATATAAGTAGCTACAGTTCCCTGTCGTAGTTCTCTAGTTCAATATATTTGTGGTTCCACCTAGCAAGCCCTGGCCTTCATTGCTAGATAGAGTGGTGGGACTTAATGGGTCTTGCAGACTCCATGTTAGACTATGACAGTGTCCAGTTCTCATCTTTTAGTTGGTTTGTTTTTCTGTTATGTTCTGCTTAACATGTAACATAGACCATGTTCATGGTACAGTCATATATATAGGAGATGCTATTGTTCCTATGCATATACCTCCCCAACAAGGTAGTATTATCTCTATATGGACTACTGGGTCCTCTCACCTCAGATCCATAAATTTCTGAGAGGTCATCATCTCCTCATATCAAGATAAGCAGTGCTACATTTCTATGTGAGGTATCCTCCTGCATATATTCCTAGTGTCTATGGAGGATCTTGATGATCTCACTGATTTATTTCCTCCCTCATCACCAACCATCTGAGGCTGACCTTTCCTTTTGGAAGTGGTGTCTCTCTATTTCTAATTGGATTTGATCTTGCAATCTTGACTGATCAGTGCCATTGATTGCTCTGTGGTGCTGCTGTCTTTTTCCTTATCAGGGTCTTTTGGTCCTGTAGCCAGGGCTTGATTTCCCATAGATGTATGATCAGCCAAATGATTAACTTTGCCAGCTGATCTATGTGCACTGTGTAAAGTGCACATGTTGGCTGTTGTTATTTTTGACATGATATGATGAGCTTAAAAAAGTATACAAGCTGGATATCCTTAATGTTCATTTATTATTCACTCCAATAAGCTAAGTCAGCTTTAGATTGAAATGAGTATGAACAAGAGGCTTATCTATCCTACATTAGATAATTGGCTAGTCTTATATAGGTAGGGTAGATCTTATGTAATATATACAGTGAGCTTCAAAACCATTGGAACAACTAATATTAATATGGTGCATGAAGAATACCACAATTAATTTTGCTGAGCTTTGATAGAACCAAACAAAGTACAAATCAAGGACTACAAATCGGTCCCCAGGTCATGTGATTTCATCCAGTGGCTGTGGGGATATGTTTATTTCAAAACAGCAACATCATTACAATAGTTTTGCACCTTTTAATCACAAAGGTGAGATCTTATGAAAATCAAGTCATATTTGATTTTATTTGGTCATACAAATAAAGATACACATATAAATACCATGTCTGAGTTTGAAATAGTTCACACGCATCTTTGTTTCCAATCACATTCATTATGAGATCCATCTTCTCTACTCAGAAGAACACCATTCTCTTTATGCTTGATGCTAGATAATCTGCTCATTCTGTTGCTGCTACCACTAGTCTTCATGTGTCCACCATCTCTAGACTTTGCTTCAAAGAGTGTTCTTGAGACAAGCGATGCTTCTAGAGCTCTCATAGCACCAACACTAAAACTAAGAACAAGAAGACAAATCAGTTAACGTTTGACTTGAAGATATGACAAGGTAAAGAGTTAGAGCATCAACTTAAAGCTTGTTGATAATGAGCAGAGTGATGAGGAAGACTTAAGTTTGCTCATAGATGGGTAGCCCCAAGAGAACCAAGTTTAGGTCTCTGGGTATTAGCATTCTAGTATATATACTACTCTACTATTTGTACTAGATAAATAATTAGTAATGAGGAATGTTCTACAACATTCCACAGCATTCTATATGATATCGTGATGATGTCATGGTCCAGACTGGTCTAGATGAGTCTATGTCTAGAATGTTCTAGGCAAGTCTAGGTCTAGTCATATGATATTTAAATATAAAGTCCTCATTACACATAAGCAAGTCACATGAATAAATAAGCACATGATGTAAGTCATGTGATCACAAAAAGAGAGAGAAAAATAGAGAAAAATAAAGGAAAAATAATACCCCACAACAGTTCTGAGCTCTAGAAGGCTGCTAGAGGTTGTCCAACCAAGCTTTCCTCTACCAATATGCATCATGCTATTTGTCTTATCTTATCTGGAAAGACAGAGAATGCTGTTCAAGTGACCAAGGCACTTACTAATATCATCAACCAACCTCTCTCTATCACTACAGTGGGCCGGCACTTGAAGAAGACTGGTATAAAGGCTGTAGTCAAGTCCAAATATCCCCTTCTCTCAGCTAAACATCATAAGGCTCACTTAAACTGTTGAATCTATGTGCTCTTAGTAGCCATAGTTCTAGTAGCATAGTGATACCAAGCATAATGTGCTCTTGTTACGATATACATTTTTCCCCTATTTATTTGCTTTTACTTTCTACTTATTTTATAATTCAACCATTAGCACCCTCAAGCACTAATTCTTTTGACTTAGAAACATCTAAGTCTTTATCTAATCACATGACCTAGTGCATGTGACTTGGCATATATAATTAGATCATATGATGCAAGGACTAGCTTCTATGTACATTCTTCACATATGCCTGGACTATTCTAGATCTATACCTCACTTTTTATATGTTTCTCATTTCCTCATTATTTGATATTTAATAGCTGCTACACCTCATGGTCTCCACACTGATCTCATGTATGATTGTGGCAGAACATGTTTTCCTTCTATTTATGCTTCTCTTCCATTCTACATATGTTTTCCTTATGCTATGATTCCTTTTCATTCCATGGCTATGCTTGATACATGCCTGATCCATATGTTTTCCATTTTATTGGTTGTCAATATGTACAAACCCCTATGTAATATATAAGGCTCCAATAAAGCAACCAGAGACCTCATCAAATCCTCTTTGTCTTTCCTCAGAGCTCATAACACTTGAGTAGCTGTTTACAAGTTCCAGTGAACAATCTTAGTATGCTCCACTTTATAATGTGAGCGTTGAGTTGTTTTATTAGAATTCAATCACCAAAACTAACTTTGTTCACTACAATGCTTGCTGGACAAGACCATCACAAGCAACAAGTAAAACTCTTTAATTTATTTGAAGTGAAGCTCACGGACTGACAATTAGTGACACTGACTAGTGTTTTTTAGCAGATCTTACAAATATCACCCCGTCTCTTATGAAGAGAAGTGCGAAGAGCAACCTATTACATCAGAGAGCAGTTGACATTGTCAGACAATGATCTAGAGCAATGGCAGATCAGAAAGCTTGATTTGAAAGAGAACTTGGACTATGCTCACCTTACATCAATGCAGACAAAGAAGAATTAACCACTCTTGTCTTCACTTCCTCATCTTACCTCTGTTCTTGCTCAGCTTCAGCAGACCTGAATGGTGCACCTTTAACTACCTACCTTCAGTTGCTCAATTTTATTGATTGGCTGTTCGTTCCTAAAGTCTTAGTGAACAAATACATACGTCAGGTAGAGGCAGGACTAATTGAAGAAAGAGAGGGACCACATAAAGAAGAAGAAGCAAGGGCTACATATTATACTCCTACCCCATTCCCAGCACCACACTTAAAGAGGGTCAGATGCACTTATTTCCCCAAAGACTTTAAGTTTATCAGAAGGAAATATCACAATGAATTCTTATTTGACTTCTTATGTCCAGTCTTATGTCCATATTACATCCTCAAAGAAGTGAGGTGCACCTCACACATACTTATCAAAGACCCTCAGATCTACGATCGGAAACTCCAATACTTCATTTAGAAATCTTTACGTACAAGTTTTTCTAAATCAATATATCTCAAGCAGTGCTTGATATCCTTGACAATTCCAATATTAACTGGGATCAAAAGATCACTGCTACTTGACAAGGAATGTATGAGTAGAATATAACAATAAATCAATTGATGAGAAGAATCACTGCTCTAGAAAGAGCAGGCACAGCAGATGGATCAGCTTCAATGTCATCAGACTCAGGAGGGGGAGGATACTCAAAAAATCAAGGTCTTCAAAGTCAAATATAAAGTTCAAAGAATGATGGACCAAGATGAGAGCTTGGCTCAACATCAATGCACATGCTATCACTCCAGGCTCCCACAAGGTAGTCCTGGTAGTGTTATCACAACTGAAAGAGGCTAAGGCCAGATCTTTTGCCCAGACTCACATTATCAAGGGGTCTGCTTATATGTGGACTGAATTAGTTGCAGACACTGAAGGATTATTTCACACTATAAATCAAGTTGACTGAGCACATAGTCAACCAAAGAACTTGATGTAGGGCAAGATGTCCACTGATGATTTCATTATCAAATATGAATTGCATGCTATATCAATTTTAGAAACAAATGTCAGATGGAGCATTATTGCCCAATATTCAAAGAAGAAAGACAATCTGCTAAAGTGGCAGATTATCTAAAAGAGATATGTCATGTTAAGACTGCACAAGAGTCCCTAGATTTCATAATATGCACTACCAACTGAAGGATTGCATCACATAATCTAAACGCTATGCAGATTAATGCACAGTATGGATCATCATCTAAATTGTTCTGCTATAATTGTGGCAGAAACCACAGGATAAGAAACTGTCTCAAATCACATGTTCAGTATCCCTCATACAAATGGCTTGAGGGCAAACATAAGAAGGAATGTGCTTACAGCTGCAATGTGTGCATTGTCAAGCAACCAAAGGAATAGCCCAAAAGAGAAGTCGCATGTGGTTAGGATCCTTTTGTGGTAATACGTCACATGAATTATAATGAGATGAAGGCCTATGAAATGAGCAATGCTTCTAGAGGTCTCACAGCATCCACACTAAAACTAAGGTGAGAAAACAAATCAGTTTACATTTGACTTGAAGACGTAAAAGGGTGAAGAGTTAGAGCATCGACTTATAGTTTATTAACAATGAGCTGAGTGATGAGGAAGGACTTATGTTTGCTCATAGACAGGTAGCCTCAAGAGAACCAAGTTAAGGTCTCTGGACAATGGCATTCCAATATATATACTGTTACAATGTTTGTACAGAACAAATGATTAGTAATGGAAATGTTCCACAACATTCTATAGCATTTCATATGATGTCATGATGATATCATGGTCCAGACTGGTCTAGGTGAGTCTATGGCTAGAATGTTCTAGGTAAGTCCAGGTCTAGTCACGTGATATCTAAATATACAAATGAAATGAAACATATATACAGCCAACTATGCTGACAAAGCTCAGGTCTACAAGAAACCCTGCTGGCATGGACTAAGAGACAAGTTACTCAGAGAAGATATGATAAGTGTTATGGCAAAAAGACAGATTGGACATGAACAGGAGGAAATAGAGTCACACAGGTATGACAATGACGTTGATATTCATCTCATATGTGCGCTGCTAAATGAATGTAGTGAGTGTGCTACACTTGTGACAGGCGAGTCAAACAGTGATCATCAAGAGATAGATGATGATCCCGTATGAGCCATGCAAGTGATGGTAGAGCATCCATATAATACCAGGATAAATACTGAGGTCATATAGCATCATCATTACTAAAGAGGCGGGCTGTGACTCTGGAGAACACCTCCTTGACCATAGAGGGTTCATCACTGAGTAAATAATGTGTGGCAGCCAAAAGCTCATACAAGTGATCCCCCCTAATCAGCACAAAAGCAGGGCATCAGACAAAGAGGTGATGGGCCAACTCCAGCACATCACAGCCAAACTTGCAGTAGATAGCAGTGTCATCAAACTGCTGATAATGTAAGATTGCAGAGGCAAGCTGACTGGAGTGGCTGTAAAGCTGAACCACTGCCAAAAAAGCTGATATGATCTAAAGGTAAAGATATTCCAGAGATGGATGAGAATCATAGAAGGCATGAGGTAAGCATCGAGAAGGGTAATAATCGCAACCATCAACTAGCATGCATGATATCCTAGAAGAAATGAAATGAGATATGTTAGATTCGACGTATACATAAAAAGGATCATAAAGAACAAAGGCATCCATACAGAACATAGGCAAGGGCATGGTGGATGGGTGTACAAGGAAGTACTGAGAGGAAGTGGCATAATGATCAACAAGATCATTAATGCGAGCTGAGGGAGAAGTAGAGTGAGTATATATACATGTATGTTGTATATGTAATGAGGGAGAATTGTGCAGGAGAGAATGTAACCAATGATAAAGAGCATGGGCAGGGTTGGAAGAAAATGGAGGAAGCAAAACAGAAGAAAGCTGAATGGATGGAAGGTGGTCAGTAACAATAGTAGATGTAGTAGGGCTTGAGCAAGACAACAAAATAGCAACAACCAAACCATAGACCTCTTCAAGCTAAACAGAAGCAGAACGACGGAAGAAATCCAAAGAAGCAACTAAAGAATAAGAAGAAGTGATGGAGGCAAATATAATGGAATGATCGAGGAAAATAGATGAAGCAGACAGGATCATTGATGCATCTGAGGTAGCTAAGTGACCATCAATGGAAGAGGAGGGAAAACTAGAAATGGATGTAAGAGCAGAAATATACTCCTCTGCCTGAAGGTGTCTCAAAAGTAGTGGAAGTATGAAAGACATGTCCAGGCCATGAACCAAGCTGAAAGGGGATAAAGTAGAAAGCCAACTGTAGATAGCCTCTCAATCCTTAGCAGTAGCCATGAAACATAAAAGGGATTGAAGGTCATCTGAAACATGAAAATGAAGCAATACAGGAGAGTCAGGGGATGGATGCTAAGAACCACAGTCAGATAGACAAGTCACTCCAGCACGAGCAAGGTTGGAAATTATGGATGGAGGTAGGCTATTAGAGGAAAGATGAGATACATACTGCGAGACAACATGTCCATTGAAGAAATAGGATTGATTAGTATGAACGAGGATAAGATAAAGTGAGACGAGTGATGGACTGAGCCTTTTGCAGCATCGAACACTAGAATGAAGACGGAGAAAACAAATGAGTTATAGCCCCACTTGAAGGCTTGGAATGTTTAACGATGATGAGCGTTGACTTTGACTCGTCAATGAAGAGTGAGTAAAGAGGAACTTATTAGTATGCTCGTGGACAGGTAGCCCCAAGGGAACCAAGCTGGGACTCTGGGGTGTTTGCATTGCAGACTATATATACGCTGCTAGTGTTTATACGAAACAAATAAATGATATCATCGGAATGTTCCACAACATTCCACAATGTTTCATATGACATCAGGTGATATCATGGTCCAGACTGGTCTAGATAAGTCTAAGCTAGAATGTTCTAGGCAAGTCCAGGCCTAGTCACGTGATATCTAAATATAAAGTCCTTGTTGCATGTGAGCAAGTCACATGACCGAGTCATGTGATCCAGTCACATGATTAAACAAGCATGTGATATAAGTCACGTGACCACGAAAAGAAAGAGAAAAAGTAAAGAAAAAGGAGCAAAAATTATACCCCGTAACATAAAGAGAGGACAAAACCTGCCAGACAGTACACCAAGCCACAGGAAAGAAAGTATGAGCCCGAAAAGGATGAGACAAAGAACAAGAAGAAAAAGGATGATGACAGCCATTGAAGGAACAAGTCCAGTCATTAAGAGTAATGTGAGCCATTTGTTGGAAAGGAAGAATAAAATGGTTCAAGTCATACTGAACACCTGAAAGCATGACAGAAGCATTAATGTGAGCAATGCTGGAAAAGACAAAACCAAAACAATCCAGTGGAAGAAACAATAAGAAGGAATCAAAATGAAACGGAAAACTCAAATAGTCATGAATACAGTGAGCAATGTGAGTGTCCAATACCCATGCATCTGCCATTGTCAATGGCTGATAAGCAAGGTGGGAACACATATGAGATAAAAGCAATTGAAGAATAATGTAACACAATGCTGTAAAGGGAAGGTGGTGTCAGACATTGGAAAAAGAAAAAGAAGAAATAATGTTATCCAAAAGAGCAAATTGATGATTAGGATTATTAACCTGAACACACACTTCCACTGTTATGATATACATTTTTCTCCTATTTCTTTTCTTTTTCTTTCTATTTATTCTAATTTATTAAGCCTTTAGTGCCTAGCGTGCTTACTTTTAAGACTTAGAAATGTCTAAGTCTCTTTTCTAATCATGTGACTGGTCACATGACTTGGCACATATAATTAGATTGTATGCTACAAGGACTAGCCCCTATGCAAGCCTTTCATACATGCATAGACAATTCTAGATTCATGCCTCATCTTCTATGTATGTTTTCCATTTCCTAGCTATTTGATATTTAATAGCTGCCACACATCATGGTATCCTCACTGATCTCATGTATGATTGTGGCAGCACATGTTTACCTCCTATCTATGCTTCCACTTCCATTTTACATGTGTCTACCTTATGTTCTACTTCTCTTCCATTTCATGGCTATGCTTGATGCATGCCTGGTCCATATATTATTCATTCTATCAATAGATCTGGTAGATACAAGTACAAACCCCTGTATAGTATATAAAGGGTGAATGTAGCAACCAGAGGATTTCTCATCGAATCCTCCTGAGTTCTCTCTCAGCTTCTCACTGCCAGAGCAACCTCAGTAGATAAATCATCAGTATGCACTCTCTATGATGTGAGCCACTGAACATATCATCCACTGGTTGCATAAGAATCGTAGTGGAGGAAAGGTCAGCTGGATTAACAGATGACATCAAAATAGAAGAAGGGGGGTCAGATACATGATGAAGGAAATGCTGAGACTTAGGCCATGAAGTGATCCAATCATATACAGTCTGAAAGCACTCAAGGTGAATATACATATGATGAAGAAAGGAGAGAGTAGTAGCAAAAATGTTGGAGTCATCCATGGCCTCAACCATAGAAAGATGAAGTACATCCTTATCACCTGAAAGATGAGGAGAAGTATCATGCATGGAGGTGATACATTGGAAATCTGGCTGGCCATATGATAAGTCAGAGACCCAGCAGTTTCCAAAGCTAGTAGTGAGTGTAGATTTCAGAAGGGAAAGGGGGTCCTCCTTGCTTGGTCACCCCAGAGACCTGGAAAACATCAGTAAGACCATATTGGGTTTTAACCTGGTAGGGGACATCCGATTGAGTAGATCTGTCAAAGTCAATAATAGCACAAGGAAGACCATAGGTGAGACAAAAGTATCACTTAGCGCTCAAGGCGCTTCACTTTTCTTTTATCTTATCTTATCAGGTGGCGCTTATCTTATCGGTGAGCGCTCATCTTATCTCATCTTATCGGTGGCTGGGTAGTCTAGACAGCTTCTAGACTTATGACCTAGAGCTATGGGTCTAGGGTTTACCTTATCGAACAGGGTCTTTACTTATATAGTACTTAGCGTGTTCACCTCAGAGGGGCACTGACCATGGTCCATGCACATTATCTAGGGTATATAAGTAGTTACATTCCCTGTTGTATTCCTTAGTTCAATATACTTGTGGTTTCACCCAGCGAAAGCCCTTGGCCTTTGTTGCTATCATAAGGGTGGTGGGACTTAATGGGTCTAGCGGACTCCAAGTGACCCACGTCAAGGATCATCTCCTTTAGTTTGGTTTGTTTTTCCATTGTGTTCCGCTCGACGCATAACAATAGGCCAATATGGCATCGTAAAATCCTTGAAGCTTGAGGTGATCAAACTCTTTAGTCTGATCATGATGAAGCACATACAAGAGGGTGTGAGTTCATGTAGACCAAGTCTCTAGTTAAGCAAAGAACGAAAGTAGATCATGGGCCTGGACCCCAGGTTGAGTAGCGATCTGCCCATCTGGAATGACATGATGAACCAACAAATATGACAAAAGGCATTTGTTGAGCCAGACAAAGGTGGTATTGAGGAGAAAATTGCTATAACAAATGCCTCGGTAATTTGAGAGGTCAAAACATAACCTGTGTTTGAAGATCATACTAAGGGTGGACACCTTGATATAAGAAGGAATATGTGAGTTGATAATAAAAATTAAGAAGATCGAGAACAAGAGTCAGGGCATGGTCAGACAAAAGCCAGACCTGCCACTTCTCCCATTGATTAGAACCAGGTGCAGGCCTAGAATTTCCCCTACAGAGGAGTGCACAAAGATCAGAAAGAGACATGGAATGTGGTCAGTGAAAGGGGGAAGCCATAAGCTTATTGAGAACTCGGAGAACAGAAGGAGTGTTTAGCCAAGACTTAAAAACAGAAGCTCTAGGGGGTCTAGAAAACAAATTAGTGAAATAATCACATGTAAGCATTTTAACCTGAGCAGGATCAGTCACAAAGGAATCATCAGAGGAAAGAACAAAGGGAGAATCAAGGGAAAATAGAAGGGGATATAGATGCTTGGATGAACCACCACAAAGAGTGATTTATAATCAAACTCAAAGAGATTGATCTGTTCAATGGAAAAGCTCCACTTTCTCCTCCTAATAATGTAGCTTGCAAATGGATTGGTGAATACGTTGTAAATAAGATGAGAAGAGACAATAAGGATTGGAGGTAAGATGGGAGTGATAGACAATCCAATATTGGTGTGCCCAATCGAAGCAGAGAAGAAGAAATTGAAGATGTGGAGGGGAGTGTTTGGCTGTGAAGAGAAGGTGACCCAAACGATGATTTTTGATAAGAAGAAGACGAATGGTGGGATTGATAATACAACTACTTGAGGATTTACAAATAGGCAATTGAAAGGTGATTTGACCAGCGTCGAGAAGTGCATTTGAGAGAGTCATATAGAGTCCTTGTTGCACATGAACAAGTCACATGATCCAGTCACATGAATAAATAAGCATGTGATGTAAGTCACATGATCACAAAAAGAGAGAGAGAAACAGAGAAAAATAAAAGAAAAATTATATCCCATAACAGCCTATTTCTGGGACATGAAGGATGTTCATGATAAGGGAAAAGGCTCTGCTGCATGAATGAACTGGGTGTTTGTACAGTGACTTTTGATGAATATTTATGTAATTGATTTTCTGTTCTTGAGGTTGAAGAGCCTAGGAAAAGCACAGATGATGTGGATACATTTCTAAATTCTTTTCAATGCCAAACTGGATCCTCTTCTGTGAAGAGGCTCAGACAGGGCTTCAAACTGGTACTTAATTTAGTTCCAAACAAAACCCAAAAAAATATGTCAGATGAAGAAATCTTGTATGAATTTTCCTTGAGAATGATGAAGATGGAGAAGGAGATCTTAATAAAGATCAAAGTTGTACCTTCCCATGATAAGAAGACTTTTATCACAGCTGATGCACTATTGAACTGTGGTGCTAACATGATCTTCGTTGATAAGAAGTAGACTACTGAGCAGAAGTTGCTGCTCATGCTCTTACATTTTCCGATCCCCATATTTAATGTCGACAGATCAAAGAACTCAGCTGAAAATGTGACACACTTTGCTGAGATAATTATGAAATATGAAGAACACAGGGAACACATTACTGCAGAGGTTATAAATTTAGAATGTAATCAGATTATTCTCAGGTACACATGGCTAAAGAAGCACAATCCTGAAATAGATTGAGTCAAGGACAAAGTTAAGATGTCAAGGTACCCAAGAAGTTGTCATCTATTAAGAGAAAAGAGTGTTTTCCTGTACATTTTAGAAAAGGAAGAGGAAGAGGCTACCTATCATGGTTATGCAATATGTGCTAGCATTGAAGCACCTATAAAAACAGAAAAGATGATTAAAGAGATGGTGCCTGATGCATATCATCAGTACTATGTACTATGGATGGTTCTCAAAAGAAGAACATGAATATATGCCAATAAGAAAGCCATGGAATCATGCAATTGACTTGAAGGATTCATTTATTCCAAAGAAAGGAACAATGATTTCCCTCTCAGTTGAGGAGCAAAAAGAAGTCTCTAGTTTCATCGATGAACAACTGAGGAAGGGCTACATATGATCTTTGAAGTCTCCACAAACTTTCCCTGTTTTCTTTGTGCCAAAGAAGGAAGGCACCAAATGCATTGTTCAAGATTATTGTTATCTAGATAAGCATACCATCAAAATGCTTCTGCTGATCTCCTAATTAGTGGATAAGCTCAGAGGAGCTAAGTTATTTACAAAGATAGATCTACAATGGAGCTACAACAATGTTTACATTAAGGAAGGTGATAAGTGGAAAGCTACCTTTGTATGCTTCTGTGGTATATATGAACCCCGCATTATGTATTTCAGGTTATGCAATTCACCTACCACATTCCAAGCAATGATGAATGTGATATAGTGGTGGTCTATATTGATGACCTACACGTATTTACCAAGACTAATGATGTCAAGGAACACAAAAAGATTATTAAGAAAGTCTTATGTCAATTAGAAGAAAATGATCTATTTATCAGACCAAAGAAGTGTACCTTCACAATGTTATGATACGCATTTTTCCCCTATTTATTTCCTTTTTCTTTCTATTTATTCTAATTTATTAAGCCTTTAGTGCCTAGCATGCCTGCTTTCAAGACTTAGAAATGTCTAAGTCTCTTTCCTAATCACGTGACTTGGCACATACGATTAGATCATACGATACAAGGACTAGCCCCTATGCTTGCTTTTTACATATGCATGGACAATTCTAGATCCATACTTCACCTTCTACGTATATTTTCCATTTCCTAGCTATTTGATATTTAATAGCTGCCACACATCATGGTATCCTCACTGATCTCATGTATGATTGTGGCAGCACATGTTTTCCTTCTGTTTATGCTTCTCTTCTATTCTACATGTGTTTCCCTCATGTTATGATTCTCTTTCATTCTATGGCTATACTTGATGCATGTCTAGTCCATATGTTTTCTATTTTATTGGTAGATCAGATGTCAATATATACAAACCCCTATGTAGTATATAAGGACTCAATAAAGTGACCAGAGGCCCCATTAAATCCTCTTGGTCTTCCTTTAGAGCTCATAACACTTGAGTAGCTGTCTACAAGTCCTAGCGAACAACCTTAGTACACTCCACTTCATAATGTGAGCACTGAGTTGTTTCAGCTCTTAAATGTAGCAGCAAATGCTAGTATAAATAATAGTAAACAATATTGAAGCGGAGCTCAAATACTCGCTCTAGCTGCATATAAGGCTTCTCTCTGAGAACTTTCAATAGATCTTTTTGTCCTCTAACCGCTATCATCTTAGTTTGCTGTCTCTCTCAACCAGATGAGTTAGAGCTCACTCACTGCACCTATAGTGTATAGTGCATGCTCAACATAGATTTTGCATATGCTTATAAAGATTGAACTGTGGAAGACCGGAAAAAGATAGTATGGTCTGATGAAACTAAAATCAATCCCCTAGGATCAGATGGACACAAATGAGTGTGGAAAAAGACAGGTGAGGGGCTGAGTGATAGGCTAGTAGAGGGTACAGGGAAGTTTGGTGGTGGTTCACTGATGATATGGGGGTGTATTACTTGGCAGAGAGTTGGCTATGCTGCTAAGATTGATGGTAGGATAAATGAAGACCTCTACCTTCAGATTTTAAAGGATGAACTGCTGAATACTCTATAGTATTATGATCTTGATCCATCTGATATTATCTTTCAGCAGGACAATGATCCCAAGCACACTTGCAAAAAGATGAAGAACTAGCTTGAAGAGCAGGATGTCAGGACTATGGTTTTGCCTGCATAGTCTCCTGATCTAAATTCTATTGAACATATCTAGGGTTACCTCAAGAGGAGGATGGTAGAGTATGAATATTCTCCTAATAGAGTTCATGAGTTGTAGGAGAGAATTCAAGTAGAATAGAAGAAGATACTGGTTGAGAGGTGTCAGAAGTTGATTGAAAGCATGCCTAGAAGGATTGAGGCAGTGCTCAAGACAAAAGAAGGCTATACTAAATACTAATATATCTCAAATATCTACTTAATACTGAAAGGTGCAAAACTATTGCAATGGTATTGCTGTTTTGAAATGGACATATCTTCACAGCCACTAGACAAAATCACATGACCTAGGGACCGATTTGTAGCCCTATATTTGTACTTTGTTTGGTTTCACCAAAGCTAAGTGAAATTCCCATGAATAATTGCGGTATTATTCATGCACCATATTAATGTTAGTTATTGCAATGGTTTTGGAGCTCACTGTACTAGTAAGGAAATATACCCCTAAAGATACCCCTTACACCCTCCCCCACAAGAGCCAGCCCTGGCTTGTCCAATGTCATCCTTCCATCTAATGGGTCAGTATGACATGCATTTATCTATTGATTATACACATGGTTGTGAGCCCTGCTCATATTCAGTTGTCTCCTTGTCTCTAGACATGGTTGATGATGTCTGCATCCATTTCTGTGGACATAGGGTCATCTAGGTCAACCCAGTCAACTGGTAGATAGTACTCACAAGCAGCAAGTAATGTGATAGCATGAACCTCCTCACTTCTGATACTCACAATGTTGGAAGTGTTACGCGTCGAGCGGAACATGACGAAAAAACAAACCAAACCAAAAGAGATGACCCTTGACGTGGGTCACTCGGAGTCCGCTAGACCCGTTAAGTCCTACCGCCCTTATCTAGCAACGAAGGCCAAGGGTTTTACTGGTAGAACCACGAATATATTGAACTAAGGAAATACAGGCTGAGACGTAGCTACTTATATACCCTAGTATGTGCGCACGGACCATGATCTGTGCCCCTCTGAGGTGAGCACCCTAAGTACTATATATGTAAGTCCCTACCTAGTAAGGTATAACCCTAGACCTCCAAGATCGAGGTCGTAAGTCTAGAGTGATCTAGACTACCTAGCTACGATAAGATGAACGCTCACCAGATAAGATAAGCACCACCTGATAAGATAAGATAAAAGAAAATAAAAGAAAGTTAGACGCTATTGAGCGCCAACGAGAAGCGCCTTGAGCGCTAGTGGCACGAACATCTCAGGAAGAGGGCCAAGCCTCCAGTGTCAAGGGATCAACCCTAAGATCTGTCGACCTACTCAAGATATTCTCTCAAGTGTGTTGGAGCACCTGCACTCGTTTGTCTATGATTTGCTTTGTCTTATGGACTCAGACGTTAGCATCCATTCTATTGAATAGGTGGGCTGTGTTATAGGGTATAATTTTTACTCCATTTTTCTTTACTTTTTGTGGTCACGTGACTTATATATCACGTGCTTATTTAATCATGTGACTTGCTCACATGCAACGAGGACTTTATATTTAGATATCACGTGACTAGGCCTAGACTCGCCTAGAACATTCTAGCTTAGACCTACCTAGACCAGTCTAGACCATGACATCACCTGACATCATATGGAACGTCGTGGAATGTTGTGAAACATTCCAATGATATCATTTATTTGTTTCATACAAACACTAGCAGTGTATATAGTCTGCAATGCAAACACCCCAGAGTCCCAGCTTGGTTCTCTTGGGGCTACCCGCTCACAAGTGATCCATAAGTCCTTCCTCTACTTTTCGTTGACAAGTCATCGTCAACACTATTCATTGCATCGTTCCAAGCCTTCAAGTCAGGCTTTAACTGATTTGTCTTCTCGTGCTAGTTTTAGTGTCGACGTTGCGAGAGGCCCAGTCCATCGCTCGTCTCAGGCTGAGTTGTTGATATGCTCAACAAGTCAGCTGGCCATATTGATTGTCCAAGAACAGATATCATCAGCCTCTTTGAAGCCGATGTTAAATTTGGAGAGACTTAGAATACAACTAGAAAGTGACTTTGATGATATTTGAACTGAGGAAAGTATATGCAGACAGATGTCAATGAGTCAGAAATGGGTTGGTAAGAAAGACAAGGGTGAGAGAATAACTAGATAAAGAATCCAAGGAGAACAATGTATTGTGAGTACGAGGAGATGAGAGTTGGCAGCATAGAACCAGATGGAAAAGAAGTTGTTTCTGAGGAGTGGTGTATTTTCAAGGGTTTTTCAAGTAGTTATGAAAACACTAAGTATCATCATAGTATAGTGGAGAGACATATTGAGTTGGAAAAATGAAGAAAAAAGGTAAAAGAGTTAGAAAAAGGACTTAGCATTGTTTAGAATATGACAATCTGTCTTCATCTCTTTTTGTTTCTTCATATAGTATAAAAAATCTTGTGGCTCTTATTCTGGAATTAGCCACTCAGGAGCAGATTCTAGATCTTTAAATTTGATTTGAGAAGGAGGGGTGAAGATGCAATTGATATGGTGAAATTGTAGGGCTGCTACTTGCATCCAAGTATTGAAAATACACTGTCAAGTAGTATGAGCCACATTGAAAAACTTTCTTCATCAGAGACTTTTTCTTCCTTTGCCCTTTCACTGTCTAGTCAAACCTCTCCTAAGATAGTATGGGCACAAGATCACTCTTTCATACTGGAAGGGTTGCTATTTGACTAACTAAAACAAATGTACCTCATGAGGATATAGAACATATCTCAAACAAAGATACTATAAAAGATGGTTGATCAAGTCATATGATCGAGTTATATACACTAGTCACATGATTAAATAAGCACGTGATCCAAGTCACATGATCAAGAAAAGAGAAAGAAAACGAGGAAAAATTATACCCTATAACATAGACTCCTTCTCCTCCTCCAAGCCCAAGTCACCTACTGATCCTATTGCACAAAGCATACACACTACTCACTGGGCTTGATGTCTCTTAATATTTACCCCATGAATGGAGGATCTTTCATCCATTTTATGTACCACTCATTGATCTTTTATATAGGTTAGTAAGGGAATCACGGACTATATTTATAGCATAATCGTATATATAGGAGACACTGTTATCCCTATGGACATACCCCTCTATTAGGGTAGTAGTCTTTCTATGTGGGCTACTGGGTCTTCCTAACTTAGGTCTATAAATTTCTGAGGGATCATCATCTCCTCATATCAAGGTAAGTCATTCTATATTTCTACATTGAAGATTCCTCCTGCATAAATTTCTGATGTCTATGGAGGACCTCAGTGATCTTTCTGATTTATTTCCTCCATCATCATTAACTATTTGAGGCTAATCTTTCCTTTGAGGATTAGCTTCTTTCTATGTCTGATTAGTCAGCTCTCGCAATCTTGATCATTTGACACTGCTGATTACTCTGCAGTGCTGTTTCTTTCCTTATCAGAGTCTTTTGATCCTATAGCTAGGGCTTGATTCTCCATAGAGGTATTATCAGCTGATCTATGCATGCTACATAAAGTGTACACATTAGCAGTAATTGTTCTCAATATGATGTGATGAGCTTAAAAAGGTATAAATAGTTAATATCTTATTTGTTCACTTACTGATCACTTCAGTAAGCTCGAGTCAGCTTTGAATTGATGTAAGTATGAACAAAGATTATCTACCCTATATTAGATGAGTGATTAGCTTTATATAGCTAGGGTAGATCTTATGTAATATATACAAGTAAGGGAATACCCTCTAAGAGTATCCTTTATACTCATGTATGCTTCTTAGCTTAAATATCAATAAAGTCACCTCTCCACTTAGTCTGAGACTCCAAGTTCTTATAGCTCTGCTCCAAAAGTTCTCAGGCTTAATGCCTCCATCTCTGTTGTCTCAGTTTCTATTCTCTCTTAGTCTCCTATCTACTCCCTGTTCAAATACAAGGACATGGGACCATACAAGGGTATAGTATACAAGCTAAAGTCAAAGTCCTCACTCCAAGTCCATTTCTAACCCTTCTTGTCCATTCCCCTGACTCCTGTTTCTGTGTAGCCCCAGATTTGGCTTGGAGAGCATCAGACTTGACACTGTACACCAGTATGAGGTAAATATAAAAATCTGTTATATATAGCACATACCTCTGCATCCATATCATGGAGATGGCTAGTTTGTGTTTTTTTTTCCTTTGAGAACTTGTCCTCCCCAGGATTGAGAATGGTTCCATGAGTGTGAAAGTAAGCTATTAATAATGTGCTGAATAGAGTGAACAGAGAGGTCCAGACATATTAAGATTTGCTCATGATCCAACACTGGGACAACCAGACAACTGCCCACTGGATTTCTGGGCTTGCCTGGTGACCTCATGGCATGAGTCTATGACTCTGATAAGTGATCATTGTGAGGATACAAAGTCAAAAAAAAAAGCTACACCTAGTCCTGAAATCCTGAAATATAGGTTTTTGAAAATATTGTTCTACCAGTATTGGTGGGTGTGGACCTCGTTCTCCTCACTCTTCCGAGTCAAACGGTGTTGTCACCAATGAATTCCAGGTGGGCATTGAGGAGATACACAAGTACCAAGTTGGAGGCTCTCTTTGAACATAAATTTCCCACGACTCCAACTTTCCTGAAAAGTACAATAAATAGCAATATTTGCCCGTCACACCCCGAACCATTCGGACATCGCCTCCAATCCACCCGTCGACTTCGAGTCGCCCCCCACAGTCCTCTTGAAGCAGGTGAAGCCCGATTACTGGCGAACGAGCTGACTTTCCTCAACGACGGTCATTTTCCATATTGTTCCCCCGATGAGTGTAAATCGGTGTCACCCAGATGGTCAGGTCCATATTCCCTTCAGCACCTTAGATTGTTCCCCAGATTCGAGCCGCATACAACCAGGCTATACTCCCAACGCTGTGCACGAAGCTCAAAGCCTCTTCACTACGTACCCTTTAGTCTCAGCCACGCCCTCGGCTCACGGTATTTTGCCGCTTCTTCCTTTATTAACGTGCAGAACTAAAAGTTGAAATAGTGGGCCAACATCTCAGTAACCTGGCAGTTGCCACCCTGCCACCGACATATATGCATTACAATTTGGATCCTGCTTCTTATCAGCCACCGTTGCCCCCCGGAATTCGCCCTTCGTCATCCTCCCTTGCATTTGCGCTAGGAAACCCGAACAGGAAAGCGAACGGACGTGGTCACAAGCCGGAGGAATCTCGCCCTTTCTTCAAGGACTTTCTCGACCGCTCAGCACAGCTCATAGACGCTAAGTCTCTAGCACCTCGTAAAAATATGGCATATGTCAGCATCCCCGCTTCATCCTGGAGAACACCTGCAAAGCACAGCCCTCTGCCCAGTACCCGAGCAAATGTTAAATCCTCTGCGCGACGTACTGGAGACAGGGACGAACGAGGTATTTGCAGATACCGTGACGTATTGATCCCGATCTGATCTTTGATACTTGAAGCGCCTCTCGAGAAACTTCTTACGCTCGTCGAAGACATATTCGAGGCGGAGGATTCACTTGCTGTTGATGTTGAGATTTCCGACTTGCCAAAGGAGTTTTTTTCGGCTATAACGGCTGACTGCTCGCGCCCTCAGCTGCAGCACAATGTTATGCGCAAACTGACCAAACTTATTACTCAGCTCGCTCGCCCTTCGAAAAGAACGAGACACGCTTCACGTGAAAATGGTGTCGGAGACGCAGTCACAGCGGAAACACTCAGCGATGTCGAAAGTTCTGTTTTGTCTCGGTTGATCAAAATCATCGAGCGCTCGGTCAAAGCAGGGGAAGATCTCGATCCTTTCCTAGCTTCAGTAACCAGACCCAGTGCACCCTCATCGCCGACTAAATCACCAACTAAAACAAAAAAAAACTGGTCGACTGATGTGGATATGCGTGACCTATCGGTGCAGCTAGAGGTAGCTCGGGATAGCATCCTTGCGGCCGAGTGTTGTATCGCATTACTGAGTAGTGATGGCCTTACAAGGCAGGTGAGGGCAATAGTTAGAAGCCTTTGGCGTTTGCCCTGACGCTTGACCTTTTGCAGCTCTATTCAGAGGAGCTCATCGCCATATGCCTCAACACAGTCAAGAATCAGCTCACTAGGATTGTCTTCCCATTCGTCGAGGGTGTCGCATCGAGTGGGTTTGTTTCTTCCCAGCTTCAGTGTCTCTACTGCCATGCCCATCCGAGTTATGGTGACCTACGGAAACTTTTGAGCGAACTCTTCCAGGCTTTATCTGCAGTACTTCCCCGTGTCAACGCTTTGTTTTCTGCGGAAGGAATTATTATGTCCGATGCGATCATTATCCAGGCGGTTTACATAGCCATCGGCCCGTTTTTCGTCGTAGAAACCGCTCATGAAGGCGATGGCAAGGGTAAGAAAGATAACGTTGTGTTAAGCACACTAGGCAGTAGTGCCATGAGGGGATTCCGTCTTGACGCCCTCTCCATCATCCGTAGCGTAAGCCTAGCAGCGATTGACCGTGCCAATGCTCACCTCCATTTAGATTTTTGCTAGCTACCAAGACCAGCGCTCATGGATTATAGAGGAGATTTTGTCGTCCCTCCTTAAGCTGTCGAACAGTCACAAAAAAGCCGGGCAATTTCGGTATGCATTTACCTCATGAGTATGCAACGCTAACAACTTGCATCAGCTTGCGGGATGGCCGATCAATACGAACAGTTTCCGCGCTTTTGCTGCAACTTGTTCAGACGTCCGCACGTGACGTTTGTCTAGCTGCCCGAAGGGTTGAAAAGGCCCGCCAAAACAATGCGCTCGGACAGCAAGACAGCTCACAGGGAAAGACCAAGGGTACTGTCTTCGAGGAGCTCGATGCAAAGGTGAAGGGTGTTTGTCGGTACGCGACTTTTCAGAGGCCGACTATTCTTGTCTTCAGGAGGTTCAACTCTACTTATCTGGCTTGGAGCCTGCCACCAATGCTGCGAAGACAGTTGTTCTCTTCCTCACACAAAGGTTCGTTGTACATTGCCTCAACAGGATCTCCTTATGTCACTTGGAATAGATCGGGCAAGAGCAAGCAGACAAAGAATTCAAATGAAACTGAGTACAGAGCCATTCTCGACAATCTGATTTCGGATCTTTTAGCCGTTTTGTACTGGCCCGAGTGGCCCGCGGCAAGTTTGACCTTGAGTGTCATATGTAAATTCTTGGTAGGGGGCAAATAGTTCCTGAGGATGCTTTAGCTCAATTTCACGCCGTAAATCTCAAGGTTGCTTCCCTTGATGATGTGAAGACAAGTGTACAAACAGACACCAATGGGATCAAGGCCATTGCCCTTGATCATCTTGGTGTTATTGCGGCACGTATCCGAACAAGTTCCTTGAAAGTCCGAGAGCGGAGTGAAAAGCAGCATGCCATTGTCCCGCTTGACGAGGTATAGGTTATCCACGATCTCAAGTGGCAAACCCATACAGCTGATGTGGGCAGATAATACCTACTGAAAGCATCCTAGACCTCGAAACACTGCAGGCTCATCATGACGCCATCTCCTCACAACTGGCGAAGCGCGCGTCTGATGATCAAGGGTTTCAAGTGAGTGATACAGGCAAATGCACAACTACATCGCTGACAAACCGCAGAGTGCCCGAGAACTTACCGCAGCCATATGGGGTCAAGAATTGGCTACCGCATTGAAAACGCTACATAGTACATTGCACAATGGAGAAAGTGAGGGCGCTCCAAAACCCAATACAGTGGCATTTTGCAGGAGACTTCAAGGCGCATTGTCAGCTATATGGCAGGATCGCCCCAATGACGTTTTCGATACTGGGTGAGAATGAAATTTAAGATCATGCCACCGTGCGTTCTCAATAATTTACAGTTCCCAGGAAGAGATTTCTCGCGTCGATTTGTTCGCTGAAGAGATAGGCACGGTGCAAAGCCTCAGGGGTTGCTTCGGCTCTATCCTTAATGTCATTTTATCTGCTCTCGATGCTCCTCCTGTATTCGTGCGTACCAAGGCCTTGCGAGCTCTCAGCCAGATTGTCATCAGCGATCCCGGCATTCTGTCAATGGTGGGCCCCTGATTTGTAATCCCCAAACAGCATTTGACGAACAACAGGCAAACGTTCGCCGGGCCATTGAAAGCCATCTGCTGGACTCTTCGCCTGCCGTGCGAGATGCGGCTGTGGAACTGATTGGTAGGTATATGGTAGAGTCACCCGACGTCGCAGCCAACTATTACCCAAAAATCGCTGATCGCATTGCGGTATGCACTTCTCCTTCTTCACTTGCCAGCAGACTTCCTGAGTTCCATTTTCTAGGATACAGGCGTTGGAGTAAGAAAGCGTGTTATCAAGTTACTGAAACAATACTATGGGATAACAGAGGAGTTAAGTTGTCGAATTGACATCAGTACCAGGCTTGTGCTGCGGATACTGGATGAAGATGATACCGTGAAAGACCTTGCCATCAAAGCCATAGAAGATCTCTGGTTCCAGACTTGCCCCCTACAACACCTAATTTCCAAGAATAAGGTCCCTCTGCCAAGTCAACGCGACGACAAGGCATCCTTACTCTCCAAGGTACCCGTTATCATGGGCGTATCTGCAAACTTCAGAGATCGACAATCTCCTCTGGAGAACCTCTTACACACGATCATGTCGAACCAAACCGCAAGTGACGGACCCTTCATGCGCGCAAGATACTCAGAAATATGCGAAACTCTTATCGATGGCCTGGTGGATGCCTCAGACCTGCCTGGTTTTGTAGGTGAACAGAGCGAAGGCAATTGTAGTATACTGATCTAGCTCCTCTCAGACCGTCCAGTCCTGTACCAGGACGCTGTATCTGTTTGCCACAGCTTACCCCCTAGTGCTGTCAGGCACTAATGCCTCAACGCTGCTGCCTTACCTCAAGAATCCCGCAACAGTTGGGTGAAGTTACCTTTGATCAGAGCTCTACTAATGGTAAATTGAAGGCTGAAGAGCTCTCTGTATCCGATTATTTGCTTCGAGTGTTCAGAATCTCCATCCCCCACATGCCCAAGACTGCCGTCAAGTTTGGTCAAGAATTGCAACTCATCCTGCAACCGATGATCGTGAAACCGTCCAACGTTGGGGGTATCGTAGTACGTTCGCTTCGACCTTCGTTTCAGCAGTAAATCACTTTCGCTCCAAGTGTCTGCAAGAAAGTGTCGCTTGCCTCTGTGTGGCCGTGCAGCATCTTACACACGATTTCCATCGCTTGATTGCTCTTTTGAAATCCTGCAATGGTACAGGTTTCTATACTCACAAACATCGGAACTTACGCATCTTTCTAGCGCGTCTACAGCAAGCTATTCATCGTCCCAGTGTGACAATGGATCCAGCAGAGACGAGGATGCTTTCCATACTTATCTTCATCGTCTCGCTTTTAGGGGAACACTCTAACTTCGATCATCTTCGTCACGAGCGTGCAGGTGAGCGTGCCTTGATTGGAAGCTTATCACGTCAGTCAACTCTCGAGCAGAGTTTGCCACGGAACTTAGGAGTGTGTCAGAAGTAAGTAATATGACTACTGCTGGAGACGATCGCATTCGAAATTTCTACAGGGCCCTATCGTGGAACATATATACAACAGCCTTTTAGCTCTCTACACAAAATACCCTGATACAGGACTTAAAGGACGAATTCTACAATGCTTGGGTAAGATCTGTCCTTAGAGTCTCCTCCAGCTTCTTATCGCGTTCCCGTAGGTTTCCTGTTCCGCGCTCAACCATCACTAATGACGTTGGAGCGATCCGCTGGCATCATGGACGCTATCTTCTCGTCTTCCGATGAAGAGAGCCAGGGGCGACTGCTGAGGATAATGCAAGACTTCCTTATCTCCGAGGCAGCAAAGCACGAGGAACAACAGAAAGGTACGTACTCAGGTTTCACATCTCATAATAGAGTGTAGTGACGCATGCCGTACCTTCGCCACAGAATCGGCATACGCAAAAAAGGAACGAAGTGTGGATATTGCGGAGCTCGTTGGGAATACAGACGGTTTCGCTGACTCAGGGTGAGAATTCCTACATCATATTTCCCTCTCGAAGTTGACGTTATGCAGAGTCAGTTCCGCAATCATTCAACGCTATATCGCTCCCATACTTGACGCAGCGTTGTCTCAGAACTCGCAGGTTCAGGCTATCGCGGTTGATATTCTGACTTTCACAGTGAAACAGGGCCTTGCCCACCCACTTCAGGTTCTTCCTGCATTCTTCCTGGTTGTATATTGATGCGACCAAGAATGTCCAGTCGTTCCCTATCATCGTCGCCCTTGAAACGAGCCCGGTAGCTGCAACCAGCGCTCGAGCGAATGCCTTGCATGCTATCCTATATGGCAAGCACACGACCCTTCTGAACTCCCGTTTTCTCGTAAGTGCAAGGAAATCATTCGAATATCAGAAAGCTATCACACCGGGCAACATTCTGGGTGAGTGTTGCATTCCTCCTATCGGCCAGTCACTCCATCATGGTGTATAGGGTATCACATGCAACCAGAGCCAGCCGCGCTGCTTCAACGATGGTACACACTCGTGCGCGAGAAGCGAACAGCTCGTCAAGACTTCTTGAAAGCCCTGGTCAAATCATTCGACGTCTCCCCAGTCTTGACGTCATCACAGGTTTGTGTGGGGCTTTTTCATTGCACATTCCGCTTAAGACACACAGGATGACGTTGAGTTTTCACGCTACATGGCAGAGAACCTTGCCACATTAGAGTACAAGACGCAAGAAGAAGTCCTCACAGTCATCAAACAACTGACGTCTATTCTATCTACATCTGGAATGCAGCTTCTTGAGGCGATCTCTCCCTCGCATCTCCTCGCGCAGTTACACGAGCACGAAGCGCACTCCGTTTCTATCGAGCCACCGGACCCCACGAAGCATCCCCATCCTGCACTTGCAAATCTTGACGTTATGAGGACGTCCGTTATCATAGGCATCATCATGTTACTTAAAGCCTTTCTGAAGGCGTTGTATGGCTTGTCTGAAGAGTAAGCCCCACTGTCGCTCTGCCATACGATACTCACGCACGATATAGGAAATGTACTAAATTTATACCTGGAAAGAAAAGTACCATCGGTGACAAGCCCGCGATGAAGCGCCACACACGTCCAATAACCTGGGAACGTCTACCCTACGCAGTTAGGCCTCTTCTCTTGCCCCAAGATCTGACAACTCATAGAGCAACTGTGAGATTTCTTTGTTGACTTGCAACAATTGTTTCTCACATAGTTTGTATCAGTTCCTGCAGATTTGGAATGAAGACGGCGTGGTAGCTGAGCCTGAGGAAGATTTCCAGTAATAGTACATCCCGATTTTCTGTCTAGTGCATCTCTGCTGTGTCACAACCATTATCGTACGTAGTTTGTAATCCCTTGATATCACTGCAATGAAAGACCGTGATCTTTGAGGTACGTACGAAGCGATTGAGGCAATGGATTACTTGTTAGACATCTGGTGGAGGATCTACGTTCGTGCGGAGTACTTCTAGCAACTGTTTCTCCTCCTTATTCATGAATAAAATTACAGTTGCAAATCTTTCAACCTTCGTCAATGCCAACACGTACCTCCGGACGGCGTCTTTCGTTTCTGGCTTTCGAATAAGAACAGCCTTAAATGTATGCAGGATAGACTTCAGTAAGTCAGGTTCCAAGGAGGCCTGAAATAGTGCGGGGATGGATGAAGGCGGTACTGTCTATTCGAATGCACAGGTTAGCTCAAGCGCTATTCCACCAGATATTCACGTACGCGTATCAGTCCCCACCGAGCATCGTCTGAGCTCATCGAATCCCAAGACTTTATGAATTGAAAGAGGGTTGTTGGGTGCTTCATGGGTAAATCCTGCTTATCTATTGCTTGTACGGATGCGGAACGTAGCGAGGGCTCGTGCGGTGTCCTGGTGACGATTGTATGGTTTCCTGACGGACGGAATATCCCGCCGCGGACGCGGGTGGGCTTGGATGATTCCCGAGACCGTTTGGCATCAGCAAATGTCTGAGGTCTAGGCAGTAGCATTACTTGTTCTTCTTTGCTGGGCGATCCGATATTCAAGGTTCTGGATGAGACCGATTGCAGCAATTGGTCGTCCTTCTCTTCTCTAGGAGGCTTGGTCTCCTTCAAGGTGTTTGCAGCTATATCTATCTCGCGCTCAATGATTTCAATAGGTACACGGCGACGTTTGGGCGATAGGGCAGAGAAGGCTTTTGGAACACTGGCAGGGTGCGGATCGCTCTTTGCTGAGGAGTGAGCATTTCCTCTCGTCGTGGTGACTGATCACTGACTGGTATTTTGCTCTGCTTTAGCCGTTGTTCCTGTATTGACTTGTCGATCTCCGCGAGCTCATTCTTTACGGACGAGTTCGAGGGTTCCAATGCGAAAGCACCTTGCAGGTCTTGCATAATGCTAATGAGTTCGAGTGGAAGAGCAGGTTTAGTTGACTCGCCTGCTCGTGCATCCTCAAACTTCCCCAACGCTCTGCGGGCATGACCTCTTCTAAATAGCGCCTTAACGTTCTTCGGGGTTAAGGTAAGGGCATTGGTACAATCCCGTTCTGCATCTTCGTTTCTGTTGCTCGATTCATCAACAAGGACAGAGGATGTAATGATTCACTCAGTAGGACGCACTTGCCTAATTGCAGATATGCAGCGGCACGGTTGAGATGAAAAGTTGGGTCGCTGCTGTCAGCAAGGATGGCACTAGTGTAATGACCGACCGCAGTCGCATAGTCAGCGGCCTTGAAGGCTGTATTTCCCTTCAAAGTTGTCCCATCAGAGCCTCCGAGAGGACACTAGCTGTGATGGTCTCGATCTGTGTCGATCCTGGTGCTCACCTTCTCCTTTGCCAATCTCGCCTTTTCAGATGTCATTGGCGATGGTACCGCAGTGCAATCGTAGGTAGAATCGTACAGTCTCTCACGAAATTTCCTCGGACAGCGACTTCCTAGGATCCCTAGTGTTAGATGTGAGAAGAGAGCGTACAACGCTTGTCTGTTGCTAGTGAGCTACTATAGCACCTGCAGTAGTCTGCATAACCGAAGACCAGTTATAGCACAGCCACAAGGCAATGTTCGGCAATATCCGTTTCGGTCAGGCCAACTTCACCATCGATCCCTCTCGACGAGCAAGGCCCAATTCATCAAGGTGAGCACCATGTCGCTGTACCGCTATCATCAAGAGAGGCTGCCAACACTGTCTACCGACAATGAGCAAGCACCAATGGGTCTAAATGGTAGATGCGGTCGCTGGATGGGTTGGTCTTCAGGTGGATGACGGAAGTCAAATAATGGTTCATCGCAAGCGGGACCATCAGTGCTTGGCTGTCGGCGGCTCCTTGGAGATATCTCAACTCTGTTGTGTCAACTAATGCGTCCATTCTCTGCTAGACCCGACATAACATATGGCCACCACGAAAACCGCAAAGGGCAAGGCAGCAGGTGCACTACTTTTGTGTCTTTCTTCGAACCGAAATCTCAAAATTTCCGCATAAACTCAGCCGGAAAGGCTGCAGGCGCTAAAGATGCTAAGGCCAAGGCCGCAAAAAAGGCCGTACTGCAGGGCGTGCACTCACGTTCTTCACGGAAACCTCGTTTCTCTGTGACCTTTCGTCGACCAAAGACGCTCAAGTTGCCTCGTAACCCCAAGTATCCACGTAAATCCATTAATCATGCACCAAGAATGGACGAGTTCCGGACTATCGTCTCGTGCGTGATTTCCTGATACACCGCTCTCTTGGCTTTGATTTGGGATTGTCGAAAAGACCCTTGAACACGGAGTCTGCCATGAAGAAGATCGAGGAACATAACACCTTGGTGTTCATTGTGGACATCAAATCGAAACAAACGCCAGATCAAGGATGCTGTGAAGAAGCTCTATGATGTCCAGGCAGCCAAGGTCAACACTCTCATCCGGTGAGAATACTGTATGTGGCCTTGGTGTTCCACAACTTACGATGCAGTAGACCGGATGGCAAGAAAAAGGCATATGTCCGCCTGACTGCCGACCACGATGCTCTGGATGTGGCAAACAAGGTACGATCGGATTATAATACGCTAGTACTTCGACTGAGTATTATTAACCTCTGTAGATTGGCTTCATTTGAATTGCCACCCTTGCTATCAACATGACTTTTATTTCCCGGTTTATCATGCTCACCTGATGCTATGCCCCGCATGTTGCAATGCAAGATATGTCTCTTTGAGAAACCAGCTGTTAACGTGTTTCAACTAAGCATCACGAATGATTAATTGTGGCCACTTGTGCATTTGCGTGTTGGGGTCCGCGCCGGTGATGATGAGTATTATACTAAGGCCAGTTTTTGTGAGGATTGTATTTCTTGAGGCGCCAGGATCTTGCGGGCATCACTACCGTGTGATCTTGAAGCGTCTTCAACACCACAAGCGCCCGGAGCGCATGCAGATTCGCTTTCCTCATCAACTTTTCTCTTTGCCTTCTCCCCCGCTCGTCCACAACGCTGCCGCCGACATAAAACAATCCTAGTCGGCCGCAAAAGGCTTTTTTCTCTCTTTTGCGCGTCGCCAGGAGACATACCACATCACTGGCCTGCATATTTTAACAATTTCGCTCTCTGAAGCAAAACCACACTCGTTCAACCTAGCTGGCACTACTCGTGTTAAGCTGTCCTTGCTCTCTAGCACTAACATATTCTTCACTCTATGTATCGCTCCGTCTATTTTCTCGTCTTTTCAGCAGCTGTTTCGTCTTTCGTTTTCGGCCCCGCTGATGCATTTCGCTCTTCCTCCTCGTTCTCACACGCAAGACGTTCTCTCTCTTTGAAGAACAGGGCTACCAGCGGCGGTACCCTCGGTGGTGTGCTTGGTATGAAGCTACGATTATAGCTTACAATATGAGAGCTGAAATGATGTCTTCTCATTGCCACTTTAGATGGGTTGGGCGGTGACGTCGGAGGTCTCTTGGGTGGTGTTGGCAGTGGCTTAGGGCTCGACCCAAATCCACCGTCTACTTCAGGACAGTCGACCCCGGCAACGTCGTCTGTACTTCCTCCAACCTCGACAAACCTTGAACCTTCTTCGACGACTTCCACTTCTTCGACCTCTTCCAGCCCTTCGTCATCATCCTCATCAGCCACCTCTTCTAGCACCACATCGACTACCCCGCCGCCAACGACTCAATACCCGACAACATCCACTGTGCCAACATCGTCCTCATGCGGAGGCTTGTTGGGTTTGGGCGTTGGCTGTCCTCCTGCATCGTCCACTAGTTCCCAATGTGACGGCCTTTTGGGTCTTGGTGTTGGTTGCCCCCCTCCTTCGACATCGCAGCCGGTCTCTACTACGCCTCCGTCCCCGACGTCAACGCCGCAGACTCCCCCTCCACCAACCGGTCTATCTACATCGGTTCCAGAAAGCCCTCCTGTGACTTCAGTCCCACAGACGTCGCCGGCACCAACGGCCCAGCCCTCGAGCACGCCCACAGATACGTCCCCTGCACCCACATCCTCTTGCGGCGGGCTCCTTGGTCTTGGCATCGGTTGTCCTGCGCCATCGTCCACGTCATCTACCAGCTCTTCATGTGGCGGGCTACTAGGGCTTGGTCTCGGCTGCGCTCCATCCCCCACTTCGTCCCCCCCTGTATCCAGTCCGTCTACGGCCACTCCTCAGCCTTCAGATTCACCGACGACCTCCAGCCCTGCGAGTCCAACATCCACACCGTGTAGTGGGCTGTTAGGACTGGGTATCGGGTGTCCTTCGCCATCTTCAACCCCAGCTTCGTCAGGTTCAACAGGATCCCCGTCGTCTACATCAGACTCCTCGCCAACGACATCTCAATGCAGTGGACTTTTGGGCCTTGGAATTGGCTGTTCCACGCCTTCAAGCTCAACCATCCAAACAAGTCAACCAACAGCGAGCAGCTCGTCCCAACCCCCGGCGACAGCCAGCGCGCAATGCAGTGGCCTTCTGGGTCTTGGCATTGGGTGTCCTTCAACTCCGACTTCGTCGTTACCGCAGTCGAGTCCTGCGCAGAGCTCTGCAACTTGGTTGCAAAGTTCGGCTACTCCCACACAGTCCTGTGGTCTCCTAGGCAGTATCATGGGGTGTTCATCCTCGCTTCCATCCTCGTCCTCATCTTCATCCTCGTCCTCATTTCCTACATCTACACCGTGAGTAGTGTATTTGGGTTCGTACAGCAAGTGCTAAATCCATTATATAGGCCTTACAATGCCACGAGCACCGCTGGCTACAATTCCACAAGCTCCATACCTACGTCGACTGTGATCAGCTTCCCCGGGAATAGTTCTACGATGTCCTCGACCGCGACAACAAGCACGGCCATGAACATGTCAATGACGACCACTCCAATCACCACTCGTGCGGCCACCACGTCCAGCAACTCGAACTATAATTATCTGTCTACTGTTTCGTCACTGTTGCTCAACTCGGCAACGCCAACAGCCACGCCTACAGTATCAGATCCTGATCAGGCCATGACTACTATATCCACCGCCTCAGCTGCACCCACCCTTGCCCCTTCTGCTGCTCCCCTTCCCAGTGGCCTACCGATGGTGATTCTACCTCAACCACAGCTTAATGTCAGCGCTCTTCCCATTGATGATGCGTTCATTAATATTCTCTTCAACGCGTCGCTGAACTGGGAATGGGTAGCTGAGAATGTCGACTCTCCTGGCCAGATTTTTGAGTACTTTCCTGGAGTGATTGCCACGGCCCTCAGTATTGATGGTAGGTTGTCCCATCTCGTCTTTCATGAGGCACCAGACTCACCGCACTGCACGGCTTGACAGTTTCTCAAGTGCAAAACTTCGACTTGGTCGTGTATGAGCCCTCTACTTACACTGGACCTGCGGATGTTCAACAGCTCGGAACCATTTGGCAAGGTTACATGCCCAGCAACCTAGTGGATACGCTCGCTACTCTGATATCTAATCAAAACTCTGTCTTTTATACCGGCCAAGGCGGAGCCATACCCTTCACACTGGCAGCATGTGTTGACCCAAGTCTGGACCTAGAGTCTATGTCCGGCCCTGCCCCTGGAGGTGGAAGTACCACAAACAGTTCGAACGGTTCCGACGTTCGCCAGGATGCGATTATTGGCGTTGTCAGCTCCCTTGGCGCCATAGCGCTCATCGTCATTGGCTATGTTATCTATAGAACGGTCAAGAGACGCAGAGAACTTGCTCATCGACGCCTCGCTGATCCCGATGAACTGGTCGGTGCACGCCCGGAGGGTCAAGAGTTCGATCGCGACAGCGTCGGAGGGCAGCGTAGGAGGAGTTTCTACTACGCCGAGGATAGCTTGAGGGGTTATCAGGGCGTACATGCGGATGACACTTACGATCACCACGTTACGCCTATGATGAGAGAACGGCGTCCTGTGAACACGGGCGCTATCTCGTCTCCCATCTTGCGCGAGAGCACCATGAACTGGTAAAAGCGGCCTTTTAACCTTTCCCTTCTTCCTCCGGGCCGCTGTTGCAAAGCTTCCGACGTAAATCAAATCACCGCATCACCCTTATTCTTGTGAAGCAGTATCATCTTTTGTTTCTCCCTGTAGCCGGGTTCTTGTTGAAGCCTTATTTATGCAGTTCTAGATGCGTAGATTGGTTTGCGACGAATCTGGCTTGCCCCTTTGGCGTTGGTGTGTTTTGCTCTAAACAAACACTTTGTGCTGCTACACTCACCTTGCAACGGGCTGGCCTGCAACTTCTCGCAAATATACGTACGTAAGACTTCTGGAGTGTAGTTCAAACTGGAGATTCTTTGTTTTACCTTTTCCATCCTTTTCCGATACCCGGGTTTACTCTTGTGGCTTGTCTTAAATGACTCGGTGTTGTTTGAATGAGATGGACTCATACCCGTCCAATCTGCCAACTCCAGTCCCTATAATACGAAGCTAATTCAAGAGGTTGTTTGTTAAGTGATGAAGACGACTTGACGAGAAAGAGCCGTGATAAATTAGAAATACAATAACGAAGCTAGCCTCCAAGAACGATACCAATGCCGCCTGGCACAACTTACCCTGTCAGAAGAAGCCGCTCTCGTGTAACACCCGTGCCAGCCTGTCCTCCTCCTTTTCTCGGGGTTCCCTTTCCAAGCTGAGTTGCCAGAAAACGTCGCTGGCATCTTGATCGCCGAATTGTCCCAGGGCTTCGTCAATGAAGACAAGAACAGAAGGTAGAGGATGGAAGTTGTGTGGCTGCATTTGCCAGCGCTGTAGATCCTGGATGACTTCCGATGTTTTTTGGCGCTTCCGGAAATTGACTAGATTACCAGGTAGATAATCCTTGCTTCCGTCTTGTATGTGAGTGAGCGCAGTCAGGAACACGCCTTTCGAGGATGATCAGTACTCTGAACAACTGATGACGTGCGGGAAAGGACATACCAACAAACGGGACACAGGGTGGGGAGACCGCAGCTAAGGCAGTTCGGTAGTTGTTATAGTTCTTGTACGAGTTGATAATTGTCTCGCAGGTCTCGAGCTGCGACATGTATCTGGAACTAACTTGCTCCCATGAACGCTTCAGACGATGAATGGGGGCGGAGTTCAACCCCGAGACAATTGCCAGCATGGTAGAGAAATTCCGAATTAATCGACAGCGCTTCCAAGATCAGTAAGCATCAGAAGAGGCACCAAAGTGTGTATATACTCACATCTGCAACACTGATGAACTGTTTCATTATAGCGGCCCGGCGGCGAGGATCGTCTTTGCAGAGAATAGAATACGTAACCCAGTGTGCAATCTTGAGTGCAAAATCAGTCTCCAAAGTGCTACGGCATGGATACGGACATACCCTATTGCTTCTGCGGATGAAGTTAGCCACACCATCATGATATTCTGTCTTTAATTGCTTAGACCGCTGTAAACACTCGGACGGCTTGATCTTCTGGTAAAGCTGACTTTCGGTTATAGTCAATTGCCTCGCCAGCTCTAGCGGATCGATGTCGAACAGTTCTATCCTCTTCGGGACTAGAGGAGGAGGAGGAGGATCCACGGACACATTAAGAGTCATCTTCTTCATATTTCTTCCTCGTTGCTGCATGGACTTAGCCATTGGCGATGGTCAACAGCGACGCAACTCACCGCTCTCTTGATAGACACCAAAAGTTGTTTAGCAGCGGGAATGCTGATGACATCGTCACGCAAGACGAATTCAGCCATGCGATCAAGGATACCCAGTTCCTCTCTTTCCAATACGTCCTCGTCTTGAACCATAGACTTCATGGTGTTGATTACACTGTCCATGTAAAAGAGTGAATATGCTGATGGCGAATACCAGACACTCAGGTGCCCACCGCATTCGTATAATGTATTGTTTGTATTGCCTCCAGTCACCGAGCTCCTGAGCATCAAGCTTAGGAGGAGGTTGGATCCAGAATCGGTCTACTAGCAGCTGGAGCAGTTCATCTAGAGTGGTGAAAGACCTGTACGTCATTAAAAACGCCCTGCTAAACTTGGGATCTACGTGATGGATGAGTGTTGCATCATTACTCGAGGGTGCTAGCGTACCCGCGTATTCATGCGCTGTAAGTCGCTCCACTAGCGCCCTGACAGTTCCACCACGGACAGTACCATCAGGATCGATGAGAACCTCCGCAGGATCATAATTCGGACGCAGATACCAAGGTTTGGTCTCTTCTGTGCGAGAAATCAAGTAGTGCGATGGTGCGTCGTCTCCGAAAAACGCTTTGATCTTGTCTGGTCGAGGAGGAGTGCGAGTTAACCTCAATCCTAGAGTTAACCTCAATCCTACACTCACACGTATAGTTACTAAACAGGCTATGAGAGAGAATGCCAGGTAATCTCACCTTCGTCTTCTAAAGGGTTCTGAGGGGGTGTATTGTTGGGGGGTATCGGCTTTCCGCTAGGTACAGGTGGCGGGATGGGGGATTTTTCTACAGGGGATGGTTGTGCTCCATTTCCAACGTGATTTAAAAGGGCGTCCGTGTCGTCAGTCGTGGTATCATACATGTCGTTCGATAACGCGTTCAACGCCTCGTCTGCTAGGATTGCTGCAACGAGGCTACGCTGCGACATCCTCCATTCAATTGGACTTTTATTACAGCGCTCCAGGATGTTGCTCTGCTCCTGGCCAATAAGAAGAAGGCTTTCTAGACCCTGCCTAGCGATTTGGAGGTTGAAATCCAACGAGGAGCTGAGAGCTTCCAGTGCGTCATACGATTCATCGTGACTTCTCCAGGACTCGCACAACTCCATCCTTCGAACCCTTTGGGTCGTCACAAGTAGAGCAGCGCTATCATCATACAGGGCTTGAGCGGTAGCTTCGAACGCACGAACGAGCACCCGGGCCCTATCTACAGTTCGGGAATACTGAGGTCCATCCACAAGCTTATCTTGGTTGACAGGTTCGATGTCGACATGCCTCGCGATATGAATGTCTCCGAGGAAGAGCAACAACGACGAAAGTTGTTTGATGAGCTCTTTACCGGACAGGGCGACGAAATCGGCTATCGAGATTACACGTGCGATCAGCCAGCACATGAGAATTTTCTTGAGACAATCATACCTGGTTGCGTGGCTCGAAGTGCTTCAGTGAACTTGCCTAGTCTTTCTTGCACCTCCGTCACCTGACCCACGAACTCGTTGAAGGTCGGCCTGTCCAAGTTTCGCCGCGGAGCTTCTTCGTTGTCATCAATGTTGACCCAGCCAAAACCTTTCCAAGTCCCAGCTGCCCCTGCTCCTCCCTTCCTGGAGGCAGCGTGCGGTGCTGTCATACATCCTCGCAAGAGCTTCTGGCCGTAATCCCCATGAAGCTGCTCGCCTCGAACTCCTTGTGCTATCGATACGAAATCGATGAGGGAATTTTCAAGTTCTTCTGCGTCTGACCTAAGGTGCGAAATGCTGTCGCTTTCGTTCCAAGGCCCGTCGTTCAGCACAGCCCGCGCAGATAGGACAAACTTGGAAAGCGTAGCGATAGCTCGACGTTGTGCCGGAATGAGTGGTGTCTGAGATGCATTACTTGCGGTTCGTCGATCGCCTTTTCTCCCAAAGTGTCCGAATGAGGGCCCTACAACATAAAGGAGGTCTCGTATGGATGTAATAGCGGAATTAATCAAATTGTCGACAATGTCTTCGTCATCCGCCTCGCGAGGAATGCCAAATTGTTGAAGATGTACGATGGCCGAGCTAATGCATCGTCGTGCGCGCTGCAAAAGTTCGGAGACAAGCTCCGGCGCAGAAGATGACCAGGACGCTGGCATGGTCTGCGTAGACGTACGGGGAGATTCAGATTCAGAAGGTTCCTTCACTTGTGGTATATCGGACACAGTAGAGATTTCCTTGAGACGAGATTCCTTGCGCGCGGCTGGGAGATTCGAATTCGAAAACGCGGCGATTCTAGATTCTCTTCTTTCACGTGCGACAGCAAGGTGTGAAGGATCCGAAGTGCTATAACTTCGCTGCCGCAAATGAGCGGCTAAGGAGTCGGGTACCTCAGTGGTTGGACGATTGGATGGAGAAGAAGTTTCGGTGCTGGCACGGGCGCGCGCATAGGGCGTGCTGGAGCTGCGAAAATGCGGTAAGGGTCTTTCCGGCGCTGTCAGACTGACGGGGTTATCCAGTTGGCGTCCCTGGGGAAGTGTAGGATGTAAAGAGTCCGCAATTTCCGTTTGGAGACGGGCGCTCGTCTCAGTTGATAGAGACTGCAGTACCCTGCTGGGTGCGAACCCAAGTTTAGAACCTGTCCCAGCACGAGAGCTGGACTGCGATGTGGTCAGTCCAGCAAGATCTCCGTTGGTATGATCGTCCTCGACATCTCGAGGCAGATCGCGTGAAAGTTGGCCGGTCAGGGTATTCGCATAGTAAATCTAGTCAGAGAAAGTTAGTCAGGTGAGCAGAACTCTGTGGAGAGAAACACACCTGTCCATCTTCTGTGACTTGGGGAATCCAAAAGTCTCTTGAGCTGTTCGAATGGATCGGCGTTGGGGTTGAGGGAATTGCAGGAAGACCCCTGATGCTGTTGCGCATGCGGGAGCCCTGTGGAGCGCCTCGCAGATCGGAGGGCCTTTCCATGGCGAATATCAAGCACTTGGATGGACGTTTGTGAACTTCATCAAGACGTCAATGAGCTGGGCGGTGCGCCAGATCGTTCCGCTTGGCCGTGAATGTCATCGCTCCTATTTTGGAATCTCATACCCACGGCCGCAGCAGTGGAACGGATGATGTCATCAACGGTGGCGGTGACCTCCACCCTCATGATTATCAGTCGCCACTCTTCCTCGATGATCACCTCCACAACCATGTCTCAAGTTACAGTAAACGTATGCTGCAATTCAGAAAACACAGAACCATGTTAATGAGTGCGTTTTTGCAGGTCTCAGGAATATCAACCACTACCACCGAGTCCGCTTTGCATGATTTCTTCAGGTGAGCTCAGCTTGTTTGCAACGCAGCCTCAAGAAGCTTCTTACCTTCGCACTTACATAGCTTTTGCGGAAAGTGAGTTTGCACCAGCTCTCGGCATTGCAAAGATCTCATTATGGGACAGCATCAAATCCATTGATCTCGAAGAAGGCGACGGACAGAAATCCGCTGTCATTGCTTTTGAGAAACACTCTGCTGCCAATACTGCACTCATGGTATGTCGATACATTACACTCGAGAAACTTGTATCACAACACCCCCAGCTTAATGATGGCACCCTCGATGGAGCTACACTGCGCGTCACATCTGATACTGAGCACTCAGATCGCCACGACCCTCAGGAGCATCACACTACTGAGCCATTCGAGCAGTCCGACAAACCAAGGGCCGGAAGTACGTGTTGATGCGGCAATCCTGCACTCGATATTTCTCACATTTATTTTGCATCAGTTGCTGCGGAATACCTTGCCAAGGGCTACAAACTTTCTGATCACATCCTGCAGCGTGCTATTGAACTTGACAGTGAGTCATGCACCCATTGACTTTGTAAATTGTAAATACCTGTCGCAGATAAGCAAGGAATTTCCAAGAATTTCATTTCATACATGCACGAATTGGACACAACAGTTGGAAAAAAGGCTCTAGGACCAGATCAGACCATATCCGGCAAGGTGCAGTCGACTTTCAAGGAGGCTCACAGTCGCGCGAAGAGTGTCGATGAGCAGAAGGGCTACTCCAAAGTCGCTCACGAGGTGGGTCGCTCTTGTCTTCCCTATCGCCGCTATCGAGTTTCTTACATTTTCATGCATAGTATTACGCAAAGGCCCTAGCTTCACCTTTTGGTCAATCCGTGTTGTCATTCTACACTTCCACCTCAAAACAGGTGATGGATATTCATGAGGAAGCTCGCCGCATCGCGGACCAACACAAGGCTCAGACTACCTCTACTTCACCTGGGCCTGCAACCACGTCAGAGGCACAGCATGCCCCGGCCCCACAAGGCCCAACTATCGTCGCATAATGGACAGGTGATAAGAATGTCAGGCCATTTGCTTGTACGTCGCGAGTCGTACACTGAATGTTATGTACCAAATCGGGCTATTTCTGGACTTTTGCAGCGAGATGATTGTACTGTACCATGATATGACCAATTCTGTATCTCATCGCTCGACATAAAAAGCGCGGTGGAATAAGGGCTCACTAGAACACCGAAACTCAGTATATAACCATCTCGCTTTGCCTGAATCTTGCGTCTCCAAGTTTGTTGCTACGAGTCTGCGTACCGCATAAAGAGAGAAGACATCCCCTTTTTTGCATGCTGCTCCAGACAACCCTTGTCACGAGTAACCATCCTTGCAATTGCTTTCCTCCGTCCCGATGTGATTGTGCTAGGTTCTGGCAGTGACGGTCGTTGGAATGAAGCCTGTCGTTCTAAAAGGAAAATCAAACAAACAGCGTGGAGTTTCTTCGAGAAATCACTTATTTCACTCAGGGAGAGTTGAGCGTCACATCAAATATTGCAGAACGACTGTCGCATGAAGCCAGACATGCGAGACAGAATGCCAATTTTTGGACGAATGTCATGCGGGATGAAGAAAGTGTGAACGTCGTGCACTCTCCCCTGAGCCAAGTCGACGTAGCGGTAATTTTGGCCTCGCCATGACTTGAGAGCATGTTCTCGTTTTTCGTCTCCAACCTTTAATTTCAGCTTGCCAGTATTATAGAGAAGAAACGACTCTTCCTTCCTACTATATTGGTCTGCCTAGGGGAGACTAGGTTGCCAGGTTCAGGTTCTGCACAAAGCTTGCCTTCGGCCGTAGTGAAAGGCCTCGGCCGACGCCCTATCTTACCTCCTCCTTTTTACGATCCAAACTAATATCGGTTGAAGCGCTTCGGCCGAGGCCAGGAGAAACCGAAACCCCTGACCGACCCTGCGCTGTTCGTTACTGAAGGGATTGCGGCGTATAAAAGCCTTGCTAGCCCATCACGAAAGAACTCACGATGGTCATGAACGACAAGGCTCCCGGACAATTGGGCAAGGTGGACTACACCGCAAACCACTACGTTAATACGGCGTCCTTCGTATTCTCCGATGAATATGTGGCACCGATCCTCGGGTGGCTCAATCCCGGTCCCCGTGATCGCATCATAGATATTGGCTGCGGAAGCGGCGAACTCACCGTCAAGATCCAAGGCGCTGTTGGTCCAGATGGGTTCGTGGTCGGCGTGGACTACAATCCGGATATGGTCGGTCTACACTTATCAGCAGCAATCGTGTCCCAGCTTCACGATGATTCTAGTTATCGAAAGCTGCGAAGAATGGGGTTAAAAACCTATTCACATCCGACATCCAGGATCTTCAGATCCCGGCTTCTCTGTTCAAAGAGAAATCCTTGGATGCGGCGTTCAGCAATGCCACCTTGCATTGGTGTAAAAGCGATCCAGCAGGGGTGCTGAAGGGCATCAAGGGGGCGTTAAAGGACGGCGGTCGCTTCGTTGGTGAATTTGGCGGTTACACGAACTGCACCGGTAGCGTCAGGGAAACCATCCGTTGCTTTGGAGTTTCACATATTTGCAGGTGTTCGAGCTGCATTGCATCACGCCATCAAAAGACGTGGCTTCAATCCAGAGGACATGGATCCGTGGTACTTTCCATCTGTCGAAGAATACCGAAACGTGCGTCAATGAAGTTGTTATTTGTCATAAAAAAAAGACAACATGACATCTTGCAGCTCCTCCGACAAGCCGGCTTTCGAGTAGATACAATTGCTTTGGTTCCGAGGCTGACACCGCTGAAACAAAGCGGACTTCGTGGATGGCTAGAGCTGTTTGCGAGAGGGACGTTTTTGAAAACTTTCGACGTTGCGGAGGCCGACGCAATCATGGATGAAGTTGTGCAGATGTGCGAAATTGATCTGAAAGACGGGGCTGGAAATTGGTCAATGATGTATGTTCGATTGCGGTTCTCAGCAACTCTCGTAACGCCCTGAAAACCAGTATTCATATCGTGATAATCTGAAGACAGTAGCGGGCCCACACTTACCTTGTGATTAAACTTGAAGACTCCGTCAGATCTTCTAAGTAGCCTGGCGTACCGCCCAGTACTAAGCTCCATTGCAGAAAGTACTACACTTAGGTACTCACAAGCGTCTCGATCTAGACGATGTCCCAAACAAACATAAACAAGAGTCCATTTGGACCAACAACTTGCACGGTCACGTGGAACAAATTCTGAGCGCGCGTTCAATGAGTAAGTTACTGGGTTGAAATCATCCAGCACCTGGCAAGCCTCCACGCAAACCTAATGTCCACAGGCGACTCTCACAACACCCGTCCAGCATGGCAGACTGACGATCTCGACGAAGAATGGATCGAGGACGAAGCCTCCTCACTCGGGACGCAGTCCATTTCACTCACTGCTCCTCTCCCTAGCTTTCTGCAAACACCAAGCACTGACAAGGAACATTCGGAAGCGTCTCCAACGAGCCCCAATCATGCAGGAACGTTTTTGATTCGGGACGACGTGCCTGCTGTGGCACTCCTGCCAAAGACACCAGGCCGACAGGTGAAAAAAGCTGCCATCAAAGATTTCTTCAGTCCCTTGGCACTCGAGAAGATGTTCGAACCTCCTTCACCACCACCCCCTCCAAGACAGGCCTTTCTTCCATTGAATACTGCCCCGGCCATCCCCTCTCGTCTGTCACAGGCATTTACTCCTAATGACAGCCAATCAGAGGCGGAGACCTCTGTACAGGGTGGCGACACAGCGGAGCGCGGAAGCCTTAAGTCTGCGCAATCAACAGACCACCTCGCACCTCCCTCCTCTACCTTTGGTTCACACAAGGCAACCTTAGATAGACCTTTCACTTTCTCTGCCCCTCGCAACAGCGCTGGGTTTCCACAGGCGGAAAGTACTCCAGGGCAAATATACAACCTTGCAAATCCACCCATGACGGATCCGCGGTTACGGCTCTTCCAGTTGCAATATGATACCTTCACCCGAGACCATCTCTCCGCGATGGTCGATTCGATCGCCGTCAATACGCCGTCAGGTGGAAGCGGTGATGGAAATGGCTCTTCGTCAAGCCTCGTACACCGTGCGCTTTTCAACACTCAACAAACGCCCACGTCCGACGACGCCCCAATAAGAAGCATTAAACGTGTAAAGCTAAGCCCACCCAGTGATTTTTATGGCGAAGGGGCGGGTGCTGGTGCTACCATCTCAAGGCCAAGGATACCCAGGGTGGACTATGTTGGAGAATCGCGTTCACTCATGCAGCAAATCAAGCAAGCTCGCGATTTCTCAACTATATCTACGACGGTCAGCACACAATCCCCCGCAACTCACTCTACGGATAAGTCGCAGATGAGCGGATCCGCCCAGGTTCCCTCGAGCGGTAAGTTGATTCCTTTCGATTGGTCACGATATCATCAACTTCCTCATGTCAGACAGCGGGAATGCAATGATACCAACAATCACTGAAAAGAGCGGGTTGACGGCTGGCTCGTCAACGGCCGCAACGAGTAGCCAATCTTCTCTTGCGATTCGACAGCAGGCTGCCAACCTCATGCAGCAAATCAAGAACGACATGAAAGGTTCCAAGCGCCTGTTCTCCAGCGACACCGAAGCATCGAAAAACACCCATGCAGAAGACCACAGGCCGAACAGTGTGGGACCTATGCATGACAGGTCACATCCGAGCGCTTGGTCAACATGGTCTCAAGAAAAGGAGAATCGCAGCCGACGAAAATCTCCTAAATTCGGGACTCCTCGTCGACCATCTTTCAACCTCAGACAACATCAAAGTCCCAGGAGGTTAGCACGCTCGGTCTCAGATGACCATGACCAGAGCCTTGTTCTTGAGATGTCCAACATGTCCATTGAGGCACCGTGGCAGACGGATGACACTTCTTCGGTACTCGAAATCAATCCTGCGCGCAATAACGTTCCGCAAATCAGAGTCACGTCGTCAACTATCACAGAAACTCTCGTACCTCCGCCAGCCCAGATACCCCGCTCCTACCCATCCTCTTCATTGCGCTCCGGTAATAACGACGACTTGAACCGTTTTGTATCATCGAGTACCGCATCCGGGACGACGATCACAGCGAGTAGTGTTCCATCCTTTGTAAAGCACGCTGGCCCTGTCCACATAACTCATATCACCCCCTCCGACGTACCGTCCCTGCCACAAAGGGTAGGCAAAATGGTCTACGACAAGAACCTTATGAAGTGGATGAAAGCCAGTGTTCGTGCGCCAGAAACGGATGATCAAAGAGATCAGACTGTCAACACGGATGGAGAGAGTGAAGATCCATTCAAAGACATTGACAGTCTTCGCGAAGACGATTCAGGGGACGCTCCTGCGAGACCGCAAACTGCAGTTGAGAGCCAAGCTATTGCTGAGGAACCGGGAGAGGATGAGGACCATGTCAGGCAGGATATGAGTCGGATTGAGGAGGTGGGGGAATACGAGACGAATGACCAAGAGGAGATCGACCTGACCTCTTTCACATTTGATGGGCCGTCCGTCGCTGCGGTTCGTGTTATCCCTTCGGAGGACGAGGACGAGGACGACAGCCATGATGGGACCTCTGACTCCGACTCGGACGTTCAGGATGCCGAGGAGCCGCATACAGATAGCCAGCCCGTACAACAGGTATTCGACTCGGAAGATGAACTATCCAACGAATCGCCAGTTTCTCCCCCAAAGAACCTGCTCGTTGAGCAGCCCGCCACAGGGGTTGTAGAGACGACACCGATCGCTGTCCGGAAGTCTTCTACACTAACGACACCAGTACCGCCCAAGTCTGCGCTTAAGAGCACCAGTGTGACGCCCGTTTCTGCGATGAAGGACCCAAGTCGGGATATGTATCGTACCCCAGCACAACGAGTAGGCCATAGAAGGTCTGTCAGCTTTTCTGATGGTAAACGAGATGGTCCAATCCGAGGTCTCATCGTCAAGCCGCACGAAAGCGACGATGACGTTGGCACGAGTGCATCTTCGTCGCTCGGTACCAGCCAAGGTACGGAGTACGTGCCTTCGGCGAGATCCAAACGGCTCGCAGAAATGATGCAGCAGCTGGAAGAGACAGGTAAGACTATTTGTGATTGATCAGATGCCAAATAGCTAAAGGTGACAAGTTGACGTGGATGACTCGCCGACACGGTCCTCTAGTTCTGCGAAGCGGTCTGTTGAAGAGCTGCGACCCTGGAGTAAGAACCGGCGGCCGAGCAGCCAGGTAGCTGTCGTGGATTACAGTGGCACCTCCCGGCGAATATCCTCGGTATCGCGCAAGGGCGACCATGAGCGAACCAACGCCACTTTCTTGACCGAGTGGTCGTTTGGGTTGGCGCATGATCGGCTAGTGCAAGTCATCACTGACGTGGAGCCGTTTGAACCCTACTGGGAGGAGTTGAGCACCATCGACTTGTCACGGAAAGGGTTGGATAGTGTGGCGAGGCTGAAGGAGTTTGTGCCCAAGCTGGACTCTCTCGGATTGTACGCCTTGCAAGCATGCATGCGTGGAAATGTGCTATTCCGTCTGACATACGTTGACAGAAACTTCAATCAGCTGTCGTGGTTGAGTGGTATCCCCACGTCCGTACGGACACTTTCTGTCTCCTCTAATGCGTACGTGGGCGGGGCAATGCTTTGACGTTTGTGCTTCTGACGCACCGAAGCTTGACAGGCGTCACTTCGTTCAACCACTTGCAAAATCTGGAGAACCTTGACATCAGCAATAATGAAATCGACTCTTTGACGCGTAAGTGCGCATTGTATTGTATGGTCACGCGACATAGTGCTGAGGGTCTGCTGACGACCAAGAATTGCAGTGTCTGAGACATTTGAGAGAGTTACGCGCTGATGGGAACCGGCTTACGAGTCTTGATGGACTCCAAAAACTGGATGCCCTAACGAAATTGAGTGTTCAGGGCAATCTGCTTCGAGAGGTGGACCTGAGTTTGTTCCGATGGTGAGGTGTCTCATCAGACCCCAATTCCCACTCCCACTGATTCTGATGGCACGACCCTGTTCTTTTGAAGGCCAAGACTTGAGATGCTGAATTTAAGTCAGAATCGGCTTATCGAGATCTGCTCGTTGGCGTCTAGCCTTCCATGTTTGATTGCACTAAATGTTGGTACGTGGTTTGTCGGCTGTCGTCATGCGTACCTGAGTCTCTGAATAATTTGCTTGGCTGATTACAGATAGCAATGCCCTGGAGCAACTTGAAATCGGAGGCACTATGCCGCGGTTGCGCATTTTACGCGCGAGCGATAATCGATTGAAAAGCCTCAACGTGGCACCGCTTTCGAATCTACGCACACTATATGTGGACAACAATTCCCTGCGGGGTCTCGTAAAGGCGGAACGGCTGGGTAAATTGGAGAACCTCAGCCTGCGAAATCAGAATTGTCACGAGTTGTGAGTAAAGGCTTTTTTTTTCTTTGTTTTTTTTTCTCCCCTGGATATGTGACGTGACGTGACGGAATCTTTCATTGTGCGTGCCTGATTGATGATGGCGATAATGATGGCGATCTGCAGTCACGTCTCGACTCGCCAATTTCGGGATGTGAAGCGATTGTATCTGTCAGGTGAGTTGGAATGTATTGAGAAGGGAGTGGATACTGAACGTGTGTTGATCACCAGGCAACAAACTCGAGGTCGATTTCATTGAGGAGCCGTGCTACAATCTGGTCTACCTGGAGGTGGCTGCATGTCGGCTAATGAGACTTCCACGGCAGCTTGGCCGGCTCGTTCCTAACCTTCGGGTGCTGAATCTGAACTACAACTTCTTGGAGGAGGTTGGGGGGTTGGACGGTCTCACGAGACTGAAGAAGTTGACTATGATTGGATCTCGCTTAAAGGGAACGAAACCGCTGATCCGTGTCCTGCAGCGGATGCCAGAAGTGGAAATGGTGGATATGAGGTGCGTCTGGACGGGACTCGGCAACTTCCATTATGCTGAGATGAGATAGGATGAATCCATGCACACTTGGGTGGTATCTGCCGCTTCTGGTGCGGGATGTTCCTGGGGCGTTGCAACCCTCGGAGGGAAGTGGAGGAACGGAGGAGGGGAGGGGTGAGAAGGGATCCGAGTATGGATGGCAAGAGCTGGACAGCAAATTCCGGCGAGACCTGCCGGACGAAGCGTATGTGGGGCGGCTTGCGTACCGGGGACTGGTTATGCGGGCGTGTCCACGGATACGGATGCTGGACGGAGTGGAGGTGACGGAGAAGGAGCGAAGCAAGGCGGGCCATCTGCTGCAAGGGATTGTGAACAAGAACAGACAGAAGAGCAGAGGGTGATGGATTTGCGTTGGGCAGCAAATACCGTATCGGGTAAGATGGAAGGGCCGGGGTGTTACATAATCAATGGGAGACAGGAACCGGAGGACCGTCTCGGGGGGGTTACGAGAAGGCCGGGAGCGGGGCAGTGATATTGAACCCTATTCGAGCGGCAGGAAAGGCAAACTCCGGAGGGGTTGTGTTGGTAATATGGATAAATAAGGGCACGTTTCGTTATGGATTTTACCTGTGAGTTGTGTGATTTTGATATGGTTGCGATGGGTGGAAGGGGGGGTGTAGCGTGGGAAAAGCGAGAGGACGGGACCGTCTGATGTCGAGACAAGGTTAAGTCTGGTTGACAGGCGATTGAGCGTGATTATGATCACTCGTCCCTGCAACGCAAAGTACGCAACGATGAGCCATGTCTTTTGGGCCGCAGATATGTCGGTAGGCGGGACCGAGGAGGAGCTGTGCGGAATGAAAATGGATGCGGATTGATTGGGCGGTGAATGAAATATGATTAATTACACAGCAATTATCTTCTATTTTGCGAAAAAGCGGGTGCATCGAGGAGGGGGGGGGGAGGGTGTGTGTCAAGGGAACGGGGCCTGTTATTCGCGACCGACGAGGGTGCGGAGATGGGAGATGATGAGGATGATGAGGATGGTGATCCATGAAGAAACGAGAGACCGGCAAGCGTTAAACTTCCCAGGACTAATTAGTGCCTAGCACAGCGATCATGCTTGTCCCATTTCCCGACTCGGATTCCCTCCCTCTTAAAATCCCGCCTGTCTCGTCCTTCCCTCCAGATGAGAGTGCAAATCTCCCCCTCCTAGCTCGACTCCTCTCATATGTCCACCCCCTCCGCACCCGCACCCGCACCCGCACCCGACACCGACACCAGCATCCCGCCCACCGCAGATACCCCCGCCCAACCACACATGTCCGCCGCCGTCAAGTACGACGACAGTCTCCGCCACTCGTCGTCCTTCACCGCACCCCAGGGACAACACCACATGTTCCGCAGTGCTCCACAGCAAGACCGCAGGCTATACCCGACCCCGTCTGCACAGAAATCCGACGAGTGGTCCTTCCCAAGCCAGGACTTCGTTCTGCCGCAGATTAATACGTCCTATACCTCCGCAGCCAGCCCCCTCTCGTCCGCTCAGCTCCCCCCTCTCCCTGCAGCTGGATCGAGTAATTCCCCCCAGACCCAGTCACGCTCTCCCCAGCTGCCTCCTCCTTCCACCCTCGTCGATCGCCCAACTAGAAAAAGAGGCAAGTTGCCAAAGGAGACCACTGACTACCTTAAAGCCTGGCTCCACCGTCACTCTGACCACCCATACCCAAGCGAGGAGGAGAAAAAACAACTATGCCACGCCACTGGCCTCAGCATGAGCCAAGTGTCCAATTGGATGATTAACGTACGTCCCCGTGTATTTTTTCCCTTTACTTTTTTCTCTTTTGTCCTCAACAATGGCGGGGCGCTAACACCGTGCTCTCAGGCCCGGCGCAGAATCTTGGCTCCCGCTCACAGAGCAGCTTCGGGCCCTACTACCTCGGCACCATACCCTTCCTCAACGCGCACCGTTCCTCCAACTACTATGCTAGACCCACTCGCGCGGCGCGCTTCTGTGCCTGCGGATACCCTACAATTGTATCATCCCATGTCCCTCCAGTCTATCCCCTCTTCTAATCAGAGCCATAGCCACCCTCCCAGCACGGACTATGTTGGTTCCAGCCGGCATCTTCTTGGACTCCAGCCGCGCTCCTCACCGCAGTATAACGGCAGCAGTGGCGGCAGTACTGCTCCTGGTGGCGGATCAGGCGGTAGTGCCCTAGATTATGGCCAGAATAGGATGGCGTTACCCTACAACGTAGGAGCTGGACATAGCCATCATTCTGGGAGCACGAGCCACTCAGGACACTATCTGCCATCTGGAGTTCCGATGTCCGCACCGGCGTCCCTTTCCCCCAACCCTTTCGCCTCGCATAATCTCAACGGCCATCATCATCAGCAACAACACCATCCGCAATCGATGTACTCGTCACAGCATCACCACACCCATCATCATCAATCTCCCTATCTCCCGAGTCCATCACATGGATCGGAAAGGTTGCCTCCACACTCTGCAGACTCACACTCGCACACCTATCTCCCGAGTCCAACGGAAAGGTTGTCTGCACACTCTGCAGATTCGCACTCGCACACCTATCCCCCGAGTCCATCACACACGACGGAAAGGTTGCCCGCTCACTCTGCAGATACGCACTCGCACACTTACCTCCCGAGTCCATCACACGGAACGGAAAGGCTGCCTGCACAGTCTGCAGATTCACACTCGCACACCTATTGGCGCGGGCGACACGCAAGCCCACCCCTGTAGTTCTGCACCCACCTTTCCTGGACCAAGTTAGAACGGTCCCCGTCAGAGAAAGTCTTGTGCCAACACAGACCAAGGACGGCCTGACGGTTGCAAATAGGAATGGGATCAGGCGGTTTTTTGATAAATTTGATTGGCGCGATGGATGATGGTGATGAATCAAAAAACGAGGGAGAAAGAAAACAGAAACAAATTGCGTGTAACAATAGTAGTAGTAGTATTACTGATACTAAAGCCAACCTAGTCTTTTTTTTCTCTCCCTTCGCTGTTCTTGTGGTTTCGTATTCGTGATCACCTTCATCCGGCCACCCGTCATATTGCACGAAAAAGAAGTACAGGAAGACGGAATCGAAAAAAAAAAACCAAAAAAAACCGCTCTTCCGCTCTTCTACTATCTCATCTTCTGATCGCCGGGGGGTTATATGTGTGTACGGGTGCAGTTTTCGTACTTGCAGCGATTGGAGATGGAAGCCACAGAGCCTACTACAGTAAGTGCTCGAACTTCGAATTCTCTGCAGTGCCCTCGTTCTTCTCTTCCTTATGGTCGGTACTACTAAAACCCTCTTTCCCAGGCCTTGAAGTATATATTCCCCCGCCCCCCCCAGTGATTCTCTATTCTTCGTCAAAGTAACGGGACAGATCTGTGGCTGCATCAATTTCGCAAAAAGACGCACACATCCGAACGTGCCTAACCACTGATTGGGCCCACTCCACCGAGGTAAAAAAAAAAAAAAAACCAACGGACCCAATGTGCAAGTACCGTTTGTTATGTTTATGCGCAACTCCTCATGGTCCCTAACTTCTAGGCGGGCGCCTAATCTGCGCTTAACCACTCCATCCGTACTTATCACTAGCCTTGTGAGCCAACGACGCGTGCATGCATGTGTTGCACAGGCCTTGCTCGGCTCCAAGGCAACACCGAACACCAAGGTTGAGTTCTTCGCTCGACTTAAAAAAGGACAAGAAGGGGGGAGTCGATTGCAGCCGGCTTCAGATCAGAAGTTCCTTCCTTCAACCGCGTGAATATGCATCCATTGGTGCGTACGCATGTGGGGTCGTCCACAAGCTCAGGTCCTGAGGAAACGTCGCAAGGTACATATCTGACCGAGCATCGCATTTGCCGCCGCCATCACCCACACATGACCGTCGTTCCCATCATCACCCAAACAGCTCACCGAAAACAAAACGTCTGCAATCAAAAGCGGAGGTGATAAGTTTTTTTTTAAAAAAAAAGACAAATAATAACGAGGGTGAGTGATCCGCAAACGGCTTTGAAAGTTTTTTTTTTCCTCCAAAATCCAACGGGGTGAGAAAAACAGGGGTGAAACTTTCGTGGTCTCGTCGGATGGACCGGGACGAGAACGTAGAACTGAGGAGATTGATAAATTGTTTTCTTCGTATGTACAAGTCTGTCAACGGCCCAGCTGCGTATATCCACTAGAGTTTGTTACCCCCATTGGACGAGGCTGATGCCGGACACACCTTTGCAACCAAATCCTTGGCCCCTTTCCAAGCCGTAACTCACCTTCTATGAAGCGCCCGAGTCGGTGTCCTCAAGTACGCGGTGAACCCGGAAGTCGTTGTGATGACTACCGGCCATCTTTTCCGACCCACATTGCGTTTGGATTGGGCGCTTTTTGAACCGTTACTAGGGAACAGCACTGCAAAACAGGCAAGTTAAGGAACACAGCCTGGTGAGCAACCGGCCGAGATGCGCCAACAGATTCATAAGACATGGTCTTGGTATCAAAACTCTGGTACGTACACGATTATGCTCAGTATACATACGGGTCGAACGTTGTTGAACCAAGGTCCCGACTTCCCGAAAAGGAACTACAATTGGTCTCAGTATTAATCAAACCATATACCAAAGATCCCCTTTCGGGGAGAGAAACTCACGCAAGTGGGGTGGAGCACGGAGTGATGCGGTGAGGCGCGACTATCATACAAATTGCTACATTTCCCCCACCTGTTTCAAATCAGTTTACCGTTCCGGATGATCTTCGCGGATGCTGGCCATCTACAATGCCTTCTCACTCCGCAAGCTACCGCACGGCGCACCTGATATGACCTTAGTCCCGTTAGCTTCCGCGGACACCACCCTTTATAGTAGCTGTGTGCCAGACAACTTTGCTGCCAAGACGCGCCCTTGCAGATAACGGAATCGTCATGATGCTGGCTGAGGTCCGCCCCCGTACTACACTTCTGGTGATACGCGAGCACGAATGAATACCCCTGAGGCAGTTCGAATGAATGGGGACATATTTGTTGCTAGATGGAGTTGATGGTTTTGCAGACCGGCCGACAACACCATGCAACAAGCCATGAGATCAAACACATCAGAATTGGAGGCCCAGAGAAATGAACTTGGGAGAAAATGAGGCGCAAGGCAACAAGAAGCGCAATTTGCCTCCTCGGATAAATTAAGTATACGGGAAACGCCCGGAAACCGTGCTTACTTGAAGTGCCTTCTCGATGATCACCGACGGACCAATTGAGAATCTCGCAAATCAGTGTGAACGTGAGGAATACTTTGATCCTACAAGCCAAAAATATCAGAAAAACTCAACGAATGTGCGCCTTGGGTGATGGCATGGAGAATAATCTAGTTGAGGCCCTGCTAATGAGGCGGCCACTTCACGATCGATACCATGCCTCGTGTCGCCAGGAGTGAACGAATGGCAGAAAATGAGTGGGAATCATCGCATGCGAACGGAAGCCGTCGGTTCAACACCAGAGAGAATACCCAATTACAGAGCACCGTCGAGGTCACCCAACAGACACAAAGCTGTGGTAGGAGCAACCCTGACTGCCTACGAGGAATGTCAGCATGTTTGGATCGCCTTGATACTTCTCGGGTTTCATCCACGCTCTGGGCTGCTGCACAATTTGCGCATAAATCTGTTACCGTGAACAGGGTCATCGCTCGCGTACCTGATGGTATATGCGCCCTCCCCCCATATAGTCTTGATTTTATGAATCGTCTGCGTATCGCGATGATATCGTGCTACGCAACCTTGATGACCGTCTTCAACTCACCGCGCTTATCACAGAACGACCAGTCGATAGTGATCTCCTCGTCCTCCACGGCGGCGACATCGGCACGTAGCTCAGGCCTCTCAGGAAATGCCCAGTACGAACACTTCAGTTTCAGAACGTCACCATGGCATGTAGGTGAGTCGATGTAACGCCGTGCGCGAGACCTAATGCAAACTGAAACGAGTTACTCTTGCTAGATCGTACAACTGCGCGTATGGACAAGCGCCACATGGGTTAATGACCAGGTGGTTGGAAAACTCGACGCAACACCACCTCATTTGCTGTGAAATGTTGGTCGGCAAGCGATTGGAAAGTGGTAAGGAGAGATGTGATAACGGAAAGATCGAAGTCGCTAAGCAATGCCCTCGGTGATGTCGGTGTTGGCGCTTCGTCAAATAATCTTCCCATCGCAAAGACCACCGTTACTTATCGTTCGTCGATAAGCCGGGGCCCCTACGCGAGCCAGGGTGAGTCGCAAGTGAAGTCGCCAACAAGAATCAGCTAGAAGCACTCCTCCAGTTGAATTCCCTCTGCCATGAAATGCGCGTCTCAGGGATGTGTGTGACTAGAGCTTGTAGCTGCAGTAAGTATTCCGCCTCGTGTTCATTGATGGATCAAAACTATTGGTCGCAACCTACACCCGGATTTCAGTACACGAATTAACAAGTAAACATCGGCATACCCGCATTCCGGCCGATTCAGGAGGGCTTTGGTCATTCAAGCTATGACCTTTGAAGAACGAGCCGACGAATGGCTAGATCTCACCTGTCATGCATTCATGCGTGATGATCGTCGCGTTCAATCCTGGGTAGTGACATTACGCTAGCACTCGTTGTTGTTGCGAAAGAACTTCTATGCTACAAGGACCAGCGACCACGTTGGACGACGAACATACGCGTTTTTGAGCCGAGGAAGGCCCTATATGATAATAGACGGCGCGCCCCGAACATGTAGGGGGAGCCAGTTTTCTTGATGTGATGCGCAGGCTACAGTGGCTAACAAGGACTCTCTGGCTTGCTGCAATTCGCTTGACACACATGCCTAATTAGGCCTTAGCTACTCGCAGATCTAGCAGCACGGTCCTCGTCGTATGGGCCTACCGTATCCTTCTACGCTCAACCCCGGTTTGTCTACATGTCGTCTGCGACCAACTTATTCAACGTACTAGCAATCTTTGACAAAGTCACGTCGCCGTTCATTGCCTCCTTGCTCCTGATTCATCCAAACGATATCACTCACACTGGGTACGAGGTTCCTTCGCTTTGGTCATCTTGGTGGAATTGGGCAGCAGATTGTGAAGAGTCAGATGAGGACCTTTCCCCAAAGTGGATTCAACTAATTCAGTATTTCTGTCGGGATGAAGATGATGTCTCTCCAGTTACCGTGAGCGATGCTCGTTTCAGCTCTACGTCCTGGAACGCAGAGCTTGATTATCCATAAGATTCCCGCAGAACTGTGTTCACTGATTGATGTCGTACGTGACCTACAACTACAGCGGCAGCCAACCAGCATAGCACCAGGTCAGCGTCCTTCTATTGAATTGGACGATCGGCTGAACGTATCCTGTATCAGACAATGGGATCAATGGTGAAGGCAGGCGGACATATGGTATGTCCCCGAAGAAAGAGCATGAGGTCGAACGTATGTCCTCGTATATCCACCACTTTCTCAATTCGAGGGCCTGTAGTTCTCTGGCTCACGTCGTTGACGTTGGATCTGGCCAAGTAAGGGTTCCTTGGCTCCGTCAGGCTTTCTGTTCATTATCACTCATCTTGTTGAGAACTGAACTTAGGGATATCTTTCATGGGCCCTCCAGAACCTGGGTTTACATGTGTTGGCCCTAGATAACAACGAGATCCAAACATCCGGTGCCAACCGCTGGAAAATAAAACATACTGCGCGGAAAGTAAAGCAAGAACGTCGCAAAAATACTCAGGGCACGAGCGCAGAAGCACAAAGTGCTATACACAACCACACGGAGATGAAGACCGCCGATGCGATGCGGAAGGGATCCCTTACACACCGCACAGTGCACATCAGTTCTGGATCCCTTCACGAGTCCATAATGGACTGGCTTCTCTCCGATAAAATCGAGAGTTACGACGACGACGACGGAGTCGAGACCTCGCCAGATCATCCAGGACCTGTTCCGGTCATGTTTGTAGCCCTACACGCCTGCGGTTCACTCACGACTGATATCCTGCGAACCTTTTTATTTCACTCCCGACGAGATCAAGGCACTGATGAACCGCCTTGGAAGCCGCATTCGCTCATTGTAGTAGGATGTTGCTACAATTTGATGTCGCTTTCTGGTAAGCATTAGCTCAACTCGCACGATCTCCTGACGTAAGGTACTCGCGATACAGATTTTCCGCTCTCCAAAGCGCTCTGTGATATCAAACCTACGCCCGAGTTGCCACTGGTAGCTCTGCATCTTGCCGCACAGGTCCCCTCTCAATGGCTGAAAAGCCAAAAGGCAGCTTCGAACGCCGAACTAGCTATCCGTAAAGTCGTTTATCGAGCACTCCTTCAGCCCATTCTCCAGGCTGCCTCTCAGTTCGATGCAGAAGCCACAGCAGATGCGTCACGATTAGGACAAGGACATGACAGTCAACCTGGCATTGGAGAGACAGGAGAAAACAGACGATTGGGTAAACTGAACGAAGAGTCTTATCGAACTTGGGGCCACTTCCTTGAATGTGCGACGAGAAAGATGGATATTAATCTCGAAAAAGTTGCAAGTAGTCTGCCCGAGTGGTTCACCGACAACCCCAGGCGATTACGACTGGAGAGTCGCCTGAGGGTGTTGCAGGCGCTGCGCTGTATTTTAGGACCGTTGATCGAGAGTCTGATCATCCTGGACCGCTATGCGTGGTTACACGAAGGATTGGCAGATATGGGAGATCGGGGCGTGGATGTGGAACTTGTCAATTTGTTTGACCAGGGGACAGGCAGCGGGAGAAACGTGGCACTTGTTGTACGGCCCCGTGATGACATTGCACGTCTCGCAGCAACAATGAACTGATATTTTACGAGTGACGTTCTACTAGACTTCAACTCTATGATCGGGGAATACTATCGGATGCATTGGAGTGGCCACGTAAAGACGTCTTTCCCAATCTTCACGGCGATTCTATCTACAACGAATCCTCCGGTGCGCGCCATCGAGAGCTTGCTTGCAAAGGCTTGATTCAAGCCAGGAACGAGATCAGGAGGGAAACAGGGAATACGGACAAACTCCTCCGTCGAAGTCGACGGGGACACGCTTCTCTCGGTGATCTCATTGATAGAATCCTGGGAAGTTAACGTGAGGTCGTCTAGCGGGCGATCGGCTTCGAGTAGTGGCAGAGCTGAGTTGTTCTGGTGGTTCTTGTACTCCAAAAGAGCCCATGCTATAGAAGCGTGAAATTTTGGATCAAGGTAGAACTCTTTCTGCCGTAATGACTGAAGGATGGGGCCAAAACAATGCAGGCAGTGAGAAAGCTGGAGGCCATGATCAGACCAACACACTCGCGCGTAGTTCTAGAAACAAATGACCTACTTCTGCATGGCCGGCCCCAACCTCCAAAGCGAGAAACATCCTCGTTCTTTCATCGTTGGTGAGTTCCGAAAACGTTGCGAAGGATGCGTTGAATCTGAATTGGCCGATGTCACCGAATAAATGAGATACAAAATGATGCCATGACCTACGGATCTTGAGATGAGGCGACCTGTTTGATCGCTCGCTTGAAATCTTCGATTTGGTGCGCTCGGAGGAACAAGGGGCGGGACAACGAAATGTGGAGTTCCAAGCGGTTAGAGGCTGCGCTCGTCGACTCATTTTGAGAATTGTCATCCTGTCTTCCAATGGCGCAGAGAGATGGGACAGATGCCCTGCTGAAGGCTAGCGCGTCTTCTACCAGGGTGTAGAGTGCCTGCCTTGGCCGCAGCACGAGAGGGACGTATATGTACGCGGCATATTGGCCCTCCACATGGGGAGTCGTCCGTATACGGCCTTGGTGGAGCGCTGGGTTGTCCACAGGCACTGGGATGGTCAACGACGAAGACAAGACAGGCAGTTTTCTGTGTTCGTCGCGTTAGTTGTTGGTGAGCATCGCAATGAAGTAGGGTAAACCTCTTTTTTGGCGGTGGTGATGAAGGCTCGACATCTTCTTCTGAGCTAGAGTACGACACCAAGCTCGTCGACGAGCGCTTCATTCACAAGCACAACGACAGTCCAGTCAAGCGCGACGTCGGCTGCTCTACAGAGACCCTAGACACCAGGCGAATCTTATCTTATCCTTTGAACCAGTTGGTCGACTCTTGCAAAACAACAGAAATGAGCGTGCAGTTCATCAACAGCCTCGGCTCAGGTGTCCAACCAGCTCTACAACACGCTCACGAACGTGGTGGTGCTCTACACAGTCATGACCATGGCGACCACGGCCATACCCACGAGCACCTCGACCATCCAGGTATGTATGTACTGGTCGTCCGTCGAGGCAACACCAACCTTGTTATTAGGAAAGTTCGCTGAGAGAGATCTTCCTGACTACTCTGCCCGAAACTTCGAGGAGAGAGGGTTCACAGTTGGGATCGGTGGGTAAGTGGATCATCGCACCTCGACTTTTTCTGTTCTCGATACATCATTGCGAAAGACCCGTAGGATCTGGAAAGACCGCCCTTACACTCTCTTTGTGTAAGAAGCTACGCGGCGAATACAACATCGGTGAAAGACTCGATTTCCTGATGACTACCTTCTCATCTTGCAGTCTCAACAGCCACTGTGACGAATGATATCTTCACTCGCGAAGATCAAGAGTTCCTCATCAAGAACAAGGCACTCCCAACTTCCCGCATTCTTGCAATCGAGACTGGTGGTTGTCCTCATGCAGCGATACGTGAAGACATCAGCGCCAACATGGGCGCCCTCGAGACTCTGCAGGCTAAATACGGCTGTCAGCTGCTTTTTGTGGAGAGCGGCGGAGACAACCTTGCTGCCAACTACTCGCGCGAGCTGGCGGACTATATCATATATGTCATCGACGTCGCGGTGAGTGCTTTGCGAGTGGAGATCGACACCAAGAGTTCACCCTAATGCAGGGAGGGGACAAAATTCCCAGAAAGGGAGGACCGGGTATCTCGCAGTCGGACCTCCTGGTGATCAACAAGGTGTGTCTCGTACTCTCTTCAAACCTGTGCAGCATGCTCAACTCCGATTTTCGCAAAAGATCGACATCGCAGAACACGTCAACGCTTCCTTGGAGGTGATGGAACGTGATGCACGAATCATGCGGGGTAATGGTCCAACAATATTCACGAGTATAAAGAGGGACGAAAATGTACAGGATGTCGCGGATCTCATCCTCGCTGCATGGAGGACTGCTGGTGGCCCGGGAAAACCAGGTGCCGTGGGCGACGAGGATCTATAGCAGGTAAGCATGCGAATGAACCACATTGTAACCATAAAAGGGGCCCGGGGCGGGCGGTCATGTATTGAGAATGAAGGACCGTTGAAGTATCCATCGTCATCTGTGACGAGAGGTTTTTGGCCACAGGGTATTCTGCTTTTCCGCATACCATTTACTGAAGGGCCCCAAACCCTGCAAATGAAAAGGTCAATATGTGAGGAAGGTGTAAGTCTGAGATGGCGACACATTTTCATGTAGGACACCCTCTGAGCGACGAGACGATATCAAGTTACATCGCCACTCATTTCGCAAAGTATGGTGATTCCCCGCCAGGCGTCTGTTCGAAACATGCTAGGTCGTTACCTCGATACCGACAGCATAAAATTCGGACTTACATTTTCAAGAACTTGGTCATCATTCTCTGGAAACTCCGAGTTGCTTACAGCATTGATGCAGTCCTTGCGTTCTTTAATCTCCGGTCAATGCACTGCGCTCATCTCCGTGCTGGAATCCACGCCGTAATGAGTCAATGTAAGGACTGCGCTGCTTCCATGAACACTGCCAGCCTTACCCCCAGAATTATATATTTCCGTATGTTGAATGATGACCGGAGAAGCACACGTTACTCACTTGATAATTAAATGTTCAATACATGTTACATCACCCTTTGAAGCAGCTCCCGGAACCAAAATCGACGTGCACCAGAAGAACGGTATGTCGTACGAGCGACCCGTGATGCCGTGCAACTCGTGGCCCTTGTTCAAGATCGTTGCGGTTTGGCTCGTGCACAACCTATGAAGCATGGGTAGGTGTCGGGGTGAGGTCGATTCAACACCGTGCACGTTGGAAAAAGCGATCGCAATGGACAAACACAGTCATACCATATACTCACTACTACGTTTTACTTGTCAGGGCAGAAAATTTGGGAGTGTTGTCGAAACACTTCGATGTCTCGCGTCAGGTCGAGTCCACCCGCACGTGACCTGACCATCGACCACGATTTGTGTTCGACGCTGACTTGATTCTTCTTCCACTCCTCTATCGACTGTCAAGGAAAACCCAGCAGTCAACGTCTACAGGATGGCAGCCAACGCGCCTAATAACCAGTCGTACACAATCTTGCGAATAAAGCGGAAACGCACAGATGAACCATTGGACGCGTTGGGTATGCTTTGGCAACCAATGCCACCCTTTCCAGGCACGAGCTCACCATGCAAGTAGTCGTCGAATCGCGTGTCCGGAGAAAGAAATCTCGAGGCGCCGTCGACGTCTTTCAGTTTGCTCAAACCGTCGAAAACGATGCATGGGAGGACCAGAGGCTTCGCCAGTCGCTTCAGGTACGTCGAGATTGGGCTGTTTCGTCTGCTTGCGCCACAGGGCTTTAACTTTTCTACAGTCCCAGATCTCCAAACTTTCACAAGACTCCAATGAGAATGGAACAGAACAAGCCCCCCCTGCTCGGGAGGCTAAACCAACTGCGACGTCGTCTCGAGTTCCGCGAACAAACGACGGTACTCGCCGGTACACCATCAAACCCGCTGACGAGGACCAAAAGGCAGACTTCAGAAGACGACCTACTAGTCCGTACGTCCACGTAGATACTGATAATTCAAAAGTATGGTACATCGGATCTTATGTTCCACCCTGACAGACCCAAGGTTATAGCATCGAAAGATCTCCGACCTAGTGACTTCAAAATGTATGATGCAGTCCTTGCAGAGCAGGCACCTTCTATCCCTGCCCTTGACACGGAGATGGACAAGTTCCTACCAATGCTTCAAGATTATCTCTCGCGTGCGCACCTCGTGTTGTTGCTGACTGTCTATGATCAACAACTATGTTTGCAGTGCATGATACCTCGAGTACTACGCCAGGCACCACACCCAGCGCGCCAGTTGGCGACGATTACGTTTGGGACGTGTTCTACAGGCGTCCTTATTCGCTTACTGAGTGGAATTCAGTGGCTGCGAACGTAGGCACTCTGTAAGCAACTTGGGACAGTTGTAAAGAAACGAACTTAAATTGTCCTTCATTAGCACTGGCCTGCCTCCATCTGATATGGATGATTGGTCCAGCGACTCTGAGGAAGAAGAGGACGAAGCTGATGAAGACTCGAATGGTTCCTCTCCCCGATCCTTCTTTCATTCAATCCCTAATTGTCACATTTCGATCTACTGCAGCTGAAGAATACTATAAGAACGACTATCCCGATGAAGAAGATTCGGATAGTGATGGTAGTGGTGAGATAGCTCCTCACGTGAAGCATTGCGTTTTCTCACCTTGCATTAGACATATTCCACGATGAGGATCACAATTCTTGGAGCGACAGATTGTCCAATGATTCTGATAGCGACAGCTATGACTGGAGATGAGACAATCATGAGAGCAAGTTGAGGATCTCAGACATCACTACATTTCTTTGTGGACTAGGATTTACATCAAACATCATGCATCATGGACTCTCGCCACATCACCATGCGGCTTAGTCATACAGTACATATATGCTCTGGAGATATTTATTCACAACTTTCACATTTTGGCTACACGTTTAGATGTCACGCGTTTTGGCTTTTACTAAGCTCGACCTTCCATCGACGTTATCAGGTGTATTTGAACCGGAGTTGTTATAAACATACCTCGTCATCTTCAGAACCCTTGAAACGTCTCCTAGGCATTTTCCCGATTGTCAGTAGTCCAAGGAATGCAAGGGTTCCCAAGGATAGAGCAAGGACGGCAAGTGTCAGCCCAGCTCCCAAAAAGCCAGCACCTACGGGGCTGATGGGCGACAGCGCTGCAGAGCGAGCTTGTTCAGCAGCAAGAGTCAATGCTCCGCAGCCTCTGTCCTGCGAATTTTGGCATACACTGCACCAGTCGGCCGTGGTGTTCACAGCTGCGGACTATTTGATTTTGAGTCTCATCAACAGATGAAAAGGTAACATTGTACTTACTGCCATCGCATCTACAAACGTTGAAAGCGGGACATCTCCGGTACGACTCAAAAAGTTGTAGGTAGTGAATGTTGGGTCAGAACCGTTTTTGAAGTTGAAGCGAATGAGAGGTTCACCGCCTGAAGATGGACGGCGAACCTCAAACGCGGCAGAAGAGGCATAGTCAACTGAAGCACTTTTGCATCAGGATGATTCCAACAGGATTGAAATCCGATGACAAACCTATTCCAGCAAGTTGAGGATTGGCCTCTGCGACGCCTGTCATGTTGAATAGCGATATGAAGGGCTTATACGCGATAGCCGTGATCATCAGCTTGAGGGGGTTCGTGGGTTCAGCGATATCAGCGAAACCGTTCAGGATAGATGGGAGAATTGTTTGGCCAGCAACTGAGAATCGTTTAGATCATCGCGTTCGCGAATTTCGACGGCACAACGGCGTACTGTTTCCAATGCCTGTAAGGCTAGGATCCGTAAAAACATTGTATTCGTGCCAGTTAGCCAGTGCTCTTGCTTGAGCCAGGTATGTCGGAGGAAGAGTTTGAGCAAATGTAGCATTGTGAATGTTGTTGACGTTCATGAAGTCGAAAATCTGAACACATGGTCAGCTTTCAAGGCAGTTGGTAGTATTGGTCGAGACACACATTCCACTGCAATCAAGGTTCAGCAAACTACTGAGTCAAAAGGCATGGAGAGCAATCGTACCATATTTTGTAGAGTGACAGCTCTGCCATCCAGGTAAGGGGGCAAGAGGCTCAGGAAACTGGCGCTCTGGGCGGACATCTGCTGGAATTCGGCAGATTTGTAGAACGCCGATGTATGCGTGTCAAAAGTCTAGGAAGAGATGAATGCCCATATTCGAAGGCAGTTGAAAGAGACGCAGACATTACAATCCTCAAATCCTTCGAGGGATACGTCCAGATCGGGGTCAACTGCGTCAACTGATCCTCCAGATGAGATATTTTCGTCACCGCCAAATTCAATCACATACTTGGGACATACTGGTGATCGTTGATGCTGATTAGCGGATAACGGGGATCCGATAAACATACAACAGACCTGATAGCCGCCGAGGGGAGCCGTGATTGTCGACCCATTAGCAAGGGTGATGTTGTTGCTTGTCGTGACAGGCCAAAGCCCTTGTGTCAATGAGACGCAAGAATCATACACCACACCAGATTCGCCGCCGAGATCAGCACGAACGTAGACTTGGGATTGGTTGAAAAGCCCAGTGCTGATGCCGGGGATGTACGACGGCGAGGACTCGTTCAAGTAGATCGACCGTAGATAACCACCGAGTTGAAATTCTTGTTGCTGTTGGGAGTAAGCCAGGATCCTTCAGTGCAACAACGGGCAACTTACATTTCCCAACGGGGTGATTTCTGTGGCAGTTGCGGTGTACGTGTTGGGATCCTGGTAGAAACCCTGGCGATCACCGTGGCGAACGATGAGGACCACGCCGATGAGCTCATTATCGGACTGTGACATGACTGGCAGATGAGGTGGACGTCGCTGTGCAGAAAGTCAGCAGCACTGAACAAACCCCGTAAGGCGATGTCAGATTTTTTGGCCAGTCTTGTTCAACGACTGAGTGGGGTCCAGCAGGGTCCAGCGTGAGATTGACGGGCGTGAGTCCATATGAAAAACGATGCACTTTCACATTCGAAGTACTGATTTCGTTGGCAAATGACGTTAATACAGCTGTACTGTTCTCACCGACAATCCCAGCCAAGTGTCAAGGTATGCTTCAGGTAAATATTGCAGGTTGACATCGAGTAGATGCTTTGAACGGTTCGACCACAGACAGGACACGCTCGAGACCACAACACAAACAAACAGCTGCCCAGCAAAGTATCGCAGTGTAATACAACTTGTTACTTACCAATGGCCTCCAAGTCAGACAAAACACCAGATCGCATCCAGCACGGGTTTCTTTCGCGTGCGCGAATGTTCTTCGCTGTTCTTGGTGCTTTATACGTCGCTGCAGTGCTGCTTTTGGCCGTTCCATACATCCAGTCACAGTGAGCCGGACAGTTCACTTGCATCCGATATTGCGTTTACACGGCACTCCTTGCGACAAGTATCATATACATGAACGCTCTGAAATTACCGTGGAATGCACAATTCGATAAACCCGAGAGATATGGATTGGCGCGTAAGTAGCCGCTCTTACTACTCAAGTTTTGGCGCTTGTACTCATTCGAGTTGCTGAGCGGGACCAAGCTGACTTGTTGCACATGCTTAGCCGGAAAGACCGTCAATTTCAAAGTTACCACTGGAGACAACCACACTCTTGGTGCATGGTTCATACTCTCTGATCCCATTTACCACTCTATACCGTTTCCTTCTACTCCATCGATCGCAGAGCATACTGTACCAAAGGCCTTGGTATCCCATCCGACTATCCTCTTCTTCCATGGAAATGCCGCCACTCGCGCTTTACCGGTGCGCGTTCGTCAATATGGCGCGTTTACATCTCGCCTACAAGCCAATGTTCTAGCAATAGATTATCGCGGCTTCGCAGATAGCCAAGGTACGCCTTCCGAAGGCGGTTTGGCGATCGATAGTCGCGCCGCTTGGGACTGGCTGGTCTCGAATGGTGCCAAACCCGATGATATTCTCATCGTGGGTCATAGTCTGGGAACAGCTGTTGCATCGTCACTGGCAGTGGCCTTGTCCGAGGAGAGTGTAAAGTTCAAAGGGCTAGTATTGATGTCCCCCTTTTCTTCGTTGTATTCCCTTGTGGATACATATAGCATCTTTGGATTGTTCCCTGTCATGCTTCCGTTAACTATGGTGCCTCGTGCAGCCGGTGAGTCTAGGTGCTCGCACCGGCCATTAGCGCTTATCATCCATCCAACATGGATCTAGAACTCTACAAGTCCTTCCTTCACCACCGATTCGATACCCTGTCAATTATTTCGGTGACCCCTGTTGTGCTGCGTCGTGGGCCAAATGCTGATTTTTGTCTAGAAAGTTCAAGTTCCCGCATTGATAGTCCACGCTGAAAATGACTGGGACATTTCACACACTCATTCCGATGTGATCTTTGACGCTCTCATAGAGCCCTACCTTCCTCCCCTAGACGCTGTCCCTATGGATGTTAGTTCATGGACAGCCCAAGAATGGAGCATTTACCAGACGCAGACGACCTTACGCGATCAAGTACGTGAGTCACTGCTGACTCGGACTCGCATGGCGAATTTCGGCGTGATGGACGAGTTCGTGGCTTCTGGGGAGACGGTGGTACTACTCAAGACACTGAGTGGGTCTCACAATGAAGTTGGGACTCTGGAGGGCACGCAGGAAGTCATGCGCAAAGTCTTCTTCACATGATGGCGTTGTACAAAAGGCTAGCGCATGTACTGTATGTCAGGATGGTAGCACAACTGAGGCACGTCTACTAGTTTGGCCAACTTCCTTCTAATCACAATGTCAGAAGAACAAGCGATTTGCAATGCCCGCCCCGGTGACCAGCTTTCATCCTCTACGTTTGTGTACCCGATCCGCTCATTGTGGAGCGGTAACGACATTCAGCCCGCTAGCAGACGGTAAGTAACGTATACTTGTGTCCTTGTTTGATTCCCTGAGCTAGTAATTCGTTCAATGACAATCCTCAGAGAAACTTCAATAATGCACATTCAGCGCAGGCGGCTTTACTACTGATATACAGACTCAAAATCCCGATGATATCCTGCCGCCGATGGATGCTAATGAAGAGCATGCCTTTCCAATACGTCTAGCCGCGTTCCCCCTTCGCTCGGTAGGCGCGCCTCGAGCCCTCTCCGGCGATCCCGCTATGGCACCCCCGCTTCCTCATTTGAACGCCAAATCCCTGCAGGACGACGGTAATGGACTTACTGGCGCGCCATACACTCAAGCCCTTCCAATACCGGGATGATCACACTGGAGTTCGTACTCGAGAACGATACCATTTATCCTTTGAATGCAATCACCCCCACAACGCCGACAGGTTCCTTTTCGCCTGACAGCACTCCAGAAAGCGATACCACCAGTGGTTCAAGTCATACGCTCGATTCTATGCTTGGATGGACACGGAGCATCGCAAGTTCATGCTCCACCGATGGATCCCGCGCCCAGTCCACATTCGCCCCAGAAGATAACCAAGATTGGGGACCATCTGCAGAGGATATGGAAAGCACGTCTAATCACGCAAAGCCGATTCCCACACTAGAGATGCTGCGACGGGTCTCTTCTACCGGCTCAAACCCTGTACCGGATGCAGGCTCTACGTCACGCCGACAGCGTGGTCGTAGCACCTCAGTTGGGGTAGCAGTGATGGACATATTCTCCGTCTTAACGTAAACCAATGATCAACTTGGTGCTACGTGCTACTACAGACCTGGAGATGTGCCTGAAAGTCTTAGTTGGGATCATGAAAGATCTAACGCAGTTCAGTCGGGTCATGGTGTATCGTTCGACGACGTGTGGAACGGCGAAGTAGTAGTGGAACTGGTTAATTGGAGTCATTCTCACGACTTCCACAAGGGACTTCACTTTCCTACATCTGACACCCCTGCCAAAGTACGTTTGTCCATTCCGCTGTCCGTGATATGTACTAATCATTTCATAGGCACGAGAACTGTATACAATCAGTAGGTGGATGTTTTCTGATGTCCCCTCTCATCATCGAATTTCCATATAGATACTGTCCGCATTCTCTACGACCGCAACCAACCGCTCGAATTGTCGTCAAGCACAAGTCCAACTTAGAGGTCCCTTTGGTTAGTCTACTGTTGCCAATCTCGCATACCCCTCAATATGCCAAGTCTACCAGGAACCTGACGCATTCTTATCTCTGTGCAACGAGCCCTATTCATCCCAAATGTAAGTCGGTTGCTGCTCCTGTGACCATCCCTTTAATTTGCATTCAAATTTAGAAAATATGGGTGTGCAAGCTTCGCTATCTATGGTGAGCCCGATAGATGCAGGGGCCCAAACGAGACTAACTTTTCAAGTCCATCATGACATTTGGATCATTGTGGGGTCTGATATCGTGACATCCATACGGTCATCACTGCTTGCGGGTGTCTTTTCCTGTGCGACAAATATTACGGCTACTGAGCCAAATAATTTCTCGCAATATCGAGCGCCTTAGTTATGCGAGGTGTCTTCAAATACGTAGGGTGGTAAATTTGTTGCACATCTACTCTTCTTCCTGTTCCCTCAGATCAATCCAGGCGTGCATACAGGTCGCTCAACGGGTTACGTGGTCACCAGTGCTGGTGGCCTTCTCGGATTCTTCGGTGCCAGTTATGGGATTCTCGTCGCCGGTGAAGGTGCAAAAATCCTTGGACCGAATTGCTGTGGACAAGAAATCCAAGTAATGGCGGAATATCTCCGTTTGAAATGGTTCAAGTCATATGTTGTTGTCCAATTTATAGCGTTCATGTTCGCTGACAGGACGTTAGCGCTACCCAAGTGCCAGAGGCTGTCATTCGTGATTATCCTGATCTCCGACTATCCACAGGGCTATCAGTAATAGCCAGCCTGCTCCATGTTCCCCTTTCCAGCAGCGGCGAAGACTTCACGACTTTACTTCGCAAAGAACAACCACGCAGTGTCGGATAGGCAGGTTGTCCAAATAAGGGCCTTGTTGGAAGCTTGGAACCTCGTAAATCATTCAAGACTTAGTTGGAGACAGTAGCAGGCTGTTTCTTCATCTGCTTTCTTCCAGTTTATCAAGATTTGGAAAGAAAGGGTATCGGCAGCCGCTTCTCATCTTTCATACCATCGGAATTTTCACCATCGTCTGCGTACGCTCCTCGAACAATGCATCCTCTTCGTCCCTAAGGTTTAATTCACATGGCAGTAGTAACTCACACGCTCAGCAAGCTCTGTGCAATCTTCGACCGAGTTGCTTGTGGATATGACGACCCCGCGGATGGTTTGCTCTGCAAGTGAGTCATCAGAACAGGTGCTCTTTGATACGAACGAGGCTACACGGGTCATCCAAACCATTTCCTTCGTTATTATCAGTATCCACCGCATTACAAAGTTTGGTCCCGAGTGCAAATACCGGCCACTCGTCGTGGAGACAAGCGACGAGAATCCAGCTTCAACTAGCGCGAGGCTAATCAGGTTCTCTAGGACAATGTCATTAATGGCAACCTTCTTGAAAAAAAGGTTTGGGAAGGATGGCCATACGGTGCTATGGGCGACGAACGGCCAAGAGGGATTGGATGCCGTCGAATCGGACTGTGAATTCGACTGCATTCTTATGGATTTGTAGGGCGCCCTTGGTTCTCATGTTGGCAACTATCACAAACGTTACTTTAGGATGCCCATTCTAAACGGGCTCGACGCCACGGAGCGTAATCGGGACACTGAAGCCAAAACGCTGGTTAAACCGCCCTTGAAGCGACGCCCGTCCCACGAGCTGAACGGCCGCATACTTGTTGTCATTGTGTCTGCATCACTGTTCGAGGACCAACGTGCTGAGCTCATGGGACACGGCGTCGACGGTCTTGAAACCAATCGACTTTGGTCGCTTAAGAGTTCTGTTGAAGGGGCTCCCTGACCCCTCATAATGATCGCGTGACGTTTACAAACCTATTTATATTAGATGTTTCATGGTACAAAACGGACAACCTAACTTGTTTCTTACTCTCATTCTTCGCATACTTAGCTCGAGGCTGCCATCCCCTTCACAGATGACCATTAGAACTGTAGATGGAATTGTTTGCATCCTGTAGCCACCACCCTATACATTCTAGGGTAGTAGAGTTATTCACCGCCACCAGAGAATCTCTGGTGCAGCTCATCCTCGTCCAGCATATGGAACACCAGTAGCCCTCGAGCCAAAGTGAACAAGAGTAAAAGCGACAGGCGCATCTGGAGGACTCACATGATGTTCATTTCCAGCACCGTGACTGAATTTGGTAAACTGGCAATATGGACGATGCTCTGGGCGACATGAACGGGGTCAAAGGTTGGTTCGACTACTCTGCGGCCGTCGGGTTGTAAAGCGCCTAGTGTGTGTCCGGCGGCCATTGTCGTGTGTGCATTGCCTGCAAGTTTGAATGTGTCAGTTTGGACTCATGCAGGGACTATTCTCGGGCAAGGAAAGCGATCAAGCACAACAAATAACTGACCAATGTCGATCTGAGTGACGGCAATGTCAAAGTGTCGCCCTTCGATGGCGCTGGACTTTGTCAGACCGGACACTGCGTGTTTAGAGCATGCATAGGCCACAGAATGCGGACGTGGGACGTGTGCAGCGAGAGAACCGTTGTTAATGATTCTACCTGGGGAATTGATTTCATGATCAGTGACTTCGGTCCACGCGCAGGGAAAGATGGTCAGGGGGAGCCTGGTTGACAAGGCAGAGACACACATATACGCACCTCCAGTCGGCGTTTGAGACTTGAAGATCCTAAAGGCCTCTCGTATACAAAGGAAAGATGCTACAAGGTTGACGTTGATGACGGAAGTGAATAACTCGAGTGGCATTTCCTCGATGGGATGGGGTGTATCAGACATGCCTGCGTTCTGGCAAAGAAAATGCTCGATGATTAGCGAGGGATCATGAAAATCTACATTAGAAAAAACGCACGTTGAATAACAGGTCCAATCTCCCATACTGGGCGACGGTCTGTTCAAATAGATGTTTCACGAAACCTTCGTCTGTAATGTCGCCTTCAACGAGCAGACACTTGTCGGGGTCTGCACACGCAGCTTTGGTCTCCTCCAACTGGGCGGTCCGACGGGCAGTGAGGGCTAAACTCCATCCAGCTGCAGATAACGCAATGGCAGTGTGCCGGCCTATGCCTGCGGATGATCATCGCATGCGTTGATGTACGCCCGTTGAGCAACGAATCGACGTACCAGATGAAGCACCGGTGATGACTGCGACCTTGAGCGAAGACATTCCTTGGTCGTACTGGCAGACGAGCAGCGGGTCGGGGAGAAGAACGTTGACGCTTTTCTACGCATCTCCCACATGACCGACGGACGTTCACCGGCACGATGGTCCGTTCACAGAAACAGCAGCCCTCCGCATGACTGCAAGCTATTTCGACCAACATGGCCATGCCAGCGATAATTTGGTGGTGAGCATCGAAGCTTTCGAGGCTACTGGCAGCACCTGATCAAGTTTGTCGAGCCATGTAACTCAGTCCACTGAGACCAGCTCCCGCTCCCAACTATCGTGGATATAGTCTCTGTTATCCCTGGACGAAAAACCAACGCCTACAAAGTGAAGATCCCAAAGGGTTATAATCGGAAGGTGATATCTCAACAGTCCTTGCAACTCTGACATTTGCTCAACAGTGTCATGAGGGTGCGTGTATGCCCGGCTCGTACTTGTCTCGTCTAACGTAGCATCTCAACCGGGACCATCGTGATGGAGGATCATTAATCTCACACAACATTTCCGCGCAACTAGCGCTCAGCTTCAGCCCTCGCGCCGTGTTCTTGTTGTTTCAACTACGAATGGTCAACGTCACTGTCTGGCGAGTGAGACGCATGTGCTCACCTCTGCAGGTGCTGAGTCTTCCGGCTTGGTGACCTGGGGTACAACACCTGTTGGTCCCTTCCGTTCGGTCCTATTCACATCACTTTGCATGCTTGCCGTAGTGCTCTCCATGGATGCCCTCTGTGACGCGACCGCCCACCGTCAGCCGCATTCCGGTACTACAACCAGGCTGGCACTCACGCCAAGGACAAAGACATCGCCTGTCTCCAAGTGCATGACGCCCACCGACGGATGTTGCAGACGTTTTCTGGGCGATCCCTGTGGCAAGTCTGTCAAGGGCACCGTCGCTGCGACGCTGTCCGTCGGTGGAGGGACGATGGGCGTGTTGAGCAGTAGAGTGATCGTGTCCGCTAGCGAGGACAGGACAGGCATCTTCCCGCCAGCTTGCAGACCCACAAAGTGTGTATATACAAGTACGTCATACTCCTCACGTGCCACGGTGACATCATCATCTGCAGTACTGCTCGTATTTCAAGTACTGGGTATCGTACGTATGGCCATGGCGTCCTCCCCAGCGTTTCTGTGACTTGTATCGATCTCCATGCGTGTCTGCAAAGAACCAGAGCATAGGATCACGATGCATCATGTCCCAAAGTCCACCTGTATAAACTTCCACAAGGGGAGCAGATAACGTCTCCTTCCTCAACCAGACGGCGACGACCCACGCAAAGCTGCTCCTACCGCATCCCCGCGATGAGAACGCCAAAGACAATACCCACAAGTGCTCCCATTATGAAGGCAACCACCGTGATGGAATGTCTTGCCACAGGAAAGTAACCACGGATAAGGGACATTTGGGTCATGAAGTAACGAGCGACACCTGCAATAGCCAACAGCTTAGTTCCAAGACTGTATCTCGGGCAAAGGAGAAAAAGAATTGACCAAGAATAAGTATGCCTAATCCGAACAGGACCACCGTCGCACCCAGCGGCTTGGCAAATTTCTGCGTGTTGATTGCTCCTTGATGCTGCGTAGCCACGCTCACCGAGCTAGATAATGCAAAGAGCTGAACAATAGCTAGACGATGAGACAGAATGTTGTCAGGCTGACGATCAAGAAACAATGATCATAGGGCACACCGACTCACCAACACCAGCACTCGCACATGCTAGACTCGTCCGAACATACGCCAGGTAGGTTCGTTCGGACGCTAAATGATCCCGAGCGACGTTTCCCTTGTTCTCCAGCACAAGACTCAACTTGAACGGCGCCGTGCAGCCCTCGATGACATGGCCGAATCTCGAGGCTGTGGATTTCGACGGTTCAGCCAGTGTCTCGTGCAATGTCCGTGTAGGGGCCGGTTGGACCAACGACCTCCCACGTAGCGAGCTGACTTCGCTCTGCGGCTCACTGAGGGGCTCAAGAGCGGGCATCTGTTCCGGACTGCTAGACCGCTCCATGTCTGATATGTCCACAAGTGTAGAGAGTAGTTGTAAACGTCTATTTCCTTGTTTCATTCCTTTCATTATTGCCAGTTCTCGCGACCCCGGCTAGGCTCGGCCGCAAATGTTTATCGGAGGGGTGCGTCTGCTTTAGGTAAATGTTCTCGGAGATACTGCGCATCACTTTGAGAAGTTGAGCAGCATACAGCGCGTAAAGAACGCAGTAGTCGCCGCGCGTGATAGCAGATCTGTTGAGGCCTGTTTATCAATTTGACATCTCAAGCTTTGTAGTCTCCCCTAGGCATACCAATAAATAGTTGGAAGACAAGTCGTTCCAACTAGATTATACAGGCTTTTCAGCCTCGCGAGACTTCACCTTAAGTCTCCCCAATCACGCGCAGTACTCAAGGCTAGGACTCGCATGCACATGCGATGCGCTCGAGCACAAGTTGCGCATCGGTGTCAGTGCGTATCCTTGTATCTTGATCATTAATTTCGCGTTTCTTGTATTCTTCGGCCGATGACGCTGAACCTACACAAGGATCGCTTCACCAGCTTTGTATCCAAAACTCACAACCCCTCATTGTACTCTTACATCTGCCCCAGTCCAGATTCAACAAAAAAAAAGAGTGTCATTTGCATCGTGGTCGAGACTGCCGTGAAAAATACTGCAACTACCTATATAGTTCTCATGCAACCGCCCACTTACCACCCTTGGCATACTTGTCTGCGTTATACTTGCCGTCGTCGAACTTTGGGTCAGCGTGGTACTTGCCGTCGTCGTAGCGCTTGCCATTCCTCCCGGGACGATACTCGCCATCGTTGAACTTCTTCCCGTCCTCGTAGCGCTTCTCGTAATTCTTCGAATTAGGGTGGAACATACCAGTCTCGTGACGTTTTGACCCGTGGTACTGACCGTCGTCAAAGGCTGGATCGGGATGGTACTGACCGTCGTCAAAGGCTGGATTGGGATGGTATAGACCGTCGTCAAAGGCTGGATCGGGATGGTATAGACCGTCGTCATAACGTTTCCGTGTTATGCTTCCAAGCATCGCAGTGGCCGCTTCTATAACACCTGTCGCCGTGCCTGCCACTCCAGTCGCTATGTCCGTAGCAGCTGTAGTGGTATCGGTACCCGTGGCCGCTTCTGTAGCGGCAGTACCAGTAGGAGTACCAGTGCCCGTCGCTGTCGACGTAGTCGTGCCAGTGGGGGTGGGGGTACCAGGCTCGATGGACAGGATACTGGATATTATCCCTGTTGGAGAGTCTGTTACACTGTCCACAGCAGACATGATGGATGGTACGGTCGACATGGACGATGCGGACGAGGGAAAGACAGCGTTCACAGAAACAAATGGGGTGTACAGTTCATTGTTGTACGTCGTAGTTGAATAGCCGTATTGACCATCATCCACGGACGTGGAATCCGAGGACGAGGACGTTGGACTGGACAACTCGGTGTATGGAGTGTACTGTCCATTATTGTACGTCGCGGTCGGATAGCCTGGATGGTACTGGCCATCGTCGGCACGGGCTTTGTGTACGCGCGCGCGAAGGAAACGACGGGCTTGCGCGGTCGTCGAGGGGCTCTCGGTGGTGCTGGAGGTCGTAGGGGTGGTGGTCGTGGTGGCGGCGGCGGCGGCGCTGCTCGACGTGGAGCAAGGTGCCTAAAGGACACAATGAGTACGTACAAGTCTAGAAGACCACCAGCACAAATACCTGGAGAAAAGGAACGATCACTGCGGTATTCCTTTCTTCGAAAGTAGCGGGAATGGCTGAGACGAGGACGCAGAATGCGAGCAGGGCGGCGAAGCGAGGAGCGAGCTGGACCATGATGCTGATAGTGATGTGGTAAAGAGTGTGTGGATACGTGATAGAGATGGTGGGGGAAAAGAGGGAAGAGTAGAACGGGTGACCGACATGGACGCGACGGGTTTATATACGACCAACGGGTGGCGGCGAGCCAATCAGATTTGTCGGTGCAACAGTGTCGGTGATGTCACAAGTATTCCGACATGCTACATATAGCAACCATCGATCAGGCACACTACGGAGGCTGCTCTCGACGTCTCGACTGGAGTGCACCTCGCGCATCATGGTAGCCTCGAGAAAGAGTTAATTTCTACAGCAAGTTGCATTGACCTTCTTGCGCAAAGGCGGCCCTCAGATGGTTTACCCTTATCTGCGGAATTCACTGAAATTCTGTTGGAATTGAGTGTCACCTTGCGACCGACCTCCCAAGTGCCATCACGAGGATTACGTTTCCGTATCCAGACACCAACGCTGTGAAGCCAGTTCGGCGCAAATAGATCTTTTGTGGGCGCGCTTTAGATTCTGCTACGGTCAATATTAATGCTACTACTGTTGCCCAAGTGCATGCTGTCTAGAACGGACCCTCTATGTTGCAAGAAATTCGGCATCCTCTTATGCTTGAGACGCACTTGAAACCGAAAAAAACTAGATCACAACTGATCAGACTTCGGCCGCTCCTTTTCAATGCTGGCCTCTCGCCATTCCTTGCCCTTGTAGAGTACAAGCAAAATCATCAGCTCTGCAAGTAGCAACACGCCTGCCCATAGAGTATACAGGCCACCATCCCCAATAGCGTTCTGACCCCACGTCAATGTTTGAAGAAGAGGATCATAATTCAGTAACACACCTGTAAGGGAACCGCTATCTCGGCCGCGATAAACGCAGAAGCGCCACGGAAGGAACTGTTCGTGGCGACGGCACTAGCCGATCTCCCCGTGTTCGCATCCACAATATACGCCAGCGTACTTGCGTATATCCATCTGACAGCCCGTCGGTCAGATTTGGGACCCACACGCCGCGTTTTACTCACATCGAAAAGAACCCAGCCAAGAAAAGCATCACACACATCGCGGAAATGTGGACGCGTTCCTGACAAACCCATCCGTAACCTACGACAGCCGGAGGAAACCACCACATGGCAATTTTCGTGCTCTCCAACCGCATCTATTGATGAGTAAGGTGATATCACTGCTCAGCACGCTCTCCCATAAACATCGATTCGGCCTCACCTCCGGAAAGCTAGTACCTCCGTTGGCAGCTTTGAGCCGCGCAAGTGTCCTGTCTGACCATCTACCACCCAGTATGCTCCCTGCCATGCTACCTGAGTGCAGACGAACAATGAGCTTAAAAATCCATGCAGTGATGACAGCACTAACCAATTCCAAAAGAAAGCAGAACGAGACCTGTCTTCAATGCATCATAGTTGTATTCGTTGGCAAGTGTTCGTGCACAAGTATATGCAATGCTAAAACTAAAAGCGAATAAGATCCCTGGGTTCCAAAATGTTAGGGCGCGATATTGAAGGCGACATTCAAACAGCCACTCACCGGAAGGTATCAAGATAGCAACATTGTTCTTTCGTTTCAAAATCACCAGGTATGGCGGCAATGGGTTCACGTCCGCGAGTGATAGCTTGACCTCATTTATAGCAGGAGCTTGTGCAATGGCCGGCTGGGCCTCCACATCGTCAGGCGTTCGCGCTTGGCCCTCATCCTCCGTAACGTTCTTCCCCTTTACGTTCTGTCCTTCCTTCTGCTGCGCTAGCGTCTGTTCCCGCAGCCGCTTCCTCAAAACATTCTGGTATGTCAAACTTCGCTCCTTCCGGAACGTGTCCCTGAACAAGAAAAAGAATGCTGCAAGTATGACACCGCCCCATATCACCAAAAACCAGAAAACAGCACGCCAATTCAATCCTTGCGTGAGCGCACCGCCAATGATTGGTCCAAGTGACGGTCCTAGGAGCGGCGCGGAGTAGTAGACTCCCATCATCGTACCCCGTTGGTGCGGCTCGTAGATGTCGGCAAGGGTGGCAGCACCGATAGCAATGACGGCGCTGGACCTGACTCGGGATCAGCACAGATAAATGTCTGTCCAACAGATGAGCCTACCCAGCGCCTTGAACTATACGCATCCCAATTACAAGCCCTATGGTTCGGGACACCGCTACGATAATAGAACCGAGGGTAAAGAGGGCAACTGACAACAGGTACACGAGCTGCAGAGGAGTCCGACGGTCACCGATGACTTGGCGACAGAACAATAGTTACGCACCTTTCGGCCCTTGATCTCACTGATGGCACTCCATATGAGAGGAAAGTTGCCCTGGACAAGTATAAAAAGGGATAAACTCAAACTGATCTGCTCGCTCGTTGCGTGCAGCTCTTGTTGAATCTCAGCGTTGGCAGCTGTAATGGTCCATAAAACGCGTGCTCTGAGTCCACAAGGGACTGATACATACGGTTCTGGATGTTAGCGCATAGTCCCGCAATCATGGACGCCCCCGAAATAATGAACAGGATTACATTCTAGCGAAACATGGTCACTGCTGACGATCATTCTGTTGGCAAGGAAGCCGGCTGACCTTTCTGGCATCGGACCACACACGAGGATCGTCTTCCACAAGGGCATGCTCGATGTCGAGCTTGATTTTTTCGTCCAGTGGCTTTGATGGGAGCGGAGGTGTCTGCGTGGGAGACAGGTCCGTCTCAAAATGACTGGCCTCGGCAGGAGTCAGCGTCGTACACTGGCTGTCCGGGACCTGCGTTGGCGATCTATTGGTCATGAAAGTCGTCAAGTAATCCGGAAGAAAATGGTGTTTCCAGGCTATCCAATACTCTTATATTTAAGAAGAACGGCGCCATTCGGCATTAACGCAGGCATGCTTGCATGCGCTTCCTTCGATAACCTGTGAGGGAGTACGCTTGACAGTTTGCCTTTCGGTTATTTCGGCCGAAAGAAGAATGGAGCATATTGGCTTTTCGCAACCTTTCGGCCGGTGGTCATTGATCTCAGCTGCTACGGTTAGTGCTGATTAAGTATTGAATGTGTTCGTTTAGCTGCTACTTACCTCAGTACTGCTTCGACATCCTCAGAACGGATATCCAAGAAATTTACAAGTGTGTCAGAATCGCACATGGGAAACGATGCCGTCTTGCCGTATGCAGACCGGGGAGCCGACAGGCCGCACTACAGCACGAGTGTACCAAAGTTAGAAAGTTAGAACAGACAATAGATTAGATTATGTCCAATGAGTCCTCATTACTTTGGAACCCGTCTCAAGATTCGGCCGTGAGCACTGCAAGAGCGGTCAGTCAATGTTCACGTGAAGGGCCAATTACATGTTTATGCCTGGCACATCCATGTCCCTTCAGCGTCGGAGCACAATTCTTAGCCGCACTGCTCACCATGAAGGGCATCTGGAACCGCGCATGACCAGTCATGTCAGCTGAGGACAGGGTATACACTACCAATGTTGCCGAACATGTTCCTACTTCCCCTCGGGAAGCCCACCAAGAAAAAGAACTCTTTGGTATTTGGATTTAAGGTAACTGGCAACGCCAAAATCATCCCTCAAAGCTGGTCAAGGGAATCATCGAGAAGCCGCAAAGTTCCTTTACAAGTGGTTGTAAGCGCGAGGGTACGTTTTTGGCCAGCTGACGTGGACGACGTCCCTTTTGGAGTGTCCTGATGGTTGAAGTCGACCTCGTATACAAACATAGACAAAGCAGGGGCCAGCAATCGAGAGGCCAAAGTGTTGGACGGGTTGCAGGAGATTCGGAAGTGATTTTGAATTCAAGTATGCCATTAGAATGTCTCCTCGATAGGTTAATAATGCTTAGCTTGGTGTCGGATCGTGACGATCAACAGCCCGGAACAGGAGGATTGTCTCGTGAAACCTATGCATGGCGCTGAAATGGAGGCCACACAATTCCTGTTGTGAAGTACTATAGACTCAATGCCTATTCTGCCGTTTCACCAAAACACATTACCGCAGTGAAGTCAATAACGGCTGGAAGGCCTAGAAGAACCCAGTAGCAGGTATCGTGACTTATCTTCAAATTTGTCAATACGAGGAATGATCACTAGTCGAGCCCGAGGTTGTTTTTATGACAGTCGGGTTTGGATCTTCTGTTCGTGCGAGTAGTGCCATTCGCTTGAAGAGGTCTCATTCGTTGCTGCCAAACAGCCGTAGGTAACAGACAGAAGAACAGACTATAATTTTGAGCCATACAACTTGACTTCATGCAACGGCATGAACTTGTCTCGAGCTCGTGACATTGCGCAGTCGACAATTGGGGAATCGCCGCGTAAGCCATCTACCCGGTAGATGTCAGACGAGAAGGAGATTTCTCTCCCCAGGGAATGAGGCTGCACCAAAGGTGAATGTGCATTCGACAAGCCAATTGACTGGGATGAAGAAAACCATGTTCAACTTGATGTCCCACTTAATATGCGATGTTCGGCATTTACCGATCATCGGTCATGGCCACGAAGAGGTTGTGATTGAACGGTGAAGGTAATGTAATATGCATTAGAGTATAGGGCGATAGGGGACGTCAGTACTAGTGTTATAAGATGAACGTATAGACCGCACGAGACACACAAAAATTTAGGAAACACATTTGCAGGAAAGGCAACGGAGTATGCGGACGCAACTGCCACCTAATGTAGAGCTTACAGTATAGAGATATCTGAAAACCAAGTAACCCTGCTAGTGGTACAACTATGTAATAATGAGTCCAAGACATAAAATCACTAGTGCTGAGCACAACATACAGGTATCTGGACGCATAAAGAAACCATATTACAGTGTGACAGCGCTGGTCGATGGTGCAAAGGGGTCAACGAGAACAGCGACAGTAACGTTGCATTTGGGACAGGTCTTCCTTGACCTCACTAGTGTCATACCACCGTCGACACCTCCGCTGCATATCACGCGCCAGCACTCACAACAACGCTTCCTCTCCGGGTGTTGCAACTGTTCCAATATCTTGGGATTTTTGAACACTCTTTCCACATCCTGAGCACGGCCATGCAAAGGAACGCATCGTGCCGAGTCTGCCAGTCCGGCATTCCGTCATAAGTTCTTTCACTTATTTCCCAGAGATAATACGAGATCTGTTTGAAAGCGCAGGACACTTCTCCATTGCATGCCCAAATGAGTTAAGGGCATCGTGGTTGGTTTCTGTAAATCCTGCAGTAAGCAGATATGCAGGGGTTGCATTGGTTATGGTGATGTCTTTGTTTGAGACGATGAGATCATTGAGAGCAAGTTCGATGTTGGTTCACATGGAGAAAGTGATAATATAGCTTGACGAGGTGGTGGTGGTGGTGGTGAAAGGCAGTCAGGCCGGATAGTGTTATATGTCTGGCAGCAGAAAGGATGGGCTCGTGTTCTTTGGGACAAAGGACTGGCTGTCAAAGGGTTGCCTCATTGCAGGGACATTCTCACCAAACTCCGCACGGCATACATCTCCGCTGGATATAGTTTTGCAGTGTAGGATAGCCCAGGGGTCAGGTTGACCCTTTCAGTGGAGATCATCGCAGAGTATGTCGAGTCCAGAGTGGGTCACGGCAAGGGTAATGTTCCGTGCATGACTAATGGGTTAGGGTTACCGGTTAAGTTGACAAAACTCTGGATTATGACAGCTTTCGCATAGTAGCGTTTCTTCGAATATTTCGAGGCAACGTTTAAATGGTTTGCTCGACTAACCAGTCCTCACCTGGAACCTTGTACGTCCAGAGTTTGGACGCGAATTTCCAAACGAGGTGACGCACATAAACACCAAACGCTACACACTTTGCAATCCACTTCTTGTACTCCAGTCATAGTATTTTTGGACCATTTCAGGCGTAATCTGCTTTCGAATCGCTTTTGCGGCCGTTTCAAAAGCGTTTTGGGACACCTGAACGGTATCAGCGCGCGTCCCATCAAAGGAGGTGTCGTTCCTACGTATGGTGCATTCATATCGCTTTTCATTGTCAAGATAGCAGCTTCTTGGCATAGCGCAACAATCTCCGCTCCACTACAGCCTTCGGTCTCAACAATAGAGAAAGTTAGTTGTTGCGAAACGCGTAACATTCGGGAACAAACCATCAAGGCGATTTGCTTGATATTCAATTCAGAGTCAACACTCATTCTCTTTGTTCGAATGCGCAAAATCTCCTCTCTTCCTTCCTGATCAGGTGGTCCAATATACAGGATGCGGTCTAAGCGACCAGGACGTATCAGAGCAGAATCCTGTGGGATCGTGAGTTATTGAAGGACACTATTGAACAAGATGTTCACAATAACTTCAGGCCTATTGGTGGCTGCGACGATCGTGACCCCGACAAGCTCCTGGACGCCATCCATCTCGTTGAGTAGGCTTGTGAGAACTCCTTCATGGGATGGTGCGTTGGCTCCTTCGGAATCCGCAGTACGAGATGTCCCCAATGCATCTATCTCATCCTGATGCAGATGTTAGTCTCAGCAGCAGCGAACACAAGAACAAGCCTACGAAGAAGATAATCGATGGTGAGGCAGTACGGGCTTTTCTGAACGTTTCTCGAACTGCTTTCTCAGACTCTCCGACGTACTTGCTGAGAAGCTAACGTAGTATCGACAGGGTCAGCTGTTTACTTCACAGAAGTTGGGGTGTGCTCTAACCTCGGGTCCTTTCACAGCCACGAAGTTAACTCCACTCTCTGTTGCACAAGCACGCGCCAAGACGGTCTTACTGCAACCAGGCGGACCATACAGAAGAAGGCCCTTGGGAGGTCGTACTCCCAATCTCTCGAACGCTTCAGGATGGAGGAGCGGCCATTCGACAGCCTCGCGGAGCTTCTGAATAGCACCAGCTTGACCGCCAACGTCCGAGTATCTAATGGGAGGCGTCTCGAAAAAGACAGAGCGCAAAGCAGACGGCCGAACATTGGGCAAGGCACTGGCAAGATCAGATAGTGTGAGAGCCAAGGAGGAAGGCAATCCCGCGTTGTCCATGGCAGAGCTCGTGCGCATCCATCGCTTGATCGCGTTGGTACCGGCTTCGCGAACAACTGCGCTTAGGTCTGCCCCAACATACCCATGCGCTCTCTTTGCGAGAGCGCGCAGATCGGCAGGGGGAATTGAATGTGGAAATTTGGAGAGGAGGACCATTAGGATGGCAAAACGTGCCTCAGCATCCGGTACACCTAACAAGGTGGATAAACGTTAGTAATTAGTTTTCATGCTTGGAAGACAACCTCGACGCATGCCTATCTCAAATTCCCTGTCAAACCTCCCTGGTCGACGCAGTGCAGGATCGATTGCATTCGGTCGGTTCGTCGTGCCGATGACGACGACTCTTTGCGCGTTTCCTCCACTGCTCTCATCTTCCATGCCATCCAGAAGAGTCAACAAGGTTGCGACGACTCTCTTCTCCACTTCCCCCCCGGCACCTTCCTCGCGTCGCGGTGCCAATGCATCAATCTCGTCTAATACAACTACACATGGACTCTTCGATCGTGCCTCCTTGAACACATCTCGAAGTCGCGACTCTGTCTCTCCATGATACGCAGACGATAACTCAGGACCATTGATGATGATGACCGATGATTTTGTAGAGGCAGCTATAGCACGAGCCAGATGTGTTTTACCGGTCCCTGGGGCCCCATGCAGTAGTATTCCCCGAGGCGGTTTAAGCCCTGTGTAACGGCACGAGAAAGGAGATAGGGCATAAAAGAGATACAGGTCAGTTAACTCACCGAAGTGAACAAAAATTTCGGGCCTTGTAAGGGGAATTTCGATGAGGTCTCGTATTTCTCCGATAGTCTTGTCGAGGCCTCCAACTGTGGCATATGCATCAGACGTGGTTGTCCACGACAGGCTCTCGATATCACGCTGTGAAGAGATGCATGTATTAAGGAATATCAGTGTTTCAAACTATGTCCGTAATCACGTACCTCATGGTTAAGATCATGGCCGGTGTCCAGGATGGCGACGGATGTTTCCCATCCAGCTGTCCAAAGAGACACTGTGGACTCGATAGATAGTGACCGGACGTCTTCAGCGATAGAATTTACAGGCTCGAGTGAGCCGGGTGGAGATGCTGAAACGGACTCAATGCAGAATCTCCGAGGACGACCTTCATATTGCACCTCAACGAGCTGGGTTTGCAAGAAGAACTTAAGTCCGACTTATTTGATCGCAATAGTCAGCAGGCCACCAGTTGCGATACCCGGAGGCTGATGTATGTACGAGATACGATCAATTTAACACTTACTAAGGCACTCGCGCAGTAACAATGTCAGCCAATCTCGAGGTTTCGCATCTTTCCGAGTTCCTGACGAAGGTTGCGCGGACTTGTCTGCAGAAAGGCTTCTAGAAAGTTCTCGCAAACGTACATGCCTAGCTTCTCGGGCATCGTACAACGATGGTAAGAACAGCGAGGTTCTTTTGAGACCTTTTCCGGGCAAGGGAACAATCTGGACCTGACGGCCTTCCGTGAGACATGCCGTGAGGAGCAGTGAGGACGAGACTGAAATCGCTGGAAGGAGAACAGGCTCGATTTTACGCATGTCTGAAAGCTATACATACCATTCTGAGGGAGTTCCAGAGACGGCCACAAGACCCCAATTGCAAAGGCCTGTCATGTGAAATCAGCCACTGGGAATACGTGGTAATTACTTTCAACAGCTTTTGTACCTCTTTCGTAGTTCCGTTATCTGCGCCGCACAGGGCGACAACGTCGCCAGAACATAATTTCAATGTCTTGAGACGGTCAGCATTGACGACGATGCGCCGAGCTGCACGAGAGCCGCCTTCCTCGGATTTACAAAGGTGAACTGTAAAACCAGCGGCCGACATCAATTGGAAAAATTCAAGTGACACTAGGACTGAATTGGAGTTTCGACGAGCTCGTGTTTCCCTGGAAATCTATTGGAATGAGCTGCACGAGTAATGACGAGGTTTGCGTGGAGATGACCGTTACTTCGAGGGTGTCTGTGTGCAAGCCGCTGCAAAGTCACTCGTAATATTAATTAATCTAATCAGTTAACCGGCAGTTGCCGAGGTTAACCTTCCGCACAATTGCTGTTTTTCACAAGCTCGCCCTCTCTTGGATGTTTGTCGCGTCGCTGCCTTTCCGGTTAGCTTGCGTCATTCGAGGGCGTATTTGGAGCTCTGCACGCCAAGTTAACGAGCTTGCTACAACGGGTGTAGACGAGGTCATTGCTTTAGTGACGCCCTGATCGCTAGTATGTGACATGTCTCCATAATGTTCTCCTGCCGCGCGTTTCCCTCATGTCAAGCACGGTGAACTGTAACAGTGACGCACGCGGACGCTTTCGAGTATCCCGGTGGATAGGGCATGGCTCCGGTTCCCCACATTCATCATGTCAATAGTGATCTACAATCCAACTCTCTCGCTTGCTTAGTGCCAGGTGGCCTCGGTGAGGTCATAAGGGTCATCACAATCCCGATCGTTGCGCTTGTGCAGGTTCGGTTTGGATCCGGTCGACCTGACAACCGTCTTGACCTTTAGGCCTTGAGGCCTTGAGTCTCAGTCAAGACATGGAGAGACCACCTGTATACTCCACGCTGGAGAGCGCGGTCATAATCTCATGGCAGTCTATCACGCACATTCCCACCGTGTTGGTTTATCTGTCGGAAGCATGACCGAATGTGGCCACCCACTGCGGAACACCGTGAGTTAGTCACCTCTCTGCATTCGATAATCCACGGTGAAGAAGGTACATACGGGATACCGCACTGCATGTCAAAGGAATAACGCTGGCCAAATAGGCGCCGTTATCATCTGCGATGCAATCAACTCGACCCAGCTAACCGCTGCGCAATTTTGGGCTCGTTGCGCTATGGTGAAGGATCTGGATCAACTTGGTAACAGCCCTCGTGATCCAGATGTTAAATTGTATATGAAGCGCCAGCTATGACTCCAACAAGTTCCTCGACCACAGCGTGGTGGTAAGTATGGACGGCACGAGACAATGCTAAATTTGTCGATGAGTGGCAGGCAGCCCGACGCTGATAGCGTTGGATGGATTTGACCCTGCTGTGGAACATGCCAGAGTATTGGCACCCATTACACCCATGACAGAGTTGGGCCTGTGGTACCGAGTCAAGCCACGGGATGAACGTCAGATGCTGTAACTAGAAAAAGCTGGTTGGGGATCTCGTATCCAAGGTTAGGCGCACAAACTTGCTCCGAATGCTAAGGCAACCCAACCTAGAGGGTGATCAACTGCGCTGACAAAAATTCTCGGAAGTCAACCACATGCATATGACAAATCGAGTCATGAAACCTAGAAAGCCTAGGAAAAGCAACGTGCATCTTTCGTGTCATTACAGTGGAAGTATTGTACCACGGAATACAGCAAAAACTGTCAGACATGTGGAGATTCTGATCGCACGTATATGAAGCCAACTAGAACCAATATGGGTTGCGCGTTGATTGGTCCGTAATTGTTGGTTTCCGGGCAGTCCTATAAAGCTGCCAAGCTCGCAGGGTAGAGATCATCTTTCATCCCCAACTCACCCACACATCAAGCACACACCTCCCCATACACTCGGAATGTGTAGACAAATAGCGTAAGGTCGTTCCCAACCTCTCCCCCCGGAAATGCTGAAAGTTTGTTTTGACAGTGAAGGAACACGCTGGCTGAAGTGTGGAGTAGGGCAATACCCTCCTTTGAAGTCAAAAAAACATGGCAGCTGAAACATATCCCAGCACTTCCAGAGGCATCTTGTGGTTGCCATCTTGGACTGCAACTCAAGCCGGTGTGAACGCAGTTATCTGCATTCACGCAGCTGCCGACAACCAAACTGTACCAAAGTGAGTAACAGTTGAGCACTTTGACACTTCTGAAACTGGTGCCTGACCATACCACTGCTCAACAGAATTTTGGTCCCGAAATTCAAAGATCGATCGACGACGTCGATGAATTCTGTCTTCAATGTAGACTGGCAATGAGCAAACAGCGTTGACAGGCTTGCCACTCCGCAGCGCGTCTGCGTACACCACCATCATCCTACCCCGCTACGATTGACATGATCGCACTACATCTGTATCATAGCACGTTAATAGTGATATCTTCTGGGCCATGCGTTGTGCTTCCGAGATTCGGAATGAACACGACATAAAATCATGGCTCCTGAATAAGCATCATGCACCCAACAACTGGGCGATCGGTGCGGGCTAAGCGGCATCGACGAAGTCTAATGATATCAATGAGGTACGCACCATCTATTAAGCTGCATTTAAAATCGTTATCGTGATATGAGGACGGCATCTTCACACCTACACTTCTCTTGAGCGAAGCCGTATGACCGCTGGAAATATTGAGGAACTGTCAGACAAAGCCACCTCTTGACAATTTGCCTCAAGGGCAACATGTGCTGAGTCATTGTTGCCCAAAGGCACTCCGAAAGGCGAATGATCCGATAGACGTCATGACTCGCAACTCCCGCTGCTATCTGTATAATCAGGGTGCGACCTCGATCTCACAAGCTTGATAACGGCGACAAATCACCGTGTGAAGATTTTGACTGAGAATGACGATGAATCGCAACACCGTAGATGGGTAACGACTGAAGTCATTGCGGCTCACCTCGCTGGACATACATGAGCCCAATACGAGTGTTTGACTGGTACCGGGTGGCAGCTCAAACACGTGTTGTGAACTTGCAACATGCAATGTAATTTTGATGAGAGTCGTGCACTTGTTTGACAATGCAGGAGAGCTATCCTCGCCACAGACGGCGTTCGCTGTCACCTCAGTTTATGCAAATTGCATAGGTCTTCCATGGAGCAATTCTGGTTCAAGTTCATTGATGTGCAGAACTCGAGGATGAGAAGCACACGGCGACTGTTGAGCACTAATGAACGGCACGTCAATCCGATGTGAAGACATTGTGATCAGGCCTACGGATAATTACCATTCCTTGACTTGATGAGCACTCTCGCACCAAATGCTTACAAAACCAACGAAGACTTGTTTTCAGATTAGTCGACAATATGGATGGAATCTATTCGTGGTCTGTACACAGAACTAAACCTGTGGATGGATATCGATGAATACCGACAAACAATCAACGCCTCCGATGCACTTAGTGCGGGTGGTTCTTGTGATGTTCTGTCATGGCGTGAGAAGAGTTGCGGGAAATGAGAGAGAGCTGCTTACTCAGGTGCACTGTAAAGACCACAATTGTCAGAAGTCGTTTTGGAAAGCGAATTAAAGGACAGCTCACTTTGGTAGTCAAGAGCATACCCGAAAGTGAACAAACCGAGGATGATCCAGGCCGCTGGGGCTGCGGAAGCGTTCTTGCCACTGAAGTAACGAGCTTTGATGCCCCCGACCAGCTTTGGTGCTGGGCCCTTGGGCAGTTTGGAGTAAAAGTTCACCAAGGGTGCCAACCCTTCACCAGAACCAGAAGACTATGGAGAGAAAAGTTAACAGGGGTGAACGCTCTGTTTTGGCGACGTACAAGGATGGAAGGTGTAGCAATTTTTGGAGGAACAAGTCCACCCAGCTGACGGCGAACGAGGGAGGCGTGCATGGCAAGTTGAATCTTGTAACTGGGAGACGGAATGGGTCGGGCGGTAGCGACGTTATTTGCGCGTATTTGTGCCATGAAAGAGCTGGTGTTCTCACGGTCACGCGCCCGCCGGATTTCCTCCCGTGTCACGTGTCGACAATGCAAGACAATAAACTTACGCGACCTCTTGGACGTCTCAGTCTTGACCAGCGTCGAAAGCTTCGTAAAGAGTGGTCTACTGGTGACCAGGCTACTTTTCGTTTCCTTCTCTCGAACCGACTTCTTATGATTCGAGAAGCTCCATTACTATCCACAACATCTGCTCACGCATTGGCCGCACTCTTCGCGCTTGCATATGTCGGCTCAATCTATGTGTCAAGGAATGCTCGACTCTCTTTCTCCAACACCAGAGCATATCTCGACTATGGCTATGCGAGGCCAAAGGAACGAAACGAGAGGTGGAGGGATGACCCAAATGTCATTCGAGCTCGCTTATTTGCTGTTAGCACAGCGACCATCCTTTCTTGCACCATAGTATTTGCTCTAATACGATTGGTGTTGGGTGAAGGAACGGGCGTACGTGCTCGTGTATTCTTCAACAATTCGATTGTAACCTCTAGTTGTAGCAAGTGACTGCGTTGCGGTCCACGATCGCACATCTTGGCATCGCCCCAACTGCTATTCAACCTCATCTTATCACCCCTACATTATTTCTCGGGCCACTCTACGCTCATTTTCTTCTAGGAACCCTTCCCTTCCAGAAGAACTGGTCGTTCCATGATGATGTGCTTTGTTTTCTCTTCTCCATCACTGGCATCAAGAATTATATAATTGTGCGTGTCCAGCTATATGGGTGAAAGCAAATACAGGTGTCTGATTTCTTTACGTTTCTCAGGCTCCCATCACGGAAGAAATTGTTTTTAGAGCCTGCGTGCTTACTGGGTATCACTTGGCGCGGGCATCGATGATTCGGATGATCTTTCTCAGTCCCTTGGTTTTCGGAGCAGGTGGGGATCCTGTCCTCATGGAAGGGTGAATCTCATGGAATATGCAGCACATATCCACCATGCCTGGGACACGTACAATAGGTATGGCCGGAGCCCTGCAGCTCTCAAGCGCGCGGTGGTTGGCACGAGTAAGCTAGACTCGTTATGCGTTTATCTCAATCACTCGTGCTAACCCAACCACTTCAGTCTTTCAGTTTACCTATACTAGTATATTCGGATTTTATTGCTCGTATCTGTTTCTCCGCACTGGCTCTATATTTCCTCCAATCGTGGCACACATGTTCTGCAACATCATGGGTGTCCCGCAACCATCCTACGAGATTAGACAACGCCCCGATAGGAAATTAGGCGTGTTTCACTTTATTCGCTCTTGTGTATACCCTTACTGACCCCCTGCCACCGCAGCCATCGTCATCGCCTACTTGGCTGGAATTATTGGGTTTGTCTTCTTACTGCCAAGATGGACATACATGGAGGGAAGTTTGTATTGGGCCTAAATCATGCTGAGGCTGGGCCATCAGTATCACGAGCTGTAATTGACTATAGATACACGTCCCCTAATTACATAGTGCACTGAAATGTCGTGGCAAGGGTAAAGCTAGCAACTTGCGATAATTTGGTCTTTTGGTCAAAATCAAGTAAGTACGTATACGCACGTGGTGATCGGGGGCCTGAAGGTGCAAATGCTTGAACCCACACGTACGCCTTGGCCTCCTGAAATGCCTCATAAACGCGCCAAACGCTCAATCAGAGAGGGTGACAAGGTGCAGCGGTGCGCAGGTTAACCATCTACGCTGTTCTCCTCCCTGAGACCCACCCCTATCATTCTAGCGGTACCGATTTAGCCCCAAAACTGTCCGTAGAGGATGAAACCATTCCGAAGTCAGTTTCACGTGTTCTCGATGCTGGAAAAATCAGAAGAGAATATAGAGAAAGGAAGCGAAAACTGGACGGAGATGATAACCAGGACAACAGCCATGGACGCAGGAAAACACGGCATGTCACTGATATGAAAGAAGATGGGGTGGTGGGGGCGCTCAAAATCCAGCCAGGGGAAACGGTTGCACACTTCAATAAGTAAGTGCTGTGGATTGATACGGCGCGTTGTGATCGTATACCCACTCAATATCCTCAGGAGGGTAGAGAGCAACATGATGCCTCTCATTAAAACTGCACTACAGCAGTCTTCGGCGCAGTCGCGCAAAGTGCGAAAGCAAGAAGTAAAGCAGGGCACGCTGGGTGCCGACGGCAGAAGCTCCCACGGACTTGAACAGACGTCGAAAGAGAAGACACCTACACCGCGGACGGCAACTGCCGATGGGCGAGTAATGTCTGGGCAGATGGGGAAAGAATTCCAGCCAGCATCGACGGCCGCCCCCCGTCGATTGAATGACATAGCTCAAGAACCTCCGGAGCTCAAGATTCCTCGAGGCCAACGAGTAACGAGTAAAGTGCCAGGGGTCGTGACGATGGCACAAAAGGTCATGATGGAAGAGGAACGGGAGAGGGCAATCAAACACTACCGGGAATTGAAGGCGAGGAAATTACGCGGTGATGCTAGCATCGAGCTCGAGAGAGGGGAGGGTGGTGTTACTGAAGGACCGTCCTGAATTACACTCGGAAACTAGAGCCGCAGGACTACGTATCAGGCAAGTACTTTCGGCTTCACGGACTATTCGAAGTGTGGAAAGAGCGGCGGGGCCATCTGACTCGCAAGTTGTTGCCTGGGTGATGTGCTGTGATCCTATTGTCATATCTCAAAAAGGTTATACGGACGGCGGCGCGGAGACGGTTGGATAGAGCTATACCGGGAAGGTGCACACTCGAGAACCTCGCGGACAGCATCTTTGAGCGCGGCAAAACTTCGAGATCTCGAGTTCCAACTTCGTGCCCGCAGCCGGGAGCCGTTTACGCCTTGGAGTTATTTCGTTTCTCCCTCCAGTCCCCCTCTATACCCGTCGTCGCGGGCTTCCGAGAGTTCGACTACCTAATGCGCCTCATTCCCTTTCCATCGGTGGCGGACACCGTGGAGATGGTGTTATTTTTCTCTTGATTGATTCCGTCAACTGCACACCTCAAATTGTCCTATGGCCGTCGACTCGACTTGGATGCTGTACCAATCGCCGCTTCCGTCAACTAAACCGGCGTACGTGGTGATGGCTTGCCCTGGACCCAGCACACCTTCACAAGAGGCACGAATGACATGTGGAGGTGCGTACCGAAGGACTACCCATCTGTTACTGAGCAGTGGTGGCTGCATTGAGGCAGTGTGGGCATGTCCGCTTGTCTTATAAGCTGGTTTTGCAACTCTTCAAATACGTCCTGCGGCGTCTTCATGCATTCGACTCCTTTCCAGGCTTGGACCTGTGTCAGCGTCCAGAGGAAACGGCACTTGGTTATCTCTTTCCGGTATGATCGGGAAGCGCGCTAATGCAGTGTGATCTGACGTCGTATGGCTTTTACTTATAGATCGGAACCCGCCGTCGCGTTTCTCCCTGCAACTCCCCCGTGCCCTTCTTTCAGCCAAACCATCTCTCCTCGCACTGGTGTAATAGCATTGCACCATGCTCGACCCCGAGAAGCAGCCATCGTTGCCAACCTGCAAGTCAAGTACTTGCCTCACAGTACTCGATGCCTCTGCGCGCAATTGCGCTCTGCAGTCGCCTGAGGCTCCCATCCTCTCTACGGCCGACCCATTTGTTGACACCAAACTGAGGGCGTGGACGGCAGTCCTTGGTTCATTCCTCTCGTTATTTTGTTCATTTGGTCAAATGACTGCTTTCGGGACGTTTCAGAGTTGGTATTCAGATCACCAGCTCTCCTCCATGTCACCGTTCAGCATATCATGGATAGGCTCCCTCCAGTTGTGGACGTTTTTCTTCATGGTACGCCAATTTTTCTCCTTCAAGTGCCAGATACTGGATCCCCACTAGTAGGGTGGACCCGTTGGATGCGTGTTCGACGCATATGGCCCGTCTCCACTACTGATTGTTGGCACAATTATCCTGGCACTCAGCACTGTGCTGACAAGCCTAGTCACGGAGTATTACCAGTATCTGCTCGCTCAAGGCGTTCTATTTGGTCTAGGGGTTGCCATGCTGTGTGTCGCTTTGTTCCTGCACGTTAAAGGGTCTCTGACCATTGTCCAGATTCTATCCTTCTCTCGCTTCTGTGGCAACGCACTTCAACGAGTATCGCGCCACCGCTATTGGGATTGCCTCTGCTGGATCAGGGTGTGGTAATGTCTTCTTCACACCCTTGCGAATCAGCGCTCATCAAAATCAGGTGGGGTCGTCTATCCCATCGCACTTCGTTACTTGTTCAGCAGTGTTGGTTTTGAATGGGGGGTCAGAGTTTCAGCGCTTGCATCTGGTGTTCTGTGCGTATTGGCAATCCTGACCATCAGGACGCGATTTCCTGTCAAGAGGGCTGGCGTAGTTGTCGATATCCGGTCAATTCAGGACAAGCGATTTCTGTTGCTTGTCACAGGTTCCTTCTTCGTATGCATTGGTACGTAATTGTGCTGGTGGTAATATCAAGACGTGGTGCTCATTATTTGTGTAGGAAGCTTCATTCCGTATTTCTACATATCGGAATACGCGGAAACAATGAACATGTCACCGAATACTGCGTTTTATGTGTTGTCGGTTATGAATGCCGGAAGTATTGTCGGGCGCGTCGCGCCCGCGTGGTTGTCAGACAAAATTGGTCGATTCAATCTGCTCTGTCCTACGGCATTTCTTTCTGGTCTATCCTGCCTAGTCTTTTGGATGTTCGCCAAAAATATCGTTACTATCGCCATCTTCTCGGCAACGTATGGCTTTCTCTCGGGAGCGTTCTATTCCGTGATTACGCCGTGTATTACCCAAATATCTGACATGCGAGAGGTGGGGACACGCATTGGAACCCTGTACTCTCTTATCTCGATCCCGTAAGTGTTTTAACACCTTGGTAACTAAACCAATCCCAATCGCATTGCAGCTCACTGTGCGGGGGGCCTGTCGCTGGTGCATTGCTACAGTGGCAGCGAGGATCATTTACGGCTACTATCGCGTTCGCAGGATCGAGCATTATACTAGGCTCCGCATTTCTACTAGCATCCAAGCTGAAAATCGATCAAAGATTATTTTGCCTTGTTTAGGTGTATGAGCAGGGGAGACCTGGATCGGACGGACAACTAGTATTCTTCACGGTATGGATGATATTCCCTGTATCCTTATTCTGCAAATTATACGATCGATCATGATACTACTCGAGGTCGCGTTTATGATGTCTCCGAAGTTTATGAGATGCATTGCAGATCGGACAATCATGAATCAGCGACAAAAATGTCAAGACATGCTAGCTCCGCAGGAGGAAAGACTGAGAGATAGACAGAAAGTGCTAGAGCTAAACTAGTGGAAATGAGTGGCTGAACTGGATCATGTGCAGTAGAAAAGGCTCCCCGTGATAGAATGGTATACAGAACTAGAAAGTTTCTTCTTCATCAACCTGCCCTGCGTTTTCTGGGACTTCGAAGCCCTCCTGAAAAATCGAATTAGGGAAGTCATGATGCGAAAAGACTCAGTTACCTCAGTGGAGTAAAGAATCTTTTGGATTTCTTTCAGAGTGTCATCCTGCTGTCCGGCTGCCTCGAGTGCCTCGCTCTGTTGTTGTACCAGTATTTCGATGTCCCGTAGCTACAATGCCACGCTCAGCACGGTTAACCACGGAAAATAAAGAAGACCATTACGTACCTTCGCAAAATAGAAATCGCGCTCTTTCTCTAGGCCCTCCATATGTGTGGACATTTCTCGAAGCTGTGCTTGAAGATTCTGAATGGCTTCATTGGGCTGCGCTGACCCAGCACGGTGTCCGCTGACGGGGGTCTTGCCACCAGATCTTCCTCCAACGCCGAGACCAGCACTGCCACTCCGGCCACCCGCCAGCGGTGCGATCGTAGCTGGTGTGTCTGTGGGAGCCCCTCGCCTTCGTGCAACTGCATCGTAGCCCTGTCCGCCGTAGTTGGAGTCCCAGAACCGCTTTATCCATTGGAGGAATTCCAAGTTGTCCCTATCGATAAGTTTATGGTCAACAACACAACGGTAATCAGAATGACGCGGCCAGGATACGCACTGCATCTTGCATTTGACGAGTTTCTCGATCGGTATTGGCTAGAGGGGATCGTCAGGCGACTACGTGGTCAGAATGGAAGGTAAGACACGCCTTGTCTATCTTCTTTGACTTGAAGACGTTCTGCATTACTTTGAAATTGGCAACGAACTCATACTCGTGTTTCGCGTTCATCTTGACTCGCGCCATTGGAATATCCCCTACAGATAATTGCAACGCGTTAGGACATGAGGTCTAGAGTGGCGATCTGGGAGATGATGCCTCCAGCTAGGACACACCATAGATTGAGTCAAGAACCTGACAATAGGCAGCACCAGTGCCACACTGCTCAACCTTGGTATAGTTAAGCTGCAGTAGCTCGTTAAGCCAGGCTAGTAAATCTGAGCGAGAAACAGCGGCCATGGTTGTGTATAGATCTTCAACGTCGTGCTTAACGAAAGAAAACGGAAAAGTTGAAGAATCGACTGAAAGGGACTCCGCCACTTCGGCTGTTTTCCCGAAAAGTTCAGTGGATCCATTCGCCTCCATCCAGCTGGACATAACATTCACCGCTAGCAGCCATCACGTTCAGAGAGACCGCGTTCACGACTTGGATGAAATTCTGAAGCTGCCTCTTTACCGGCCTGAACCCCTCACTCCTCTGCGGGCAGACCGTCATCAATAGTTGGCTCGCGAAACCTGCAGCATTTGTAAGTCTCACTATGTATGACAGTCGTTTCGACACGGTGCTTAAGCTTCCATTTCGAAGGCGAATTGTGAATGGCAATTGTTACTTCAAAAACGTTGTCTCCAGAGATTTGCAGCAGAGTTGTACGATGGACGCGTCGTAGCGACCTCGCTGCTCTGTGTCTCACCTGCAAATCTTTTCAACGCGAGGCAGAGGTCAAGCTGTATGAGACCATAATGTCCGGAAGCATCCCAGTCATATTCCGTGCCTGTCTATCCATTGCCTCGGAGGCTCGTCTAGGGCCATACGTCCGCTCTTTTTGTGTCTTTCTGGATAATAGACGCAGTCAACAGGACATATCGGAGCAGTTTTGGGCGACGGTGCAACTCGCACTGTCAAGGATGCGTTCACTAGAGTATCTTCTCATCCACGACCCCGTTTACTCCAACGGCTGGATTTTGGGTGACATTGCTCACATCCCTTTCCAACTTCTGGAAGCTAGGCTCCTCTTCTACTGGGACAGTCATCTCGTCAAATTCTTGGAGAGCCAAAATAAGCTAAAGAGCTTACATACGATTGATGGTCCGGACAATGATGCATCCCTACAACTTGAAGCTGGCAGCCTTCCCGAACTCCGGATATTCGATGGAACGCTTGTCGCCGTGGAGCCTATTCTATCCGTCTCGACAAATCTCACCCACCTTCAAGTCGTATTGGACGCAGAATCCGAGGGGGAAATCTTGACATTTATTCCGAATCTTTCTCATCTCGCTCTTTGTCTTCGGGCCCTGAGCATACTCCACTTACCAGCAGGTGTAGCTATGGAAGCTCTGGAATTAATTAAAAGCACATGTCCTTTCCTCCATCATGTTGGCACCATCCCGCTGCCAATGCCTTCCCGAAACGTGAGGTTTTTCCCTCCATTCTCACAATCGTTATCTAAACGGTTCTAGTCAAATAATCGCTTTCATCGCGCCTTGATGGCGATGCACCATCTTCGAACGTTGGAGGTCGAGACGACTGCATGGACTCCTCAGCCTGCAGGAGTGATTCCGCGGATCCTTGCTGCTGAGGTCCGTATTTACTGCCCTTCCATCGAGTACATATGTTTTTGGATGAGGTCCGGTCGAACGCTCTGGATCGTCGACGGAAATGATTGGAGCTACCACTCGGAGACTGGGCAGCATTCGCAGTTCGACGGCCTCTGGAAAACTAGATGACATCGGCGATATTCAAATGTTGATTCTGCTGCTGCTTTACGTAGCATGGGAGGCAACTAGAAGATGCGTTTATTGTGCCTTCCTACGTTTGCTGCATTTTGACACGCTCTCAGCAGTGTGACGTCTCCGCGATCGTTGGAGCCTAAGTGTATAATAGATATCCACGGTAAATGGTCAATGTGTATGAAATGGAACCTCCCTGAGTGGGGCATTATCCTTGTGCCAGTCCTGGTGCTTGCCTCGTGGGATGTCGCATTCAAGACAACGCAGCGCAACATGCTGGTACTGCGCTGCAAGCAACGTGTTCGTTTCCCAAAACGGGCCAGCACGAGTCACTTTGGCAGTATCAGGACAAGCTCTAGAGACACTGCCCTTCCCATTCCCCTTGATTCCTGGCGTGGATAATCCACGCGGGAGTCATCATGTATGCAAGATTCCGATTTCATGTACCGTTAAACAGCACGGCATCGGTAATATCCGCTGCAGCAAATCACAGCAGGACGTACTGCTTCCTGTGAGCGCCGCTTTGGCGAGATGATTTAAAGCGCAGAGCTGTCTGGACAGTTCCTCAGAATAACAAGTGGCTCATGCAATATCAGCGTACTCAGTCCTCGTCGTCGATGGCGCCCTCTGAAAGGTCAATGTACTCGAGTTCATCCACCGCTTCTCCCCCTTCTTCACTCCTCGCGCTCCCTTCCGTTACACACTCCCTGGCATCACTGCCGACGATGTCCTCGGTGCCCAATGATATGCTTCACTACAACTCAGGGGCTCACAGTAAAGCAAGGGTATTGTCCAACATTCTTGGTGTACGAAACAGTGACACTGATGCCGACTGCCAGATGGAATATGCTCTGCAGAAGCAAAAGCAACAAGCGGCCTCCCATACTTCCTACGCCGCCCTAAATGTGAGTCAGATGACTTCGTGCCTGATGGAGCCGCACCATTTACTTACGTACAGGCGTACGACGTGCGGCGCACTCCGAGTCCGTCATTCAACGAAGACGCACAGATCACAGTTAGACGACAACAAAATTCTAGGCAGTACAATGTGAGTACATTTCTTGCCCGACAAAGGACCTGGACTGACGAGCGCGATCGGCTCAGTCACGCGACCGTAGATGAACGCCTTTTCATTTGCGCCTCGTCGTCACTTCGCCGCTGAGCGTGTTGATGTGATGATGATCGATACCCGCCTCTATAACATATCTGGATGGTTAATTTGGGACTCTTTGGGATTTAATTTATGTGTTGACTGGGGCGCTTTGTCAAACCAAAAGTACAGGCTACGGCCATCAGTACATATACCTTAAATGTCACAGTAGATTGGAGGGTTTCGTGTGTAGCAGTCATTCTGGATCTCCTGATGGAAAACGCTGCCTTGTTGTCATCCAACAGACACTGCGCCACAGAACACCGGTCTCATCGGCGAACATCCCGCTTTCTTCAGCTTTGAGATCAGGCGATCGTGATGAAGTGTGGAGAAAAACACCACGCAAAGAAAGTGAGACGCTGATGGCGAGATCGAAAGGCAGAACAGAAGGTGAATCCCACGTTTCGGAAGGAGCATGAGTGAACTTCACAGTGATGCCGTGGAAGGAGTGAATTGAGGCCAGACCGTTCGCCTATCGCAGGAAGCCAAAACGGCGACCTTGCAATGAGTTGCCAGTTGCTGTAGCCATCGCGATCTTGCTCTGAAGAGAATAACTATGTGGGGAACTATCTCCGCGTTCCCTAAAAAGCTGTATGACAGGAAGAAATTCTTTCTGGAAACAGCACGTTTCACCTAGGGCGATCGTACCTTGCTGGACGCAAGTAATTGTCAGCACCAGGCTCTAGTAATTGACGGGTTTGCAAAGAACATCAGGGCTACGAGCAACACTTGACAATCAGACAGTGGTGTGACTCTGCACGTTACCGAAGCAAAAGAAGTCCCTCAAATCCGCCATGAAACGTCATGCCAGTTCACTCAATGAAATGGACATAATTTGGCGAATCAGAAGGCCACATACCAGAGCTATAATTTATTAGTATAGTGATGGTGCACACAGGAATTTCAATTGAAGCTCACCAGCATCTACTATTCCCGAACAGACGTTATGTTCCTCCATACGAGACGAATTATCCGAATGCCTGTCCACAGTGTGTGCCCAGCTACTGGTCGTGGCCAAGGCTGTGCAACCTGATATGGGTTAACCTGGACTGTCCGACATGCATGGAGCCTGCGTAGTGGACGCATCGGGAGAATGTCTACCCAACTTCACTTGTACAGGTGGAGCTCTCGGATGACGTTAGCGAGAAGTTCACGGTAGGATTTCGCACAAGTCGCGTCGTTGCTTAGTGGCGGTGTGTTTACACCTTCCTTTTTAGGAAAACCACGTTCGTCCATCGCCACACACCGCACTCAGCTAGCTCCCCATCCTCGTTCTTGGACGCTTCGTGCTCTCATTCTTTGGCATTGGTCTACTGCTTACAAGACGTGTAAATGTCTACCACTCGCTCTGGCAACAACCCTACTGGTGTCAATGGTTACGGAGTGAAGAATTGTTCGTTCTCCCGTCTGCCAGCTAATTGTAATGTGACGCTACTCCGTTAGATCCATCAGACGAAAAGCTCCGAAATGCACTATTCCAGTACTCGAAAGAAAGGCTCACAGTTGCGGAACGTTTGACGAGGCTACATGTCGAGTTTGGATTGTCCATTGGGTGAAGTGATAGGGTGCACTGCCTTGCTCAATGCAACTAATGTACTAACCAGGAAAACTCGTCTACATGCGTTGAACAAGCAGTTTGGTGTCCCAAGTACTCGCAAACTGCCTCCAGAGGACATCGCAACACAAGCCATTCTTGAGAAGGTGGCTGACGATGTCAACCAAGTAAATGGTGTCAACGCAATTACCTCGCGCTTGAGTACTGAAGGTATACCGTTACCACGGTATGTGTCTTTTAAATAATCAAATTCTCTGCTCATACGTACAGTTGGTCAGAGACTTTGTGCGCTCAGTTTTGGCACGCCATGCACCTGACGGTCTGAATGCACGCTTTCCCGGAGCAAAGCAAGTTCGCCGCTCTGCTCTGGTGGCCATTGGTCCCAATCAGCAACACCATGCCGATGGTTTTGCGAAACTCAATGCCCAAGCACTTCAAATGGGAGGTATCGGACTCGATATCTATGGGATCAAAGACCAATGGAGTAGCTTTCTCCTCCATCTAGTAGTGGTTCCGAACCACCGCCTCGCTACTACGATCGGTCATGTATACCTTGACTACGTGCAGAAGTATCAAGGCAAGTGATTTCATTATACACATTAATCTCGTTTAAGTCCTAATGTTCTCTGACAGCAATACCAGCCACGTTTGTCACCGACAAAGGGTCTGAGACCGGGATAATGTACGGTAACCAGGAAGCTTTGCGGTATGTCAAATGTGATGTCTGGCATCTTGCACTCATTTACGAGAATACTAGCACTGTCTTTGCTCCGGACATCGACGTAAATGAATATCCACCCTTTCTATTCTTGAAAAGCATCCATAATACCCCCATTGAGGGCCTATGGCACTGGTTTGCTAAAACGCAGGGTATCAACATGAAAACTCTTATTCAAAGTGGACGGAATGATGGGATATATCATCCGAACAAGGATCTTCACAAGTACGTGGTATATCATTAGTTCTTTATTACTCTCAGTCGTGTGCTACTAGGCAACTATTCTATTGGCTTTGGCCACAGATTTTGCAGGAACAGCTTGACAAATTTGTTGAGTATTGGAATAATCACCGTATTCGTTATCAGAAAGATAAACCAAATCCCTCCGGAACCACGCCACGACATGCATTCACAGCACCTCAAGCTTGTGGTGGACAGGACTGTAAGGTTGCTGTTATGCAAGATGTACTTGATGCACTGCGAGTGGCAATCCCCGTGTCTCAGAAGGAGTCAATGTGCTGGGTAAGCGATGACTTTGCTGAAATGGCTGGCAGAGTCTACATAGAAATCGGATGCCCTGACCTTGTACCGAAGAGTGGTTGGACTATCTTTAGTCAGATGGAAGAGATACTTGCAGACGAGCTCCAAGTTGATACGTCACTGTAGTTACACTGTTTATGTTAGATATTGTGCTCCTTACTTTCAAGGTGGACTGTCTTGAGGGTAGCCGGTGTGAGTGTATGGAAATTGCGTACAATATGTAGTATTACACAACCAAAATGCTCACTCATGGTGACTTGCTCAAAGTTTAGGTCATCCAAGTCTGACGATTCAACCTGCCGTATGGTAGCTGTCTTGCTTATGATTAACGGTGCGGTAACCGCCATTTAATGCTAAAGACTGGCATGTACAGCTTGTCCGAGCTTCGGCGACACTTGGATGGCATTGAGATATAAAAGAAGTGCTATTGAACCCCGAACGAAGCAACCTACCACTGGTGAATACCGAGTCTCACCGCAGGCCGACTCTCTTCTAGCCTCAACCCACTCCTTTTGAATTCTCGTTCTTTTATCTTATTATGGCTGTTTTTTCACGCCTCTGTGTTGGAGAAGACGGTGATGGCTGTGGCCATCTTTTCCCGCACAAGACAAGCTCTGGCATGTGTGCTAAATGTCAGAAGCTGTCAGGTCTTGCTCCCGGCTCAATTGACTTCGAACTATGGCGGGTGAGTGAGCTGCTTCAAATTCTAGGATTGTTGTATGACATCTACTATTTTTTGTTAGTCCATACCACAATGCAAAGGTTGTGGCATCGCATGGAAGAATTTGCAAAGTGATCTGTGTGGTACATGTGAGAGCAAGGGCGCTGGGTCATCGCCAGAGCAACAAGGTCAGCATACATACTCATAGAATCAGGGAAAGAATTACTTCTGATCCTGATTTTGTCAGCAGATACTAGTCCATCCTCGAGTTTGAGTCAGATTAGTATGAATGCAGTTGAGATAGCTAAGCAAGCTCGAGCACAAGCAACAAGTACACGCTTGAAGAAATCACCACGGGGGGACATCCGCAATCTAAGCACGACTGCGGGCCTGAATTATGCCAAGAATGGTGGTGGTCAACCTGGAAGTGATAAGATCAAAATTGCCATTGAAGTACGTATCAAGGGGACATCAAAGCGAAGTAACGCAGGTGACTCCTATGGGAAATGGATTAAGTCATGGGCAAAAGACGTATATCTCACGGGTGAGTGTGATTTTTGTCTCTTTGAAACCATGCTTATTTCCTGCTATAGAAGTCCTTGAGGACTCACTCGCTGCCCTCAATGTCACTTGGGAAAAAGAGGAGGGAATGAGTCTGATTCTGTAAGTTTACTATCTAGCGCTGGTAGTACACCAAAAGACACCGTTGATGACCTTATTATAGCAACGAAGTCCAGTTCCGCTTTCCAGACAATAAGAATTTTCACCCCGGCGATCAATTGAAATCCATTGGATATGTGTATAGTGCATACATACTGGGAGAGTCTGCAGATTTCTACAAGCCTAAAGATCTCCAATCAAAGGAGGTCAAAGGTCCGGCTGTTTTCTTTGAGCTTTTCATGGACCGTCCAGCCGTGCGTATTATGAATCTGTTCTCAATATGTGTGATACTTACGAGCCGTACTACATGAAGTTTGTCGAGCGTTTGGAGCAGGTTCGAGGAGAATTGTCTACGACAACAACAATGGTTCGAAAGACCCACAAACGTGGCCGTGCTCCTCAAGGATCCTCTTCAGATGACGACTTTACTGAGAGTATTAGCATGGCAACGAAACGGCCACCGAGAAAAAAGGCACGACAGAGAATAAGTAGGTGCAAACCATGAAGCATCTTGGCTCCGGCTGACGCTAGCTGATTGTGGCAGATACTAGTGGTCTTGGGCTCACATCAACGTTTGTTCCGACACCGTCAACCTTAGTCACATCATCTGGACCTTCAAATGGAAAATCCATGTCCTTCGTTTATGCGTTATGCAATACAGTTCAAGAAACGGGCGAAGTTGAGATCATGTGGCCAAACAACTTGGATGCAGTCCCGGTTAGAGGTTTGCTTAGCATTGACGTTTTCGCACAAGGCCTGACAAAGAGAGTCTACAAAGTGCGTGAAGTTGTATATTTTCTTCCTATTAGACCCAGGACTGAGCATTTGTCAGCTGATGCTCGACGGAGATTTGTTCGTCGCAAAACAGTTTTTCAACGTTGGAGCAGGGCCAGACACCGTCACTGCCGCCGAAAATGAGAAGTATCTCTAAGCTGAGTTGATCAGACTTTGTCAAGGGAGCTGGTTTTTGAACCGCTTTCGTGACATTGCAAGGCAGCGTGATGTTGGCATCTTTTCTGGTATGCAGACCCGTGATATATACTCTGCATTTGACTCACATCTCATTTTCAGGACTAGCATTTTCAGAAGGATTCCTACTCCGAGCACATCCGCAGGTAACCGATACACCAGCAAACCCCTTGGATCAGCCAGCCAGCGCTGTTTGGCTTGTGGAGCCACGGAGGACAACAACCGTCATCAAATTCAGCGGCACGATGCAACATCCCTCGACAAATGACAAACGCGGAATCACAATTGCCGCTTTTGCCCATTTCGTCTTCGAGTTTTCTGGCCACAAGTTGGTTTTTGCTGACATCCAAGGTAAGTACAGCCTGAGTGTCATGCACCTTCACAAATTTGTGTGCTTATTTCGTTTAGGTTCACCCATGACTGTGGACGGACGTGACGGGATTGTTCTATTTGATGTTATGACACATACAGATGCTGGGTAGGCTCTTCGATTGTGTCAGTTGTGTCTCAAAATACCAATTTTCGAAAAGTCACAGCGGTATCGGAGATCATGGAAAAGAAGGTATCACTTCATTCATACGGCAGCATAAGTGTGATTACATCTGCACGGGCATGGGACTACCCCCTTTGATAGATACTGAAAGCGACGGTGAAAGTAGCGAGACATCATAGCGGAGGGAGAAAGCTCGAGTTGCAATTATTTGGTTACATTTCTCCGTAATGGTTATCGGACTGCAAAGAACCTGTCGAGTAGATTAATAATTGGACAGCCTAATGAATTTGTTTGATGGTGCATCTGTTGCGTGGATGTATGGCGTAGTCGGTCTGGCCGGCCTGGCTCAACTAGGGTCTGGGTTATGCTCAGCAAACGTTGCTGGCACAAGTCTTGAGCGTTAAGGACTCACCGATTTGATCTCTTCACTTGGATTGGTTGGTGGAGTGCTCTAAAATGTGCTGGCATCTTCAGATTCACGTTTTACCTGGTGAAACAACATGAATTGTTCGACAGGGAAACAATAGCAATCAGCAGGGCAAACCCTGAATCAGCGGCATGCAACACACCAGGACCAGAATTATTTGCGTTGCCAGACACCTGAAGTCGAACGCGCCGTCGAGTTGTGTTTGGGATGATCGATGATCGATGAGTAGTGTGCCGTCGCAGTTGTGGAAGTGGCGATGGACGAGTGTGGTTTTCCTAAAAAGGAAGGTGTAAACACACCGCCACTAAGCAACGACGCGACTTGTGCGAAATCCTACCGTGAACTTCTCGCTAACGTCAAGCATCTCCACCCCATTTGTTTGGCTACAGCTTTAGAAATAAACAAACTTCGTACTCGATTTGGATTGCTCTCGTCCATCATCATCACAAGGTGGATGTACCGGGAATTAACTGCTTGCTTGCACCGCCTGAGCCTTTCTCTTCATGCTCTTCCTAAACATACAAACTTGACAGATTGACGATGCTCGTTCCGCTCACCTTACCGACGTGTCTGTTCGCAAATGGGCAATTAGACCCCCAGACCAATGTGGCAGAACTTAATCTCATGGAAGAACCCTCTGCAAGGTTCACTGCTTGGCGCTTGTTCCACTCCTCAGGACCCCTTGGTGCAGCAATCGGCGGTGAATTTGGCTCAGTTTACCTGTTCGGAACACCAGCCCCTGGCGAACAGACTACGATACCCAATCCTGAGAACAACCTTGGTACACGTTCACCAACACCCACAATAACACTTCCTTCCCCTCACCGCTCCTCGTCAGGCCCTTCGTCACCGAGGTCGCCTTCACGTTCGCGTCACTCCCGGCCCTTGACGTCACCCTCGTCTCTGTCACTGAACCAGGCCCTCATTGGACCCTCAGCCCGCTCTCGTGTTGTATCCGGAGTTTCTCGAGAACAAGTTCAAGCACCCACAAATTTTGTGTACTTCGATGATGAGTCAGAGCGGCTGAAAGACTTGTTAAAACACAGCGCGTTGAACAGACAACCTCGCGAGCGCGGCCACGGAGATGCACTATTTCCAAACTTCGAGAGAGGTGCGGCATCAGAGAGGTCACCACCCATTCCCCCTTCACCACTTCTGCATTCTGCAACACTGGTCTCTAGTGGCTCTGTCGCAAGCAAAGGACGCGAAGATCCAAAGTCTCTTCTGTCCGCTACAAACTCGCCATTATTTACTCCGAAGTCGCTGTCAACGCCTCCGTCACCTCGTCCCTTTGGACCTCCGAATGAAGACCTTGACGATGATGCTATGTCGTTGATTGCTCATGTTTTGCCAGCTCGCTGCGGTCCAGGATATGGCATATCTGATTTGACTAGTCCACAAGGGACAGAATTACTTGTTGCACTGCAAGAGTCCGGGTGGGTTGGTCCTACTTTTTATTGGGGCATTGCTTACGACTTATTCCCAGCGATTTGGCTGTAATTGGTGTACATGATGGCGTATGTCAGGCAAGTGTACAGTGTGAAAACGCTACTTGTTTGACGGGAAATGTGTGGCGTTGGACGCGATTGAGGGTAGTCCAAACAGAAGAGGTAAGCGGCCGTGAATGCACGAATACTTGCGTGCAATCGCATCTGAATCAAGATATATTCATCAAGAGGAATCATCTAGTCCTAGCTTGCGCCTCGTCCCGACCTTCCAACGCGCCCATCTTCGGGCCTCCTTATTTAGCCGATGAACTTCCAAAGAAGAGTGCATGTTTTACCCTGCTAGAACTTACTGTAGGAGACCCTCATGGTGTACATCCCACCTCGCTTGAAATGCTTGGCCACTGGCAAGTAGACGGGCATGCTCAGGGTTCGGATCTAGTGCGAAATGATGTGGATGGTGTGGCTTTTCCCCAAAAGAAACTGTATCACGCTCATCTGGTTTTGTCAGGTTCCTTGCTCTTCATTTACATCAATAATGAGAATCACGTCATTTCGCAGCCCCTGGCTATCCTTGCTGGATTCGAGGTTAGAGCCCGCACTCGATCTTTTACCTCTCACCCAAGTAATTCTCGTGAGAATCACAACGCTGTCACGATTCCGAGTCCGCCGAAAGCCCTCGGCAGCAGCAGGAGCTCTGAAAACATCACAGTCCTTCCCGAAAATACCTGCGAAGTTCCCATCGTTGACGCTAGCCTGTATCGGCTTCGATTCGGCCAGGAATGTGATGCAGGTACCATCCCATTTTCATCCAACCAGGGTCCTTTAAGTGGATTATCCATCCACTGTCCTATCGGGTTGGGGAAAATATTGGGTCTTGCATGGACTGAGTCGGAGGTTTTGGTAAGTGATGACGTTCTGGAATTTGAATAACGATATCCAAGATACTCTCTTGCACCGGATAGGGTTTCTATCTCTGTATCGACGGGTCTAGATTATCCAATTCTTTCCTACTCTTGTCTGAAGACACTGCCAAAGTATGGGGCGTGCAGCTCATCGACAGTGAGACTGTTGCAGTGCTTGGGGTCGGTTCTCCTTTGCTGTCACCGTGCACGTGCACTCAATGCAAGATGCAGAATACAGCACGGTGGTATAACTTGCTGCCAAATGATGCCAATGGGAATCGTGTGGCGGACAATGGCAGTGTCAAGTTACGGTAAGTCGACAGAACACCTTTAACAATATTCATCACCAGAGAATTTTCAGACCCCGCATTACCCATACGATTACTTTTGGTCCATTCCTCGCTCTTTCCTCGATGAACGACACACGTGAACTCCTCGTTCTCCGTCGCACCTCCACAGGATGTAAAGAAATATCCGTATTCAAATCGTTTGCTCCGTCACCAGTCCCATCGCGACGGACAATACGTCACAAACTTTGGCGAACCCAACAAGGCATCGTACCTCATCAGCAAAATGATGCAGCCTTGTCTGCAGTGCTGCCCCTTGAATTGAGTTGCCTCATCTTAGGATATGGTAAAACTCTCGCTAGCAATCTAAGTGAAATCTAAGTTCTTTTGCATCAAGGTGACGGACTCATGCGCCAAACTTCCTTTTCAACTCTTGTATCGTCATGCCGCACTACATCACCCCAATTGTCATTCGAAAAGGCATCCAACATATCCGTATCATCGTCCATACAGACATTGCACCTCATTCGGAATGAACGCGCTGGAGACCGTTTCATCATTGGGGGATGTGATGACGGAGGGTTGGCCATATGGAGTCTGGAGTACGTCAGCGTTAACGTATCCATAAATGGGCATCATTGACAATTCTTAGTGGGTTAAAGCTTTGTGCACGCTTCACACCATTCATAACCCCCTTGATCTATGTGGCACAAGTTCGACAACAAGAAGAGAATGCAGGGCCACTTCGTGGCTGTGCCTTGTGCGTATCAGCCGACGGCACTATCGTAGTTATCGCGGTCGACGGGTTTGAACTGTGAGTGCTCTTGCACAAGGGCGTAGCGTTTGGTTGGCAACCTCATGACCAGCTTGTATACTATACCGGGAGCATCATCGCCACTTGCTCATATCTACTACGGCGGAGGCGAAGACCACAATCACGTCCTCCTTCTATACAAGGCTAACTGTGCAAGGCTATGGGACGTGAAAACTGGGGAGTTCCGTCGCTCCATGGACGGGGAAAAGGCAAAAGAAGTCCTCAACGGCTCTGGATGGAATGACATGTAAGCCTCTATGAGAATCGAGGTGGGATGTTAAGTTGAAGGTTTTCTAGCCCCATAGACGTAAAAAACACGCGTGTATCGACATCAATATCGACCTTATCTATGGGCTCAGTTGGCGTTCACTCCTGTAAGTACTCGTCATTTTCACGTATCGTCCAGCCGTTGAGGTCTTTTAACGAGTCTGTACATTTGGCGTTGCGCTTGAAAGGTTCATTAAGTTCACAGCTGTTGACGCCAAGGCTTCCAGTACAGAGCCCCTTTCGGTACTTCGATCGGCGCCTCAGTCTTCCCCGCTATCGCAGCTTCGTGGCTTGCTTTCTCTTATTTTGACACCTGGCCTAAGTTTTGATATCGACGAAATATGCACTACAAGGCTTGGCGTTTCGCTCCTTTTCGGAAGAGTTGGTCACTCATGGTAAATGCTACAAGTGAATGGTAACCAACATACTTACCAGTAACTCCAAGCGGGCAATCAAGTGCCCTATATTGGCGTCTGAACCCAAAGAGCGTCTGGTCTATCTCTTCCACTGTATCGGCATCCCGGGCCTTGACGATCACGGCTGTGTTGAAAACCATGTCTCTGTACGAAGGTACGCCTGATTACTCTTTTCCGTGAGTGAGACTTTCATTGATTACTTGTTGTAGAACTTTCGGACGATTGTCAGACGGTAATCGCATTTTACGCGACGTCCCTAGCCACTGCTGTTGGGCCATTCTTCAAATCTCCTGACCTTGTTTACCTGTGCAGGCAATGGTTTGAATGCTCGAGTACGCCAAGCGCTGTTCCGCTGGATGCCGTGTTACTAACGGGTTAAAAGATGAACTACGGCAGGCAGCCAGGATCCTTTTTGATGCTGGAGTAGTCAGACTTTCAGACGAGGAAAGCATCGCCCTGGTTGACGCCTGGCAACATCACTGCAAGTATTCGTAGTTTGTGATGGCGCCTTCAAAGTCGCTGATTTCCATGAAGTGCCATGCCTTCAACCGACAGTTGAGAAAGACTCGAAGCAGTCTGCTCTGGCCCTCTTCCTTTGTGGATACCTGGCGGCCGAGAAGTACAGTCTGCTTTCGACCAGGTGAGTCATGGGATCGATCCGACATCCCAGGCGCTGAGATATTACAGTTCGCTTGTTGACATCTCAAAATCGATTGCATTGTACCTGCTTGATGACGGTTCAAACTACCGTGCTCTCGCAATCGACCTTTGCGCTCGAGGTTTTCAAATTTGGCAGCATTATGTCGATGCAATGTCAATGCTGCGAGCTCTTTGCGCACTTGCAACCAGCACACGCAAAGAGAACATCTCGGTTCAGAACGTTGCTCCGCAGGCGAGGCTTTCTGTCCTCCAAGTAGCTTCCAGCAATACCCCGTTATTCATGGCTACACTGACGCTCGACATACTCCACCCGAGAAATTTAGAACATAGAAAAAGCGTGATGCAGCTATTGGTATTTTTGATACGCAAGGTTTGGCAGAGCCCAAGATTTCGGGATGAGATGCCTGACTTGATTGACAGAAACCTCTGATCTTGTACCCAAATCTCCCAAAATTGATGGAGGCCGTGGTGAAGTCCCTCGACCCCAACTCAAACTCCAGTCGCGACGCTGTGCTAGACACTGCGACTGAAATTCTTGGGCATGTGGTGAAAACGTGGGTGTGAACGGTTCTTCCTCGAGACGTCTTCTTGGAACTTCTCAGAGTAGGTTCCCAACAGTCGACTTTCATATGGGAACACAACGCCTTGCTGTAGGCACCAGTGAAGGAGCATTCATCATGTACGACTTGAAGACTGCCACTCAGCTCTATGTGCTGGAGGGCCACAAGCGGCGGCCGACAGCATGTTCCTTCTCCCCCGACGGCCGTCGTCTAGTAACCGTCTCACTGGAGGAAGGAGTCGTCCTCGTATGGAAAGTGGGCTCGAGCTTTACAAGTCTTTTCAACCCTGGAGCTCCTCCGCGGCAAGGCCACAGTGGATCTCATCCATACAAGACGCTGCCGTTCAACGTTGGTGACGAAGGTGAGCTTCATTCGAGAGATCTCGGGACCGGATCAAGGCGATTTCTGAAGTGACTGTACTAGCAAACATGACTGTCGCGGGGACGCTTGAATGGGTGAGATTTGAGTGGACGTCTGAGCGGAGCGTGCGACTGCATATACGCGAGAGTACACTGACTTTCAGTGCCTGAGCACTTTACGATCCTGTGCATGATCCTCAGAGTACGGTTTCACTTTATCATACGATTGCATGCACATTTTGCTTGCGCAAATTCAGAGATTACAGTGTAAATTCGATGCTTAACAGAGCATCATCATATTCTTATGAAGAGCAATTTGTCGGTTCGCCCAAACGGAGCACTTATGACTAACTAGCTTGCTAGATGCGAGAGGACAATTCGTTTCACGCTCAAAAGTCTGTGCAATTTATCGTACGTCCTATCTCATGAACAATCATCATCGTTTGGACGTCACTGAGTCCATTCATTGCAAGTACCTAACGGATGATTCCTTCGTTTTCCCGGCTCAAGCATACTTACGCGTACAGGTCACAAGCATAGGGCCTCAAAGCACACCACTGGGGTTGAAGTTGAATGGCATTGAGGCCACGCTGGACCATTCTGTATCGGATGTCCTATTTATAGCCGGTGAACCATAAGTTCTCGTCCTAAACACGATTATGACTTGCGTACCTGCAAGCGCGGCAGTGCTTCCGTCACGTTAAGAGGAGCTCCGCCAGGTTGTTGAGCACTCCAGAAGATCTCGGCTGAGGATGCGGCACGGGGCCATACGATCGGATCGAGGTTCTGAGGGCCAGACTGTTCCGCCCAAAGTATTTGTTCACCTGGAAATCCATCTATTCGCACCTCCTTGTGTCGGTTGAAAGGACGCACCGCCAAGTACAAGCTCATACTGTGCCTCGGTTAGATTGGCGAGGGGGTCATATGTATATGACTGTGGGACATATGTAGTCAGGACCAATGGTGTATACTGGTGATCGCACAAAGTACCTCGGACCAGGTCTTGAAGGGATCACACCAGCTGTTGCTGTTAAGGTGTGTAACGACATATTCATCCAAAGCCAATCCTACGAATCGCTCACCCAGTCGGATCATCACCAACCCATTGGCCTGCACCACAGTCCTTCGCCAGCGGGGTGAGAAAGAAGTGTCGAGGTTAAATACATGAGCGAACCCACCAAGTAGAAGTAGTTCGAAGGTGCCTGTACAATGCGGAATCCCTTTTCGGCGACAGCGGCCGCATCCTCCGATGAGATCCATACCCTGAATCACTATCAGCTTCGCAGCTTTCCCTTAAAAATGTGAATAACACACATTACAATTGTCTCATTGGACAGAGTCACATTCCAGCTCAGAACCATCTCCTCCCAAACGACGGGAGTTTTACCCTGTGCGATGAGCGCACCATGCGTTGTCTGAGTGAAAGTGTTCAAGGCGTCATTCAGGGTCATATTTGTAGCGTTGAGTTGCTGCTGGGTAGGATAATCGTCTCTGTAACAATTCGTGTTCAACTCGTCTCCGCCTGTGCTGAGATAGGAGGACGGGAGGGTCTTTGCTACGCTGGACAGTAGAGACGCAGTGAAATTGGCGACTTCAGGCAATGCGAAGCGCAACTGGCCAGCGGGAGGCTCGTTCGCATAAGTAGACCAAGGAGTCGCGTCGAAGCACGCGACGTAGTCGGGGTAGGAAGTAGCAATAATGGCGGTGTGTCCGGGAGTATCGATTTCCTGAAAGTCATATACATGTTAGCCAATGCTATCTGTTCCTGCGCGCTACGATACACACCAACAGAACGTCGATACCACGCTAAGAAAGGGTAAGTAAGCGGGATCTATGACGACGAGGATCGACGTACTGCTGCAGCATAGGAAATGATATACTGCACGTCCCCCTCGCTGTACATCTCCTGAGGAGAGTAAGCACCATGGTTGGCCAGCTCCGGATATTCAGCAACTTGAAGAGGGAAACTCTGGCTGTCCGTAATGTGCCAGTGGAAAGTGTTGATCTTGACCCAACTCATGGCATCGAGGGTTCTGGTCAAATCTGCGACAGGGAAGCTGCATATTAGGAACCTTGATTAGCCCGAGAAGCCATGAGGTGGAATGACACGCGAGACGCACAAGTTCCGGGCAGTGTCCAGTCCAAATCCTCGGAAAGGCTAACGATGCCACCGATCAATGAATACTGAATGCACGTGTCATTCGAACAGTATAGTCAGCCACTCACGTAGGCAGGTGCATCGGTGATGTCGATGGGTGCGATGAGGGTATAAGTCTGTCCGCCGTAGTAGTACCATAGTTGGCCAAAGGTAGTCAAGCCTCTGTATAGACCGAGGGTGGAATTGGCTGTCAAGGTGGCTGTGGAGCCATCGGCAGGGATCGTCAAAGTGTACTCCTCGCTGCGAGTACCGATGGGTTTGACAGCCTCGGTGGAAATACTCTCGACCTTTGCACCTTCTGTGAGGGTCAGCTTCAGAGAAGTCAAGGATGAGGCGCCCTGGAGAGCGGCAGTGTCGTTGGCCCCACGCCCCACGACAAGGCGCCCGAGCTTGTCGGTTTCGAGGTAGTACTCTGCTTGACCGACTGCCTCGTAGAGGTCAGAAGGAGCATTGGGTACGGCGACGTCAAAGTAGAAGGACGAAGACAATGTCAAGGGCGTCGTCCCGGTTTGGAGTGATTTTGGGATGGGCCAGAGCGAGAGGACGCGTTGGGTAAAGAGACCGCCGACGACGAGCGCCAACAGACCGAAATTATGTCCGGGGGACATGCTGGGCAGTGGAGAAGAAAGGCTGAGCGAGACATGTGGCTTTTAAGCAGACGAGTCGTGTGCATACCCATCGCTGCAGAGACCGCATGGCTGTGGGAGTACAATCAAAAGTCTAGCGTACACAACATCATCCAGCTCTAATTTACCATGGACCCGACATCAGATGATAGCTAAAACATGCGACCAATGCAGTTGCTGCTCCCGCACTGACAGATCGCGTATACAGCATCTGTCGCTGACTCCTCTCCCCTCGCCTTGGCCACTTCAATATCTTCTCTCTTTGACTATCGACACAGGTGTTAGAGACGCAACAGCCATTCATGAACCTTACTCACCTCGATATCTCCCCAGTACGAGAAACACAGCTCCTCCCATGGATCAACATCACGGATGGTGAAAAATGTTAGCAGGGGCTTGTTGATGTCCGCTTCGTTGATGTAGGACGCAAAGATTTGACAATTGGGATCACAGCTGTGATTCTACAGCAAACATGAGCTATCTTCCGAATCCCCGAAACACGAAAACCACCAACCACAAAGCGCGTGAACTAGACGACGAGTTATTAATTCTAGCAGCAAGGTATCAGAGGATTGACTGTACACGTACATTTCCGGCGTGATAGGCATCAACGACATACAAATTTTCGTACAAATCCGGATTCTCCATGTCGAGCGTCAAGTAATGAAAGTCGATAGTGAACAGGTACGTGCGCCCAAAGGCATTATAATGTCTGTCAACAAGTGTCAGACAGCCAAAATGTCTGTAGTTACTAGAACGTACTTGCCGCGCTCCTCGCCTTCTGGGTCTGTCAGGAGCTCACCCGCATAGATACCTATGTAGGCGCCCTTTGGAATCTTTTTGGCCCCAGCAAACACACCTGATTAAAGAGTACCTCAAGACAAGGCTATAGTGGTAGATACACAACGCACCCCAGCCCTTACGTTCTGTCCGAACAATGTTCACCGGCCATTTCCTGCCATTCTGAATGACCTGACAAAGGATGATCAGTAGGACACCAAATCATCGAGGTTTTAGAAACAAACTCGATTTGGGCAGTCATCGTCACAACCACAAAACTGATTGCACTCAAAGATTGGACAGCCAAACATTTGAAGTAGGCCCTTGTTATCGTAAACAAAGGGCGATCCCTGCCATGACGAAGGAAAGGTGCCATCGGCAATGTATGGCTTAGCCCATTCATACTGGCGCTTCGCACATGCACATGTTTTGGATTTCGGATCGCATCGCCCAATGCACCCACAGCTCTTGAGATTTTTGATATCGGGTGGTGGAACACCTTCGCCAAACCACATATGATTCGTGTATACAAACTCCCAAGGTGGTGTCGTCTCTTCTCCGATATTGTTCTGGTAAATCTCGATAGGCGGTGCATCGGGTTCGTTATCCATGGCCTCCTGAATCACGGCCTCCAGCACAACGCGAGCAAAGTCCGAATTCCGGTACTCAATCGGGAGTGCGTTCATTCGGTCTGGCAGCGAATGCGGTAGGTCCTTAGCCAGGTGGTACTTTGGCGGAAGCTGGCGCTGTGCTGCGGCATGCGATCGCCACGTCACTACTGGGTATCCACCGATAAACTCTTGCGCGCCAAAATCAAAGGCTGGTCTGTTCTTTGTTCCGGCGACGTCCAAAGGATCAGGGGAGATGGCGCCTGAAAAAGAGCCAGTCGAGTGAGATCCAGACGATGCAGTACGACTAGCGGCTGGAGCAATGATGTTGTAGTCGATTTTGGCTTCCTAAGCAGACTAAATTCAACTACTGAGACAAATAGTACGATCCCAATGCTTACGTCCGATCCAGCAGCAATAGAACTCACAGGAATCGTCACGAGTTCTTGCTCGTTCGAGTCAACCTCGGAGTCTGTTGTCTGGCGCCAACAATGACCACGTGCGGATGATCTGCCAGAGGGAACCTTTTGGATAGAGTCCATGTCCATGGCCACGAGCTCTTCTGGAACACCACGGGACGCGCTACTATCATCAGGAATAATAAGGTTCTCTGACGGCTGACGCTGGTGACCAGGTAGCGAAAGATTCGCTTCAGGTTGATCCGGATTAGCATCCCATGACATCTCGCTTTCACTCTGTTAAACACATCAGACTAACGGTGTCTTGAGTGCGTGTATCCGAAGACCAACACATACCACAACCTCTGTGTTTTCGCACCCACCGTCTTTCTTTTCATTCTGCGGAACAATAGGCGGCGTTTCCTGTGAGGTACCGTCTACCTCCATCGAGACGCCGGATTGTTCGACCTAATACGGAAGCATGATAAATATTTTCCGATAAGGAATAGCACCGACTTACCTGAACATGCGCGGGTGGATTTTCAATGTGTCCACTCTTTACTCCGGAAGCAGATGACACCTCTAGGGGTAGGTGTCGATCCGGAATCCCATCAGACGGCTTCTCCGACCCAAGATGAACGCTAGCCAACTCAAGTAACTTGTCGCTGTCATCACTATTGCTTCGGAGAGGCGGGGCCACTGTCCTTCGTTTGGTCGACCGAGACTCTGCAGGAATTACAGGGCTAGCAGGCGGAACTTTGACAATAAACGTTTCGAAAGAAGCCACGGCCGACTTTCTCCTGTTCTGTGGAGACCGCAAATTCTGCGACTGAGACGTTCGGGATTCCTTGCCACTTGAACTCGCTGACACCACACTGTCACCCTCGACCCGCTTTTCGTTGGCTCTGGAACGCACAGGAGAGATGAACGAGTCGAACGTCGCAGTGTTCCTTTCCGGTGGACCCCGCCGCTGTGTTGTAGGACTCTTGACCACGTGCCTGGAAACGGTTGTCGAAGATCGACTCGCGCTTCTAGTCGATTGGCTATCGCTAGCGTTGGATCGGGGCTGGACATTGTGTTTGACGAGGAGGGAACGCAAGTTGTCCAGGCTTGGCGTCTTATTCCGGACGCTCCTTGATTTCGGCGGAACATCAGAGGGCGTAGATTGGCGTGTAGATTCCGCCAAATTCGAGCGATCGGCACCTAGAAAAATAATTATGAGACGAAATGATATTTTCGGTGTGTAAAAGGACTCACCAATCGGCTTGGCAGCCTTCTTTTTCTCCTTCCCCCGTTCGTAGCCATCAGAGGATGATCTAGCCAAATGCTCACGCCGAACGAAGTTGATTGCGTCAGCCAGGGTCATTTTCGGACTAACAAGAGGAGGCGGGATGCGCGATGGAGCGATGGAGGGGCGGGAAGATACCTTTGTTGCCGGTACGGGAGGAGTTGCGACTACAGACGTAGCAGCTTGGGATTGTGTTGTCCCCTGCGTAGGGACGTCTTTGGGAGGCTCGAGGTTAGACGGCGGAATGGCAGGCAGAACCGGCAATTCTGAGTGCAGATCCTGTGCTTCTTTCAGAGGAGAATGCATTTCGATATCAGCATGGATATTTTCCCCTGTCTTCTCTCGGCTAATGGCCGACGCTGGCGGGCCTACACCACTGTCCAACTCCAGCACAGTAGACTTCCCGTCACCCACGCTTGACGGCACGACATCATCTCCCTGTGACTTTCCAACGTCATTTTCCACCAATGTTGTCTTCTCACTAGATATTGGTGTTCCTACACCAAATGTCGATCCCGATGACTTCCTTGCTACCAACGCCCGTGAAAAGAACGCATTCTCCCCATTCTCAGTAGAGGGCCGTTTAAACCGAACGTTGAGCGTCGCAATGTCAGGAATAGCCAAGATAGATGAGCGAGATAGAGCTGGAATTATCGGCGGAGAGGAACAGTGTGCAGGAGAGGGGCTCGGGGGATGATCCGTTCTCGAAGGAGAAATCGATGCAGGCTTGGATGCAGAGGTCGACAGCGCGGGTTGGTCGCATTGGGGTTCGGCTGGCGTAGGGGCGCTGCGTTCAGGGAGAATAAGGGCTGTTCCCAACGGTGCATTGGAGGCAATAGGAGGAGGCGAGGGCAGTGACGCGACTTTAGGTTTGTCATTGGTCTTATTCCCGACATAGATCTCTCCGCTTTCAGGTGTAGATGGCATGTCGTTCGGATCGAATTCCACTTGTTTATCCCCGAATTCACCTTGCCCATTGCCCATCTCTACATCAACATCTCCTCTGTCTGGACATACCTCCCTTTCAGATATGGGAGCGACCTGACCATCTCCTGGAACGGACATTGTCCTGCTTGCCACACCAATACCGTCGTCGGTACTGACAATCTCACCCTCTTCAGGAGTAGACGTGATAATTTGCCCTTCCTGCGGGGCGGACGGCGTGATCTGTCCTTCCTCTGGAGTAGACGACATGGACCTCTGGTCACCAAGGGCAGACAATGGCCCCTCGTTCGTATGGTTGACCTCGTCCTGACGATCAGTGAAGATACCTTCGTCAGCGCCTTGATCTATATTTATGTACGACTCGAACATATTTTCCTCCTCCTCATCCATCGGGTTTGTTGCTTGCTGTTCAGTTGGGGGTATGGCGGTAGTAAGGAATGGCGGTGGACGTGGCGAAAGGATATTCGAGGTCAATGGAGGAGAGGGCCGGTCGAGGTTCACCTCCATACCTACCTCCAATGGGGCAAAGTCCAACTCCCCGGCATCGAACCCTTCCGGTTCTGGAATTGAGTGATCTTCAAGCGGAAGTTCGAGTGGTTGTTCTTCAATTGGCGCGGGTTGAGCCGGCTGTTCTGGGCATCTCGGTGGCGAAGCTGCTGCGTCCAGGGTCCGTAATGGGACGGACGAAGTTGGCAGTTGAATTGGAGCTGACGGTGGCGCCGCTACGTCGTCACTGTCAGAAATGAGGATGATTTCTGCATCTTGAGGGGGTGGTTGCTTGGACTTTGAGGATGAATTAGGCACTCTGTAGCGCTTTCTCGGTGATGGCGCAAGTGCGCTTTGTTGTGATGAGACTGACGGCCTGGGGCGAGTGGAAGGGGTTGTAATGCGCTGTGTTGAAACAGGGGCATCCTCGGAGCCACTCGAGATGACAATAGGGTCATCCTTGTTGGCAGCGACTGAGGACACGCGTCGTCGCGTAGAGTCAGAATTGGTTAGTTCAAGAACACTTGCATTGCCACCGCCTCCAGCCCCACTAGCACGCCGCTTCCTGGCAGTATCGAGGGGTCGAGGACGCGATGTCAGTGAATCGAGGTTCATGCGAACGGCTAGGGATGTGATGTCAATATTCCCAAGGGTTTGGAGTTGTACTCACGCATTTTGGGACGAATACGCGTTCGAGTGGAGGATTCGGCTAGGAGAGGGTAAAGTTAGATATGTGGAAAGGTGATGTGATGAGAAGAGGCGACCCACTAGAGTTTTGTACCTGATGCAAAAGAGTTGCGTTAGAAACCCTGGGTCGGTTGATGACGCGTTTGCGCGCCACTACTGCTGGAGGCACAATCTTCCACTTTTCTTTTTCTTTTTCTCTGTCTTTCACATCCAATCTCGTGGCGGTCTGCGTCAAAGTCGTCCTCAGGTCCAGGGAGCTCGAGCTGCCACTCGTGGATCGGGAACGCGGTCTCGTTCCAACAGGACGGGGATGCAGTAGGTGCGACGAGGAGGACGCGCCAGCGGTTTGCGTTGCGGAAGGCTGGCGAGGTTGAGTTGAAGAAGAGGGTCGATTGACAGAGATCGAACTGGACGGGTGGGTATGCGACGCACCGACGCCTTCGCCACTCGACGTCGACGCGCCGACCACAGGCTGGGGTGCGGATGCAGGACCGTGGACGGGGTGAGAATGAAGATGATGGCGCGGTAGTTTGTGTGCTCTGTTCGAAGGACTTTCGCCGGCTTTGCGTTTGGTGACGGGAGCCGTCGTGAGGACATTCTCTATCTCTGCCTCCTCGTTTTCGTCGTCGCCCATGTCTACGTCCGTGTCGTAACTCATGAGGACAGATGGGGAGCTGCTCGGGGTCGGTTCTGGGATGTGATGTCAGTATTGGCTGCTGTGAGAGCTGTGAATGTTACCCGACAGGACTGCCCAACTTGGACCTGGAGAGATTTGCCTCCGCATGAGACGACGAGTACACTGTCAAGGTCAGCGAAGTCGAACGCAAACGAAACGATGCTTAACCACCGTCCACGGAAGAGCAGTGCTACGACGGAAGTGGACGTTAAAGTAGACAAGTGAACGACTTGAACGCTACCTCCGAGTCATTCTCAACAACCAAGGCGGGGTATGTCCTCTCATTTCCAGTCCAAATCATCGGACTGATCAACGTCGATCTCGCTTCGCGACGTCCAAAAGGGAACCGTTTCATCCTCCCATGTCTGATGCGCTGCCCACCCCCCCGATCCCACAAAGTCCCATCTCAAATGACGCTTTCGAAGCCCTCATCGACCTCCTCGCGTCCGATGGTATCGATAACATACATTCTCCTCGTGCTGGTCATCAAGCAAGCGTAGAACTCAGAGACAGCTCCGGGAGATTGGATTTCGACAGGATCCGCTCCATGTTCGCGACCCAAAATCAGGATCAGGTTGCTAAACCCACTCACAGCTCAAGTCCGGGTCCGAGAAATGAGGACGAAAAAGCCAGCGACACTGTCTCTCACCTTAGCTCTTCCACACATGCATCGAGCAGTCGGAGTGCTTCAAGCCCGAAACATGGTCATACGAGTGCCTCGGATGTCGTAGAAAGCGGACCATCCCTCCAGGTGAGCAATCTTATCATCATACACCATCTGCTGTATTCAGACCTCCATCCCAGCCTTCGATTCTCCGCGTTCCTTTCTCATTCGAAGAAGTGGATACTGCACTCTCACATGCTCACGCAGAGGTCGCATCACTCCGCCAGAAATACGACGAGCTTCAAATTTTGGTGTCCAAACGCTTTGGAAGAACGGGAAGACATTCTTCCTCAAACACGCCAACGGGTACGAAAGACATGAACGATGCCAATAATGATGATGTCCATCCCGCTCCTCCACCAGTCCAACCTCCAATACCCATCGCGAGTCCACTCGTAATCCCTCAAAGCGAGCCCGGATATGAGCACTCATCTCCGGAGCGAGATCACGCACTGCGGCCGGGTCTCCAACTGTCGCCGCATTCTGACCTTCCACCAGACATCGACTACCTATCAGAAAACGAAGCTAAGCATGCTTTAACTGTACGTTTCCACTTTTTTTTCAATCCTCCGACTATCATCGACTAAACTCTGTATATACACAGACCATATTACGCGCCCTGAATATCGCACCAGGCTCAGTCATCAAATGTGAGACCATTTCCCCGTATGTTCATGAAAAGAAAGCGTCAGAACGAACACTCGAGGAAATCGTCAGCGCGGTCAAATTTCTGACCGCCGTCGACGAGCTCGTATGGCGGCGCTCCTTGACAGAGGGCCCCACGGGAACAATTTCGGATGGCAGTGCTCGTGTCCTAGCACCGACGTTCTCTACAGACAACACATCTACCCTCTTATCTAGGCTGCAACTGTGGGAGAGAGCAGTTCGTGGCACAACTCGTTCTTGACGCAGACACACGAGACTTGGGTGTCTCGCCGTTTGTGCAGGATTCCACGAGTTGCGATGCGCCAATACCACCTGCAGCTCCTCAAACAAGGCGCGATCTCGGTCTGTCGAGCAGGAAGTGTCTGCTAGAAATCCGATGAGGCCACGGCCGAGCCGAATGTTGTTCAGACAGTGTTGTCGTGTACTTGATCAGGCTTAGGTAGTAGGCATTTACATATTTTGACGCGACGCGGGTTGCCAGTCAACTTGAAGTCGATGCAGCGGGCGTGCACTCATATCACGCGTAGTTTTTGGTCTCTGCTCGAGCTTTCACGCCTTCTCCAACGCAGAGTAGCGTCTTCACCCGGACAGGTTCTTGTCTTCTCCATCGCTCCTTCTCCAAACATCGAGGCCACTGTGCTCTCGGCGGTTGCGTCTTCTCTCTCCAAAATCTCCCAAAACCACGTCGGATGCATATCACATCCGTTACCCTACCAGAGCACCGACCCAGACGACGATCCAGGCGTTGATCGTTGTTCTCTGTCTCTTGCCCTGGTAGATGGAGTCTCCTTTCGTTCTGCAATTCCCGGTCGCCCAGAGCCCCAAGTAGGGAGGTGGCATGCTGGGCGTCAGCGGAACGCTGGTCCTAATCACCTTGGACATGGTAGCGCAGGATCAGGTCAAGGTGTCAAAGATGCACAGACACAGTTGTTCAATGGTACAGAGGCTGTGGATTGGGAGAAGCTGTGGGATCGAACTGTGAGGTCCTTCGATTCATTGGGTGGGACACAGACTGGACAGAATGCATTGCCGCACGATCTGCGGAGCCTCGAGTGCGCTTTGTTTTCATCATGCTTGCACACGTATCTTCATCCCGTGCCCCTTCCAACAGTCCTTCAACGGTGCACGATATCGTATACTTTTCAGACAAATCTCCTCAAGGTATCGCGAGCGTTCTAGAGGGCGCGTTCCCGAGCGCGAATAAGGTCAGCATGTCGTCTGTGGGTAAAGTTCGATCACAAATTCATGCATTCAGCTCTCCCTTATTGCTTCATCAACGCCATTCTTGACCGGTCGCCCCGTTACCCTCTTTCACAACGGCCAAGTTCACTCCGATGGTGCCGTTGGCGTTGCATTGACATCCCACACCGCATCTCCTCCGCCAGCTGTTGACCTTGCCTTTCCTCCCCTGGTAGCACTAACTCCTGACGTGGTTGTCACGAGGTATGTTTTCTATGTACGTATCTAACGAGACCATATCTTAATTCCTCATGTGCTATCGGTAGCTCAGAGGGTAATCTAATCCTCTCACTTGATTTCGGAAACCCCACTCGTTTACTCCTCGCGGCCATTCAAAAGCACGGACTGTCACTCTCTGCCGGTCCAGTATGGATAGGCAAGGAGGACGAGTTCTATGTGGGCGTACTTGAGTCAGACGTGGTAATTTGCACTGGTGTTTCTCGCCCCGTCAAGAAACTGAATGCACCATTTAGATAGTCCAGCTCCATCGGATTAACTCAGGCGACCCTTCCCGCGGCACTATCGCGCTCGACACTTCGGCAGCGCCAAGGGAGGGACGCGTCGTGCGGGTAAGTCGCTGCACGTGTAAAGTAGACCTGTTCCTCATCCTAATAATGTTCCAAAAGCTGTACCACCTTCCCCGCGGCGAACCTCACTATCCATTCGATGCCAAGCGTGACCTTCCTCCGCTGACATTCTTCGTCGCGCCCGAAACATCTCCCGAGTCATTACAACCATCTGCGACATTCTCTAGCTCTGTACCTCCTTCAGAGGTCAAACCTCAGGATGAATGTGATGCGAAACACGCCGTTCAAGTCAAGCATCCGAACGAAAGACAAAAAAAGTCGAGCGGAATCCTTATGTCTTGCACTGGCACATTCTATGCGGCTTCAGAGAATGGCTTTACGCTATCGCGTGGTAACAAAGGCAGCACGACGGCGTCTGAAGGGCCGTGGACGTGTGTCGTTCCTGGTGGACGAGTGGGGCTGATGTTCGATGTTCCCCAACGTATGGGTGGATCCGAAGATGGGGCCTAGGTATGCACTCCAGGCATACGTGGATATTGACTTGGCCCCCCGTGCAGAATGTTCCTGGTTTATGTGGCCTCCACTACTAGCGGACATCGATGTATGTTGGAATAACACCTTCCCAGCAGACTTTCATTCGTATGTTCATATCTAAAGTCAAAATAACATAGTTTGAAAATCTGGCGTGAAAAGCAAGTATAACAAACCCGACTTTCAAAATGTCTTGTATGTCCAATACCATCTTCCCCGCAATAAACTAGCAGGAGAATTCGACAGAATCACGAGCTTGTCGATCCGCCTTTGGGCATTCCGAATTCCGACAGAGTGCCGACATTCAGAGTACGGCTTTTGTCTTTCTACTTTTTCTGTCAATACTGAGGATGAGGCCGTCTGCCATACGTTTGCTCAACATCCTCGTCCCAGTAAAGCGGTAGGTCGCAGCCAGCCAGTCCAGTAGCAATTCGTAGCTGGACGTTACTCGAACAGGGCAGTAGACTATACAGTCAAGATCCGCGTCAATCCCGAGCAGACAGGCATCGACCTCAATGTCAAACATTCCATGGTACGCGTCACTTGAATAGCTCCACGTCTCGTCTCACCATGTTAACTTGTATAGAACCCTTTTGACGAGATCGGTGCGTCCGGCGTGAGCTCGACACACGACATTAGCCACTTACCCCACATCTTTACTTTCCAGCCGTCGAGGAAGCCGTGCGGATACGAGAACGTCTAAAGGACGCCGTCAAATCGATAAAAGTCGTCACTATTGGTCCACCAAAATCCACAGAGACCCTTCGCACTGCTCTCGCTATGGGCGCCGACTCTGCCATCCACGTCGAAATCCCAGAGTCTGCGCCGGCACCGGAACCTCTCGGTGTCGCCAAGACCCTCAAGGCTATCATTGACCATCAAAAAGAGGGCGTGGATGTTGTCATACTCGGAAAACAGGCTATTGACGACGATGCCGGGCAGACGGGCCAAATGCTCGCTGGTCTTTTGGATTGGTCTCAGGCAACCTTTGCAAGCAAAGTTGAAGTAGACGCCATGCAGAAAGTGGCAAATGTCACCAGAGAAATTGATGGTGGACTGGAAACGTTGAGGTGTCGACTGCCTCTCATCATTACCACGGATCTTCGGTGAGTGAGCAGGTAGTTTCACACTGGTTCCATGACGCGCTGAAACAACGAACGCCGTGAACCTCGACTCTCGACTCTCCTAGGCTCAACGGTAAGCGCAACTCCCTCGTGTTAAACCTGTCTGATCACCCTCAAGAACCAAGATACGCCTCACTACCTAACATCATGAAAGCCAAGAAAAAACCCGTGGAGAAAGTCACAACGGCAGACCTCGGCGTTGATCTGACTCCACGACTAGAGACCATTAAGGTCACCGAACCTCCAAAGCGTGTCGGAGGGTCCAAGGTTTGTAGTTGTACTTTTCGTTCTGTATACCACGAATTCAAGGGTTGGGCAGGTGGCAAACGTCGACGAGCTCTTGGCAAAGCTCAAGGAGGCTGGCATCACCGCCAAGCGAGTATGAGCTGCACTTGCATTCCTGTGACATACGCAACCCGGAATCATGCCATGATGCTCGTTCACTTCGTCACAACCTTCCTTTTGATGCAACCCTAGGAGGTAAGCAAAATGATAATTTATTGTTCGTACACAAAGATGAAAAAGGAGCGCGGGATGAAGCACGATTTGATTTTAATTCAGTTGGAGCGTGAAAGTGAAAAGTATACTAAGCAATGCACATATTTTACGTTTGCTGCATTCTGTGTAGATGAAAGAGAAAAACGAGCAGTGGCTACATGATAGGACGAGTCGGATACTTTGATGAAATGATAAACATGAAGGTGGACAGGTCTGTAATGAGTTCGAAGGGCTGCTAAAGGAGTGTTGTGGCGCTATGCGGCGCAATCATATAACAGGCGGTCCTGCTAGGGGTGTCGACGTGCTAGCTGTTGTTGTTTCTGACGAGGTGCCCTCATTATTTACACCCTATTCAGAACGTTGGAATCAGCATGACAATCTAACTTGGTGTGGCGTTGTAGGTGCAGACCTTTGAGCGGCAGGCGGGACAATTGTTTCGACCCGTCTCTAGCCATCTATCCACACAACCTCGGTGGAACACGTGTCTACAACTGAGGACCCGCAGATCTTCCTCTGGAGTGTAGTCATCCAGACAAATCAAACACTAGAAGCACATACATGGTCAGCAAAAACTTTCCTACTGGTGCAGAAAGAGAGGACACAGACTCGCTCAACACAGTTGCTCGCCACACGCCCGTCCTTCTCGTACTCTTCGAGGGAGGACCCCTTAATGACCTCAAGACCGGACTTCTCAATTTCCTCCTTGGAGACTGTTGGGGGTTTCACTTGACCCAACAACTCGGCGAGCTCCCTGTACAATCACATGAACATAAGTTAGTCTGAGTGATCGAGAGCGGACGTACCATAATGCCTCGAAAGAATCCAGATTGCCACCTGTGATTATTTGGTGCTCAGGTGGGTAATACCCTACGGTACCTCGCAGGTAAGCATGGTGTCATGTCGAAGGGAAACGCAGTGAAACCCACCACCAATGACATATATTAAAAACGTTCTCGACCCCGGCGTTTCCAGAGGTTGCGGGTTCGCAGTGGCACCGCCCCTCCGCGTAGGCCGCAAATTCCTTATTGCATTGACTGCACGGCTTGGCCACGTCCGTCCTCGAGATTGCTGGTTGGGAACATCGGGAAGCTCAGGCTGTTCAGGGAAGTGCAGTGGAGGAGCGGGCATGTCATGACCAAGCCCGTCAAGGCCAGGACCTTCACCTCCGGCGTCCATGGGGTGTGCGTAGTGATGTTCATGTTCGGGATGCGTTTGAGAGGGCTGTCGGTCCATGTTCACAGACTGCAGTCCAACCACGATGACGGGCACGACAACGTTGGAAGGGGGTCTTTCGGTGGTGGTCGAGTCTGTGCTTCGACCTGCCTGATTCTCGTTTCCACTTGAACTTCCATTTTGGGAAGCCAGGGGCCTGGTGCTTGTGTCGTCTGTGGATACGGCCTCAGACATTTCTGCAGCAGTAATGTTTGGTGTAACGGAAGAGGAAGAAGGATCCGGTACAGATATGGTGCCACTACGTGCACCTGAACCCTGCACCTCTCCACGACGTGAGGCGTTTCCATTTTGACCATTCTGTGACGATAACCACCTAGCCTGTCCGCCCTGAACAGAAGAAGTGATCGCTGGGAACCGATACATCCGCCACCAGTTAATCCCTCCACCGGGTGTATGTTCAGTACGCGAGGCAGAACCAGGCGTGAAGTTCGGAAGGCGGAAAGGCATGTCTGTGGTACCTGAGTTAGGAGTACCCTCGAAGGTTGTCGACGAAGACGACGTGGCAGTAACAGGGGCCGACGTTGACACAGGTGCGGTAGACGCTTCACCGGTGGATGCGGACGGAATAGCGACACTCGAGGGCGCTGGAGGTGCGGAATTAACAAAGGAAGATAAACCAGGTGCGGGGTCAGACCCTGCATTTGAGGGACTGTGGCTCGACGCGGTCGACACAGCAACCACATCATCAGGACTCTCGCACTCATGACCTACACCCAAAACAGCTTCAGTACACAGGTCTCTTGCTGCTTCTGCACCCCTCGTTGGCATCTGGCCTTCCAACTCCTCGTCTAATGGTAACTGCGAGCCGGCATCCACAGCACCTGAGACACGAGGTTCCTGTGCGGCATCTGCGTGGGGGTACTGGGGTTCTTGAGGCAGCCTATCGCAATCATTATCTGCATCAGAATCATGGTCGGTGGCCGTGGTGGCGATAGCACAATCGAGGTCGAGGGCGTTTGTTGTTGATGACTCCTGAGCGCTTGTACTGGATTGCGGGGGCTGAGCATCTTCGAAGAAATGAGCACCACGACGAGCTGCTTTGCCGGGCGTGGATACAGCAGATGTGAACTCTTCATGAGAGCTGAGATTTCCATCACCGTCTGCGTATTCGTCGTCCTTGACATCCGCAGTCGCCTCCGCGTCGTCCTCGTCATCTTGAACGTCGGAATCATCGTCGTGGCTAGGAGATAACCTTTCGGATTCCGAGGAGTCAGAGTCGGATAAGGAGCGTAGGTCGGGCATGGATTCATTTTCTTCGTCGCCAGCTTCGTCCTCAACTTGATCCTCAGCATCACCCTGGTCATGGTTGTGAGAACCACTAAGACCCCTGTGGCGCCGCTCCTCTGTGCCAAGTTCGTGTTCCTGCGTAAGTGCAACTCTCAAGTCTGTCTGGAGATCCATTAAGAAACGCTCGAAGCTGTCAGGCGGGGGGGCAGGTACTGCGAACTCTGTTCCATTGGCATCCCCTCCTTCTCCATGGCTTTGAGTAGTTTGATTATTAGTCGGGACAGCAGGAGATTGACCAGAGCCAAGGCCAAGGCCGAGGTTGAAAGCCCTTGCCATCTCAGCAAGCATCACTTCACGTGCATCTCTTGACCTTGTCCTTCCTGTCCCAGTCTGCCCCTGTCCCAAATTTCCTCCTGCACCTGGTGTTGCATCCGTTACGTTCCCAGGTTGCGTGATGCCTTCGCTAACCCCTGACGAGGGGTTACCTGAGTTGTTATGCCCACCCAAACCCAACCGATCGCGGAGACTACTCCATACATGTCTCATTCGGCCGGCGTCCGAGGTTGGGGTTGGAGAAAGCGGCCTTTCTGTCGGCACGTTTGGGTTCGAGTTCCCAGCTGAAATGGGAGTAGATTGCGGGTGCGGCTGCTGAGATGTGTGAGTAGAAGGGGGAGCGAGTCCGGAAGAAAAGACAGGCTCCGAAGAGCCCGTCAAAAGGGATGCAGCTGTTGCTGCTGCTGCTACGCTTTTGTCGGGTTAGTCAATATTTGAAGAATGCAGAGGAGTAGATGGAAAGGAGGACATACCTCAAGAGTGTCCCCAATACATCAATACTACTCGCCGACAACCCGCTAGCGCCTACTGGACCCTGCGCCATTGATACTCCATGGACATGGCCTTCGCGTCCATCACCATCACTGGCTTCACTTTGCCTTTCCTCTTGTTGTGCACTATGGTCTGTGCCTTCTCCGTCCCCGGTAATATCGTGAGCAGCGCCACCATCATGTTCTTGCGAATTAGGGGGTGAAGAAGGTACAACAGGTAGCATGCTACTGGGCCTCGGGCGCGGTCGCGAGAGCATGCTTGAAAGGCGGTTTCGTGTTCTCGATCCTGGGCTGGAAGAGGAAGCAGTACTGGGTGGGACTGACGACGCACGTGAAGCTCTTGTTCTTCCTATCATACTCGTGTTCCCAGTTCCTCGACTGGTTGTATGCGTGTTGGCGCTAACGGTAGGATTGTTGTTTGGCGCAGCGGGACCGTTGGCGTTAGAGTTTGGTGTGCTTTCTGGCAAGCGCTCCACGTCTGTGGTGTGCACTACGCCTTGCACTACAACCAATGTTCCAGGTGAAGGGAAATGTCGGGCATTATTAGGCACTGCTTGAGGAGTCGACGCTTGGGAGGACGGGGACTCCGCTTGGGACGTAGCGGAGGAGGTTTGTGTCAGAGGGGCTGAAAGGGTGGATTCGTGAGAAGGAAGTTGCAACGATGGCCGGGATGGTTGCTCAGTGGAAGCGATGACCGCCTCGTCTTCACCATGCTGATCGTTGTTAGCAGCCTGTGCGGGCACAGAATCGGAGTCATCTGGAGCAGGAGCTTGTGACGAGGTCGACGTTGAAGCGATGGCATTTGAGTCGGGATTGGGCGGTAAGTTCTCCTGGTCTCGCTCATCACCTTTGCCAACGACAGTTGGATCGTTGTCGTCCCTCAAGACACCAAATTCGTTCACTTCACCGTTCCCCTCCTCTCGATTCCTACTAGCACTATCATCTCCGTCCGCGTTCACGCTGCCATTAAGCCCTGTACTTCTTCGGTGTTTCCTTGACAGCCTCCAGCGCCTCCTCCCTCTCGACACGGTACCCGCCACAGGGTTCGATGATGCATTGGCCCTCGTTGATACGGTCTCTGGAACAGAACTAGGGTGCCTAGACGTGCTCGAGCGCGTTCGCAGGGAAGGCTTGGAGAGAGACGAGAAAAGACGGCCGGGGAAAGTCGAACGACGGTGGGAAGGTTGGCGAGAAGTAGTTGGGACGGATGTAGATTCAGGAGTGGTAGATGCGACTGCATTTGCGCTGGGCACTGCTGTGGATGGTGGAGACGGCTGAGCACGACCGCGAGAGACAGATTGGCCCATGGTTGAAGGAAGAGATTGAAAGAAAGAAAGAGAGAGCGAAGAAGGTCGAGGGAGCGGTGGGCTTCAAAGACGAGTGTTTTTATGTACACTTGAAAGACAAAACGGTTTGTTCGGCGAAGAAAACGTATTGGGATCGAGGAGTTGCTCGCTGTCGTCAGAAAAGTGTCAAACGACGATTCACAAGGAGAAAGAAGCTCCTGACAAGGATGCACAACCGGTTACCGAAGATGATCTACAAAATGTCAAGGTCGGCCTGGAATGTTATCTTGGACGAGACTTGGACAATTGGACGAAACTGTCGTCGTCGTCGTCGCCACTGGCGTGCTGGGCCAAAAGGACAAGTTGTCAGCAACGAAGCTCGGCTGTGTCCGCCCCACGATTCCTTATTCAAGTTATTCGGTGCGGGTCTACTCACTAGGCAAAATGCGACGTCGAGGTAAGTGCTAAAGCAGAGGGGAAGGTGTCTAAACTTCTTCAAAGGAACAGGAAAGCGCAGTTGCCCATAGGCTATTAGTATTGGGATTAACAAGCCGTGGCCATCGCGCAGCACGCTGCCCTTGCGTACCATCGATCTGATTCACATCAGAAGCACCGTTGGAACTGTGTATGTACGTCTGTCACTTGCACAACTGGCCACGGATGATCCTGATAATCATCGCACATTCGCCATTACCGCCCATCGATGCCACCCCGTCAATTCTGTCCACGTAGGTATACTCGTGTTCACCCACTTAATTCCAACCTTCTGCTCACCTCAAGTAGCACCAGCCTATGGGTCCGCAAACGAGAACTTGAACGGAGCATATGCCGCAACCTCTCCTGGGGCCCTTGGATGGCTCCGAGATAGCATGACTCCTCGACAACATTGTCTGGAAGCGATATATATGAACGACCCCATTTCACGAGCTCACCTCCATTCTCTTTTCCTTCTATGCCAAACACACCTCGCATCATGCCGTCATACCATGACTTCCGAAGACGCCGTTCTAGGCCGCGTACACGACCCTGCCCGCATAACGAGACGTGCTCTGGCTGTAGTATCTCGTGATCCATCACCGTGGTCCTCCCCAGACATCTTTCCACCAGTCCTTAAGTCCGGCGCCGCCAGCCATAGATGAAACAATCATAGTCCATTAGAATTACCCTTCCTATCGGGTTGTAGCAATACTCTCGGTTCCTGTCTTGGTCCGTTTGCACGCCGCCTATGCTTTCCTTATTCATCTCTGACCAGCGGTACATCCTCTGTATCAGACCAGTTTCGTAGGTCTGCAATCTGTCTGGAATCCGCGCTTAATCACTCGGTGCCTGGCTGCAGATCCAGGCAAGACAGTCGGCGCTGACCATCGTACGCAAGGCTCGGCTATCAATCCTGAGGATTTTCTAGTCACCTGCATCGCTTCTTCCGATTAATTGTCGCCCGGATTCCCAGAGTTATTCTCGCTAGTCTTTGCATTACAGCCCGTGAGCAACATGGCAGGATGCTTTCGGCATGGAAGCCCCAGCTTCTGGCCTGGAACAGGACAGAAGGTAATCTCTCCCGAGAAATGAGCTCATGCATGCGCGGAGGCCGGTAAGGATCTTTGATGAGGGTTCCGGTGAGGTTGTTTAAAAGTATGCCTTTGACCCCTCGTCCGTCTTTCAATGGCGCTCCCAGAATCAAAGAGTCCAAACCCTGTGGGACCTTCAGTTGGCCTTTAACTACAACCATTTACTTCGCCGCCCGCATGAGCCCGAATTAATAACGTGAGGACTTTGACAACGTTGGCGCCTACCACAGTCCAAATTGCCAGAACGCCACAATAGAAATGTTATCAGATGTGGAAAACATACGTTTTCCTTCTATCGCTTTCCTGAGGCGTCCCATTGAGGTGAGCATCACCTATGGTACTTGCAGCGTGCTTTTATCGAATTGCAGAAAGTTTCGCCATCGACCCTTTGTTCTACTGGAGAAGGGGATATAGTTCAAAGCGCGTGCGAGCAGTGACTGGTCGAATTATTCCTGTTATTAGGGCCACCGTTGCGTGGTGGTGCCTTGACGACTGAAAGAATTAGCTTTCATAACTTGCAATGGTAAGAAGTCGTCTCGACTAATTGAGGGGTTGCGACAGCCCCTAAGTATTGCACCAGAAACAAGACTAGCTGACGCGGGGGAATGACATATCCAGAACAGCCCTCGAGGATATGTTGCTGACAGGACTTTTAGTATGTTACAACATTTTCACCAATCAGTGCCATTGGTTCGCTCGAGCAAATCTACGACATCCTCCGATATAGCTACAATCCGACTTTTGGGGACACAGGGGATAGGCTTTGGAAGAGAGCCAAGTTTTATATCTTCATCCGGCTTCTAACCCCCTTCAGCCCCTTCTGTTGTTCGGTGAACACCGGAAGACACGGAGCGACAATGTTACGAGGAGGCGAGGGTTCGATGGCGGAGGAGGATTGGAGGGTTCCAATGGTGGAGGAGGGTCAGATGGTGAGGGAGGGACCGATGGCAAGGGGGTCTGGCGATCTGAAAGACATCAGGAAGAACCCCAACTCGCATTGTTGACAGTCCGCATCCTGAATGGAACAGTTTACCGTACTACACTCTGCGCGCAATTTCATGCTCTGCGACCGCTCTTGACCTCTCGTCCGTCTTGCAAGGGCGCTCGGAAGTTCCCAGAATCAAAGAGTCCAAATCCTAGGGGATCTCCAGTTAGCCCTGTGACCAATACCATGTGGCCAAATTAATAGCGTGAGGACTTTGTCAACGGTTGGTGCCGGTCGAAGCCCATGTTGCCCGAGCGTCCTTATGGAAAGCTATCAGACGTCGAAAACACACCTTTTCCTTGTTTCCGTCTTTTCCTTCTCTCGCTTTCCTCGCCTGCAACCCCTGGATTGCCCTCTGCGGCATCTCCATCTAGCAAATTAGGAACCTTTGAATAATCAAATTCTGTCACGTCGCCATCGTTGTTACCGGCTGAAGCTTCAACAGCAGATTTCGATACTAAGCCCCTGTTCTTGTCTCGTTTCCTCTTCCTTTGCCTCGCCCCTGCCTGCCCGACAACGACGATCGTGTCGTCTTCTAAAGGTGTATATAGAAGAGCGTTTGATGTGGATTGACGCTGGTGGACGGGGACGAATGGGATCTCGACTTGGGTTGCCGGGGTTGAAGATGTTAGATTAGATGCGACAGGAACCGTCAAGCTTGTGTCTTGCACACCCTCGGCGGTGGTAACATCTAAACCACTAATATCCTGAATCTGAAGAGGACAGTACCAGTATACCAGTTAAAGGTTGATTTCCGTCAGAATGCTTGCGCACCTTAGTTTCAGAGACAGTAGGCACCACGGGCGCGACTACCAACGTTCGATGTATCCTCGTGACGAGGTTTTTAAAGCGTTCGCTAGTGGCGTTTGACGTCTGCGTTTGTGTTAACCTTGACATCGGCGTCGACAGTATTGACATGGATGATGCCGTTGTCGATGCAACAATCTAAGTGCACAAGCAAAGGCATAGGTGGAGAAAATGATGCAAAGGTTGAGACATTATTGATACGAATCAATCGGCACGTACCTCGGGAACAGCATTCCCGAACAGGGCACTTCGTCTAGCAATATACGACCGCACCTCCGTTGTATGTGAAATGCCTCTCTGCGAACCGGTGCCCGACGATGCTAACTGGCTGTCGCCAGCCCCGAAGAGAGATGAATGGGGCATTACAAAGGTTGGAAGGTTTGCTGAGAAGGACCAGAGACCTGAATGACCCGCCCACGGTGACTTTGGGCCTGAGTTTACCGCGCTCGAGGCGTTAAATGTCATGTCAGCGTCCTCTCCAAGCACCCTCTCGCCCTCATCCACACCTATTACATCCTCGTTGCCAGATTTATGGGAAACCGATGGGATGGCATCCTTAACGACCGCCACCAATTCACCAGCGCGGCGTTTTAATACAGGTGGAATTCCTCTAGTCACCCCACCCCCCAATAGGGAAAGAAGATCGGGAACAGTGGTCGGTGGGCGCTCAGCCAGGAGGAAGAGATGGTGGGTCGGGAGAACGTATCTAGGGTAAATGAGAACTTGTTTTTTCGGGATAGTAGATGGAGTACAAAAAAAAAGAAGGAAGAAAATAACCCACCGTGTGCTCTCATCCTCCTCCCTTGCTACCTCCTCTCTCCACTTATGTACAGCCCTATACACCGCCCCCTGAATACTGGAACTATCGCTCGCAGGTTGGGAGCTTGGCAGCCGCTGTCCGTTCACCAACCCAGTCTTGTTCCACTTCTTTGCTAACGTGTCCCACCCACCTGAACCATATCCTTCGATAGCATCATACACCTCTACTTCGTACAATCGAAGCGCGGTGCGGGAAGAGCGTGAAAGGACCGTGTGGATAAGTGCATGTGCAGGATTCGTTCCTGAAGGTGCAGGTAACGATGAATCTTCACTGTACTCAGAGGAAGGGGGGACAGCGCGGTCGATCAGCGCGAGGCGAAGTCTGTCGTATATGTACAGCAGAAAATGAGTATCAGAGCGTGCGTATGTCAGCATCTCGGCAGGGAGAGGACTGTCGAAAATGTTCAAGTCGATTAACGCGCAATGTCATAGACGGAAATGTAATATCGTTAGCTGCTAGACGCCCTTTTAAAATATAGCCCAAGATTAACACTCACCGAATTCTCCAGTCAGCGAGCTGATACCGTTTATCGGGCACAAAATCGCAGTAAGTTTCCAAAAGGTTCGCGAGACCGTGTTTCGAAAACTCTGACAGAAAAATCAGCACGCGCGAGGAATAGAGAAATGCGGCACAAGTATGAGAAATAGACAGAGGGACAAAGTGGGAAGGCAAATCTCGTACCTAGCACTTTGGACGCATGAAAAGTATCAAATAAGCCCACGACGAAGATATTGAAGTCTTGTTGAAGCCAGATGATGTCAGATTCTGCGCCATGGAAAACCTAAATTAACAAGTCGAAAGTGAATAATAAATGAGTAACGAAAAATGAGGATCCGGTGAATGTGAGGTGGAGACCAATAGGAGAACAGCCTTCAACGATCGGACAAACCTTTACAATGGTCGGATTTGCAAACACCCTCGCAATACACTCTCCGGCTTCTCTCGCCATCCTCTCATCCTCACTCTCTGCCACTCTCTTCCCTTTCTCCTTGCCTTGTCGAAATGCCTCCCTCACTTCGGGCACAAGTAAATCGACAACAAAATCCTCCTCCCTGGTTGATACTTGCATCAACGCTAGAAATCCCCTATAAGATCTGTAGGAGTGGTGTTCCAGATCGATAGCAATCTCCGTTGCCGTTGATAGCTTGTTAGCGAATGAAAGTAAGGACTTTGGTGTCGTGACAAGAGTGAACGCGCGAGATTTGAGAGGGGGTGATGAAATATCAAGGGGGGTCGGTTTTACGGATGCCTTGGGAGGATTGAATACATGGTCCGGGTAGGTGAGGTTGGTGAGTTCATAATAATAAGGGTGCATCGTCCGTTTCTTTCTCTCGTTCTCGTCCTCTTCATCCACGTCGCCACTGTCTTCGTCTTCTGGTCGTTCGTGCTGAAGGACATAGCCTAGCGGCACCTTTGCGCACCACTTGTGCGAGATGAGTGCTGCAGGAATGTAGGGAGATTCGTCGGTGTTGGAATAACGATGTCTGAATTTGAGCTGAGGCTTAGGAAGATGGGAGGCGTGCGTAAGGGCGGGGTCAAGTCTACCACGGGAATGATGTTCCCTCTGCTGGAGATTCAGTTGGAGAAATGCGATGGTTGAGTGAAGTCAACACACATTCCCTCCGCGATGTTGAGGCAAATTGATGGGACCAGCTGGGACAGATATACTGGGCGCCTTCTTTCTTCCCAAGTACTCGTCTAGTGCATCGTCTGCTTTTTCTAACATCCCCTCCATCGAGTCTACAACAGTCCTCACGAATCCATCTACAATATCCTCTTCTTCTAATCTTGTGTTGCCGGTGCCAGGCCCGTTAGCAAGCATGATGAGCCTACCTGTCAACCCGATAACGCGAGCTGAAAATGCGTCGACATCACGCGCAAGCACAGAGTCAATGGATCGGTGGAAAGAAAGATCAGAGGGCAGCGAAGTGGCTGCTAGTCGGGTCGTGTCGAGAGCGACTGCTTGAAGTGCATCAGAGTAAGCAGTAAAATTGGCCTGGGTTACGGTTTGCCTTTGAGCCTCTCCTGGTGATAGAGCCATTTTGCCGCTGAACGCTGAGGAGTCGGCAATACAGTGGTAGCCAACGACGTCGACAATGAGCTGAAAAATGCCATCGCTCACGTGACTTGGGCACTTCGCACTTTTGAAATCCAAAGCATTGAAAAAACTCAAGATCTTCGAGTACATGTTCAATAGCAAAGTAAGCTACGATAACTTGCTGATGGTGTAGTGACAGCTGTGTTCGGTCTAGAGTACATCAACCAGGTACGCACTTACGCCCTTTGGAGCCAGACTGGATCGCAGCGATTAAGACCCATTGGCGCCTCTCCCTCTCTCACCGCCGTCTTTGAAAGAACGGCGGCATGACGTATGGCAGTCATAATTCGCAAGGGCTCCTCAACACCCCTCTTTCTTCCCCCCCTTGCTTCCTGACATGTGACGGACAGCGCAGCTATTTCCGGATCCAGAGTTGCTGAGCGTACAGGTAGCGGCTGTCCTTGCCCAAATTGACTTGCGCACAAAGTTGTCCAAGGGAGCGAAGCCATTGACCAACAGCTACGAGCGAGACACGCACCTCCCAAGAACCTCCTTCTTCCTGGGGTGCGGTTAGTGGAATACGACTCTGAAACTGAGGGGGACCTACGGTTATCGTCTTCACTAGAGCAGCGTGAATCTCAAAAGCAAGCAGATATCCTCCACAATGGTCGCGCGCCTGCAATGGGAAGGCCTTCGGTTTTTGCCTTTGCTCGCTCTCACCTCCACAGAACACTGCAAATGCCTGCGCTTCCGCCCAGTTAAATCCCGTCGCAGTTTTGCACAAGGGAGTCAAACTAACAGTACGGAGTCAGAACCAAAATATTGATATCAACGATCCAACACGCCGTCAAATTTGCGCAGACAATTCCCGGCCGCGCCTCGGCCAGTTCCTTTGGTCCAAAGCCCTTCTCCGCCAGGCCACCTGGGCGATAGGCCTGCAAAAATATGTCGGTGTCTTTGACGAGATTTTTTCAATATCTTCCGGTCTCTTGACTGCGTCAGATCTAGTTGTATTGCCCTCTTGCCTCTGGATGTATCAATGTCCAGCAATGGTAATGCAGGTAGATTTGGGGAGGTGACCAGAAGGACGTCGGCGCCATGCGCTGTGGAATAGTTATGTCTTACATTACCAGAACACGCGTCCAGGAGACTTTACCTACAAGCGAACGACCACAAACTGGGCCAGCCAGTACCCGACAAAGATCTAGAACTCTGATGCCTTCCAAAGGACATTTGGTGTCGGGTGGCATCTCCCTCTTTGGAGCCTCGCCTATTTTGACAATATACACAGGAGGTGTGTTAGCCAGCGCAGCAGCCTGCGGGTGTCCATCCCATTCGTCGAAGGAACGGTAAGCGGAGACTTGTTGCCTCTGCTTCAAACTCCTGGGCGTTCCACTGCAGGAGGGCAGTTTGTACGGCTTCCGGCGTAGGTTCACACCGGAGAATTTTTAGGATGCCATCGCGGTGGCTTCGGAGGCAAAGATGGTGAGGAGGTAAACAGGGAAGGAGAACCGCTCATTGAGGAAAGTTGGTGTGAAGGCGGACGTAGCCATCATCCTTGGTCTCATATACGCCTGCTAATGGGTCCCAAATGGATGCCGAATTAACCTCGCCATCAATGGTGTACCATAGCTCGCTGCCTAGTTCTGTGAGAAGATTGCTTTGCTGCATGACAAAGGTGAATCTGTACTTATATCTAGAATGGCATGACGAGGGTCGACCGAGACATCTTGCATCTCTCCTGTTCTCAGGAAATGGAAGTGTGCGGCTCCGAGACCTGAGAGACTGATAGAGGTCTCGACACGGAATGAGTGCTGATATACTATGCAATAGTCACGTACACCCCACCTGTGCTGCACTACCAAGCCTGAAGGACGAGTTAATAGCATTGTCCGGTTGCTCGCTGAGCCTGAGGTGGGACGGCGCATTTTCCGGTAAGCCATTCGCCAACCACAGGGATCTAGCAGGCGCACGATAGTCTGCCTTGCTCAAATCAGTCATTGGATGGGTGGACTGCCCTAGCGAACAGGATGTCTCTTCGCAACACTCTTTTCAATGAAGTGTGGGTCAAGGAGACGCGACGAGTCATCAAAGACAGGCAGCCCTAGCTGGATGAGCAGTAGGAACATATATACTACACCGGATTGATCCATTCAGCCTGAAATCACAAACGCGCGTCGGGATTTGCAGTCGAGTGTACAACGACGGTCACGTGCGCGATTTACGTAGAATTGAATCGGAGACTGAAACTATCGGGCGTCGCCGATTCACCGAGACCTCCCGAACGTTGAAGGAAATATTCTGGTTGCAGAAACCGCGCTTACTTGTAACATCTTCTTCCGAATGGTCTCTCGAACGTTGTCGGCGTCGCTGGGTCGTGTCCTCAGGAATGCCGCCCGCAATCCTGTAAGTACATGTTACCGTGTTGGTGAAGGACTTGAAGGGCTCACGGCAACTCGCAGCGACCACTGCGGTCTTTTGCCACGGCTGTAAACATCCCGGCACCCATCACTGAGGCCACAACGCTCCCAAATGGTCTAACGGTTGCAACCGAGTCGCATCCTCACGCGCAGACTGCGACAGTTGGCGTCTGGATAGATGCCGGCTCTCGTGCTGAGACCGACAAAACCAATGGTACCGCCCACTTCCTCGAGCACATGGCTTTCAAAGGCACCAACCGCAGAGGCCAACACGCACTTGAGCTCGAGGTCGAAAACCTTGGTTCGCATCTCAATGCCTATACCTCCCGCGAACAGACCGTCTACTACGCCAAGAGCTTCCGGAAGGACGTCGCAAACTCCGTCGATATCATCAGCGACATCTTGCAGAACTCCAAGCTTGAGAGTACCGCAGTGGAGCGCGAACGTGATGTCATACTGCGCGAGCAGCAGGAGGTCGACAAACAGCTTGAAGAGGTTGTCTTCGATCACTTGCATGCCGTCGCATTCCAAGGTCCGCTTCAAGTTCTCAGCTACATATAATCTGTGGTTAATGTTATGTAGGTCAACCTCTGGGCAGGACAATCCTCGGTCCCAAGGCCAACATTTTGTCTATTAAGCGCGAAGATCTTGATAACTACATCAAAACCAACTATACCGCTGATCGCATGGTTCTAGTAGGGGCGGGCGGTGTTGACCACCAGGAACTTGTTAACCTTGCTGAAAAACATTTTTCTTCCCTTCCCGTCTCTCCTAATCCCATTCCTCTCGGTCGGCTCGCACACTCTCCATCTTCGTTTGTCGGGTCGGAGGTTCGTATTCGGGATGATGAGATCCCATGCGCGCACGTCGCCATCGCTGTTGAGGGCGTTGGATGGAGCTCTCCGGACTATTTCCCTATGCTCGTGATGCAATCCATCATGGGTAACTGGGACCGCTCCCTAGGGGCATCACCCCTACTTTCTTCACGCCTCTCCAATATCATCTCCTCCAACAACCTTGCCAACAGTTTTATGTCCTTCTCGACATCCTACTCCGACACTGGTCTCTGGGGTATCTACTTGGTTTCTGAGAACCTTATGAACCTTGACGACATGGCTCACTTCACGCTGAAGGAGTGGACACGCATGTCGACAGGCCCAACCGACGTGGAGGTGGAACGAGCTAAGAGCCAGCTGAAAGCCGCTCTCCTTCTTAGCCTCGATGGTACAACTGCCATTGCTGAGGACATCGGCAGACAGCTTGTTACTACAGGCCGCCGCATGACGCCCAAGCAAATTGAAAATGCTGTCGACGCGGTTACATCTGAAGAAATTAGACGCGTCGCCCAGAAGTACCTTTGGGACAAGGATGTGCGCTTCCACTAGTCCTTGTCGAAGATCTTCCCCATGCTCATTCCTCTGAACAGATTGCCGTCGCTGCTCTTGGATCTATCGAGGGTCTCCTTGATTACAACCGCTTGCGTGCCGACATGTCTTCCCTCATATATTAAAGGTATGTTTTCCTTTCATTGAGGAGTAACGATGCCCCTTATACCAAGGTGTAACCCAGTCATGATCATTGGGATGCTAGTTAGACCATGTGATGTCCACCGTTGTTCGTTCCCAGTAGACCACGGAATAAATCACTTTTAAGGATTCGTGACCCGCGTTTGCTTTGCACAGCGACAGGTATATAGTCGCCTCGCTGTTAAGTCCCGTCCACCCACACCTTACTACGGAGGCAACACAAAGCATAGTAAGTACACACAAAATGAAATCAAGTAAAACGGGTGTCCATAGAATGCTCTTGAATACAAATGTCAAATCAGGCATGACTTTCCTCAACGTCCTGGTCAATCCTGAGCCATGCTGCCACCTCTGGACATCCCTTTCGGGCGGTATCTTAGTATCCACGGATGCCGAGAAACTTCTGTTAGTGGTAGCCGTTCTTCTGGATTGTGTTTGAGTAGCTGGTGGCAGTTCAGGGCGGAAGTGGTGAATACGCGCAAGATTGACTCACTTTAGATATGAGGTCTCGTGCTTCTGGTGAGATGTGCCCTGGTATACGGAGATCAACTTTCATTATCCTACGATACGTTGCTACAAGACCGTCAGACATCAATCCACTAGACGCCAGGGGTGGGTACTAACCGTTGACACTGTTACGGTCTTCAAAAGGAGGGTTTCCAACCATGAACTCGTAAGTGAGCACCCCAAGGGCCCAGTAGTCCACTTTCTCGTTGTGCTCTTTAGCCTCCACCATTTCTGGCGGGAGATAATCCAGTGTACCACAAAGTGTCATCCGCCTGTTTCCAGGAGCGTGGACACTCCATCCAAAATCTCCAATCTTTAACTCGCCATTGATGCCAAGCAACAAGTTTTCCGGCTTGATGTCTCTGTGGATGACATGCTTGGAGTGGAGATATTGCAGTGCGTCCGCCATTTGATCGATATACCTGGAACTGCGCTTCTCGGAAAACCTTCCGTGTTTGCTTAACTGTTTGTATAGTTCTCCTTTGCCTGCAAACTCGAGCATGAGGAAGATACGTTTCTCGTCGTGGAAGTAGCCGTAGAGGCGCAGTACGTTTGGGTGGCGCAGGTTCTGCTGGATTTCGATTTCTCGACGAATTTGTTTCTCGACGCGCGATTGCACGATCTCGGATTTGTATAGACACTTGAGAGCCAAAATGTAGTGTGGCTCGCGTTTGGTTCGAACCATGTACACACGACCGAATTTGCCCTTGCCCAGTGGGCGGCCGATGTCAAACGAGTTCAAGTTCCATTCACGAGTCGGCCGAGTTCTGCGAGGACGTTGCAGAGAGATCAAGGATAAGCGCAACCTGCTGCTTACCTTGATACGCTGGAGTCGAGGGCTAACTCTTCAGCAGCCTCGCCAAACACCTTCTCACCTCGCTTTTCATTATCAAGCTCAAACCCGCCATCATATTTACCGATATCGATTTCTTCTGGTTTTGTGGTGACTGGCTTGGGCGTAGGATTGGGAGCGGCATACTTGGTGAGCAGCTTTGCGACAGCTGTCTGGCTTGGTTGCTTTGCAAGAGCAGGTCGAGCGGGGTTTGCCTGGTTTTTGGAGGAAATTTCGAGAGCTGCGATCTGTTTCGTGACAGATCCGACGGTGGCCATGGTCGTGTCGTGCAAATACACCAGCAAGTCGATAGCAAGTTTTGTTCAACGTTAGTGGTGGCGTCAAGTTACTGTATTAATACACTCCCAAGTTAAGCAAATGTCCATGGGACATCAAGGTCAAGTTACGTCGCACTAACCTCTAAGCAGGGTGCAAGCAGGGTTTTCCGTCATATATACGTTGACTGAGTTACTCAACACAGATAATGCATCCATGGTGTAGATATACCATGCACATTGATGCAAGGGGTTCGTAGTGGTTACTTGTGTCGTGTGCTAACTATCAAGAACGGAACAAACGATTTACCCCCAAGTCAATGTATCTGTCACCTAGGTCGTGGCATCCACCTGACATCTAGATTCCTCATGCATGAAACAGCCAGTAAGATACTGAATTAACCTTATCAAAAACACTAGTATCATACTTTTCCCAATATGTTGGTCACGTGGTGCCGACATTCAGCGCACAACTATGCCTCTTGTACACTGGGCAGCTTGTGCAAGGCTGGCATACCGTTGTGGATGAGATCAGTATTACAAATCTTTAAAGGTCCATAGGTTCTTCATGCAGTCACTTTGGTAACGTTCAAATAGTTGTTCATACCACGCGCACATCCACAGCTGAAATTAGGTCAATGCAAGCAGAAGACAGGTGATCATGGTTTTGCAAAGGGACCATGAGTGCAATTAAACAGCCCATACACTTTGCAATAGCTGAACTGCACTGTATCAAAAGTTTTCTACATGGTGGGATAGACCTTTACTAAAGAGCAGCAGGAGTGACAGTAAATCCTAATGCTGATTGGCTAAGAAACCGGGACTAGCTGGAATGGTTTACACTTGGCCTTATCAGCAGCCTGATGGTATTAATAGCCTTGAGATCACACGAGCAGGTAATGAATGTAATGATCGATGCATTGACATGTATTTGAAGTACATGGAGACACTGTGCATTGAATGTGTGATCAGGTGGTACTATGGATGAGAGGAGGATAGGAGTAGAACAAGAGCGTGAATAAATGTGTATAAACAAGAGACATTAGCTGTTACGGGGTATAATTTTTCCTCTATTTTTCTCTGTTTTTCTCTCTACTTTTGCGGTCACGTGACTTACATCACGTGCTTATTTAATCATGTGACCAGCGCACGTGACTCGATAGCACATGACTTATATCACGTGCGGGCGAGGACTTTATTTAGATATCATGTGACTAGACCTAGACACGCCTAGAACATTCTAGAATAGACGCACCTAGACCGGTCTGGACCATGACATCACCTGACGTCATATGGAATGTCGTGGAATGTTGTGGAACATTCCGATGATATCATATGTTTGTTAGATACAAACACTGTACCTGTATATAAGATGCAATACCAACGCCCAGAGACTCTAGCTTGGTTCTCTTGGGGCTACCCGTCCACGAGTGTTCCTAAGTCTTCCTCCCCTCTACCTCGCTTTTTGTTGACAAGCCATCGTCAACGCTCTCATCTCTATCGTCCAAGCCTTCAAGTGGGGCTATAACTCATTTGTTTTCTCCGTCTTAGTTTTAGTGTGACGTCGCGAAAGGCTACACCTTAACGCTCGTCTCATTAGAACCAAGCTTCCCACTTTCCCGGCGTCAGCACTACTCGTGCCTTTGCCGTTATATACATCATTCTTCTTTGCTGCGCATTACCGCGCCTTTCATTTGACTTAGTCCCCGACCATTGAGGTTCGAGAAGGACGCTGTGCTATCTAGGGCCCCGTCGACGGCTTCTCGAGAGAGAGAACTAGAGTTAATCCTCTAGCAGTTAAATCCCCCGTCAAACCCCTTTTCTTTCATTCGGGCATCGTCCCGCGTCCCCGTGAGGCGCATTCGTTATAGTCGATACTTTAGCAACCCTCCCAGTACGAAAGAGCGGTCTTGTGCCCGTACTGTCTTAGGAGCGGTTTATATCAAACCTTATCTCAGTAGTACTTTGGGGCTGTGCCAGATCGGTTGTTGACTGGACAGCGAAAGGGTAAAGGAAAAATTATACCCCATAACATTAGCAAGTGACTATGACATGGATGGTGGAAGAAAGAATATAAGCAAGACATGGATAGCATGAGAAAGAGGCAGAAAGGACGTTGGGTCTCTGAGTCTACTGGAGCCAACTACTTGATTGATGGAAGTCACAGTGCCATTGGGGAAGGCCATTTCCATCAGATGGACGCACTGCAATAAGCTAGCTTGGGGGAGGATATGTCTTGAGATCAGCTTGAAGAGCTTTTGTGAAGTTACTGTGGAATGTTGATGGTGTTCATGATAGAAGACTTACCTTTTCCACTCCTTTTTACAAAGTTGCTGCAGGACTTTCTCAAGATCTTTCCATGCCTGATCAAGGAGAAGGTCAATGAAATCCCAAAAATCATCATGACACCACAACCGTTCTGTTACGGGGTATAATTTTTCACCTATTTTTCTTTATTTTTCCTTCTCTTTTTGTGGTCACATGACTTACATCACATGCTTATTTTAATCACGTGTCTGGATCATGTGACTCGATAGCACATGACTTGTCATGTGTGGGTGAGGACTTTATTTAGATATCATGTGACTAGAGCCTAGACTGGCCTAGAACATTCTACACTAGACTTACCTAGAACGGTCTGGACCATGACATCACCTGACGTCATATAAAACGTTGTGGAATGTTGTGGAACATTCTGATGATATCATCTGTTTGTTAGATACAAACATTGTACTTGTATATAAGGTCAAATGTCAATGCCCAGAGACCCTAGCTTGGTTCTCTTGGGGCTACTCGTCCACGAGTGATCCATAAGTCCTCTCTACTCGCTTTTTGTTGACAAGCCTAAGTCAACACTTTACTCTCAATCGTCCCAAGCCTTCAAGTCAGACTTTAACTGATTTGTCTTCTCGGCTTAAGTTCTGGTGTTTGATGTTGTGAAAGACATAGTCCATCCCTCGTCTCATTAGAATCAAGCTACCCACTTTCCTGGCGCTGGACACTACCTGTGTTGTTAGCCGACTTTTACGTAAACATACACTTCGTTGTGCATTACCGTGCCCTTTCATTTTTGTTAGTCTCCGGCCGCTGAGGTTCAAGAAGGACGTTATGCTATATAGGGCCCCGTCATCAACTTCTCAAGAGAGAGAACTAGAGATCTTTCTCTAGCAGTTAAATCCTCCGACACCCCACTTCATCTTCTTTTGGGCATTGTTCCGTGTCCCCGTGAGGCACATTATTTGTAGTTAGTTGAATAGCAACCCTCCTTGCATGCAAGAGCGGTATTGTACCCGTGCAGTCTTAGGAGAGATTTACTTTTAGTTTTACTATACGTAGCATTCAGGGGCTGTGCCAGGTCGGTTATTGACTGGACAGTGAAAGGGCAAAAAGGAAAAAACAGGCCCTGACGAAGAAATATTCCATCGTGGCTCGTACAACTAGACAATGAGTTCTCGACACCAGGGCTCAAGCCACAGCCCTTCAATTTCACCAACTAAATCATGTTCCCACTCCCACCCCTCAAATCAAATTTGAGGACCTTGAACCAGTCCCTGAGTGGCTTGTTCCCAAACAGGAGCCCTTAGACTTTCTGCACAGAATAAAGAAAGAAGAAGAGATCGAGGTAGATCTTGAATTCGATATCTTTCACACTCCCACACTGCCTCCCAGATCTCCTTCTCCAATCCCTCCCCAACCAGCTCTACCTCGGCGTACATCAAATCACCTTTGCTTCCCTGCACGCCGTCACATACAAGAATACTTACCATCTCTTCGCCACCTCCGCTCACAGGTGCCTCTGGCAAATCAACCTCGTCACGCATCATATTACCTCTATAACGAGCCTGGATATTTGTAAACAATGTCCACTCTTCCCCAAGATGTAGCAAACCTGTAGGCTCAATTGGCTGCAGTAACCACAGCATTACAACAGCTGCAAAATCAACCATTCAATCTCAGTCAAAAGGTTGAGATTTCCGCAGACCCTGGTTCCTTCGATGGCAACTGAAATAATTTATCAGTGTGGTGGGTCAAATTAAAAACTTGGCTCACCGCCAACCACCAACTTCGATGGTTGCATGGCAGTACTCTCATGCATGAAGGATCTGGTAGCTGGCCGATTCGCCAAGGCTCTTATAAGGAAATACACAAAACAGAATGCTTGGTCAACATTAGCTGTTCTTGGGCAGGAAATTGAAAGATATTTCTGACCCATAGCTGACAAAGAATGGGCAAAAAATCAGCTCATTCAACTAAAACAAGGAAAAATGCGGACGGACGAGTTCGTAGTCAGGTTCCACTCACTGGTCCTGCAGTCGAACTGCTCTCACATGCATTCCATTCATCTGTTGGAACGGGCAGCTCGATCCGACATTATTAAAGAAATATACCTTCAAGGTACTCAGAAGGACACGATAGAAGAGTACCTTGATGAAGTCTGAAGGATCGGTAGCTGATACGATCTTTTCGAGTTCCAATTCAGTAACAAGTCTTTCCAGGGGCATGCCTGGGTCAACAACGTGCAAAACTCTTCCTCCAGCCATGGAGGTAAAACATATGGAAACAGTGGAGGCGACGCAATGGACATTGGCGCTGCACAGAAGAGCAAACAGCCGGAGCAGAAACGGCTCCAAATGGACTGTTTTAAATGTGGCAAATCAGGCCACTTTGTCCGACAGTGCACTGCACCAAACTGTCGCTGCAGTTCAGACTGCCACACTGAGACAAAAGTATCACTTAGCGCTCAAGGCGCTTCTATTTTCTCTTCTCTTATCTTATTTGATTAGCGCTTATCTTATCAGTGAGCATTAATCTTATCTCATCTTATCTGTGACTAGGTAGTCTAGAACCGATCTAGACTTATGACCTAGAGTTATGGGTCTAGGGTTATACCTCAAGTAGACAGGGTTCCCTTATATAGTACTTAGGTTGTTCACCTTAGTAGGGCACTGACCATGGTCCGTGCACAATCCCTAGGGTATATAAGTAGTTGTTCCTCCCTGTTGTATTTCCTTAGTTCAATATATTCGTGGTTCCACAGTAAAACCCTTGGCCTTGCTGCTATAGAAGGGCATGGGACTTAACAGGTCTTGTGGACTCCGTGTTGGGCTACGATAGTGCCCAGTCTCTTATCTTTTAGTTGGTTTGTTTTTCCGTTATGTTCCGCTTGATGCGTAATACACACCATGGACTGGCACAGGGTGTTGACAAACAATGGTTGCCAAGTACGACAAACTGAAAGCACGCCAGCTGATCACTGGCGTGACATGAACTTTGAGGAGGCCAAGGCCTTCTTTTTCGACATGCACAACACGGAGATGAAGGCACAGGGAAAAGCCTTCGGCCCTTGAGCACGGGGACAGTTCAAGGTGCCACTCCTATGGCAGGCGGTAGACAGCACCTAAAAGCATCTGTCAGGAAGCCCGAGCCTGTAGCTCAAACAGGGCAAAACAAATGTGTTAATAAAAGTGTGAACAATTCTTTTTCTCTTTCTTGTACCAATAGGTTTTCTTGTCTTGATACTTTTGATATTTCTGATAGTTCTGAATTTCTTGATAGCACAGTAAGTAGTCCTAAAAACATAAAACAATCTACAAAAGAAGAAAAAACAAAATCACAAAAAAATAGTTTAGTTTCTTTGTTTTCCGATTTCTTGGATATGTACATAGAAGGGGGGTCCTCCTTATGAGGCTCAGCGGTTCAACCCATGCTTAATTCCCTGAAACCCAAAATATCTTTTTCTATCAATTTCCTGTCCCCCGGAGATGATTTTCCTGAAAGAATAGTTACTAGATCAGTCTTCCTCAAGAAGGAACTTAAGATCCTGATCGAAGTACTGGACAAACACATGGATGTTGACACCACGTCCCCTATCCAAGTCCAAGCTCTGCTTGATAGTGGAGCCAATTCTATTTTTATAGATCGCCAATAGGCTAAGCGACAAGGCATTATGCTATGCAAACTGCCGATACCTATCCCAGTCTTTAATGTCAATGGAACCAAGAACCAAGCAGGAGATATTACTCATATCGCAGAAATTCGAAGGTCACAAAGAAGTAGTTCAAGCCGAAATCAGTGATCTTGGCACTGCTGCGATCATCCTCAGATATACCTGGCTCGAGTTTCATAACCCTAACATTAACTGGCAAACTGGTGAAGTTAAATTAAATCGTTGCCCAAGATCTTGTCATCAATTATCTAATCGAGCTACATGCCTTGCTTCGATGAAACTAGAAGAAGAAGTCGAAGCAGTCTCAAAATGGAAAGGTCTTATCAGTGACCTTGAAACTGATAACATGTGGAAGAAGCTGAGAAGTACAGTCGTGTTAGAAATACCTGTCAAGGAACTGGTTCCCAGCATCTATCACAAGGACTTTTACGAAACTTTCTCGAAGAAAGAATCCGAGCGCATGCCAACATGCAAGCCGTGGGATCATGTAATTGAATTAAAAGAAGACTTCAAACCTAAGAAAGGGAGAATGATTCCTCTTTCGGCTCAGGAGCAGGATGAAGTCAAGTCATTTATTGAAGATCAGCTCTCGAAGGGCTACATTAGACCATCTAAATCACCTCAGACGTCGCCAGTCTTCTTCGTTCCTAAGAAGGAAGGCACTAAGCAGATGGTTCAAGATTACCACTATCTGAATGAAGGAACAGTTTAAAATAATTATCCCTTGCCCCTGATTAGTCAGCTTGTTGACAAGCTAAAGGATGCAAGATACTTTACGAAGATGGATCTTCGATGGGGATACAATAATATACGTATCAAAGAAGGTGATGAATGGAAGGCAGCGTTCGTCTGTCATCTCAGTTCTTTCGAACCTCTCGTCATGTTCTTTGGTCTCTGTAATTCGCCAGCTACGTTCCAGGCCATGATGAATGAGCTATTTGTGGATATGGACGATATTGTTGTTATCTATATGGATGATCTTTTAATTTATACAAAATCAGACAATATCGATGAGCATCACAAAGCTGTTGCATATGTGCTCCAGTGGCTCAAAGATAATGATTTATTTGTCAAGCCAGAGAAGTGCTTCTTTGACAAGACAGAAGTAGAATTCCTCAGTATGACCGTGACTTGTGATGGCATTCGCATGGACAAATTGAAAGTTAAAGCAATCCAGAAGTGGCCAGTCCCACGAACAGTTAAACATGTCCGTTCTTTCCTTGGTCTTGCAAACTTTTACCATCGCTTCATACTGAGATGAGCGATGGATTCTATCCTTTTGCAACGCCAACACTAAAACGAAGACAGAGAACACAAATTAGTTAACATCTAACTTGAAGATGTGGACAATGGTATGAACAGCGTTGACGATAGCTTGTCAACGAAAAGCAGAGGAGGGATGATGGTACGCTCGTAGATGGGTAGTCCCAAGAGAACCAAGCTAGGGTCTCTAGACGATGGCATTCCAATATATATACTGTTACAATGTTTGTACACTACAAATAAATGATATCATCGGAATGTTCCACAACATTCCACAACGTTCTATGATGTCGGGTGATGTCATGGTCTAGACCGGTTCTAGGTGAATCTAGGTAGGAATGTTCTAGGCCAGTCTAGGCTCTAGTCATGTGATGTCTAAATGTAAAGTCCTCGTTGCACGTGAGCAAGTCACGTGATCCAGTCACATGATAAATAAGCATGTGATATAAGTCACGTGACTGTAAAAAGAGAAAGAAAAATAGGGAAAAATTATACCCCGTAACACATACTCGGTTATGCTGGAATTGTAAAACCTCTCACAGACTTAACACATAAAGATCTCCAGTGGAACTGGGGAGATAAAGAACAACAAGTGTTTGAAACGCTTAAAGAACACTTTATGACAGCACCTATTTTGGTCTATCCAGATATCGATGCGGAATTTCACCTGGAAACCGATGCTTCGAATTATACCACAGGGGCTGTCCTATCTATGAAATGTCCTGACAGAGAATGGTGACCATGCATCTTTAGTTCCCATGCTCTATCGGCTCAAGAGCGGAACTATCAAGTCGCAGATAAGGAAATGCTCGCTATTATCCGCACGTTAGAAACATGGCGACATTATTTAGAAGGTGCTCAGCACAAATTTGAAATTTGGTTCGATCACAAAAATTTGCAATACTTTATGAAATCCTAAGATCTAAATCGAAGACAAGCACAATGGTCCTTGTACCTTATGAGATTCGACTTTACCTTGGTCCACAAGGCAGGAATCTCCATGATGAAAGCAGATGCTTTATCCTGACATTGTGATCACTCCAATGGGGTTGAAGATGACAACAAGGGCGTTACTGTTATTCCTCCCAAAAAGATCAGGGCTCAACACATTGTTGTAGAAGCCGAAGAACGATCAATTGTTGAATGAATTAAGGGACTATCAAAAGATTTAGATCTAGGATTGAACTATAAGCTCCAGGATGGGCTTTATTATTGAGAAAATCGTATTTATGTTCCTGGTGATGCCAAGCTTCGCCAAGACATTCTCAAACTCCATCACGATAACCCTATCACAGGACATCCTGGTCAATCGAAAACACAGGAATTGGTGGAACGTAATTATTATTGGCCTGGGTTACACACACAGGTCAAGGACTATGTTTCGCATTGTGATCAATGTGCACGCATGAAAAGTTCTTGCATTGCCCCAGCAGGCATGCTCCAACCACTGCTGATCCCATCTGGACCATGGGTCGATATCTTGGCAGATTTTACAACAGACTTACCTCTTTCAGATGGTTACGACACAATTCTAGTGGTTGTTGATCGTTTTTCTAAAGAGGCAATATTTATTCCAACAAACAAAACGATCACGGCTCTCAGAACTGCCAAATTGTATTTGCAGCATGTCTGGAAGCATCATGGTCTTTCCACAACTGTTGTTTCCAATCGTGGTCCACAATTCGCATCTCAGGTCATGTACGAATTAGGAAAATTCTTAGGGATTGAGCTTAAGCTCTCCACAGCTTTCCACCTGCAAACAGACAGGCAAACAGAACGGATGAACCAGGCGTTACAGGAATATATCCGTTTTTTCATAGCCGAAAAGCCATATGATTGGTCTGATTGGTTAGCGCTGGCATAATTCTCATACAACAACAAGCACCAGGATTCGCTTGGAAAATCTCCATTTGAAGTAACTCGATCCTACAAACCATGGATGGGTGTTGAACCACTTCAGTCCAAGGTCCCTGCAGCTCAGGATCTCACTTCAAATATGGAGAAAGTGCAAGACGCTATGAAGAGAAAAGCTGATCATCATAGATCACAGCCACCTCATTATCAGATCAGCAATAAAGTGTGGCTTAGCACTTCTAACTTAAAGCTTCCTCGACCTAGTTGGAAGTTTACGGAACGCTGGCTCAGTCCATATGAAATTACGAAGCTGGTCAGCTCCAATGCCATTGAACTCTGTCTTCCTTCCATGATGTGCATTCACCCAGTTGTGAATATTAGTCGCATCAAACCCTATAAAGAGTGTTTGCCCAGTCAGCCGGCGCAGCAGCCTGGTCCACTACTGGTTATGGAAGAGGGTGATCAAGAATACGAGGTTGATTACATTGTTGATGTTACGTGTCGAGCGGAACACAATGGAAAAACAAACCAAACTAAAGGAGATGACCCTTGACGTGGGTCACTCAGAGTCCGCTAGACCTGTTAAGTCCTACCAACTCTATGATAGCAACTAAGGCCAGGGCTTGTGAAGGTAGAACCACAAGTATATTGAACTAAGGAAATATGACAGGGAGGAATGACTACTTATATACCCTAGATAGTGCGCACAGACCATGATCCGTGCCCCTCTGAGGTGAGCACACTAAGTACTATATAAGGAAACCCTGTACTAATGGGGTATAGCCCTAGACCCGTAACTCTGGGTCGTAAGTCTAGATCAGTTCTAGACTACCTAGCTACCGATAAGATGAGATAAGATGAGCGCTCACTGATAAGATAAGTGCCATCCGATAAGATAAGATAAAAGAAAAGTTAGACGCCATAAGCGCTAACAGAAGTGCCTTGAGCGCTAAGTGATACTTTCGTCTCAGTTGACTCTCGCTTGCAAGGTCGTCACCTCAAATTTCTGGTTCATTGGGTTGGTTATTCTGACGAGGAGCGTACTTGGGAGCCTGAGGCTAACCTAGGTAATGCTCGTGATGCTATTCGCAATTTCTATTGTCACCACCCTTCCGCTCCCAGGAAATTGTGCATGGTTCAGTCATAATTCGACTCTTTATTTGCTCCCTATGTTAATTATTGCTCTGTGACCTCTGCTCTGTTTAATTGCCTGGAAGTTGATTCCTAGAAGGGGAGTAGTGTTATGGGGTATAATTTTTCACCTATTTTTCTTTATTTTCCTTCTCTTTTTGTGGTCACGTGACTTACATCATGTGCTTATTTTAATCATGTGTCTGGATCACGTGACTCGATAGCACATGACTTGTCATGTGTGGGTGAGGACTTTATTTAGATATCACGTGACTAGAGCCTAGACTGGCCTAGAACATTCTACACTAGACTTACCTAGAATGGTCTGGACCATGACATCACCTGACATCATATGGAATGTCATGGAATGTTGTGGAACATTCCGATGATATCATCTGTTTGTTAGATACAAACATTGTACTTGTATATAAGGTTGAATGTCAATGCCTAGAGACCCTAGCTTGATTCTCTTGGGGCTACCCGTCCACGAGTGATCCATAAGTCCCCTCTACTCACTTTTTGTTGACAAGCCTAAGTCAACACTTTACTCTCAATCGTCCCAAGCCTTCAAGTCAGGCTTTAACTGATTTGTCTTCTCGGCTTAAGTTCTGGTGTTTGACGTTGCGAAAGACATAGTCCATCGCTCATCTCACGTTCATTGTTTCCATTATCAGCATTCTCCTCACTGTCAGCAAGATCGTCCTGATCGGCTTGTGCTATTTCTACTCTCCTAGCCAATGATTCAGCAACCAATTCTTCAAACATCAAGAGACACTGGCATTGGAGAAAAGTGAGAAACCAGCCACAAAGGAACTATGGCACCAACCAAGTATGCAAAACAGGCCCATTGGCCTGCTGTCACCTCCATGAACTCCTTGCCCAGAAGATTTTTCGCAAGCTCTGATATATGTTCCTTCCTGGTAATACTAGTCATGATTTATAAGTTTTGTTAGCTCAAAGGCAGCCAACGACTAGGTAAACTGTTACCTTTGATTTGATTTGTGACTGCTGTTTTATAAGGACATCTTTGAGAAGGCAGTCGATGTAACTCGATAACTCGGGATCCTCCAAAGCAGCAGGAGAGATTTTAAAAACAGTGAGATTCTTTTTGATGAAGCCCTGGATCAAAGGTAAAGCACCATTAGAATATGCATTGAGCATACTAGTGCACATACCCAGAGTTGCTCAGGTAGGCCATGGAGATATCGAGATAAGTTGGGTGACAAAAAACAAGTTCAGAGATGTTCTTTCAGTATATCCTGTATGTAACGGAAGAAGTGTCAGCAAAGAATATAAATGATCATAGACATACCCTAAAGTAAGTAGAGGGAATGAGTGTCTCAGCATCATCCTTACATTTGTGGCATTCCATTACCTTGATTGTTGCTTGCAGCGAGATTAGCATTTCAGGAATATTGCACTAGGTATTAAATCACTCAAAACCTGCATATGTTAATAGGACCACATACCTTTGTGAAATTATCTAGTACATCATCTTCAAGATGGTGCTTGCAGCAGGCTGCAAGCACATGGAGCTTCTTTCATTTCAAAAACCGCTCTTCTTCAAGGCTGTCAGATGAATCTGATCACTGTCATCGTGTGGGCTGAGAGAGGGAATATGGTAAAGGGATTTGAGCATGACTGTCGGGAGAGTTGAAGCTTTTTGGAAACTGAAGGCCATTCTCATGCTTCATGTTGCTGGTGGAAGAGGAAGAATGTGAAATAGAACCAGCCAAGCTCAATGACCTTCTATACTGGTCGAGCTCAGAATTGAGTTGTTGAAGGAGAGCTTGGACCATCTGAAGTACACTAGGCTGGAGAGAAGATGAAGAGCATGGCTCATGGCTAGATGAGTTCAAATCAAACTCGAAAACATTGTTTTGCTGATTTTGTCTCAAAACATTTATTTAATATAGCAAACAATGTCAAGCATCATGCCAGAACCACTCAATTAAATCCTATCTATGATATATGCAGCTGAAAAAACCAGAATGAGTGTCTGAGTTACATGGCATGATATTAGAGTAAGGCTGATGTGAAGGCACACTTGGTGTAGCATGTTGGAAGGATGCTGTTCCAGCTCCATAATTGGCGATATGAGATGAAACTCCATAAGACATAGAAAGGCCTGCTTGTAGAGTATGATATAATGAAGGATAATTGTATTGTGAGAAGTCTCAGTCGTTGAGCAAGACGACTAAGATATTCAGTGACTAACCTATCGTGAGAAGTCTGTACAGAATAGTAAGTAAAGTACTGGTAAGTAACGACCATTGAACTCACCTCAGTTGTTGAGCAAGACGACTGAGGTGAGAGTTATGTTAAGCGAGTCTAAGTAAGTCTAACGCCCAAACATTCTCAAACAAGCGTAAGGTTGTCTGAGCTCGTACCATCTTATCGATATCTCACATTCTGACACTCCCACTCGAGCGAGGCAACAATCCCAACGCCCTCGTTAACTTCTCGTGCCTCTCCTTGGGCAGCGCTTTCGTCATGATGTCCGCCAACATCTCCTCCGTCGGGCAATAATCGATGACCGCCTAGTCTCATTTGTTCACCGCTTCCCGCACGAAGTGATACTTTCGTGCGATATGCTTTGTTCATGCCTTGTAACTCGGATTCTTCGTAAGCGCGATCGAGCCCTGGTTGTCCGCGAGTAACAAGGTCGGTTTCTCCTGCTTGTATCCGATCTCCTCCATTAACTCTCGCAGCCAGGCCACCTCTTGAGCAGCTGCGGATAGCCCAATGTACTCCGCTTCGGTCAATGACAGTGCGACCAGGCTCTGGAGCTTACTGCTCCATGCTATAGCAGCGCCTCCCATCATGAACACATACCCCGAGGTAGAGCGTGATGTGTCTGCGTCACCGCTCCAGTCCGAGTCGGAATAACCGTAAAACACCAGTGACCGCCCGTTTGCATGACTAAAAGTGAGTGCGAAGTCTATTGTCTTGCGCAAGTACCGCATGACACGTTTCACAGCTACCCAGTGCGCCTTTCCTGGGTTGGCACTAAAGCAGCCCAATACTCCCACTGCGTAGCATATGTCCGGGCGAGTTGCGACCATGGCGTACATTAAGGAGCCGACGACATTTTTATATGGCTGTGATTGCATTTCCGTCCACTCGTCAGAGCCTTGTTCCGGGCATTGATCCTTGGTGAGTGCAACTCCGTGGGCCATTGGTGTCGAGACTGGTTTGCAGTCTTGCATTCCATATTTCTCGAGCGCTTTGATGATGTACTGACGCTGCGAAAGGGATATAGTCTTCCTTGATCAGTCACGTATTATTTCAATTCCGAGCAAGTGTTTTGCTTCCCCGAGGTCATTCATCTTGAAGAGCTTGCGAAGTTTCCGTTTCATTGACTCGGTGAATTCCAGCCCTTTCGCCGCAACCAGCAAGTCGTCGACGTATATGGCTAGGTAGCAGACTCATCTCTGCTTGTCTCGGTACACATATAGGCAATATTTGGCGCTGATGCGGACGAAGCCGATCTTGGTAAGTGCCGCATGCAATGTTATATTCCAGACATATCCTGATTGCGGCAGACCGTACAGTGCACGGAGTAGTGCCCACACACAACCCGGTGGACAATCAACGCCGTCCGGGGGTTGCACATATACCTCCTCCTTCAGATCGCCATTCAAGTACGCAGTTGAGACATCAAGTTGATGGAGTTCGAGATCCTCTGCAGCTGCGATGTCAGCGATAATCCTGACGACTTCCATCCCTAGTGTGGGTGCGTAGCTTTCTTGATAATCTATGCCTTTCTTTTGGTTGAATCCTTGGGCAACGAGTCGTACCTTGTACCGCTCTATTTTCCCTTGACTATCTGTTTTGATTCGCATCACAGGTTTCACACCGATGATTTTGCGGCCCCTTGGTCGACGGACGACGTGATAGACCCCTTTTTCCTTGAGCGACTTTATTTCATCCTCGAGCGCTGTCTTCCAGCACTCCTTGTCCGGTCCATTTAATGCCTCATATAGGGTCTTTGGTACCTGGTTTGCGTTGAGTGCACACTCAGCGAAGGCAGCAAATTGGCAGTACAGGCTGTTGTCGATCTCCATTTCGGAGTCGACATCTGGTTCCGCTGTGCTATTGGAGACTTGGGACTCTAGCGGTGCCATCGGCGTCGGCTCCAGCGGCTTGTTGTTTGGGACAGTCCGGGAATGTGTGCGCTGTGTGACAGGTTGAGGAACACGAGGTGGCGGTAGAATGTTTCTCCTTTCCCTGCGTTGTGCAATCGGCAAGTCCTCAACCATTCTCTTGGGTCCTTTTTCGTTCTCTCCCACTGGCGGTACTGGCGTGACATCCCTGATGCTGACTCCTGCAGTTGGACTGGAGGTCTTCGGCAATGAGGTATGCGTGTTCGTTGGGTCTCCTTGTCGTTGTGAGAAGCTTGCTGACCTAGGTTCATTGACCAGCGGCATGTCTACAGGTTGCACTCTTGGGCTATCCTCGACTGTATCCATTTCAGCAGTCGGTTTGGTGTTGGGCTTCGAGTTTGTGGTATGCACTTCGCCGGGAATGCCGTCAGGCGCTGGCATTGTCTCCCACTCGATTGGTTCATCGGTAGCTCGTTGCAACTCTGGCGCAGTTCCTGGAGATTCATCAAACACCACATGTCTCGACTTGAAAACCTTTCGACCTGTGACATCCAGTAAGGTATATGCCTTGGATGCATACTCGTACCCTAACAGAACGCAGCGGCGTGCATGTGGGTCAAGCTTTGTGCGGTGTTGTTTGGATATCAGCGAGTAAGCTTTACACCCGAATGACCTAAGTCCAGATATGCTAACTTTTCTCCCGGTCAGTTCTTCGAAAGGCGTCCTTCCTTCAATGCCGGTAGCAGGACTTCTGGCAATGAGATATGTTGCCATCTGGTAGGCATATGTCCAGTACGACTTTGGCAGCTTTGAGTCAATGAGCATCGCAAGGGCACGACTTGTGATCGTCTGATTCATCCGTTCAGCTAACCCATTTTGCTCAGGTGTATCTGGTGCTGTTGTCTGGTGAATGATCCCGCAGGATTTCAGATGTGCTTTGAAGTCTTGTGAGACGTATTCTCCACCATTGTCTGTGCGGAATATTCTAGCCCAGTTCTGCGAAAATTCCATTGACTTTGCCTTAGTTTGTAGGAGGGGTTCAACCGCATTTTGCCATTCCCTGAATTTGCTCAGTGCTTCATTTTTGTGTCGCAGGAACACGATCCAAGGGTAGCGGGTACGGTCATCAATGATCGTCATCCAGTAACGGAACCCGTTGACTGATGTCGGTGTTATAGGACCACCAATGTCTGAGTGCAAAAGTGCGAGTGGTGCTGCTGCCTGTTGTCGCACATGGTGAAAAGGTAGCTTCTTCATTTTTGCTTGGATGCAGCTCTCGCAGAAGTCTTCCTTTCCAGTTATGGAGTCGACCCCTTCGACATATCCGCGTGACACCATTCGGCGAATGCTATCATGATCAATGTGCCCCAGTCGTCTGTGTAGCACATTAATATCCGTTGTCACATGCGTAGATTCGCTTTGTCTTGTTATGGTGGACATAGGTTGCGACAATAAACTATAAAGGTTGCCACGTTCTTGTCCGAGCGCTATGAGCTGGTTGGTTTCACGTTCGTGGATTTGACAAACTGGGCCATCGAATGTGATACGGTGTCTCTTCGCCAGGCGCCGGACTGACAGTAATGTGATCGCGAGTGCAGGTGCATGGAGGACATCCTTAATAATGAGATGCCGTCGCTCGCCATTAACAAGCTGTATGCACTCGATAGAGCCTACTCCCACTGCCTTTATGGTCGAGTCGTCTCCCAGGTGGATGGGAATGGGTTTGCGCAGTGGCTGATATGTCGACTTGACAAACCATGACCGATGAGGGGTCATGTGTCGTGAGCAGCCCGAGTCAATTAAGATGTCTTTTGAGCTCTTCGAGGCACTGTTCGCGACGCAGGCATAGAGTTGAGCACGTTTCATTAAGCCTTTTGTTACAAAGACACGCTCAGCGTGATTACGGCTCTTGTTAGTACGTGCATGCTGAGCCACTTCGCTCTTCATTGTGTCCGAGTCCTCGTCTGACCCGCTGCCGTCCGAGTCAGTGTTTGCTCGGTTTGCCTTCGTTTTTGCCTTCAGCCTCTCCTTTGGCCTCTTTCTCTTCCCTTTACCCTTTTTAATCTCCTTAAGATCCCTGCAGTCTTTCGTTGCATGTCCATAATGCTCATGAAAATCGCAGTATGGAGTTTGGGTTTCGTTCACCTGTTTTGTGTCGCTGACCAATGTGGTGGCTGTATCTTGTGTAGTCCTTTCGCTGCGCCTGGTGCGTGTGACTTGTGAGAGGAGTCGTATAGAGGCTGTTTCGAAATTCGGTGGCTGGTCGACGGGAAGCGACTGAAGGTACGATGTGGTGAAAACCTCCCAAATGGGGGTCTTGGGCAGCGATGCAAGTAGGAAGAGAGCCTTTAGTTCATCGTTGACTGGTTTTCCCATGGCACTGAGTTTTCGGCTGTCTGATGCAAAAGCGGCAACATGCTCCTCCATGGATGTGCCCTCGGCATACTTTCGTTCTAGCATGTCTGTGAGTGTGAAAAATGCCTGAAGGGCAACATTTGTGCCCTGATGGACTTTTTCGAGCTTGTCCCATGCTTCTTTTGCCGTTGTCTCGTCGACAATGATGTCGAGTTTTTCATTGCTGATGTACTCAATGATTATACCGAGGGCCTTGTCATTGCGAACTTTCCATGTATCACCAGCCGAGCTTGCCGACGACACAGTTGAAGGAAAAGGTATGGTCGAAGCAGGGGCTGCAGATGTGGTGGTCACTGTCGTGGGTGCAGCAGCTGCAGATGCTGACGCTGACACTGATGTTGTGGTTCCAGCAGGCGTCATCGACGAAGTGGCCACAGGAGGTATATCCGGGTCCGGGTCGTCACCAGATATGGTTCCCCAGACTTTTTCTCACTGCAGTTTTGCATGCATCCGGATTTTCCATATTGAGTAATTGTTCTCCGTGAAAACAGGCACGTTGTTTGACGTAGAGTCGGTGCTCATGTTGTGCCGCACCGATAGGTGTTGACAGCTGTGTGTTTAGTGCGGCGACAGGTCTGTCGTCGAAGTTCCGAGGTTGACTGATTTGGTTCTGTCAGTAGCGGCCCCCGGGGCTCATAACCTATCGTGAGAAGTCTCAGTCGTTGAGCAAGACGACTAAGATATTCAGTGACTAACCTATCGTGAGAAGTCTGTACAGAATAGTAAGTAAAGTACTGGTAAGTAACGACCATTGAACTCACCTCAGTCGTTGAGCAAGACGACTGAGGTGAGAGTTATGTTAAGCGAGTCTAAGTAAGTCTAACGCCCAAACATTCTCAAACAAGCGTAAGGTTGTCTGAGCTCGTACCATCTTATCGATATCTCACATTCTGACAAATTGTACACAATCATGAGAGGGGAATTGTACTGTAGAGATGGAACCTGTACATGGAAATTGGATGGATTGATGCAAGTATCCTGTGTAAAAGAAAATGGTGACAAAGCCACAGAAACATACAGGTCAACATTGTTCTGATGATGAATCTGGCCTGTGCTTGAACTCATGCTAATGGAAGGTTGAATGTTAGAACAGCCAGGATCGGCAGTGTTCATGGTAGATTGGACAGGTTGTGCTTTGGCTTTTTGCTTGCTCTTGCCTCACACCTTTGGATGATCAAACATAGGCTGTTTGGCTAGTGATACTTGATCACCATCAGTGGTACTATCAGGGGCTGTATCTCCCTATTTCTTTGATCGAAGCAGCTTTGCCGCATGCAAGCGGAGTGGTGAATGATCTGAAATAAAGTGCAGGTGGAACAGTAGCTTTAATCCATCAGTAGTTGTAGAGTAAGGAGATGTTGACAATATACACATTGGTAGATGCATGGTTGACCAGATCCTTGATTTGTGATGTAATCAATCGCTCTTGTTTCTCATGAACAGCCCTGATGAAAGTACATTTAGATGTACTGCAATCATGTTGAATGTTGACGATACAGATGATATCCTAATATAAAACAAATCATGATCAATTGGACATAAAGACTTCATATGATGAGGGATAGCTTACAACTGGAGATATCACAATTTTCTCTTCTGGTACTGGATACTTGACATATGGGACATGTAACTGAGCATGCAACTTGGGAAGGAATTCCAGGAGGCTGATTATGATATGAGAGGTGAAGCACTATTCAACAGAAACCAAGATCTCTTTAACTGTTCTAATCTGGTGTTGGTCATCATACTTTACGACAACATGACTTTCAACTAAGGGTTTGTCTCCTTGTGCTGCAATAAATGATGCTGCCTTGTAGAACTGTTTTTCATGCTGGCTGATGGAAACAGTTGGTCTAACACATTGGACTGCATCCATCTGCCTTTAGTTGACTGGAAATACAATCTCCATGTTTCTATTTCTACATGTCAGTATGTTCACTGCACCTTCATGGAAGAGTGAGTAGTGCACAACTACACGACGAAAATATAACTAACCAATTTCTGGGGTTCCACCTTTGGAAAACCAAGTAATTGACACAGGTTGAGGTGCTTGTCAATGTATTTGAGAATATTTGTTCCTACTTTGACCTACTTTTCAGTAGTAGGATCATGCCAAACTCTACCACTGACAATATATTTCACATTGTCTCATTTAGCGAAAAGCTGACATGCATTATGGCTTGGTGCCTGGCAATTGCTATGGATTGATGCAAGATGGAAAACATGATTAAAGGACTCATTGAGACGAGCAATGGACTGTGCCTCTCGCAGCGCCCTACACTAGAACTAAACTCGAGAAAACAAATGAGTTAACGTCTCACTTGAAGACGTGCAAGGGTAAAGCGGTAAAGCATTGAGTTATGCTCTTCAACGATGAGCAGAGTGATGGGGAAAGCCTTAGATTCGCTCGTGGACGGGTAGCCCCAAGAGAACCAAGCTGGGACTCTGGGGTGTTTGCATTGCAGACTATATACGCTGCTAGTGTTTGTATGAAACAAATAAATGAGATCATCGGAATGTTCCACAACATTCCACGACATTCTATGACGTCAGGTGATGTCATGGTCCAGTCCGGTTCTAGGTAAGTCTAGAGTAGAATGTTCTAGGCTAGTCTAGGCTCTAGTCACGTGATGTCTAAATATAAAGTCCTCGTTGCATGTGAGCAAGTCACATGACCGAGTCACATGATCCAGTCACATGATAAAGTAAGCACGTGATGTAAGTCATGTGACCGAAAAAAGAGAAAGAAAAAGAGGGAAAAATAGAGGAAAAATTATACCCCGTAACACTCGTAGCGCTCAGTTGAAAAGAGTATTATAGGGTCAAATCGCCGGATAAACATAGGAAGATGGAGGAGAAAGTGGAACTTGGTTTTTGTGACCAAGATACTCGGTATACATTGTGCACTGATTGTAAGGAAATCGTCAATAGTATGTGAGAGGCTGGCCTGAAAGTTCCAATCAATATTTCATATGGGAGAGTTAGACAAGAGGACTGACGAGATACGATTCTATGTCCTCGATTGATGTATGCCAGAGAAGAACTACAAGTTTTCCGATGACTGACCAACCACAAAGGACCATCTCTGGAATGAGGTCATAGATCAAATATGATATAATTTACATAAGACTCTTGAAGTGCTTCCCAATGAGGCCATATTTATATCTCAGGATATAGTCAGCATTGAGAGTTGAAGAGTTGAGGTCTTCTCTGTTCACAGATTCTAGTCACCTCTGAAACATCCTGAGAGAGTGATTCTTGTCAAGAATGTGCACTGTTTGCATCCAAAAATACTTGACAACACCAAGAAGTACCATATAAAGGATTTCAGTTAGTGTGTCTTTGTGGATGTCTAACCCTAGCATGCCAAGAAGCAGGTTAATATGGTCATTGAGTGATTGATCTCCGAGAAGGACATCCAACTCAGCCTTTAAATGTGCAGTGATCTCAGCCTCTGACAGTGTAGGCTTTCTGGCCATTTGCTTCTATAGGACTTTGCCAAGTTCAAGAAGTTGCTCTATAATTGTGACAGTACCCTGATCCCAAACACTGGATTGACTGAGAGCATTCCTGACCTTTTCTGTGCCATCAGAGCACATAAAGAGCTGGACTTGATGTTTGATTTGAGCACATGTGTCCTTGGGTGTCCGCAGCTTGTCACACTGACAAAATGTGGTTAGTTGGCTACAAGAGAATAAAGTCATACATATCTTGAAAATATTACTGTATCCCTCATCCATGCTCTTTTCCATATTCATACCGCCCACTTTGCAAGTGTGACAAAGGTAGTTACACTTCAGCCCACCATGGCTACACTCTTCAGCTTACATTGGGTTGTTGCCTGTAATCATCAGGTCATATAGAATGAGTATGACGTCTTCTTGATGCTTGACTTCGAATGCTACAATAGGATTATTGGTTGCTTTGCTCATAAGAGTGAAATGAGTTCATAAGGGTAATATAGCCTATTTACATTGATAAACTTACTGGATTGAGTCTTTCATTCCTTGCATCAGCTCTATTGGAGTAGTATGCGGTGAACCTGATATGAATTGAATTGAAAACTCTTGCTTGATCATCTGCCATGACAGTAAACCATTCAACATATAAATCACGTGGTGGTTGTTCCACTGCTTTGATATATTTCCTAAGACATCATCCATGAAGACAATCAAGAGGATAGTATAGACCATTTTTCCACCAGATTTCTTCCAAAGTGGATTCAGCATCAGATTAAAGAATGCAATAGAAGAAGCTGTAGAAAGCTTAGATACCATGCTCACAAAATAGAATGGTGTCATAATACTGGTGAACTGAATTCCAAACTCTCTAGCCTGGTGCTGAAGATCTTCAAATGTGCTGAAAAATATCAACACCAGAACAGTGATTATCTCTGGATCAACTACAAATCCTTCCTGTGAACAAGAATTGATCAATCAGTGATACAGTTTAATCTAATGCTAGCTGAAATGCATCATAGTCTTCGAGACCTTATGACCAAGAGCAGAAATTGTTGGCTCCATGGATTCTTCTACCAGTGGTATTCTTGCTTGGAAGAACTTTTTTGGTATAAAGTATTAGCCAGATGATTGTTAGAGTAGTTCATCAATGAAATAGATGGAGTGATCAACACAGACACATGGAGGTGCGAGATCATCCAAAAGGTTGTTAATGTTACGATATGTATTTTTCCTCTATTTTTCTCTATTTTTCTTTCTTTAGCGCCCAGCGCACTTATACTCAACGACTTAGAAACGTCTAAGTCTTTTCCTAATCACGTGACTGGTCCAGTCACGTGACATGATATGTGCAACTTGCTTGCACGCAACATGGACAGCCCCTATGTCACATCTTCACGGACTCACAGGCTTTCATAGCCTTATGTCTCACCTTTACCGTATGTTTCTCATTTCACAGTTATTTGATATTTAATAACTGCCACACATCATGGGATCCTCACCGATCTTATGTATGATCGTGGCAGCACATGTTATCCTCATTTCATGCTTCTCCTTCCATTCTACATATGTTTCCCTCATGTTATGATTCCTTTCCATTCCATGGCTATGCTTGATGCATGCCTGGTACATATGTCTTTCATATTATCGGTTAGATCTAGTGTAAATATGGACAAACCCCTGTACAGTATATAAGGACCAATACAGCGACCAGGGGATTCCCATCGAATCCTCTTGGGTTTTCTCCCTCAGCTACTCTGCTAAAGAGAACAACTTCAGTTTGACTACACTTCAGTATGCACTCCTAACAATGTGAGCTGCTGATTGTATCAGTTAAGCATCTTGTATTCTTGTGACATGCGACCTTGTCCATCTTCAGGATATTCTTGCATTGCAAATCGAGTAAGTGGGTTTGCAAAACCCTGAGTCCACCATAGGTCAATAGTCTAGTTTAGTTCATCAAATCAACAATTTTTACTCACCATGGTGATCCCCTTGCTGATAGTGTTCATGTAGAACGCATTACCTGAAGCCACTGTTACCTTCTCTGTCGGTGTTCTGAGGTCAGTGACGCGTTTTTGTGTCTTTTTCATTGTATACAGTGATGGTACCTCAGGTGCTCTGAGGTCCTTTGCCCATGTTAGAACTGCTGCTTTTTGTGCATCTGAGAACCTGAGATGAGGGGAACTGAAGAGAAGGTGGGTTAAGAATTTCTACATATCTGTCAGTGACATTGACTGTGATCATTCCTACAAAGCTTACTGACATTGATTTCCATGGATATAATGGCTCATCCAGGGAAACACATGCAGCAGACCTGGACTTGCCAGTCTGAGAAGTAGTGATAGCTATTTACAATTTAGTGGAGGAAGAACAAAAAAAGAGAAACTGTAAACATCAATGTCGAAGTCAGGAGGGACAAGATCTACATCCAAATCTTCAAGTCCTAGTTCACCTTCAAGCAGTGGCAGTGCAGTGTAAAGATCAGATTCACCACTTTCAAGCTTCTGTAGTATGTTCTCAAAGTAGTCATCAATAATAATTGTGTGTTCTAGTTGATACTCCTCCCAGAGTTGGCTCAACAGTTCTTTAGGATCTGTATTGTTGATATTTGGGGAAAGTGGTGCTGACTCATTTGGTGTAGTCATATCAGGTTGCATCATCTCAATGTCCTGACTTGGAGATTGTGGGTGGGACTACGTTGACTGAAGTCATTTTAAGCTCCCAATCTTCAGAGGTGGGTGCTATCCTTTCTTAGCTGCATCTTGGAGACTAGTCTGATGCCCTTTTGATTGAATATGATCTGCTACATGGCAGTGACATATCGATTTCTGTACATTGCAACTAGGACATACTTTGCATATGACATATTGCAGGCCACAGTGAACTTCTACAAACACTGTGAAAACATTTAAGCTTAATAAAGGATGCTAGTCCTGACTTCCCTTACTGTCTGGGTTGAGCAGGATTGATCTTCCAAGCCTGACCATATCTCAGAACTCGTAAACACTCCCAATGAGTGACTGACTTGGAACATGCCACCTATCATATTACATGATACTCTAAATGAAACAATCAGCGGCTTACATATTGAAGGGCGTACTGAAATATGAGGTATAACCAAAGTTGCTCTGAGGAAGAGGCTGAGAGATAATACCCAAGAGGATTCGATGGAGTCCTCTGGTCGCTCCATTGAATCTTATATACTCTACTAGTGTTTGTCCATGTGTACACTAGATCTAACCGATACTATGAAAGACATATGCTCCAGGCATGCATCAAGCATAGCCATGGAATGGAAAGGAATCATAACATGAGGGAAACATATGTAGAATGGAAGGGGAAGCATAAAGTGAGGATAACATGTGCTGCCACAATCATATATTAGATCGGTGAGGATCCCATGATGTGTGGCAGCCTATTAAATATGAAATAGGAGAAATGGGAAACATACGGTAATGGTGAGGCATATGGCTATGAAAGCCTGTGAGTCCGTGAAGGTGTGACATAGGGGTTATGTCCGTGTCGCATGCAAGCTAGTTGCACATATCACGTCACGTGACCAGTCACGTGATTTGGAAAAAGACTTAGACGTTTCTAAGTCGTTGAGTGTAAGTGCGCTAGGCGTTAAAGAAAGAAAAATAGAGAAAAATAGAGGAAAAATACATATCGTAACACTAAACATTGCCCTTAATAAGAAATCAGAGGATTCAAATCACCATGTTGAAATGGCAAGGTGCTCACCACTACAATGTCAACCACCACTGTCGATACTATCACTTTCATTGAACAGAATGGATGTACCCTCGACGCTCTTAAGCTGTCTGTTCAGTTTCATGGTGTTGTGTACTGCAGAGATGTTCCCAAGCATATTGTCAGTCTTCTAGTTGAGCACTTGGGTAAAACAATTCAGCTGACTATTTGACACTTGTGCAATCTGTAAAAGTCACCATTCACCTTGCTGATGAGTGGGCTGCAATACTTCTGATTGTTCATGATGTATCCATGGAGAAACTTGCTGTAAACAAACCTTTGAAGCCAGTGAGTTCCTTGAAATTGGTTGTTGTTATGGGGTATAATTTTTCCTCTATTTTTCTCTATTTTTCCCTTTCTTTTTGTGGTCATGTGACTTATATCACGTGCTTATTTTATCACATGTCTGGATCACATGACTCAAAATCACATGACTTGTCACGTGTAGGCGAGGACTTTATTTAGATATCATGTGACTAAGGCCTAGACTAGCCTAGAACACTCTTACCTAGATTCACCTAGAACGGTCTGGACCATGACATCACCTGATGTCATATGGAATATCGTGGAATGTTATGGAACATTCCAATGATATCATTTATTTGTCTGGTACAAACACTGTAACTGTATATACTTGAATGCCATCGCCCAGAGACCTCAGCTTGGTTCTCTTGGGGCTATCTGTCTACAAGTAAATCTAAGTCTTATTCCCCTCATCATTACACTCAACGACGAGAGTATAATGTCAGACGTTGCAAGAGCCCAGTGCCATCGCTCGTCTCATTAGAACTAAGCTGCCCACTCTCCCAGCATCGGGCACTACTCATGTCATTCAGCTGTTTTACCTACACCATTCCTCTTCGCTGTGCATTACTGTGCCTTTTCGTTTTTGTTAGTCCCTGGCTGTTGAGATTCAGGAAGGGCATTGTGCTATCTAGGGCCTCACTGTCGGATTCTCTCGCATGAGAACTAGTTCATTCTCTAGAGGTTAAATCCTCTGACAAACCCCTTTTTAACTTCGTTTGAGATACATCTCACATCCTCGTGAGGTGTATTCGAAAGAGCGGTCTTGTGCTCGTACTGTCTTAGGAGTGGTTTGTTTTTAGTTTTTATCATACATAACATTTGGGGCTGTGCCAGGTTGGATATTGACTGGACAGTGAAAGGGTAAAAGGAAGCAAAAGGCCCTGACGAAGAAGTTTTTCAACGTGGCTCGCACTACAAGGCAGCACATTCTCGGCACTAGAGCGCAAGCAGCAGCCCTTCAATTTCACCATCTCAACCGTGTTTTCACTCCTCCCCTTCAGATAAAGTTCAAAGATCTCGAACCTGTCCCTGAGTGACTCGTACCAAAACAAGAGCCTTTAGAATTTCTCCACCACATAAAGAAAGAAGAAGAGATCGAGGTGGATCTCGAACAACAAATTTTTCACACTCCCACACCACCTCCACAATCTCCTTCCCCGATCCCTTCTTCTCCACCTCTGTTACGATATGTATTTTTTCCTCTATTTTTCTCTATTTTTCTTTCCTTAGCGCCTAGTGCGCTTACACTCAATGACTTAGAAACGTCTAAGTCTTTTTCCCAATCACGTGACTGGTCATGTGACGTGATATGTGCAACTAGCTTGCACGCGACACGGACAAACCCCCTATGTCTACTCTTCACGGACTCACAGGCTTTCATAGCCTTATGCCTTGCCTTTACCATATGTTTCCCATTTCACAGTTATTTGATATTTAATAGCTGCCACACATCATGGGATCCTCACCGATCTAATGTATGATCGTGGCAGCACATGTTATCCTCACTTTAAGCTTCTCCTTCCATTCTACATATGTTTCCCTCATGTTATGATTCCTTTCCATTCCATGGCTATGCTTGATGCATGCCTGGAACATATGTCTTTCATAGTATCGGTTAGATCTAGTGTACACATGGACAAACACTAGTAGAGTATTTAAAAGTCAATGGAGCGACCAGAGGACTCCATCGAATCCTCTTGGGTATTTCTCTTTCAGCCCCTCTGAATCAGAACCATCTCATAGTCGAATAACCTCAGTATGCACTCCAGCACAATGTGAGCCGCTGAATGTTTCAACCTCTACCCTGGTGAGCATCAAATCGCCTTCGTTTCTCTGCACACTGACATGTGCAAGAATATCTACCTTCTCTCCGCCGCCCCCACCAACAGGTGCCTGTTGTCAACCGACCAAGACACACACCTTACTATTTGTATAACAAACCCAACTATCTTTAAATGATGGCAAACTTACAACAAGAAGTTGCTAATTTGTAAGCTCAGCTTGCCCAAGTCACTGCAGTGCTAATAACATTGCAAAACCAACCTTCCAATCTCAGCCACAAGGTTGAGATCTTCACTGATCCAGGTTCCTTCGATGGGGACTGAAGATACTTTTCCATGTGATGGGTCAAAATAAAAACTTGGCTCACTGCAAATCAAGCAGTACTTACCACCAACTTCGATGGTTGCATGGCAGTACTTTCTCATATGAAGGGTCTAGTTGCTGGCTGCTTCACAGAAGCCCTCATATGAAAATACACTGACCAAAATACCTGGCCAACATTACATGAACTAGGGCTGAAAATTGAGCGATATTTCCGACCCCTGGCTGACAAAGAGTGGGCGAAGAATCAACTTGTCCAACTCAAAGAAGGGAAAATGTGGACAGATGAGTTTGTCGTCAGGTGCCATTCACTGGTCCTTCAATCGAACTGTTCACATTCACATGTAATTTACCTTTTGGAGCAGGCAGCTCGGCCTGAAATAATTAAGGAAATATACCTTCAAGGGACACAAGAAGATGAAATAGAAAAATATCTTGAAGAAGTCTGGCGAGTCAGAAGCCAGTATGACCTTTTTGAATTCCAATTTGATAACTGACAATTCCAGAGGTGTGCCTGGGTTAACAACATGCAAAACAACTCTTCCTCCAGCTGTGGAGGTAAAACATATGGATCAGGTGGCGATGTGATGGACATCGGTGCCGCATAAAAGGGTAAGCAACCGGAGTGGAAACGGCTCCAAATGGATTGCTTCAAATGTGGCAAGTCAGGCCACTTTGCTCGGACGTGCTCCATGCCAAACTGTCATTGCGGCTCGGACCGCCATACTATGGACTGGCACAGGGTGTCGGCAAATAACAGTCGTCAAGTGCGCCAAACAGAAAGCGTGCCAGCTGATCACTAGCGTGGCATGAACTTTGAGGAAGTGAAAGCTTTCTTTTTCGATATGCACAACTGAGAGATGAAGGTACAGGGAAAAGCCTTTGGCCCTTGAACATGGGATAGTTCAGGGTGCCACATCTCTGGCAGGTGGCAGACAGTGCCCAAAAGCATGTATCAAGAAGCCCGAGGCTGTAGCTTAAACAGGGCAAAATAAATGTGTTAATGACAATGTTTCTCTTTCTTGTACTAATAGGTTTTCTTGTCTCGATGTTTTTGATAGTTCTGATTTTCTTGATAGTGCAATAGGTAGTTCTAAAAATATAAAACAATCTATAAAAGAAGAAAAACAAAAGCACAAAAAAATAGTTTAGTTTCTTTGTTTTCTGATTTCTTGGATATGTACATAGAAGGGGGGTTCTCCTTACGAGGCTCGGCTGCTCAACCAGTGCTTAATTCCCTGAAAACTCAAAACACTTCTTCTATCAACTTCCTGTCCCCTGGAGATGATTTTCCTGAAAAGATCCTTACTAGATCAGTCTCCCTCAAAAAGGAATTAAAAATCTCGATCAAAGTAATCAATCGTCAATGAGCTAAGCGACAAGGCCTCATGCTACACAAGTTGCTAATATCTATCCCAGTTTTTAATGTTGATGGAACCAAGAACCGAGCAGGAGATATTACTCATATCACTGAAGTTCGCATGGAATATAAGGGTCACAAAGAAGTAGTTCAAGCCGAAATCAGTGATCTCAGCACTGCTGCAATCATTCTTGGATATACCTAGCTTGAGTATCACAACCCTAACATTAACTGGCAAACTGGTGAAGTTAAATTAAATCGTTGTCCAAGATCATATTATCAATTATCTAATTGCGCTATGCGCCTTGCTTCGATGGAACTAGATGAAGAAGCCGAAGCTATCTCAAAATGGAAAGGTCTTATCAGTAACCTCAAAACTGATGATGAGTGGAAGAAGCTAAGAAGTACAGCCATGTTAGAAATACCGATAAAGGAACTGGTTCCTAGCATCTACCACAAAGACTTTTTTGAAACTTTCTCAAAGAAAGAATCCGAGCACATGCCAACATGCAAGCCGTAGGATCATACAATCGAACTAAAAGAAGACTTTAAGCCTAAGAAAGGGAGAATAATTCCTCTTTCGGCTCAGGAGTAGGATGAAGTCAAGTCATTTATTGAAGATCAGCTCTCGAAGGGCTACATTAGACCGTCTAAATCACCTCAGACGTCACCTGTGTTCTTTGTTCCTAAAAAGGAAGGCATTAAGCGGATGGTTCAAGATTACCACTATCTGAATGAAGAAACGGTTAAAAATAATTATCCCTTGCCCATGATTAGTCAACTCGTTGACAAGCTAAAGGGTGCAAGATACTTTACGAAAATGGACCTTCAATGAGGATACAACAATGTACAAATCAAAGAAGGTGATGAGTGAAAAGCAGCCTTTGTCTGCCATCTAGGTTCTTTTGAACCCGTTGTTATGTTCTTTGGTCTCTGTAATTCACCAGCTACATTCCAGGCAATGATGAATGAGCTATTTGCCGATATGGACGACATCGTTGTTATCTATATGGACAATCTTTTAATTTATATCAAATCGGACAATATCGATGAGCATCACAAAGCTGTGACACATGTACTTCAGCGGCTCAAAGATAATGACTTATTTATCAAGCCAGAGAAGTGCTTTTTTGACAAGACAGAAGTAGAATTCCTCGGCATGACCATAACTTGCGATGGTGTTCACATGGACGAATCAAAAGTAAAAGCGATCCAGGAGTGGCCAGTTCCACGAATGATCAAACAAGTCTGTTCTTTCCTCGGTCTCACTAACTTTTACCATCGCTTCATACTCGGTTATGCTAGAATTGCAAAACCTCTCACAGACTTAACACATAAAGATCTCCAGTGGAACTGGGGAGAAAAAGAACAACAAGTGTTTAAAACGCTTAAAGATCGATTTACGACAGCACCTATTTTGGTCTATCCAGATATCGATGCAGAGTTCCACCTAGAAACTGATGCTTCGGATTATGCCACAGGAGCAGTCTTATCTATGAAATGTCCTGATGGAGAATGGTGACCATGTGTCTTTAGTTCCCACACTCTATCTGCACAAGAGCAGAACTATCAAGTCACAGATAAGGAAATGCTCGCTATTATCTGCATGTTAGAAACATGGCGACATTATTTAGAAGGTGCTCGGCACAAATTTGAAATTTGGTCCGACCACAAGAATTTGCAATATTTTATGAAATCCCAAGATCTGAATCAAAGACAGGCAAGATGGTCCTTGTACCTTACGAGATTCGACTTTACCTTGATCCACAAGGCAGGAACCTCTATGATGAAAGCAGATGCTTTATCCTGACATTGTGATCCATCCAATAGGGTTGAAGGTGACAACAAGGGTGTCACCATAATTCCTCCCGAAAAGATTAGGGCTCAACATATCATTGTAGAAGCCAAAGAGTGTTTAATCGTTGAACGAATCAAGGACTTGTCTAAAGATCTCGATCTAGGATCTAATTATAAGCTCCAGGATGGACTCTACTTCAGAGACAATCATATTTATGTTCCTGGTGATGCCAAGCTTCGCTAGGACATTCTCACACTCCATCACGACAACCTGGTTGTAGGACATCCTGGTCAATCGAAGACATAGGAGTTGGTGGAATGCAACTATTATTGGCCTGGGTTACATACACAGGTCAAGGACTATGTTTCGCATTGTGATCAATGTGCACGCATGAAAACTTCTCGCATTGCCCCAGCTGGCATGCTCCAACTACTGCCGATCTCATCTGGATCATGGGTCGATATCTCGACAGATTTTACCACGGATTTATCTCTTTCGGATGGTTACAATACAATCCTAGTGGTTGTCAATCGTTTCTCCAAAAAGGCAATATTTATTCCTACTAATAAAATGATCATAACCCTCAGGACAGCCAAATCGTATTTGCAATACGTCTAGAAGCATCATGGCCTTCCCATGACTATTGTCTCAGATTGTGGTCCACAATTTGTGTCTCAGGTCATGCACAAATTAGGAAAATTCTTAGGAATTGAGCTTAAGCTCTCCACAGCTTTTCATCCGCAAACAGATAGGCAAACAGAACAGATGAACCAAGCCAAGCGTTACAGGAATATATCTATCTTTTCATCGCCGAAAAGCCATATGATTAGTCTGATTGGCTAGCACTGACGCAATTTCATACAATAACAAGTGTCAGAATTTGCTTGGAAAATCTCCATTTGAAGTAACTCGATCCTACAAATCAAGGATAGATGTTGAACCACTTCAGTCCAAGGTCCCTGCAGCTTAGGATCTTGCTTTGAACATGGAGAAAACACTCAAGCAGGCTTGTAAAAACCTAGAGAAAGTGCAAGACGCTATGAAACGACAAGCTGATCGTCATAGATCACAGCCACCTTCTTATCAGATCGGCGATAAAGTGTGGCTCAGTACTTCTAATTTAAAGCTTCCTCAACCTTCTCGGAAGTTTACAGAACACTGGCTTGGTCCATATGAAATTACAAAGCTGGTCGACTCCAATGCTATTGAACTTTGTTTACCTTCCACAATGCGCATTCACCTGGTCGTGAATATTAGTCATATCAAACCTTATAAAGAGCGATTGCCTGGTCAACTGGCACAGCAACCTGGTCCGATACTGGTTATGAAAGAGGGTGATCAAGAACACGAGGTTGATTATATCGTTGACTCTCACTTGTGAGGTTGCCACCTTGAATTCTTGGTTCACTGGGTTGGATATTCCGACAAGGAGCATACTTGGAAGCTTGAGGCTAACCTGAGTAATGCTCACGATGCTATTCGCGATTTCTATCGTCACCACCCTTCCGCTCCCTGGAAGCTGCACATGGTTCAGTTGCAATTCGACTCTTTGTTTTGTCCCTATGTTAATTATTGCTCTGTGACCTCTGCTCCTTTTAATCGCCTGGAAGTCAATTCCTAGAAGGGGGGTAGTGTTATAGGGTATAGTTTTTCCTCTGTTTTTCTCTATTTTTCCCTTCCTTTTTGTGGTCATATGACTTACATCATGTGCTTATTTTATCACATGTCTGGATCACATGACTCAGAATCACATGACTTGTCACATGTAGATGAGAACTTTATTTAGATATCACGTGACTAAGGCCTAGACTAGCCTAGAACACTCTTATCTAGATTCACCTAGAACAGTCTGGACCATGATATCACCTGACATCATATGGAACATCATGGAATGTTGTGGAACATTCCAATGATATCATTTATTTGTCTAGTACAAACACTGTAACTGTATATATACTTGAATGCCATCGTCCAGAGACCCTAGGTTGGTTCTCTTGGGGCTATCCATCCACAAGTGAATCTAAGTCTTATTCCCCTCATCATCACACTCAATGACGAGAGTATAATCATCACTCCCTCCTCAACCTTTCACATCTTCAAATCAGACATAAACTGATTTGATTTCTCTGTCTGTTACACGTCGAGCGGAACATGACAGAAAAACAAACCAAACTAAAGGAGATGACCCTTGACGTGGGTCACTCGGAGTCCGCTAGACCCGTTAAGTCCTACCAACCCCATGATAGCAACTAAGGCCAGGGCTTGTGAAGGTAGAACCACAAGTATATTGAACTAAGGAATACGACATGGGACTACAGCTACTTATATACCCTAGATAATGTGCACGGACCATGATCTGTGCCCCTTTGAGGTGAGCATGCTAAGTACTATATAAGTAAGTCCCCGTACTATTAAGGTAAACCCTAGACCCGTAACTCTAGGTCGTAAGTCTAGATCCATTCTAGACTACCTTGCTACCTGATAAGATGTAAAGACAGGATAAGATAAACACTGACCTGATAAGATAAGTGCCATCTAGATAAGATAAGATAACAAAAAGTTAGACACCATAAGCGCTAACAGAAGCGCCGTGAGCGCTAGTAATACTTTCGTCTCACTGTCTTCGTTTTAGTGTCAGACGTTGCGAGAGCCCAGTGCCATTGCTCATCTCAGTTGTCATTCAAGCACTTATCCTCTATAGGCCATCCTCCCATTCCTTTTATTCTCATCCCATTTTCAACCTGATGACAGGTGTCAGTAGCAAAAGTTAGTCCAACAACTCAAGAACTACTTGGTAGCAGACCCACTTCTCAATGTGAAGCACCCAGAGTACTACTGCTTGATGCGAGAACTGTTCTAGATGGCTTTCATTGCTACTCATCCTAAATTTCCTAGGGGAGAGTGGCCTCATTGGAATCCACTGATCCCAATGGAAGGAGACTTTATCATCCGTTGGATGACGAGAGATGAGGCTGAGGTATCAGACATACCTATTTACCTCATCATCTGGGAGCAGTTCAGAAGCATTGCTGGTGACACTTTGTTGGTGCCTTTCCAAGTTGTGCAGTGACTTGTCATGTCATGTTGTGTCTTGCATGTATGGCTATGCATTCTGAATGTGATCCCTCTTCTCTCATGTATCACACTTTGATCAAGACTTGAAAAATATATTGTGCAACACCCTTCCTGGTTGAATGATTGGCATCACGAGCTGCAAGGATTGGACTGACAGCTAGTGAACCTTTGTGCATGTGACTGGCACCAGCCCAGATGGACACCAAAGGTATAAGGAATGTTCACCATCCCTCCCTCTTGATATCTATATGGTGACACCCATGACATCAGGGCAGTATCATTGCAGCTGTCTGCTCGATATTGAAGTATGAGCTCTGCAAATTGGTCAGTGGACCTCCACCAGAGGATTTGTGGGGGTCCCACTGCAGTCCAAGGCAGTTTACCACACCAACATTCGCCCCATGACCTACTATAGACAGCATAAAAAAGGTTTTCTAGTTATCAGATACATCTCCGCTAGAGTGCTTCTAGGTATTTAACTGACACCCAGGTTGGCATATCACCTAGATGGTGAAACATCAGCGGCTCACATTTGTGGAGTGCGTACTGAAGTGAAGTATAACCAAAGTTGCTCTTAGGTGGAGACACTAGGGAATACCACGGGTATACCCACGGGTGGTAGGGACCATACCCATACCTGCACCCGTGAAGGGTATATACCCGTGCCTGCGGGTACGGGTTGAAGGACGGGTCAGCAGGTACAGACCCGCAGGCGTACCCGTACCCGCCTACCCATGGGTATACCATAGCGAATCGCGTGTAAACGCGGACGCAGACATGCAGGCGCGTGCATGTTTGCGTTTGCGTTTGCGCCCGAACAGGTGAAGGTGGGTGGGCAAACCATCGCATGCAAATGCGAATGCAAACACACGCAGTCGTACGTTTGCGTTCGCATTTGCATGCGGGTAGGTGACTTGAGTGGGTGCAGCAAACCAGCGGGTGGTTGGGCAAACGAGTCCAAGTAGGTGGTCGAATGGTCGCGTGCAAACGCCGACGTGAATGCACATTCACGTTGGCGTTTGCACGCGAACGGATGGAGGAAGGTGGGTGGGTGACTTGACCAGCGGGCGGGGTGAACTGGCAGTGGACAGACCAACAAGTAGTTGGCAAATGAGTGGACCATGCAAACGCAAACGTAAATGCGCAAGCACAGCTTACGCATTTACGTTTGCGTTTGCACATGACAGGTGCAGGAGGTGGGTGGAGGGTGAACCAGCAGGTGGGTGGGCAAGCGAGTGGGTCGCAGTGGGCGGGCGAACTGTCCCGTTTGCGCAGGAATGGGTGATGACGTGGCTGGGCACGATCCTACCAGAGTAGGTAAGTGGCAGTAAATAGGTAGAGCACTTACCAGTAAAATACTGTGCTCCCACACAAATGTGAACACAAACATGCACGAGCGTGCATGTGCACACTTGCATTTGTATGGGAATGCTCAGGTGGCGAGTGATTGAGTGTGGTGGTACTGCGTAGCTGGCACGGGTACGGGTACGGGTGCGGGTTTGTCACGGGTCACAAAAGTGTGACCCGTACCCGTACCGACACGGGTACGGGTATCATACCCGCACGGGTTACCCGAACCCGTGGTATTCCCTAGGAGACACTGAGGAATAATACCCAAGAGGATTCGATGGAGTCCTCTGGTTGCTCCATTGAATCTTATATACTCTACTAGTGTTTGTCCATGTATACACTAGATCTAACCGATACTATGAAAGACATATGTTCCAGGCATGCATCAAGCATAGCCATGGAATGGAAAGGAATCATAACATGAGGGAAACATATGTAGAATGGAAGGAGAAGCATAAAGTGAGGATAACATGTGCTGCCACGATCATTCATTAGATCGGTGAGGATCCCATGATGTGTGGCAGCCTATTAAATATGAAATAGGAGAAATGGGAAACATACGGTAATGGTGAGGCATAAGGTTATGAAAGCCTGTGAGTCCGTGAAGGTGTGACATAGGGGTTATGTCCGTGTCGCGTGCAAGCAAGTTGCACATATCACGTCACGTGACCAGTCACGTGATTAAGAAAAGACTTAGACGTTTCTAAGTCGTTGAGTGTAAGCGCGCTAGGCACTAAAGAAAGAAAAATAGAGAAAAATAGAGGAAAAATACATATCGTAACAGATGGTTGTACCTCGACCTACTGCAAGCAGCGTAAGAATAGTCTCAGACACATTTCACTAACGTGTGTAGAGAGTCTAACAAATACTCCTTTTATGTTTTCTGTCAAATGTCAACACTCTGGAACCTTCACTTGGGTGTGTAGTCATTGGCAACACCATCTTAGCTCACAAAGCTTCAAGGCTCAAGTTGCCATAGGGTCATGGTACAGCTATCCATTACTTGCTGACATGAAAACAATTGCAGGCATAATCAGTAAGATGACACGAGGTCGAAAGGCCACTGGAAGTTCTGTGGAGCCCATCGAGCTAGATTCAGACTAATGCTTGTTTTCCTATTAGCTTTAATGTACAATGATTAGGGTTACCCAACACTAGTTGACTCGCACCCGTAGCTGTGGGTTGATCCCTGGACCCGCAGGTACCTGTGAATACACCCGTATTTTCAACCACCCGTGGATTAACCGGAAGACCTGCACTACTACCTGTGAGTCCACCCGTACCCACTCAGCTGTACCCAGTGTGGGTACGGGCATGCTCCAAACCCGTGGGTATGACCCGGGTTAACCCATGCTATACCCTATGGTAGTACTTGGACGCTTGGAAGATGACACTAACCAAGTTGCTCAACGCGCGCGATGCACGCGCATTACGTAATCTCAACAAGTGACCACCACACTCGCCCTGCGAGCTGCATTGGTTACCTTAGCTCCTCCGCCCGCCATGAGCTTCCAGGATATTGAAAGTGGGCTCTCGCGTTCTGGCCAGCCAAGCAATAATGTCACCCCATCGCGTGAAGACTCTGCCTTTTCCTCCTTGCAGTCTTCCCTTGCCACACAGGTCTTCAAGATCAATTCCAACGTCCAGGGAATGTTGAAACTGGTCGATCAACTCGGAACAGGGAAGGATTCGGCATCTTTTCGGAAGGCTCTGTATGTCGTTCAAAAACGCTGGATTCCCTTCTGACCGCTGAGCAGTCACACAATAGGCATGATCTCACCGAAACAACCAGGGCTATGGCCAAACGCGGCTCCGAAGACTTGAAGAAGCTGGCGTCCATCCCAGTGTCAAGCGTGAGTATATTGCCTACTGATTGTATAGTTTCAAGTCAACTTGTGGCTAGCCGCATCAGAAGACATCGTTGCAAAAAACCTCTCACGACCTTCAATTGTCACTCATAGCGTTTCAGCGCGCACAGCAAATCAGCGCAGAAAGGCAGCGGACTGTGGTTGAAGGAGTCAAGATTGCAGTTGAAGACGAACAGCCGCGCCTTTCGTAAGCTTGTTGTCTGTGCCCCGCTATGTGGCGTTTCTAATTCGTCATCAAGTGGTTCAAGCTCGTCCCCTCTGCAACGCCAGGCCCAACTACTTCAGTCACAATTGTCTCCACATGAGCTTGCCTACCAGGAGTCTTTGATCCAGGAGCGCGAAGCAGAGATCCAAGAAATTGAAACAGGAATTCATGAGTTATCGGAGATCTTCCGAGATCTTGGTACCCTAGTCAATCAGCAAGGGGGCATGCTGGGTACGTATGAGCTGGTATCGTCGTGCTGTTCTCAAGCAAACAGGGACGTTTTTTCTCCTAGATAACATTGAGTCCAATGTCTACTCGATAGCTGTAGATACTCGGGGTGCGGCGGAAGAACTTTCCACTGCATCGGAGTACCAACGAAAGGCTGGTCGCCGGGCGGCATGTCTGATGATGGTTCTTGTGTTTGTAGTGGCCATTGTACTAATTGCGGTCAGTCACTGGGTATGACTTTGATATCACAAATGGCTCATTGATGTTCCTAGATCTTATCGCCATAGAATTCGGTAGCTTTCGGTGGCCTGTTCTTTCAGGCAATGCATATCGATGGCCTATGGAACCGCGAATCGCATCTGGGCTATAATGAATTTCTTAATTGGCGACATGTGTTTATTTTTTATTTTCTAATGCCTATTCGATCATTTTGGTGATTTTCCTTGTTACCGGAAGTCGGTCCCGCCAAGCAATAATCATCGACATACTGTAGTGTTCCAGCAAGGCTATTAGAGGCTACCCGAGGCTACCTGGAGTAAGTGCGACACGCTCGAAAAACGAAATCAACGTTCGCCGTCGCCAATCATTTTCTCACGTTCCATGTGTGGTGTGGATTTCGTATCGCAACAGTCACCTGCTGCGGTTACAGCATCATGTGACGGCAGTCTACTGGCAGTCTCTATTCATTTCATAGGTCCTAGCGAAGTACGAAAGCCTAACATAGCGGAGCTTTAATTTACCTCTCGGAAAATTCCCTTTTTGGGTATGTAGGAATACCTCTACCTCGGGCACAAATTTCCCCCTTGTTAGATAAATTTCACTTGTCTAGCAGATGGATTTATGAATATAGGCGTAGGGAATGGCATGAACATATACAGGCAATGTTAAAAAGTCAATAAACAAATATAGGATAACCCACTCAGCCATAGCCTGAATTAATGCATTAAAACAATCAAATATGCATTTTACCGTAAAATCTATGAAGAAACAAAGTAAACTCTGCTCAGTGTCTGAGACAACGAGCATGAAGGTTTTGTCACCGTGGGAAACAGTGGTGGCGCGTCGGGATGTGCCGCTAGCCACGCCGCCTTGATGACAAGTAGACAAAAAGTGTCGGGGGTCTACGCAGGGTCTGTGCCTCTGAGAGCCGGTGTTCGGACTTTTTGCAACGTGCTGTAAACTTTTTTTCTTACGTTAAAGGTGACAGGACACGACAAACTCCACACAACACTCCTCAAACGCAATCCAGGGTAGATGGCATTTTCTGACATCCTATTACATTTAGGTGCGCTTTCTGGCCGCATTTATTTGTGTGATGGATCAGTAGGACCGTGAAAAATTGCTGCCACCACACCTCTCTGTTTCACAATCTCCACTGTTACACAACACCATGTTGCTCCTTGTACATTCTGCTGGAAGTAGACCACATATCCAGTAACCTACAAGTGAAATTGATATATGTACCCGAGCTCGGGGCAAAAAAAAAGACCTGTTTTGATTGAAAATATGCATTTTTTTCTTTTTCTCCGGTTAGTAGAGCACCGCAGGCGAAGAAAAAACAGTAGCGGTGGTCTATGTGGCCAAAGTTTTTTTTGTTTTTCTCTAAATTTTCTTCCCTCCCGATTCAATTTATTTATTGATTGTTTGGCAGCTTGTACAAGTATATATAGAGTGACCTGTGACCCCGCTCCAATAGAAGTGGCAAATTGCTTAAATCCTTGCGCCTTCCCCACATACATACCCGCGCCGTTCCTACTTCGCTAACCCTTGTTCAACTAGGTCTCCCTTAACCCACGTCGCCCACGTCGGGGACATGAAAGAGCCCAGATAGGTAGACGACTCCTCGACAAACTTTTTTTTAAGCCCTTGCTGCTTAATGGCTCGACCCATGGACCAGTCTATCGCGTCCAAGATCTTGAGCGACATCGAAGATGAGTGAGTAGTGCTTAGTTAGACCAATTCTGCTTTCTTGCGCTCACATCACATTGCCGTAGTCACTACACCGTTGTTTGTGCGCATCACAACTCGGTTAGCTCTGTACTCATACTTTCTTAGCGTGTGGCTTTCGCTGGATTTACGGTGCTCTTCTGGGATCACTGTATCACCTTTGACGATGAGGTCTGCCCTTTTTACCCGCCTCCAAAGAAATATAACGAATCTATCAGGTGAATCTTATATGGAACGGTAATAAGGGAGCTTGTGCGTACACTATTCCTTTTTATTTCCTCATCTCATCGTGGTATCTAGTGGTGTACCTGTTCTTACTTGTAAGCCGGCAACACTTCAACGCACAGTGTCCGTAGAGGCCTCATCTAAACAAACAGAATCGATATCTGACACCGCTTGGTTTTATCACCAACCTCGTTGGTGAGATGCACGTTAATGTGGAGCTACGTTCGCCTTACTGAGATGCGGGCTCAGCTTTTACACTGCCCAGCTGGGGAGCAGAGGTGTGTAGCATTGTTCTGGCCGATTGCACACGCTTATCGACCAGTGTCTTTCAGACGTTAGTCCTTCATTCTTGTGAATGAAGGAACATGACGCTGACTCAACATAGGTGTCGTCGCTCTGTGAGGTATGAAGGTGCCCTGACCACCATCGGTATCCAGGTCGTTGGCTTGATGATGTTTCTTCGGTAAGGCATGCCAACCCCTAGTGTTAGGCAATAACACCGTTGTTACAGAATACGAGCCATGTATAAGGAAAACAGGTTAATAATCAGGGGCATGGCATGCTTGTTCCTCATCTGGGTAGGAGTGAATGCATATTTGCTCACTCGCGGTCAAGGTGCGGTTTTTCTGCAGGCCTGTTCCGGAGTTTGAGTTAATTAGGGCTTCAGCTCTTCCCCATGCGTCAGGCTTACATTGTAAGTGAATCATACGACGGTCAGGTGATGCGAATGCATAACACTAGACGTGCAGCGTGTAGTATGATCTTTGACGAGTCTATGTAAGAGCACTTTTTCGCCTGCTTGCTGTCGGGAGCTAATTCTTAAAGAACAGAAAGAAATTTTCACCCGCCGCGGCTTGGTTACCCCTCCTGTATGACACCGCCGTCTTCCTGCTTACGTTGAATAAAACCATGCCATCCATCCGCCAAAAACAAGCTGGTCATATTGTGTATACGTTATTTAAAGATGGTCTACTGTACTATAGGTGAGTGATGATGGTTTTTGAACAGAGCGTGCACCCTGATTCTATACCAAGTCTGATTTGTGCGGTGAATCTCGTCCTCGTCATTATGATTTCACGTGCATCAGTAGGCATTTCAATGATTGCAGCACAGTGCGTTTCATTCTCCGGTGCATAGCATCTTTACTGAATAATTGGAACGTCTGCAGGCTCGAGTTATTGTGAGTCAAGGGTCACCCTTCATGACATGCACTGCTTTGACATCCTTGATCCACTTTACGTTGAAGGTTCACAGTGAGGAAATATGCTATGTCTTTGTTCTCACTTGCATCTAACCCACGATAGGTGGCAATGATGTCCCGTATCACCCTGAATCTCAGAAAGCAAGCGATGTACGGACCGACGGAGACGGAATCAGCTTTAAACACGATATATCCATATTCTCGCGACGGGACGGGTTCGGAACTGTCGTCGGCTAATCGCAGACGTTCTGGTTCGGCGTCTTCCTCCAAATTGAATGCCTTTTGCTTACGAGCTGGCTTGTCAGCGTCGAGCCAACGTCATTCGGCGGATATCCGATTCGCACGCAGTCCTACGTTATACGCTGAGCGGTTCACGCTGAGCACGATATTTTCTGCGTCGCCAACGCCCATTGGCATGTCGCCAGCGGCAGCCAGCCCAGCGAGGGAGGATGTAGGTTTATCTTGGGAGATTGCGGGGTCAACGACAAGCCCCGCACACAAAGATATTGAGACGTCTTAGCCTTTCGCGCCCTATATATCGCCTTTTGTCTATTTACTGTTGGGCTTCAGCCTCGATGTATCAGTAGCGAGTAAGTTCGCCAAGGGGAGCTAACTAGATCCTGGCCCTGATGTAAGGACAACCGCGCACCTTACGTATGCCCGTTTAGCTCAGTGGTAGAGCGCGCCACTCGTAATGGTGAGGTCGGTTGTTCAATCCAGCCAGTGGGCAATTTTTTGCCTCCCATTATTGTCCGATTTTTCACTTGCCAGGAAATCCACCTTAAGATTCCTCGTTCTACGAAAGAAATTCCTTGCTTTGCTTCTGTCGTATGCATATCTGAGTTTGTTCGCCAAGAGTACAACATATTGGTGCTGCTTGCATCACAGGATGTGGAGCGTGAGGGAAATCGATCGGACTCAGGCGTTCACGTCAATATCTTGTTTGCGGTACTAGTGAGACGCAGGATTGATCACGATTGGGGACAATTGCCTTTGTGTGTGTGACATTGCGCACTTCCGTGCTGCCTTGTGATCGACCACGAGCGTTGACGTGCGGAAACCGACACTCACTCGCATACCGCAGTAGAGCAAGCTTGATAATGGATCTTTGTAGCCAGGACCAGGACCAGTGGACACGGAGACATGGTACACGAGGCCACGGACAAAGAAGGAGCCACGGGACCAAATGGGTCAGTGGACGACAACAAAGAGCCACGGCGCGTCGCGATCTTTCAAAGGGAGCGCGTTTGACCGGGAACGCGGATGCGACTGGCCACCCAATCTCGGCAGTGCCACTCCGGACGTGATATAAATTAGTTCTCTGCTTGGACCGTGTCTTCATCTTCATCTTCATCGTTGGCCGCATTCAAGGTCATCGTGTCTTGACCGGTCGTACTCACCTGAACACGGTCTACTCTCCGCTGCATCGATACCAAGTATCTCTCTTGATTCTCTCTGTATTCTGCTCATCGTTCTCGAGCGTGTTGGACGCGACCTGACGCGTTCGGCCACCTGTAAAAGCCACAACCTACCATCACTTCCTAATATCGCGAACGCCATTTATCAACGACCGCATCTCATATCCTAATACACGTACCTTGCAGACGCGAGGAACAACCACCAGCTATCCATAATGCTCTCACTCTCGACCGTCCGTCCAATCGGTCCTCATGCCACCCTATTGGCCAACCCCTACTTCCCAAACATGCCTACTCAGTTGGTACGCAACGCGCCAAGGATGTTGTTCGACGTCTGAACTGACCTGATGCGTCACAGCCAAAACTGACCAACGATTTCCATCTTGATACTTTCTTCAACCCAACGTGGATGGCCGGTCCCCACGTTTTCTCCTTCTCTCGATCTGGCACAATCGTACGACCCAAAGCCACCAGGCCCACGGTGTATCCATCGAGTGCTTCGGCTCTTGGCCCAGCTCCCGTTGGCGTTCGAAGCTATGCCGACGCTGTCAAAGCTGCGCAATTCCACAGTTTCTCCGCCACAGAGAAACCATGGAAAAACGTGGCCATAACAGAACAGGACGATGCAGAGTTTGAAGCACTCACAGCGATCGCTTTGCAGGAACAACAGGCGGAGATGGGTGAAAAGGAGGATGGGAACTCGGTATATTCGTGGCCCCCAGATCTTTCTCCCCAACAACAAAAGGGTGAGGACGCCGCCGGGGATGCCCAAAGCCACTGCGGAGATGAGAATGACGCGCCATTGTCGTCGTACTTGGCCTCCCCGTTCACCTCACAGGAGTCCGAGAAGGATTCGCCCATGATTCCGACTCCGGGCGCACGTAAAGATCGTTTCCCCTTTCGTATCCTTCACGAGCGGTCCCCTTCGTTCGAAAGCGAGTCGTCTCCTACGTTGGAGAAAGTAGTCGGATTTGAGAGGTTGCGTCGCAAGGCCCCGCCGCCACTGCAGCTCGATCTCATCAACCTGGGCGACACCAGCTGTGTTCTCTTCCAATCAATCGAGGAGATTGACGCGTCCGGCCGCGGCAATGAGGTGATGGAGAGACAGGTATGTCGTGCGTACCTGTCGGGTCAACGGAGGAACTGAATATGAATTGGCAATTCATAGCAGCTTAGCCCTTTGACGGCAGGTATGGACTTCGAAAGCAAGCTCTCTGCGAGTTTGGCCCATGTGAACGTAGCTTGAACACGCCATCTCCGAATGGGGTGGAGCTACTACGACACATATTGACCTTCCACCACACTCTACCCATACACATGTAACAATGCGTGCTCACCTCACCGGCTTCCTGTCTGTCGTGTACGATGTATTTCTACGGTAGTTAGCGTGGATGTTTGAACGTTGGCTTGCTTGTGGTTCTTGAGACGCCGTCCGCGTCTCGCATGAGTCAACGAGTCGTTCCCGGCATTCTGAAGCACGAAGCGAATGAAAAAGGCGAAAGGAACATTTTCGACAGACCCGGTAGAAAACTTGATGGTAGTTAAGAGTGCCGCTTCGCTGTGACAAACGTAACATCGCAGACTCAGAATGAACACCCGAGTTATTACTCCCACAAACTACATCTATGCAAGTGAAAGCAATATCAACTTCAAGCGACTGCCTATTTCTTCTCCTGTGCACCACCCGCCTCCGTCGTCTTCTCTGGCTTTTTCCCAGACATCGAATCCAGTACACTCCAGAGAGACCCCGACATCTCCTTCGCCATCGCCTGCCTGTCCTCTTCCAACAGTTTATCGAACTCCGCCTTGTTTGCTGCGATGTAGGCTTGTTCCTCCTTGTACTGTCGTTGTGCCTCTGCACGTTTTTGCTCCAGGTATGTTGGAGGAATTGGCGAGTGAGGTTTCTGCGAAATCAAAGCATCCGGAAACCGTCGGGACAGCAGAGCAGAGGGAGATCTTACCTCCGTAGACACACCAAACAAGGAACTGAGGGTGAATCCACCGCTCGAGAGACCCTTTCCTTTACCCTTCCACTCTGCAATATGCTGTTCACGCGACTCCGCCTCCTTCTTGGCATACTCCAAGGCAATATCTTTACCGCGGTAAGCCTGTAGAATCGGGCGCACATCTTGAGGTTTGTATATCCCAATCGCTGTATGAATGGAAAGCATGAATCCACATGCAAAGGAGAAAAAGTGGATGCGTTACATTCTAGGAATGGAATCAACGCGACGAGTCCCTTGTCGCCCGGGTTTCCTGTCCATTTGGGAAGGACAATGGAATTTTCAGGATGAGTCATGATGTGTTCCTCGTGCGTGTCCACAAGAATGACTTTTGATAGATCACGGTTGAGGTAGGAAAGGTCCTGATAGAAGGGATGAATGACTAAGTTCGTGTGCAAGAGTTACCTAGCTTACCTTGACGATCTGCCCATTCATGGACCGCGTGGCTTCGCGGAAGAGTTTGAAAGTGATGAAGAAGTTGTAAGGGTCTAGTTTCTCGATTACGGGAAGAGCAGTCTGGATTGCGATTGTTCGGTGCTAGGTGAGTAACGAGAAGTGCTAAACGGAGAGATAGTGACGTACGTAGTGGTTTTGAGTTGTAAATATGACGATTTCATAAAACTGGGAAAGGTATGCAAGGAAATAATCAACGCCTGGACGTTTTGCTGTCCGCCAACCGGATTGTCGCTGTGTGTATTGGTTAGATGACGAATAGGGAAAAGAAAAGGTGGCTTACGTCCCAGATCGAGGTAATTAGTAGATCGTCCATGGAAAGCAACAGTGTATAAGGTTTTTGATGGGGAGCCGGAAGAGGTGGTGGTAATAGTTCCGTCCATGCAGGTTTATTAAAGTACTGAAAAGGGTAGAGTGAGTTCAGTGCCCGTGTATATGGCTTTCCGAGAGGCGACGTACATCGAACATATCTGCAAGGCGACCCTTTGTTCGCGCCCATCGCGTTGAAGGTGCGTCTTCAATTTTCTGGGAGAATGCATAAGAGGTCACTGAAAGATAAAGGAACGAATGTGCTTGAGAGACAGACCTGCTTTTTGGCTGCCAACTCGTCCGCCTCCCATTCCCGCCCGAGATAGACAATTTGCACCCCAAGGGCAATTGCGAAAAGGCCAAGAGATAACCGGCTCAAAAACCTTCGCCGCCGCTCGATAGAAGAGAGAGAGTCTTTGGAGGACTTTGCACCTGTACGCTCTGTCCTGTCCGGCCCCGGTTCTGCTGGTTGAAAGTCAAGACTGGGCACCGAAGACCGTGGCGGCGCCGCGGGGGCCGGTTTCGGTGGTGCTGACGAGTTTCCTGACTTTGGAGCTCGCGACGCGAAGTAACGAAGTGAGGGCGTCAACGCCCGACGCTGGGCAGCTCCACGTAGGACGACAGAAAACATTCGAGGGGGAGTAGTTGAGTGCTGGAGGTCGAGCTTTCGTAGTGATTTGTTTGTTCGGCGTCATGGATTGTAATTACCCACGCTTTAGCGAGTCTACCAAGTATTCACCAAGCCCAAGTCTACATAGATCGCCAAGCAAAGAGAAATAGGACAGAAAGCACGACGTGCTTGTCCCGTATGTTTAGCTAGGAAACGTTTACGAATGGCCTATATCGATTTCCGGGTTTAAAGGCTACCTGCAGAATAGTCCTCCATACGGTCACGTGCAGGGTGAATGGGCAGTTCCAAATTGGTCCAAGTCGTCTACTTTGGCTGGTCGAGTCTGTGCCGCTGTGCTCCTCAATTGGCTGCTTTGCTCGTCAGCGCGGGACGCGACACAGCGACATTGACAGCAGTCTTTCCTTCTTTCCTTTCGTTTGGCTGTCCAATCTGCTCAGATTCCCTCACAAGTCCACCGGGTATCGAGAGGCGTCCTCGCCCCTCTTAACTAAGTACCTTCCACATCTCCGGCGCTCGACACTTAGCCTTTCAAGTCATGGCTGCTTCCAATTCAGATGCAATCAGCCCTGGGAAGCGTGCAAGCAGCTCGAAACTGCTCAATGACTACGTCAGTCGCTCCGATTGTTTCCGTTTCAGACAGACCTGCATTGACATTTCATCTTTTCAGCAACTCGGGGACTCCCTTGGGAAGGGTGCATTTGGACAGGTATACCGTAGGTTTTTTTCAATCCGTCCCTGCATGCTGGAACACAAGGCCTGAGCAACACGTATCGTAGGGGCACTTAACTGGGCCACTGGTGAAACTGTTGCTGTCAAGGAAATACAACTGAGCAACATCCCGAAAGGTGAACTAGGCCAGATAATGGTGCATAGTCTTTTGCAGTTGCTCGCTGGACATATCAATGACTCCGTTCAATAGTCTGAGATTGACCTCCTCAAGAATCTCAATGCAAGATTTCGTCTCATCGTTCGGAGATCCTGGCACTGATCACATGCATCCAGCACTCCAATATCGTAAAGTACAAAGGATTTGTCAAGACTCGAGAATATTTATACATCATCCTGGAGTACGTTCTTCATTGTTTTTCACGCACAAGACTGACGCAGTCAGATTCTGTGAGAACGGATCGCTCCATAACATCTGCAAGCGGTTTGGCAAGTTTCCGGAGAATCTTGTTGCGGTATACATATGCCAAGTCTTGGAGGGTCTTGTGTACCTTCACGATCAGGGTGTCATCCATCGGGATATTAAAGGCGCGAATATACTTACCAACAAGGACGGCAGTGTCAAGCTCGCAGACTTTGGAGTCGCTAGTTCCACCACAACAGGGGCTGTCAGCGACGATGTGGTTGTTGGTAGTCCATACTGGAGTAAGTTTTTTGAAGTGCACCACAGTATATCGCTGAAACTGTTTTACGCAGTGGCTCCAGAGGTCATTGAGCAATCTGGTGCAACCACAGCTTCCGACATTTGGTACCTTATGATTTCTTATGAAAAATATAGTTGATACAATATCTTCTTTCATATAGGAGTGTAGGCTGCGTGGTCATTGAGCTTTTGGAGGGTAAACCTCCCTACCACTTTCTTGATCCAATGCCCGCACTCTTTCGGATCGTGCAAGATGATTGTCCTCCAATACCCGATGGCGCATCCCCGATCGTCAAAGATTTTCTCCTTCATTGCTTCCAGAAGGACGCCAATCTTAGAATATCTGCGAAGAAGCTTCTGAAGCACCCTTGGATGGTTTCGGCAAAGAAACAGATGAATCCGTCCTCCAGCAAGGAAGGTCGATCGTCTGACGGCGCTTCACTGAGTTCGTCTGGGCCCTCTAAGCGACCCCCGAGTAACTATAATTACGACGAGGCTGTCCTTCAGGTGCAGGAGTGGAATGAAGCGCTGAAATGTGATTCTTTGTTCATTCTCTAATGGCTTTATCTGATTTTCGCAGCACCGTCTCGTCCATCGAAGCATGGTGGTCGTGCAGGTCTCCCTGATGGCCCGCCACCTTCCCCCACAAGAGCTGTCCGCGACAAGGCTGGTATCTCCCTGCTACAGCACTCAGTCCTTGGTCTCCAGCAATCAACCTCAGTTCCAATGGCCCTCAAGGCACCTATAGCACCCAATCCGACTGGCAAACCATTGGCTCCACTCGGGCTGGTGGAGAAAATTCGAGAACCACTGGCCTTCGCACTTCAACCTCCAGAAGAACAAACAGATAACTGGGACGATGATTTCGAGGATGGACCGTCATTTACTAAATTGCAAGGTATCTTTGCCCATATCAGCTATCCTGGCAGTCAATTGGCTAAACGTCTTTTAGCAATGGAGAAGACGGTTTCGGAGGATGACAAACCTGAGGTTGATGATAATGCGCAAACTATTCGGCCCAACCGCAGCCCCTCTGGACCTGGAACAATACCGCTAGTTAAGGCTCCAGCTGCTGATATAGTTCCGATTGTCGAGGACTACTCGGATCTTGCAGCAGATGAAGATGATTTGATACTCCAAGAAAAGGTGGCAGATTTTAAAGTCGGTGTCATGTTCACTGTGATCACTATTCCTGCATTGATATTGATTTCAGATGAAAAACTCAGTTCGTCGTGGCCTCTTTCATCCAGACGATATCAAGGTTCTCGGTATTACCCCCAGCTCTCCTGGCCCTATGTCGGCTCCTCTTCCTGGCCTTTCACGTAAAGCATCGCGGCACTCCTTGAGTCCCGGTGGTGTGAATGGCCCTCCCACAGGTTCAATACGTTCTCACTCCCGTTCCTCGTCCTTTGGGCGCGCGGAAGCAAGGCGGGTAGCAAGTTCAAATGAGTTCGACAAGTATACCGAGAGAGATGAAGAGGACTATGATGATGTTTTTGGAAAGATCGGCGGGACGGGTGAGTGATTCGATGGGTGTCGATGATCTATCAGACTTGCTCAAAGTCTCGCCTTAGCCTTGGAGCAACCGGTGCAAACATTGCAGCTCAATACTCGACTTTCCAATAAGTCATGGGTAAGATACCAATCCTGGCGAGGTGTCCCGGTGATTAAACAGCCTGAAATAGCTTGGAGATGACTCAGACGAAGATGATCCTTTTGCGGAGGTGCGTTGCGAATGTTCTACCGCTTGTCTCCACGTTTTTACCACAATTGTAGATAGACGAAGGCTTTGCCGAGGATGACCTCGAAACTAATCTCCAGCGCGACAAACATGCACGCTTGTGCAGTATGGTCAATCAGCTCATTGATGAACTGACACCCTCGGCGCCAGACTTCCAGCTGCGCGATGCCTGTGACCAGCTTGTAAGCACCTTGCTATCATGAATAAGTTTGGTCGCCATTACCACCTTTGCCGTGCAGATTGGAATCATGACCGAGAATCCGGAGATGCTGGTCCAGTTAGTGTCATCGCATGGTATGCTAGCGATTTTGGAGGTGCTGGAAGGGAAGTGTTCGCGGGATGTCCTCATGAAGCTGCTCCACATCATCAACCTGGTACCTCCAACTTTCTACTATCTCTGCCGTGTTCAAATAACAAAATCTCTCCCTTCGTGTAGCTTGTTACAAGTGATCTTGGCTTCTTGGAAAGTTTCTGTCTCATCGGCGGTATTCCTGTTATGATGGGTGTGTAATGAAGTGATCCACCGTTTCTATAGCTCACTCCGTGTCAGGTTTTACATCAAAGAAATATCCCTCCGAATGCAGAGCAGAAGCATCAAACTTCATTAGACTCCTTTGTCACACCTCCGTCCTTACTCTGCAGATGTTCATCTCGTACGCGCCTTTTTGTGTTCAACAGTCACTGACTCACCAACCGATGTAGTTGTCGTGGCCTCAAAGTTTTAGTCGACCTCCTTGATGAGGATTACACCGACCAGAGCGAGCTCGTAGTCGACGCTCTGAACGGCATTGGAAGTGTCTTCGAGCTTCAAAGCCCCACCACCAAAAATGACTTTTGCCGGATGTTCATCCGGGAAGGACTTCTTGACCCGCTGTCCTCTGCGCTGCTCAACGTCATGGGCAGTCAGAGTCCTACTGCAACCGAGATGAAGCGAAAGATCATACAGATCTTGCTTGTCTTTTCTCAAGTGACTCAGAGCGACATCCACGTTCGAAATGCTATGGGGACCCGGAAGATCGTGCGACGTGAGTTGCTTTTTCAAACTTTCATTGTAGATCCTGAAGGGAAGATCCACCTTGTTAGGAATGATGCGCGCATGCGAGTTGCTTGAACCGGATTGTCTTGTACAAATGCTGAAAGCTGTGAAACATCTTTCCATGAACGCAAATCTACTCGAGGTACTGCAGAATGCCAATGCTATCGAAATCCTTATCAGGCTACTCGACGAAGGGAGAAGTGGACCCCATAGCACGGCAAGTTAAACTTTGTATCTCCCCTATCCACCTACTTACCTCTTCTCCGTTTGCCTGTAGGAAGTATCGAATCACATCTTCCAGACATGTTATAATCTCTGTCGATTGAATAAGTCCCGACAAGAGGAAGCTGCTCAAGCGGGGATTATACCATGTCTCCAGCGTGTCATTGAGACTAGCTCTCCGCTCAAACAGTTTGCTCTTCCTATACTTTGCGACCTCGCAAGTGCTGGAAAGAGCTGTCGGAACCTTCTCTGGCAGCACCAGGGTCTGGCGATGTACCTAAAGCTCTTGGAAGATCCTTACTTCCAAGTCAGCGCACTCGAGGCGATACTTTCATGGTGAGACTTTCCCAACACTCTAGCCATTGTTTAATACTTCTGATGCAGGCTACAAGATGAAACCGCTAAAATCGAAGACGAGTTGGTAAAGCCGGAAGCACTTGAAGTCCTTCTGAAGTGTTTCGTCTCTTCTAAAGCCAACTCGTTCGAAAATCTTCTGGATCCGCTGCTCAAGATCTGTCGAGCCTCCACGCCGCTTACCATCGGCCTCGCAAAGGCACAATTGTTCAAACGCGTCATTGATAGGCTCAGTCACAGTCGCGCTGTCGTTAGGCTGAACCTATTGCGTATTTTGCGAACGGTTTGCGACGTTCATCCGAACCGAGCAATGTTGGTCGAGCGGTACGGGCTCCACGAAATTGTGTTGAAATTGAGCAAGGACGATGGGGCAGTACTCGTCCGCGAGCTTGCAAGAGAAATCTTGCCAGCTCTTGCTCCAGCTCTCAAACCTGCTCTAGGCAAATCGGGCCTGAAGGGTCACGACACACCCAAGAGTAACTCCATCATTGCTCCTAAGAAAGCGCGAAGAACCGCCTCAGAGACATCTGCCATACTCACTCCAAGCGGCACGCCTGTCGGTGCCAGTGGAGGAACCCCAGCAAGGCTGGGCATTGAACGCTCGCACTCCTCTAGACAGAGACTGGGAGATATATCGTGGCAGCAGGGTCTTCGTCGATAAGTTCTGTCGCTTCCATAGGTGGAACGATATCCTTTGCTTTCCATTCCGTTCTTTATGTTGCACCATCATCCTATTTAACTCACAGTACTTGCAGCACCCTCTTTTTGCACATACCCTAGAGAACTCTCATTAATACTCCACCATATCCCACAGCACTGTTGGCAATGATATTTGATAATCATCATTGAGGTGGTAGTGAACTCGTCACAGAATGTACTGTTTTACTTGCGAGCGAAGGGAATTTGGAAACCGGAGACTAAAGCCCTTGCTTTGTTCTGCGCCCCAAAACCCTCTGCATTTGTGACAAAATGTATGTGCATGCCATGGGACTTTGGATACGCTTCAATGTTGATCTCGATCTGAGGGAAAAGGGCCATGGCTTCTGGCGGTAGACCGAAAGTCACCACACCCGAGACACCACTCGGAGTTTCCATGCTCGTGGAGGCAGGAGGCATGACCACACCGGAGAACTCCCGTAAGCGCGGCAAGACGAACTCCGAGAGGGTGGCAATGAAGTCGTACATCTTGGGACCTTTAAGGTCGACTTTGACACCCAAAGGCAACCCTGGCCGGACCCATCCGCTGACAGACTTTTTACCTTTTACAATCTCCACCCCGCCCCTCGATTGACGACCACCACCATGTTGAGTCTCCCCGGAGAGCGCCCTGAAGGCAGCGATGGGACCGAGCAGTAAATTCCGATTGGAAATAGCTTCTTTAATCATGCTGTGTAGGACAATTTTCTCCAGCTTCACGACGTTTTCTGCTGTCGTTGGAGGTGCGGGCGTCTTGCCCATGCGGTTGCCACCGACTGGGGGGTTATAACGATTTTTGGTGTATGGGTCATTGGGGTCGTATGTGAGACGAATCTCTCGCGATGGACGCGAACCGGTCTCATGAATGTAGGTCATGTACATGAGGTCGTCCTGGAGAGTCGTGTAATAGTGCTCTCGAAGTCTGCATGGCGCAGTGTCGCGGATGGCGATGTCGACGTGGGGAATGGGGAGGCCGTTTCGATCTTCTTCCAATGGTCTGCGTAGTCTCGGTGGTCTGCGCAACGAACGCGCAGCAGGCGCGGTCTTTGATGCTATGCGGGTTGCTGCGCTCATCCTGGATGAAGATCCAGCTGAGCACTCGAACTAGAAAGCGTAGACTTACTATGGTCAGGAAATGTGCGGCTGTTGCAAAACTGCAAAATGTCGGTCAAGGGGAGGATAAGTGTTTTTTGAATTATATAAATATTTTTCCACTTCTATTCGGCTAAGTGGTGTCAGCCATGGTAGTACGGTTACAGTCGTTAGCAAGTTCTGGCAAGGGCTCAGTTGACCTTGTCTGTTACCAGTCCGTCGATCCTTTCGCCATCTAATCATCCGTAAAGTTTTCGTTGTCTCGGTAATCTTCCAGCCCCGTTATCGCCAAAGTTCTCTTCGTCTTCTGAATGGCCTTGACCGCGACCGCACAGTCTGCCTTACCAGTATGGGATGAAACCATTGTGCCGGCCCTGCGCAAGAGTACGTACCCAGTCGAAAAAAAATCCGATTTTGAGTTTTCCATTGTACCTGCTCATGTTTAATCTCGTTCGCACCCAGGGCTAGAGAGTGAAAGTCGTATTTTAGCCAAACGTATGTCAGCTGCCTCTATCTCTTCACTCGACGACTCTTCCAGGTCAAATGCTCCCCAAATCTCGGGCCAACCTTCGCGAGGTCAATCTTCCAGTCCAGCGGGGATTTCAGAGCCGAGAAAAAGTAGTGCAATACCCAGGCCAAGCCTTCAGCACCCAAGAGGACCACAAGATGGCCGACTAGAGCATACCCGCGTCAATGGCGCGTCTTCTTCGTCTCCCCCTGCTATTCAACGCGCACGTACTTACTCTCAACCCTACGCATACGATATATCACTGTCAAACGGTAATGCTCTCCCAACGCCCGACTCGTCTCGCCCCACCTCCCCCCGCATGCCTGACGTAAGGAAGCCTACGCGAATACCAGTCGTCGCTCGTGGCAGGACGACAAGCACCTCCAGTAATACACACAACATCACTCCGAGGACTGAGAATAGGAATGGCATACCATATCAAATGCCTACCCCCGAAACCTCTCCAGATCTGTGGGCTGTGCAGGAGGGTGAGCACCCAAATTCCGTCGCTCCTGCAGCTTCGGTTCGACATCAGAGCTCCAACATCATGAACGAACCTCCACCATTTAGCACTTCTTCTGCGTCGTCAACGCGGTCGAGGACTGGTGATCCTACCCTCCAAGATTATAGGCCATCTCATGATTCAGAAGAACGGCCGTTTGAACACTGGTACAGAGGAGACGTGCACCGAAATGGTGGTGTCGGTGAACTACGTGTAGCAAAGCACATGGAAATGTTGCAAATTGCTAACTATGGACATAGCCTACGGAAACCCGTCCGTTCCCAAACGCGGGATGCTTCAGGACCTATAGACTATGGTCGGAGAAGGAAGAGAGCTGATAGTATGGGTGGTGGGACGCGAGAGAGTCTGTATCTTGATGAGGATCGCGCCAAAGATATCGACATGGTTATTGACGAGAGCCCATTGACGGACATCGAAGGCGATCCGGACACCGATCCAGAGACCTTCTACGACGCTTATATTGGTATCGACGACACGGTGAACTCAAGTCACTCTGCGCCGGACGCACAAAGCAAGACGTTAACTGATGCACATGCTATTCAGAACGACATACCTCTCACCCACGCTTCCGTTTCCCTGGTTGCTTCAGAGCCTCTGAGATCCGCTACGCCATCAAATGTCCCCAGGACGAGCGCCGAGAGCACAACACCGGCATCGACTGCCTCAGGATCACGTCCCCGAACGATTTCCCCTACTACATCACCCATTTCACAGACCAGCGATCAGTCCCAGAGGAAACATCGAGCAAAAAGTCCAGCGTCGCCCGCTTCTACGCCCAAGAAGGCAAATGCAAAGGCAAAAACACCGCCACCCCTGTCGCGACAGAAGGCAGATGTGCGCGGTTCAGTGGCGGTGTATCCTACGCCAGAAGGTGATGCCATGATGGACGCAATCCCGACATGGACTCAACCAGTCCAAAAGTCAGGAAACTGGGACGAGGCATGTGCCATTTTCTTTGGACAGGGCATAGTAAAACTTGACTCTCACTAACCCTTTAGGTTGTACTGCCTGTGGTAGCTCGCAAGAAAGGGCTGGATGGCCAATACGAGCAAGCGGATGGTAGCCCGCGACCTAAGCCTCCCGAAGCAACGCCTATAAAACCTGTACGTATGGCTATATTTCTTTCAGTTACGGGATAGCTTTTTTGCATTCGATATTGACCGCTTATTTACGCTGGAAAGGCTCCTGGTACATTCGGTTACGACTATACGAAATATCGGGCACCACGTGAGGACATCCCAATGGGCGAGTTCGGACAACTGCCAGAGGCATCTCCTGCTGTCCAGGATGGTGACCAGGCGGGACCAGAGGACGATAAGCTACAAAGATTTATTCCACTTCCTTCCGAGCCAGAGGAGCCAATCCGACTAGACCATAGGCGGACGGTCCTTCATCCGCCTAGCTCTCCTCCACCTTTCTCGCAGTACCGGCATGGCGAGGTACCAACCATTAATGTCACTCGTCCTTCCTCTGAATTTCAACAACCACCGCCGGAGGATGAAGATGTGGGTGGAGGGTGTTGCAAGTGCACCATTATGTGACTGTTGTATCAGGCTATTTGGATGTGTCGCTTTTGTCTGCTTCCCGCAGTATCTTCATCCGTCCACTATTGGTTGGATTCTCCCGCAATTCAATTCTCAATACATGGTCCTACTTTTGTTTCTCCCCTTTTCTCGGTGATAAGTTCATCATATTCATCATTCCCTAACAATGATCTCAAGCATCTTTCAGTTCCGTTTCATCATAGCCACCGCGTCCTGTCTTCCTTCGACCACGGCCGGTCAGCCTCTCCTTCATACTCTAGCCCACTTATCATACAACCTCTTATCTCTCTCTTCTCTTCAGACTCATTCCTACCCCGTTTCATCTTCTCCGACATTGCCGTTGTATGATGGATTTTCATGGTTCATTATCCTCCAAGCTATCTTAGCGCCACAGAGGGAGGTCGACGAACAGTATTGCATATTTTATTTACAAGTGATGCTATTCATTCCTTTCCGCTGCTGCCACGACTCATAAATTCCATCGTACTTACATCTTGCTCAGAACAAGCACAAGCATGAAATAATATGCACCATTCTGTTGCCCTTCTGCGATACGTATGCCATTCGGCATCATAATCGACCACTCCAAAGCAACTTTCTCCCGCATGCATCGCGTACATTGTCGCCTCCTGCGGATATGCACGTACATAGTCATGAACGCACATCTATGCACAAACCCCATTGATCTCGTATGTCCTGCTCGCCGTGAGATACGCTCCTGGATCCAGGCGAACCTCCTCGATCGAGTATACAACATCGACGTGGTAGATTCCGGGTTCATCTGGCACTTTGATCTGTGTACGATTCGCGAAGCGATCAAGTACACGTCCGTTGGAGGACCAAGTAATGGCATAGCTCTCCTTCCTTTCGATCGGCTCCTCCCTGAATTGTGCGAGCTTGGCAACATCGACTTCAATCGTCCTAAGGTGGCGGTTCGAAAGCGGGACTGTAGTGCAGGTTGAACGTATAGTCTCTATGAGGTCCACGCGTTTCATAAGGGACAGCCAGAGACCCTCAAGACAGACGTTGCAAAAGTTCGGTTTGGTGACGCTCCGCATGAGACAATCGTCGTTCGTTGGTCGGTAGGAAGTCTCGTTGTCGAGATTATACCTGGAAACGTAGGAAATCGTGAGGGGGGAAATATCGTCAGCGGTCCACCTGGGCTGGCTCACGTTGGATAAAGACCGTAATTCCCCTCTGTTGCATTAAATCTCCATGCGACATCAGAACCCCGAGCAGGATAGCAACGCAGGACAATGCTCACTCCGTATGGGTTCCGTACTCCAATATTTCCACACTGCAGAGTTGCGCTTGCCCCTGGGTCTCCTTATTCTTGAGTATGAACTCGATCATGTGTTCGCCTTCCGTAAGTCCTTCTTCCAGGAGGATATCATAATGCCACCGGTCGACGCCGATATCTTTTCTTGGTACCCATTTCAGATCGACGCCATCAAGGTGTACAACAAGATCATCCGCGCAGGCGATGCCCGACAGCGAGAACTTCACAAGATGCCTGGAATATAGTCCAGAGGACGTGAACGTGTACAACCAGGGTTTATCGATGTCAAGCAATGTCCATGGATAAGCCTGCATCGACATGGCGGAACATTCCACACGAGGAACGAGAGCGGCTCCATGCTGTGTCAACCAATGAGACCACGTCACATTGGATACATCATGAATGGCGTTGACACCAAAATATGCAAAGCCCCCGTCATATTCTTCGCCGACATCGATGATCGAATGTCCAAGCTCATGACGCAGTACTAAGGCACCGTTTGCAAGAGAGGCAGTTGTAGTGCTTTTTTTTGTTTTTTTTTTTTGTTTTTTTTTGTTTTTTTGCAGGAGGTCAGAGTCAATGGAGGGCGTAGAAGGTGTTGACATACGTATACTCTCCCCCGAGACCTAGGGCGGCCTATTAACAAGTGCCCCACAGCACTGACAATAGTAGAAGCACTCACCCCCGTAGAACGGATCATTACCTGGAAGATAAGGTAACGTGCTAACTGGTAAGAATCTTGACCACGAATACTAACCTAGTAGGATTGCATAATTGCATCTGTCGCCCAACGATGCACACGCAGCAAGCGCAACTTCGGAATTGTTGGCATATAGTCCCCTCAACTCGGTACCATCCCGGTAGAGACCAAAAGGCGTGCTGCACAAGACTCAACATTACATCTTTTCTTTGACATGTACTTTGGCGATTCTCACTCCTTTGCTCGACCACCAACACCGACGCCACTCTGAGAAAATGTTAGTCTTGGGTAACGATAACAATGGGAGTGACGCAACGTCTTTACTAGGTGAGAATACTGCCCAAAAATTCAATAGTGGTTTGACACTGGAAAAAGTCTGGTTGGCAGATATGTCGTTTGCCAAACGAGATGCATCGTCCAAAAACTTCTGGCGTTCGTCGAGGGTGTCTGAGCGACAGCTCGGGTAAAAACATGGTAATAAGAACCTCAAAACCACGTACATCCGTCGGAAAAGAATGCCAGGTCGACTCGGTTGTCGGATGGACCGGATGTGACCAAACCGATGACCTCCAGCGGGGGGATAATTATGCCAGGATTAAGACTGATCGCAGGCAGCGATAGTGCCTTGTCGGAGAGGATGGATTGAGAGTCCAGTGTCTTGCTGGACCCCGTCACGCGACGGAATAACAAGTCAGAAAGATCGTTTGGACAATGAAGCTGAGCCTGGGATACAAGCGTAGGAACGTCGTACGAAAGTGCCCGAACAACGCTTCGAACTCCAGAAGGATGGGGAGCAGGCACTACGGTCACCTCCCGAACTACGTTGCGGTCGACCAAACTCAACTCCTTGTGTAGCTGCGAAGCTCGAAACGAGATGAATTCGCAGTCATTGTCGGCGCCTGTCTGTATAACAAGTTCCCAAGGACGCGTACGTGAGCCACCGGCAAGCACACCAGTGAGCAACGTCAACGCAGCAATCACAGAAACGCCCTTCATAGATGGACGAGTACAAGTCAAAGGCCCGAGTAAAGTAAGGTAGTCCCAGAGCATTTACTGTAAACATCATGTGATGTGACACGTCTGTGACGACCAAGCCACAGCACTGCAATACCGGAGTAATGTTCCATTAGGGCTAGTCTCTCGGTCGGGATTTCGGGCGGCGGACACCCATATATGGATACTGACTCCTAAGTAATATGACGAAGGTAACTGGACTATGCTATGTACTAGTAGTGAAAGGTAGACTATTATAAGTGATCTAAATGAAGCTTTATCTTACGAATAATAATATATACGAGATTAGTCTTTATTTTACCTGTGCCCTGTCAAGTTCCTCAAGAATTGTCATTGGAAGAACTCGGTGACCTCGATATTTCTTTGCTGCCCACACAGCCTGTTTACCATTGAGGCCACGGTGATAAGCATCCATAAAGCGACGTGAGCGTGTGGCAAATCTATAATGAAGTTTGTCAGCTGGTCCTGCAAGCTCAATAAATAAGATTTTAACATACTTTCGCATACTCTCGAGGGGGACAGCATCAAGAGCTTTAATCACATTCTGCTCCAGATCGACATCTTTGGATGATGCTGGGTAGCAGCGGTAAACCCGCTTGGCATATCCCCAGCACTGCTCTATAAAATTAAGTTCACAGTGGAACTTCGGGAGGAATAACACCACAAAACCCTGCGCCTTGCAAGTCATCTCCAACCGTGACTCAACTTGAATGAAGTCTGGCTGATTGTACAGGATGCGACGGCAGCAGCATGTAGTGGATCCAGGGGGGCAGTTGAAGCTTTTGTTGCATTGTGCTTTGAGCTTCTTGGTACTGATCCCCCTTTCTTCGAGAATTTGTGCCATTCCCTTGAATTTTCCAGCATTCTCGTGGCCAGTGGGCCAATAGAACTCTTGGACTGCTCCATTAAAGAAGCCATTCGACATGCGAATTTTTTGAGTGACAACCTTCCCGTCCGGTCCATGGATAGGTTTTCCATTTGCATCCTTCACTGGAGCCTCCACACCCCAGTCTCTGCAACCCCGGGGCATATCACGAGCGGAGAGTGCATCAACAGCACGTTTAACGTGGGTTGTTGCATTATCAAATACGAAGACGTGATCCTCATCAGGGTAATATTTTTGCAATATGCCCATTGCTTTTTCTGCGTGCAGAATGATCTCATCATTTGCAAAGTAGCCATCGCGTCCTTTTCCTGCTCGAAAGAGGACCCTTGCTGATTCCTTCCCATCAGGTGATCGCAACCAGCCATAATCAGCGGACACGAAGTCGGTAACCATCAATGAAGTGCCTTCCCCCTTGGGTTGAGGAGCTGGCTTCTCGTCGATATGAACCCATCGTTTTTTGCGCCTATCGTGGGCATAAAATGTGGATTCATCATGAAACCACACGACGGTGTGTCGCCCACTTGCTTCATGATTCTCCTCCACCTGCTGACCATTTACTTGTGTCCATCTCCGTGTTTTCGGCTCAAGTTGGTACCACGCAGGTAAAAAAACATTTTGTCTATAAGACACAACGTCGTCCCTTTCGTGACCATCCACATATTGGCCCCCTTGAGCAGTGCTCCAACGGAATCCACAAGACTTCATCCACATCTCAGCAGTGGCTAGTGAGATCGATTTGGAGAGTTTGTAACGACGCTTAACATCGGGACGTTCGAGGTAGTCGATGATGGCCGAAGCGGAAACATATTTGCCCAAAGACTGAAGGTGCGTGAGTAATTCATCCTTCAAATCTTCATCCTCAATTCTTGACTTCGTCCATGCTCCACCATGTTTGCTGAGCGGCAAATTCTTGCGGTCCAGAATAAAGGCTCTGGACCACTCTCGCACCTTCCTTGACATGTAGGTGCCTCTCCCGATGAACTGCGCTGATCGGAGTGCTGACACTGACCATGCTGTGCCGTTTACAAACGCACGAAGGAAGTATTCCATCCACGTTAAACGTTTCTCGAGGAGTGAGGTAAGCCCCGATGCTTTGTAGCCCTGGCCTGATCCTCGCTTTGGTCGCAAAAGGTTTTGAAGGTCCATCAATGCAGATTTTGCGGATTCGACTGTTGGCGGTGTACGTTCGTCGATGGAATGCCATGCGTTTGTGTATTCCCGACTCGGAGGAGGCGGTGGGGAAGCCTGGCAGCTTTGCTTCTCACGAGAAGACGATGGTGGGAGTTCCCAGGTGCTCGACGGTGAGGAATGAATGGCAGCCTGAGAAGGTGAGGTTATTGATGCGTTACTGACAACATCTCGCCGCATTTCAGCCACCGCATCATTCAATGGGAGTGCATCGCTGCACATCTCTACACAGCCATCGTACCCCTCATTTGGATCTTCATCAATCTCCCCAACCTCAACCTCATCCCCTCCATCCGCCGGCTCGTCCTCACTCTCGGACTCTGAGTCGGATCCGCAATAACTGACGATGCTTGAGTCCTGCAGCTCGAGGGTTCCTGACATCTCACTGTCAGGATGTCCTGCCACCCCGATGCCTTCGACACGATCACCAGCGGATGAAACGGTATGTTCAGAAACATAGAACTTGCCATGATCTGACCTGAGGTTCGCATCTTCATATACAGAGCTCAAGTGGCCCGTCGAAGATGAGTTGGGTGTGGAGGAAAGGGGTTCGAGCAAATCGTCACTACAAAAAGGTACGTCTCGGGGCCGTTGTCTCATCGCGTCGTTTGGCTGACCATATCGGCGTTTGGAAGGGCTGTTTTGGAGTTCGGAAACTTGCAGGACAGCATGGGTTTCATTACTGTGAATCCCCGGCTCACTCGACACTTGTGCAGGTGAGTGATGACACCCTAACGGCTCTATGATTGCTTCGTGGACCGTTACAGTCTCTAGGATATCGCTACGTTCCACCTGCAATGGGAACAGTGAGTATTCCTCGTCTCCGAGTTAATCGCCCGAGTGCAAACTTGAACTCACATTTTCTTTCTCCTCAGCCAAAGCCCTCTGCTTTTTTGCACAGTGCCCAAGGTTCCGAATGGCGACTCGATCTCTCCGTGAACGCTTGGGCATTGCGCGTGGCCGTGGGTGACCGCCGGTGCACTCCACCGTGCCGGAGTGGTTTTTCGAGCTTCATTTATGTAGTTCACACAACGGATAACTCTGAAAATCCATCTTCATATTCACAGTGTCGAAAGTCAAAAATATAAGACCATCAAAATGTAGCTCCGCTTCGTATCGAGAACTTGATGGTTTTACTTTCTCCCCTTTGTGCCCCGATGGTTTTCCTATGTTTTTTTACTGCCTAGTCACGCTTTGTCTGCAATTTATCACGTGACGTTTACAGTAAATGCTCTGGGACTATCTTAGTACTACCAGTCCTATTGACGCAAACAAGCATACACAACTTCCCGCCGGCAAGTCGTCTGCAGTCACAAAAAGATTCATCCACCATAATCATCTGGCGATGGGGAAGGCAGAACTTATCGATTCGCATGTTTCCGTCAAGCAATGCAAGCTTGCTGTAGAAGCTCTTCACGCCCACGCAACAAAGCAAGAGAAAGAGCGCTCAGAAAATGAGCTCTTACCTGGCAACGAACAACATGTATGGCTGCAGATAGCTGTAAGGACGATGCAGCCCGAACATAAATTGAAGCCCATTCGGATGTGAGTTTACTTCGCTTTTTCGCTTCCAAGCCATTTACTCTACCCCAAAAAGTCCCCTGAAATACCCCCTGGTTGATCCCCGAACATCTGGCGTATGTTTGATCACAAAAGACCCTCAACGAGAGTACAAAAACCTGCTTGAAGAACAAAACATCAAATTTATATCAAGAGTGGTCGGAATCGAGAAGCTGAAAGGGAAATTTAAGCCTTTTGAAGCGCGAAGACTGCTCCTGAAAGAAAATGCCATGTTCCTTGCGGACGAGCGTGTCATCCCACTCCTTCCCCGCCTGCTTGGCTCAAAATGGTTTGAAGCTAAAAAGCAAGTGTTTCTGAAGCCGGATATTGTGTGATGATTGATATCTCTCAACAGGCAACCCATACCTGTGAACCTGAAGCGCAAGGACTTGAAGGGAGAGCTGGAACGTGCAATCGAATCTTCATATATGCACCAGAACCGAGGGACGTGCACGTACGTCCATTATGCAATGTTTCCTCGTGCTTTGTGACCTACCATCGCCCAAACCTACAGATCGGTGAAAGTCGGCATTTTATCACAGACGCCAACCCAGATACAAACCAACATTCAGACGGCTTTACCTGCTATCGTCTCTCACATAAAGGGAGGATGGAGCAATATTCAAAGCTTTCACATCAAAACCAGCAAGAGCATCAGTCTACCCATCTGGACATGCGATCTTGGAAACGAGGAGGGTGGTCGGTGGGACGGCTTAGTAGCTGGACAGTCGGAGGAGCGCAAAGCTACTTCCGGCGATGAAGAACCTTCTGAAGCTGGCGAAACATCGCAACCTTCTCTCAAACGCACCAAATCCGTGGGGCAAGAGGCAAGAACCACCAAAGGAACGAAGCGCCAATTAGAAAGTGGCAGCGACGAGCCGAAGAAAAAAACGAAGACTGCGGATGCCGTGTCGTCTCTGTCGGGGAAGACACCTTCATTATCGAAAACGAAAGGCCGTTCCGCAGAATCTATTCCCCATTCTTCCTCGGCTTCTTCGCTTCCTACGTCGACAACTGAACCTAGTGTGGAGTCAAAATTGGGCACAAAGAAGACAAAGACCCCAAAGAAGGCTGACGCAGCTGGGGGGGAGAAAACTCCGTCGACGAGTCATCCCACTGCTTCTCAATCTGTCCCGAAAGAGAAGTCAAAATCTTCCAAGACATCTGATCCTGCTCGTGAGAAGCCCCCGTCACAACCATATCCATCGGTGATCAAAGCAACCGCAGCACCAGAGCCATCTAGGAAAAAGAAAAGTAAGGTTGGCGAGAGTGCAGATGAATCGACGAGCAAGTCCTCGAGTCTCCAAAAATCCGCAAAGGTCTCTAAGGGTTCCCTCAGCCAAGAAGATGTGAAAGCCAAGCATGATGCGAGGCCCGGGGAGAAGAAAAAGGCCAAGGTACTTGAGGGCCGTAAGGGCAAGAGCGTTAAGGATGCGCTGCTGGGCAAAAAAAAGGCTGAGTAGATGCCGTGACGCTTTACTTTGACGGTGGTCGGAACTTTGATGCAAGTTGCCATGTCTTTATATTTACTTTTGCTACTACCTGGTGTACTGCCATCAGAGTTCAGCAGTATGGAGATTTCCACACTCACCTCTTCCGGAATGTTCGTATTCTCGTGAGACCCTATTGTTGTACGTATCCTATACAATTACTGAATTTCAGCGCTGGCGTTTGGTAAGTATTTGTGTTACTGAAGGAGAGCTGCCCTCTTTCACATCACGAACACTACCTTCCGTTTATAGGAAAGGCTTGAGCGGTCCGTCCTCACTTGCCGATGACCGTCTTTCACTCCCATCACACGTCGACCATGGCCGACAGAAAATCGACCAAGCTTTACATACCCCAACCCGCAGATGATTGCACCCTCGTCGGAATTTTGGAACAGCTAGAACCCGATAGACCTACAAGTGGGAGAAATATTACCCTAGTGAGTTCGTCCCCGCTGACCACGTTACCCTAGCTCATTACGTTGCTGAGGATCGTACTTAGATTTTACACGGCACGATGGGGTGACATACATGTCTATTGCATTGACTTGCTCTGATCCTTCACCCAGCCATAAGGATTACCTATTCCAGAAGCGCCTTGCGATGCGGTTACCATTTGATTCCTTCAGATTTGATTTCCGGTACGGACACCCAAGGATTTCAGCTGATAACTTCAATTCAAATGTTACAGAGGAAATCACGAAAGTGGAGGCCAGTGGAAACAAGGCGGCTTTGGCGAAGATGTTCGAGACCTTGTGACTGTGGTAGCTTACCTCCGCACCACGTACGGCTATGAAATTGACATGATCGTTGGTCATTCCCGTGGTTCTGTTGTTGGTATGTATTGGTTGTGCATGTCTGAGGAAGGGAAGTGTGTCCGCTCCCTGGTTAATGTTTCAGGCCGTTACCGAATGCATGTGAGAGTCTTACAGGTCACCGTGTCAGACATAAACTGACGTTTTTTTAAAAAAAACTGACTTAGCGAATCTACGGTAAATTCTAAATGCTCTATCTCAGGCTGAAACGGTATTCATACCTGTACAGACGGCGCAGAGGTATACCAAGAGGAATTTGATGCCAAGGGGTACTACGATTGGAAAGTGACGGTTGCGCGGAAACCTGTGGTGCAAAGAATATACCCTCAAGACTTGGAGGAATTCTCACGTTGGGATTCTGGGATTGTCTGGGACAAATTTCCGCCATCCATAGATGTCCTCACCATCCACGGTCTCGCTGATAGAACGGTCCCTGTGTAAGTGCACCCGAACAACAAGAGGATATGTACCTCACAACAAACTTAGTTATGACGCAGTCATTTATGCGCGTGCCTTTGGCGCAAGGACACCTGGGACGCATAGCCTTCACCTCATCGAAGATGCCGATCACAACTTCACAGGGGTGAGCAGTCAGGCTTGGTGTCTGAACTGCCAAACTCACCTGATATTTAGCGCCAGGACGAAGTTGTGGACTGTATACTGGGATGGTGGGAAGCGAAAATTTCCGGGAGATTGGTAACAGGCGTTTTTAACACGGGTATCCGAGGGAAGCTATGAACGTTGTGGATGGTTTGAGACGAGCTATACCATCGGAGTGTAGGTCTTATCCTTATCCTGAGAGTTATTCGGAATGGTCGTATCAATTTACGACAGTGGCTTACTGCTTCAGGTGATCCTTCCAAGGCATTCCAAATAATTTGGATGTATACATTTCAGGCCCTCTTCCGATGGAGACGACCGAGTGGATTCCAACGGATGAGGTAGTGACTGGTATGGAAGTCATGTCTTCGGACTTTTACAACACGGTATGCCTGACGTGAAGTGGCCGCGGCGATCTCCCTATTGTCCTCTCCACGCCGCTGACCACCTATTACGTGAGAGGCGCTCGTGTTTTCAATTCGAGGGGCAGATCTCCGTGGCCCCGAGCAAGAGTATTCGGTGCTCAGCCCTTGGTCTACTCGCGGGATGCGGCAAGCTTGAACTCCGGGTCTTCTCCTCGTTTCTCGCTGGGAAATTTCCGTTCGAGGCGTCCTTGATACTATGTTCATGCGGGCTGCAGTTGTACGGTGCCGGCGTCGCATGATAAGCTGAGAATCCATGGACCATGGTGTTAGATTCCGCCGTCCGAAAGTTTGAGCACAGCGGCCCTCCTGAGACGTGCCACCGCTCGGCCCGAATTGTCCGCGCATCAGAGTCGTCTGTAGTCAAGATATCCTCGAGGCATTGCGATGAAATGTACATTACTATAAGTTGTATTGGAATTAATGCATTTACACGGGAACGATGCTAAATGTAGTGCAACACGCGTCGGGGAGACAGAGAATACAAGGAATTAGGGAAATGGAAAGTAACAGATATTGTGGTGCTTCCTTGAGATATGAATCCCAGCCGTAATTAGATATCCGGTGCTACCCAGCGTTGTTCTCCCTCTCCGAAGCCACATTAGCACCTCGATTGACGGGGGTGCGCAATATAGAATGCGATAAATATGGTATGCATGATCGCGGACGCTCCAGAGACATAAGGCTCGATGTCCGAGGCCGGAGCAGCTTGAGGGGAGCTGAACTGGTACAGGCCAGCATATGTCAGGACCGATTGTGAGGGGTGCTAGGACACTGACTGACCTGACCTACGGATTAGAAGAACACGGGGGCGACGGTGCTGGCGCCAGCTCTGACTGTGGTGCGCTGCGCTGAGTACTGAGATGATGGCGAGTGGGGGTGACTCCTGGGATCTGCGGCTGATTGGGACTGCGAGCCACTACTCCCCGAGCTAGTCGACTTTGATTGGCCGTAGCCGCAGCCAGCTTGGTAAGATTTAGAAGAGGGTGTGATGTACTGGCTGCTGCTCATCATGACGGACGATGTAGAGTGGAGGATAGCTGAAGAGCACAGGACAAAGACTTGCTGCAGGACTCGAAGAGCTGATTGGGAGGTCTCTTGGAAACATTTGGAGGTCTTATATAGCCTGGAGGCATCGCCTCGCGTGCTTGCTGAGGAGTAATGACCCAAGTCTACTTACTGTGCCGGCACCGAGCCAAGTCCGATGGAGGAGTAGCGCTGAGGCCTGAGGGACCAGTAACTTTCCAGGAGATCAAGCAAAGGCAAGTTAGGCAGCACAGCCAAAGTCAAGTACTCCGTCACGTAAGCCTACTTGGTGGCAAAACTTGTCCTCAGTTCGTTCTTCTGCCTTATTCGTTGCGTTGCTCATTACCGAACCGGCCATCTCTACCAACTGATTCAGATCCCAGAAGCTATGGCGTTGCTACCCTGCGGCCATAAAGCGCCGTGACTCATCCTGTCGAGTCCTGTGCATCTCAAGTCACCTCGTATGATGACAATGTATTGCCTATATGTACCTCATTCATTGCCGATACAGGTCAAACTGCCCTAGCATTCCCCATTCGGTCAATAACATGCACTCACTGCACGGCAGGCAGTCATTCCCTGGCCCAGCATATCCCGAGCGGCGTCAGCGGTGACCGTGTGTCTGCATTAAGCACGCTCGTCAAGTGGCCGGGTGATGTCGTTTGAGATCCTCGTTTCCAACCTGGTCTAACACTTCAACCCGAGGTGCCGAGGATGTCCCACCATAGGTCACCATGTCACTTGCACATCCACTCTACGACGTGATTCTCCGGCTGTCGTACATGCCGATCTTGTACCCAACGACCCGCTCGTGAACAACATCACCGACGACGTCCCTACGAGGTGCCTGTCTTGCTTTGCTTCTTCCTGGTCGGTCTTTTTCATTCAGTGTTATCTTGCCATCTGTCGACCGATTGATCGGTGCTGACTTTGACACCAAAACCTCTTGACATCGCCGTGTCGACGGTTATAAGTGGGTACAAGCCTTTCTGACATAAAATAGGTCAAATTGCATTTGCTCATCGTCTTTCCTTTCTGTCTGTGAACCTGACCGTGTCATGGGAGCAGGCACTCACATCCCATTCAATATAAATGAAGGCCTATCGTGGACGACATAACTCGATTGTCCTGAAAAAATTCTGTGTTCGTGCAAATCTTCGCTCTCCCCTATCTGCACCCAGTGATCATGAGACCGTGACAATAATCTTACCGCTGCATACATATCCAAGTTTAATATGAAAGGTACGCATCGTGTTTTCCAAGATTCCCTCACCTATTTTTGTTCTCTGCCATCTCGCGGTGTGCTCCCTGAATCTCCGTCCAGGGATATACCTGGACACAGTCCGTGACCAATGGATCAATAGCTTTAACGCGGCCGAGCAGGATGCAAACCTTATGAACGTACGTCCGTATCGGGCCGCTCCCTCCGGCATTCGTGATCTTATCGACTATCGACTGGAAGCTTGCGCTGGGATGGAGATCACTGAAGTGTTCACAACCAAGTTTGAAGGAACACGGAGGACATACCCGCCGATGAGCCCGGCCTGATACTCCAAGCTTCGAGAACGCAGCGTGGACCCCTGAATCTTGAGGCGCTTGTAGAGGATCGGACCTAGATTGACCGAAGGAACCTCATTTCCTTCATGAATGCGGTTTCATTGCAAGTTTTGCGGAAAGTGAACAGGACTCTTTACCGCTCAGGAGCGCAAGTATTGTCATTCTGCCGTCAATCGCGAGTGAGTCAATGTTCTTTGCCCAATGGGTCTTTCCAACAAAGTCGATGACGACATGGACACCCCTGCCGTTCGTTGTTTCCTTCACTTTTACTGCGAAATCTTCGGTCTTATAGTTTACAGCGTGTGTAGCGCCGTTCGGCATCGAGAGAAGCCAATCGAGTTTCTCCTTCGTTGACGCAGTTGCCGTGACTGTCTTCCTAACGAATGAGGAATGGAATGCACCGCGATCAACACAGGTTTAACGGCCGTGAAGGGAACCGTATCAAAGTCACTCACGCGCCGAAGAAACGTGCAATTTGAATGGCCGCAATCCCCACACCGGAAGCGCCAGCATGAACAAGGACATCATCGCCTTGCTTGACTTGGCCGTATTTTACGAGAGCTTGGTAAGCTGAAACGCAGGGTGTATGAGAACTGGCAGACATCCACGTAGTACCGCGGTGCTATAATAACGCCATAGCTTGTTGCTGACCTGTGATATAGTTTTCTGGAATGCTTGCTGCTTCTACCCAGGATAAATGAGGAGGTTTCTTCATTAACAAATCTTGATGGCACGCAATGTACTCTGCATATGCCCCCTAACCAGAGGTCAGACATGATAGTGAGGACGTCTGTGAATATTTTTTACACCACCGGCTAAGCCAAATACTTGATCGCCCAAAGACCACTTGGTAATGCCGGGCGCTACTTGGACTACGTGTCCCGAGAATTCGACTCCGAGAATGCTGGATGCACCGGGAGGTGGGGGATAGAAGCCTTCGCGCTGACTTTGATCCATACGATTGACGCCAAACGCTGCGATCTGGCCGAACCAGTGCATGTCAACACCGCGTCGATCTCCAAGCCCAGTTGCACCAACCTTGACCAGCACCTGGCCGTCCTGGGGCACTGGTTTCTCGGTCTCACCGATGTACAGGTTCTCGATAGGACCCTTGCCGTCCTTGACCAATACAGCGCGCATGGTAGACATTACGGTGCTCTCTCGTGGTTGATACCTTGGAAGGCGTCGTGAGTGAGGCCGCAATCTACTTAACTTAGTCATCATATGTCTCTACTACCGTACACGGCCGTACTACATAACACACACTGGCAGGACCATGCACGATGACCCAGGCGAGCACATCGGATATGACTGTCAATGTCCGTTCTTCCCCTCTTCTGGAACGACCATCACTTTCACGCTGGCAGATGAAACGCGTTTCACACCTTGTCGGCCATCATAGCGTGTCTGAAGGAAAACCTGTGGTCTGATCGTCTCTGATTTGGGGTCAGATGCAATGGCCGCCATGCGGGACGATGAACAGTGGAACATCACATGACCGTTGGCCTGTGTGCGCAGTATTCTCCATAAGCTGATGTTGTGGTAATATGACAGTCGATATTGCTATGTGCGCAGCTGCACAGACGTATGATGCCAAATGTGATCAGAACTGAGTATTCTAAAATAGAAAGATATACCCACGCCATCGTCGGTTGAACACGGGACATTCTGACTAAGCATTCGCCGCCGTTCGCTCGCGCAAGAGCTGGATCCCTCTCGCCGACATTTCATCGCTTGGACGATTTGAGCACCCAAACGCTCTGCGGATTTTTGGTCGTCCGTTTGTTCTTTTCAGCGATAGCCGTCTCACTTCTTGAGCCAAAGGCAAGAACCTTCGGTCATGCGTATTGCCGGCGAGACATCTCTTCCAGTTTCTGGAAGTGAGAGGCAATTCAAAGTCGAGGATGTCCAAGAGGCATATATTGAAGAGAAAGGCCGGTACGTGACGCAACGGGGTTGTAGCACACCATAGAGTCTGTCTGAAACAACCCTTTCAAGTGTGCTTGGCGCGCTCGACGCCACGAAAAACGTCCTGGGAGATCTACGCAACTACAACAAGGACCACTGGGTCGTCAGGTACCCTACGCTCAAGGAGCAGCCTGGCGAGCAGTCTCCGTCGCGTGGAAAGAAACCCCGTCGCTCTCTTCGTCGTTCTCTCTCGTTCGCGGATGATCCGGAAAACCACACCGATGTCGTCTACACACCCGAACGCCAGGGTTCCGCGCGGGCTTTGACACTTGCATCCATTGCCGATGCACAGGAGGAAGATGGAAATGTCACACCGTCGGCGGAGCAGGAAAAAGAGGCAGCAGAGGGGGAAACACTTTTACCTCCAAATTGTGGGGATTTCAGCATCCTTCGCCTCGATCTTAAACTTGGGCCCCATGGCTCTTCTACCTCCCCGACTTCCCTCGTTTCTCAGCTGGAGAAGAACTCTATTGCCAACCTTTTGGATGAACGCATCACTGCTGCAATCCAACACATGGACAAACTTCGCCTCCGTGTAGAAGACACTTCGTCAAAGGTGTTAGTCACCGGCGATCTTAACTCCGGGAAGTCGACTTTTGTCAACGCCCTTCTTAGACGGGATGTCATGCCCGTTGATCAGCAGCCTTGCACAACCGCGTTCTGCGAAGTACACGATGCAGCCGAAAACAATGGCGTGGAAGGGGTTCACATCCTCAAGCCGGGTGTTGCATACTCTATCACTGACGAATCGACTTTCTCTCGCGCCTCTCTTGCTGATCTGGAGACCGTTGTGGCCGATAATGAGGAAGTGCAGCCCGTGTTGAAGATTTACCTGGCGGACAGCAGAGTTCCTTCAGAGTCACTGCTCAACAATGGAGTAGTCGACATTTCCCTGATTGATGCTCCCGGTCTTAATCGCGACAGTCTCAAAACAACTGCGCTGTTTGCCCGTCAGGCGGAGATCGATGTGGTTGTCTTTGTTGTTTCGGCTGAAAACCACTTCACACTCTCCTCCAAGGAATTCCTTTCAAATGCCAGCAATGAAAAGGCTTATGTTTTCGTCGTTGTTAACAAGTTCGAGCACATCAAGAACAAGGAGAAGTGCAGAAAGATGGTGCTGGAACAGATCAAAGAGCTCAGTCCAGGGACGTATGAGGATGCGAAGGACCTTGTTCATTTTGTCGACTCCTCTGCTGCGCTTCGGCCCTACACCGCCAATCCTGCGTTCGACGACCTGGAATCGTCTTTGCGTTCCTTTGTCTTGATCAAACGATCAAAGTCGAAGCTTCAGCCCGCGTCGACCTACCTCAGCAAACTCTTGGCCGATGTCGATTTCTTGGTCGGAGCCAATGCGATTGTGGCTCAAGCGGATGTTGATCGCGCCAAGGATGACCTTGACAGGGTGAAGCCTGTATGGGAGAAGATGAAGAATGGTCGCGAAACTCTTGAGGAAGTTTTGGAGGAAGTCGAAGAGGAGGGTACGATTGTTACTACCAACAGAACGAAGGCTATTCTCGGGGCCGCTCTCGATCGCGTTGGACAGGGACAGCCTGGCGTTGACGACTCGGTCACACTTCCCAAGTTCAATGGTTTGCTGGGCATCTGGGACTATACTCGCGACGTGCGAAAGGCTCTTCTCGCTAGTCTGGATGTTGCAGTGAAACTCGCGGAGGATGAGGCCCGCAGCACCACTACTGCTGGTGTTCAGAAGATTAGCCTCGTTGAAGATAAGCACCTTCCGGAGGGTGTGGAGAGGTCACGTCGCGTCTTCGTGCCAGAGGCTATGTTCAAAGTTCGCCCTGGTAAGAAGGGAGGACTACACCATCGACGTTCATCGACCGCCAGCGCTGTCGTTGCGGGAGGAGTGCACAATCTCGGCATTGGTCTCGCACAACGATCTGACCTGTTGGAGCCCTCGTTCCTTGACCTCTTCGACGTCAACCATCAATTCTGGGTACATTTTGGAGATGAAAAGAGTGGTGTAGATGAAGAACAGGAGACGAGTGCCACTGCGCTGAGCGTTTTCTCGGTCGGTGTAGGCGCGCTGACTTTGGTGGGCGGGAATGCGTTCAATGCGAGAGGACTGATTGATGGTGTTATGCGTGTTTCTGAGCTGTTTGCCAACGACTCGGCTAGGAAGTGGGCAGCACCTGTGGTCGGCGCGGTCGTGTTTGGAGCCACTGCGTACTTTATTGTTCAACTACCGAACTCGATACCAAGAACCATCGGCCGGCGGATTCGTTCTTCGCTGGTGAAGGTTGAGGGCAACGCAACGGAGCAGGAGTTGTTTGTGAACGCGCACGCTGGACGTATTGGACGGGAGACGCGCAAGGTATTGCGGTTGGCGTCATGGGACTTGCGTGAACGTTTCAGGGCTGCGATGGAGGAGAAAGGGAAAGAGATGAAGGGTGCGGAGGAACTGGTGAAAAGGGCGAGTACTGCGCAGGTGTTTTTCCAGGACTTGGAAGAAAGGACGGCTGCCATCCGTGCAGAGGCCGGATTGGTCGGTGCGTTGTAAACTTGACATGTTCATAACGGCTTTTTTCCCTCCTCGGCGTGCGACACTGCACCCTTTTTCCAGTCTTTCCTTCGTTTCTCGGTTTTATCCCGTTTGTTGCGGGATCTGTGCGTCCAGTGCGGGTGGAGAGCCTTGACACACTCGTTAAGTTATCCTGTTCAGTATTTTACGATGAACATCACTGCGCGCATTCTGATGCGTTTTGATGACGATGTAACCACGAATTAGAATGATAGACAAAGCCGTCCTTCGTCTCTCTAGTCGACGCTGTGCTATATGTGCAAGAACCAGGGCTGGGTAATTTGATCAAGCTTTTGTTCTGGCTGATTTTCTACTTATAGACCGGGCGATACTCGAGGGCGTCGTGCTACAGCTTGCAAGTATGGTGTAGTAACTCTCAACGGTCTCCTACTCTGCATTTGAATTCAATCTCCAAGCTCCAAAACATGTCCTTCGAGCTTCCAAACTCCCGCTGCGAGCTGCGGATACTCCGCACCTCGCGATGTTGCCGGCAAGCCGTCCGTTGCGTGCGTTGCCCTGCATTATTTTTGAACTCACCTGCATGCAGCAATCAGATTCTCAATCAGCGTTCATTTAGAAACCGACCATGTATTTAGGCGACAAAAAACGTCGGACTCGGTTCTCACCTCGCTTTCTCTATTTTGTCCTAACAATTCTTCAAAATGCCTTCTGGGCGATGGATTCCTGCGACAGCTAGCTTCGTCGGCCCTCTTGTGGTCGCACTTGCCTCTCTACCATCGGCCGCGGCTACACAGTATTCACTGGCAAAGGAATATTACGGCTCAACCTTCTTCAATGACTGGACATTCTACAACAACTGTGAGCTGGCTTCTTGCGAGGATACGAACCGCACTCAATGCCCAACAGACGACAACCTGACAAACGGAGATGCCATGTATGTTCTGCAATTCCCTATGCCCAAGCACTGTCTCATCGGCCCGCAGCTTCGTGTCTGCCGAAACAGCGTTTGCAGACCAGCTAGCCTATGTCGATTCGTCCACTTCTCACGCGTTCATCAAAGTTGACAACACTACTGTCGTAAGAACCTTTCGTATGTTCTTTCTGTTGACTCGAATTGCCATCAAAGGTACCATACAACTACAAGCGGAACACCGTCCGCATCACCAGCAACGACAGCTTCGCAGTTGGCAGTCTGTGGGTGACGGATCTATACCATGTACCATATGGCGTACGTTTGTCCCAAGTAAATAGAAATGGGACCATGTCTCACCATCTTTATCTGTCCCAGTGCTCAGTGTGGCCCGCTTGGTGGAGGTTTGCACCGTGACCCTGCTGCAGTGATCACACGCACAAGCTAATCCGTTTTCCAGCCAAGCGCCCCTATGGCCCCAAGGAGGAGAAATCGATACCTTTGAAGGCGTTAACATGCAGACCAACAATCAAATGTCACTCCATACGGAGCCAGTTCGCACTCGTCTTCTGTGCACACCGAACAACTGCTCACCCTTCTCACACTCAGGGATGCACTCAAGTGTCACCGAACGAGACGTCTGCTCTCGTTAACAGCACAGACTGTTCTTACCAGGCAAACAATAACCAAGGCTGTATCGTAACTGATCCATCAACTGCCTCTTTCGGTGCTGGGTTCGCAGGCGCAGGTGGAGGTGCCTTCGTGACCGAATTTGCAACAAGCGGCATAAGGTATGTCCATTAATTCTAGGCGGCCCCCCCCAAACTCAGTCAAACGTAATCGAAATAGCATATGGTTCTTCCCGGTTGGTGACAAGGGAGATAAGTTCATACCTGCAGTTTCTGATTTATGAATTACAGCGTTCGTCGATCCCGAGCGCACTGTCGTCCAACGCAAGCACTATCGACACGTCCACTTTTGGTACTCCCGTTGGCAACTGGCCTTCGACAGGCTGCAACATCCAGGAATTTTTCCAGCCGCAGCAACTTATCTTTGATATTACGCTATGTGGAGGTGCGTCTCCGTGTGTATTTTTTTCCAAACCCGCTGACGGGCTGTCATTGGCGTACTAGACTTTGGTGAGTCTCAACTAGGCATTTGATGAACTTCCTCTTACCCTATTACGCCGACGCCACCTAGCTGGAAACTCTGGCATTTTCAACGAGACCTGCACAGGTGTCTGCTATAATGACTATGTCATTGGCTCTCCATCGAACTATAACAATGCCTACTTCGAGATCGGTTACCTTAGAGTATTCAGTTCGTCGGGATCGAACACGGTCATAACGCCAACGACGTCGGGGAATTCGGCTGGCGCTTCTGCAACCTCAGCTCCATCAAGCAACTCCGCCGCTGCGCTAAGAGTGTGGTATTCTTGGACCTTGGGTGCGCTAGTGTCTTTGGTCATGGCAGGCGGGATCACAGCGATGTGAACGGCGCATGGCATGCGTTTCACTTGTAAGCTTGGGTTCTTATATACCGGACAACTGTGTGGTGGATGGACCATCTAGACGTAGTTACTGTACGCTTCTCATAGGACCTTGTTGGTGCTCGGGGTTTAGTCAGTGATCCGACTAGCACGAGCTGAACGTTTACGACAGCGGATACAAGTCGAACCCAAACATTGAATTATTTATGTAGTTATCTGACTTCCTCGACATTGCTGTTGCCTTCGAACGATGTAAAAGTCCTTGCGGGTATTTCAAAGGCGGCGTTAGCGGTATTCGAGGTCGACGATGGCGTCCTCAGACCACTACCAAATGGCAGTATCGGTAGGTACTGACAGATCTCTACCGTTCAGCTTGGCTGTACCGCCTTGGCGGATCGCGGATCGGTCGGCCACAAGTCGGACGTTGCGGGCCATCGTGTAACGAGAACGGTTTGGTGTCAGCTTGGTTCTATCGAATTGATGAAGAGCACACACAACTCAGCCCAACGTCACGACGGCGGTTGACGTTGATATTCCGGGACCATTTATCCTATATCTATCGTAGATCCTTTTTCCATGCAGCCTGACGTTTACCCACCCACCGTCCCTCCGTCTCCTCCTCCTCAAATCATCAAATGAATAACCCAACCGATCCAGCAGTACTCTTCGGAGTGGAAGGACTGGTCGCAGTCGTCACTGGCGGGGGGACAGGTGCGTTTTGGCGCCCTTCGTGTCGACCGAATGTCTTGATTACACAAGGTTCTAGGGATAGGACTCATGATCGCCACCGCGCTGGAAAGTAACGGCGCCACGGTCTATGTCATTGGACGTCGTCTGGACGTCTTGGAGAGAGCCGCGGCCGAACATAACGTATGTTGCGCGCTTGTTCCTCGTGGCAACCGAGCCCCTGACCAGCGTGCTAGAAATTTGGCAGAATTATACCGCTGCAAGCAGATGTCACCTCTCGGGAGTCCCTGCTCACCGTGGTACAGAGCATTAAGGCTCGCCACGGTTATATTGACCTCCTAGTGAATAACGCTGGGATAGCTCGGAATTTACTGCCACCCCATCTGCCGTCTCCGCTAGATGATGCTGATGCGACAGGGAGCACCGTACCTTCCATCAAATCGTTCCAAGACGTGCTGTGGAATACTGGTGGTCCGACCGGGTTTGCTGAAACGTTTGAAACAAATCTAACGGCGGTTTACTACACCACTGTGGCATTCCTTGAACTGCTGCACCTAGGGAATTTAAGGAGAGGATCTTTACCTCCCCTCTTTGCTGCAAAGTCTCTGTCGACAGAGAAACCGAAAGCACGCAGGGAAACAAACATGGATATTGACAAAGGGTCTAGTCAAAGCTCTCCATCGTCTACGCCACCTGGGGCATATTATTCGATACCACCGACACCGCCTGCATCCAATTCACCCCTCCCGCCTGATGTGTGCCTTCCTGCAGCCTCTCCGACGAATGCACTATCGGGTATACCCCTGCCGACCTCGCAGGTGATCACCGTATCGTCTTCGGGCGCTTTTCGGGTCGACGCACGGGTTTTGTCAGTGTCGTATACGTTGGCGAAGCACGCGAACATGCATCTCGGGAAACTCCTCGCCAACCTACTTGCTGATTGGAATATTCGAAGTAATGTTTTATGTGTATGTGTTTCGCCACTCTGTTTTTTTATTGACGTTATTGAACTCAATGCTCGGTAATTATTAGCCTGGTGTCTGGCCAAGTGGTGAGTGTATTGGGAGCGATGTTCAGGGATCTTTACTGATGCGGCTATAGAAATGACGAGGATGGAGCATCTTACGCCGTCGTTGCTTGCTCAAACGGTCCCACTTGGTCGTCCTGGCACGCTGTCGGACATGGCAGGGCCGATTCTTTTCCTGGCAGGGCGGGCTGGTGCGTATGTGAACGGCGCAGTATGGCTTGTGGATGGGGGAAGGGTCGGGACAGTTGCAAGTTCCTACTAGCTGTTTAGCAGCGAACTCTGCTTGGACGATTGGATTTTCCGGATATTATTGTAAAAGTTACCGGTGGACTTTTTGGCGTTGTGGACAGGTCCCGCGTGGTCGATTGCGAAATCTGACTAAGGTGTAATCTACTCGAGGTCGAATATAAAATGTGTCTTGCAAGACTACATCGCAGATTTGCATCTTCAACTCGCTCTCGACGATGGCTCCGGTCACAAACGGTCGCCTCATTTTCAATGAAATCCCAGCAGGTCAACTCGAGTCCATTTAGCGAAGATCAGCACTAAATGACGTCATATTCAATAGGATATCCCATTCCTGGTCAAACCACCGTCTACGACACAAGCCAAACGATCGACATCGAAAACGTCCCTTTGAACGGCGGGTTTCTTGTCAAAACCCTCGTCCTTTCCATCGATCCTTATCAGCGGGGCCGTATGCGTCCTGCGACCACAGCATCCTACACCGTGAGTGTTGGATGACCGCAGGAGATTTACCTTGCTTACCCTCGCGAATCTTTCTCGATAGGATGCTTTTGAACTCGGAAAGCCGTGAGTATCTGCTTCGAAAGGATATAGTACAACTCAGTCAGTTTCCCAGCATCTCTAACCACGGCGTCGGTTTGGTCCTTCGTTCGGAGAATCCTGCATTCAAACCCGGTGACCATATATATGGGATGCTGAGTGAGTGCATCCTCGAACAGCTCTGAGATGTCGTGCAGACATGGATTGTGTTGACTCGTACCATGATAGCATTCGAGGAGTATTCTGTCCAAGCCGAGCCAGAGCTCTTCAAAAAACTAACTAACCAGCACAATTTACCTTGGAACACGTACGTAGGAGCGGCTGGCATGCCTGGTGGGTCCCTCGATTGTATTTGGTTCAACTGAAGATGGTTGATGACTCTCCGCAGGCCAGACGGCATACTGTGCCTGGAAAGAGTACGCGCACGCAAAGCAGGTAAATATTTTTGTTACATACTCGTCCGATGACTTGTCTTACATGGTACGCAGGGAGAGGCTGTTTTTGTCTCGACTGGAGCGGGCGCCGTGGGATCGTACGTCTTTAAGAGCCCACCTTCTCGTGTACCCAATGACTAATCTCCACTCAGCCTCGTCATCCAGCTGGCTAAACGAGACGGCCTCAAAGTTATCGCATCTGCGGGTTCGGACGATAAAGTTCAGTTCATGAAGGACCTCGGTGCCGACGTAGCTTTCAATTACAAGACGACCAGCACGTCCGAGGTGTTGCAGAAAGAAGGACCTATTGATATGTACGTGACGTAACGTCGTCTTCATATACGGGGTAGGAATTCAACCACACATAGTTACTGGGACAATGTGGGCGGTGAAACACTCGAAGCAGCACTCGAGGCTGCTGCACCACATGCGCGGTTCATCGTAAGTAGCATATTAAGCCGGGAAAACGATAAGAAACTCAACTTTGCTTGCCCATCAGGAATGTGGGATGATTTCACGCTACGAAAAACCGTACGCGGTGTCGGTGAGTGTACAGTTATATCTTGCTTTTGCTTGCATCAGTGCGTACTTGACGTCGACAGAACCTGATGTACATCGTGACAAAACAACTCAAAATTTCTGGTTTCATTGTTTTCTCTCTCCTGCCGAAGTATAGAGGAGCCTTCTATAAAGAAGTACCTGCCTTGATTGCATCGGGACGGTTCAAGTTCAAGGAGGATATTACCCGGGGTCTGGAAGGCGCAGGCGAGGCACTCCTTGCTGTGTTGAAAGGCACCAACACTGGAAAGAAGGTTGTTGTCCTGTCGGATGAATAGTTGTACGATTAGCCAGCATATGTAGGAAGGGTACGTGTGTGGCCAGTCCATTGCAGGTTCCCAATAGCTTACTTATGGATTTTGTTCAGCAGACCTAGTGCGGATATTCTGCTTCCTGTCTGACGATGCAAGTATTACTCAGTAAGTACTGACTGACTTACTAGCGCCTACGCCCCCATCAAGTGAATTCGCACTTCGACTCGGCAGCCCTCGGCACCATCCGCAGAAGGCTGGTGCGTACACTTGATGATGCGAAAGTATTGCTGATTGAGAACCTGACTAATTGCGGTTACATACGGTCATATTCCATTTGTTACTCGTTGACCATCAAGGAGCATCAAGGATAGTTATAAAATGGGTGCAAGTATCTCGTCAAGCACACTCATCTAACTCGCTTTCAGCCATGGCTCCTGTCACAAACGGTCGTGTTCTCTTCAATAATTCCCAGCAGGTTCGGCCCATTGAGCCAAAATCAGCGCTTGTATTGACATCATATGATATAGGTTTCACATACCCCATCCCTGGCTGTACCACTGTCTACGATGCAACCCAGACAATCGACCTCGACAACGTCACCTTGAACGGCGGCATTCTTGTCAAGAGCCTTGTCCTTGCTATAGATGTCTTCATAAAGGCTCGAATGCGCCCCGTGAGTATCTGGTTCAAGCAAAGCATTCTGCCTTGCTTACCTGCAGACCTTCGTGAATAGGGTGGATTCGAACTCGGGAAACCGTACGTGAGGTTCCCAAGGCATGACCTACAACTCAAATAGCTGTCTAGCATCGCGAACTACGCGGTCGGCTTGATTCTCCGTTCGGAGAACCCTGGTTTCAACGCTGGTGACCGCGTATACGGGATGTTCCGTGAGTACACCTTGCGCAGCCATCAAATCCAGAGGCGGAATGTGTTAACATGGAATACTGTAGCATTTGAGGAGTACTTTGTCCAGAGCAAGCCAGAGGCCTTCCGTAAACTACCTCATGACTCCAATATTCCTTTGAGCGCATACTTAGGAACGGCTGGCATGCCTGGTAGGCCGTTCGGTTGTGTGTAATGCGTGTGCAAACAATAGCCCCATACCCAGGTCAAACGGCATATGTCGGCTGGAAAGAGTATGCTAATCCAAAGAAAGTGCGTCTCTTTATTCATCCCTCTGAAAAAGATCTTACACAACGTACCCGTAGGGGGAAGTCGTGTTTGTTTCCACTGGAGCAGGCGGTGTGGGATCGTATGTCTTTTGGAGCTCGCCTTCTCGTGTTAGTAAATGATGTACCTCTTCTCAGCCTCGTCATCCAGCTGGCTAAACGAGACGGCCTCAAAGTTATCGCATCTGCAGGTTCGGACGATAAAGTCCAGTTCATGAAGGACATCGGTGCCGATGTGGCTTTCAATTACAAGACCACCAACACGCTTGAGGTGTTGCAGAAAGAAGGACCTATCGATATGTGCGTCAATTAATGCCATATTGGAAAACGGGATGTAAACCCAACCGCATAGCTACTGGGACAATGTGGGCGGTCAAACATTCGAGACGGCACTGGAAGCTGCTGCACCACGCGCGCGGTTCATCGTAAGTATATACCCGGTGACATTGATACAGAACTCAGCTTTACTTGTTTATCAGGAATGCGGGATGATCTCAGGTTATAGCTCGAAACCGTATGCGGTGTCTGTGAGCTTCCGGCTATCTTTTACTGTCTCTGTGCTCATCAAAACCTCGTTAGAACCTGATGAACATCGTGGTCAAGCAAATCAAAGTCACCGGCTTCATTGTTTCAACTCTTCTGCCGAAGTACGTGGACACCTTTTATAAAGAGATCCCGGCCTTGATTGCTTCGGGAGAGCTCGAGTTCAAGGAAGATTCCAGCCAGGGGATGGAAGCCGTGGGTGAGGCGCTTGTATCTGTATTGCAAGGCAACAACAGTGGTAAGAAGATTGTTGTCCTGGCTGATGAGTAGTTGCATCGTTAGCCGGTGTATATGTGTAAATCGCAACACAAGGACTTATTGGACGTGTAATTACTATTACGGACGATGCGTAATGGCTGATGGAGACCGACTGAACTGGATAATCTCTTGTTACTCATGAACTATCAAGGAAGATATAACATGGGTCTCTGGAGACTCCAGTTCATCATCAAGTAGACTCATCTACTCCAACTCGTGCGATGGCTCCTATTACAAACGGTCGCGTCCTCTTTAACGAGGTCCCAACAGGTCAAACCGAGTCCTCTGGACGAAAAAATCGCACTAATATATACCCATCATGATTGCCAGGGTATCCCATACCTGGCCAAACCACCATCTACGATGCAACCCAGACAATCGACATTGAAAACGTACCTTTAAACGGCGGCTTCCTCGTCAAGACCCTCGTTCTCTCCATAGATCCATACATAAGGGGTCTTATGCGCCATGGGGACGCAGCATCTTATGCGGTGAGTCTAATGGAAAGCTTTACCTTACTTACCTTGCATATCTTGATAAATAGGCTGCCTACGAACTGGGTAAACCGTGCGTGGCTTGATTTACAAAGGAAATCCTACAACCTGACACTTTCCAAGGATCTTCGGTCACGGCGTCTGTGTGGTCATCCGTTCGGAGAACACTGCATTCAATCCTGGTGACCACGTGTATGGAATGTTTAGTGAGTGCGTCCGCAACGGCGCTCTGAATTCGGAGTCATGCCACTTTAGCATTCGAAGAATACTCGGTCCAAAGCAAGCCAGAGGTCTTCAGCAAGCTGGCTAAAGAGGAGAACGTACCTTGGAGCGCGTACATAGGCGCGGCCGGTCTGCCTGGTAGGTCGGCCCGCTATTCGTGATTCATGGGCTTGACGGTCCCTGCAGGTCAGACGGCGTACTGCGGCTGGAAAGAGTATGCGTACCCGAAGAAAGTAAATATTTTCTGTTTATTTTCAAAGCAGGAAGGAAATCATACCCAATAGGGAGAGGTCGCGTTTGTCTCAACCGGAGCGGGCGCCGTGGGGTCGTAGGTCTTTTGAGAGCTTCTCGTGTAGTCAATGACTTACCTTCACTCAGTCTCGTCGTCCAGCTGGCTAAACGAGACGGCCTCAAAGTTATCGCATCTGCGGGTTCGGACGATAAAGTTCAGTTCATGAAGGACCTCGGTGCTGATGTAGCGTTCAATTACAAGACGACCAGCACGTCCGAGGTGTTGAAGAAAGAAGGACCTATTGATATGTGCGTCATGGTATATCACACTCAGAAGCAGAACTTACCAAACAACGTAGATTTTGGGACAACGTGGGCGGCGAAACTTTCGAAGCCGCACTTGAAGCGGCTGCATCGCAGGCGCGATTCCTCGTAAGTATATCCAGTGTCATTGATATAGAACTCAGCTTTACTGGATTACCAGGAATGCGGAATGATATCGGGTTATAACTCAAAACCATACGCGGTGTCGGTGAGTGCTCAACCATATTTCATTGTCCCATCAGTGCAGCGATGATCGAAACCTCGAAAGAACCTGATGAATATCGTGGTCAAGCAACTCAAAATCACCGGTGTCGTTGTTGTAGCTCTCCTGCCAAAATATGAGGAAGATTTCTATAAAGAGATTCCAGCTTTGATTGCAACGGGAGAGCTCAAGTTCAAGGAGGATATCACCCAGGGTCTGGAAGGTGCAGGCGAGGCAATTCTCTCTGTGCTGCAAGGCACCAACGACGGCAAGAAAATAGTTGTGGTGGCGGAAGAGTAGTCATATTGTTAGCACGAGTTTGCACAGATATTCACGGCAGAGACAAAGCTCGCTTACACTACGTGCTCAAGCCGACAATCACTTCATATAGTTGACTTTGAATGTACGTAGGTAGCTTCCAGACGCGATTTCACATATTCCCCGGCAGTAACAATGTTGTACTTTGCGGGATTCTCTGCAGAAACGCATCCCGGGATAGGCTTGGAATGACATAAGTACTGAGAAAAACCAAGGACGATGACATTCACCTCGAGTTTCACATCATAATCAGTGCCAAAGAATAGCGGCATAGAATACCTTTCCTTGCCCGACGAATTAATCGCACGGTGGACCGTGGACTTGAATACATCATCTGCAACAGAGTGAACTGCTGATACTATCACCATAAGGCTGACGTACTAGTCCAGCGGGCAAATTGATCCCCAAGGCTACGATATTTGTTGGTCAACTTGCCGTATACAACTTTCCGCACGTACTTCAATACCAGAGTTCCTGGAATCGGGACAGCATTGATCCATGTTCCATTGCTGTTCATTACTTGCAGCGCGGGACAGGTGTCTTGCCAGAGAATCGTAAAACACTAAAGGGTCAGAGGACGTCTTCAGACCTAAGAGATGGCTTGTGAAAGGGATCACCTCATAGCTGGAAGTTGAGTAAGTCACGACGATGGAGACATACTAGTGTTCATCCTACTCTGTGTGGGCACCAATTCCCTCCACGCCATCCACCTGTTTTGCAGGCTGAGGAGGATAGTGAAGCAGCCGCATAATTGCGGCAGGCTTCGTGACCTTATTGACGACATGAGTTCACGGGGGATGGCCCTAGTCAGCTCTGAAAGGCGTACCTTATCGTCGAAGAAATTCTCAGGAAGACTCAACGCGAGGGCGAAGAGCGGAAACAGAGATTGCCCCAGTCGTAGGGCTGCATGGCTGGCAAAGAGGACAAGATGAGCTGCTTGTCTGCGCAAATCTCACCCCACGGATACACACTAATACGCAAGGACATCCTTACGAAACCCTGGAAGGCCATCAGGCCATACGTTTGCCCCTGACATTGTCCCATCGTCGCGCACTTGGGAACTTTGTGTAGGACCTTCAGGCTCCCATCCTAGATCAAAACCCTCGTGCAAATCGCCTTTATTCTCGGGGTTAGCATTTTCACCGAGGAGAGGGGTGTATCCCTTGAAATTGGGGCTATCGTGGATATCCGACTGGTAATCGAATGAAGGTGTTACTCTCGGGAGTATAACCAGCTGATCCCACCTTCATTTTAGTCTCAAGGGGCAGCGCAAAGTATGTTTTTGCAGCGGAGATAGCGGTACTGATAGTCTCTTCGGGTATGCCATGGTTCTTTACTTGTCGGTGAAAGTTGATCATGAACAAGCTGATCCAGTCGAGATTGAGTGCACTAACTGTAGAAGAACCCAACGTTGACACACGCGCGCCGAATTTCAGCTGCGAGAGCACGACGGAGTGTAGAATCGCACTGAGTCGCATGGGTGAAATCTCTGTCGTAATCTCGTGGTGAAGAACTGTCTATTTGGATTCGTGAAAAGACTTGCATGATAGGGATTTCCTCAAAGGCAGCAGTGCTCTGAATCTGCATGCTGGTCACTGAGGCTCGCGCAGAAGACGACGAGTACGTACCATGATCAATGCGATTTGCACAAGACAGCGCTCCGGACCACGGCCAGGCTGGTGACCGTGACCTGCACTTGTGTTCACTGTCGCGGTCTCTGCACCATCGTCTCTGCACCTCAGAAAATGACGGCTCCATGCACGACGTCCCTCCCGTAGCAACGTTCAGAAACTCCCGTCAAACAACGGGGGGCCCTTCACAACTTGTCAAGGGTCTCCAGGTCACTCACAGTGCTAGACAGTCCGCGGAAGATGCCGAGGATTGGGCACCGCTGCGCTGTGATTGGCTCGCGCGGCTCGGCATGCGTTCGGCACAGCTATTGTATTACGCCAATGTCAAAGTGCACGCTACCGCCTCGCTCTCGTTCTTCACCTTCACCCTCAGTTTTTGTCGTCGTCGTCCCCGCCAACTTCATCCAAAAGCCTGCATTTCGGCCACTCTGCTAGCCAGGTTCTCTCGACTTTCGCTAGACCGGCAGGCTCCGCTGGTCTCGTCTAGACCCAACGAAGCACACCGAGTACAATAACTGCTGCATTTGCAGTCTCTTGTCATACGTGCTCTTGTTTCTAGCCTAGTCCACAGACTCGACGTCAGGACTCCATTTCCGAGACTCAGTTCTCTCCAGCGGTATCTTTTTCACCCATTGCTTTACCAGCGTCTTTTCATCTCGTGAACACACCTTCTCCACTCTTCGAGGATCGGGAACAAGCTACCTTTCATCGGCAAATCTCCTAGTTTGATTTCTATTGTCTTCGTTCACCGCTAGCGGATCTTTGCATTTCGCATTACATTCACGAATAACGTTATGGCAACTCTTCGTCCTCCTTCCAGCCCTTCGCCTTCTCCTCTCAACGCAGAAAACGGGCGGTCATCGAATAGCATGCGTGCATCCATGGGTCCTCGTCAGACTCTTGGTCCCGCGTCTCCCCGCCCACCAGGTGGTGGAAGCGGGGCTCGACCCACAAGCGAGTTGCTTGGTAGCGCTACCATGTTCCAGACCCCCGAGTCGGAAGCGATCGATCAGTGGTTTGAAAATCTTCAGAATTATGAGGAAACCCTTGAAGACATGGCTGCAGCATCTTTGGATGTGAATTTCAAAGAGGAATTGGGCGCGATTGAGCAATGTAGGAGTCTTCTTACCTGTCAGGTTTTACCTGTCTGACAGCTTTGCAGGGTTCAAGGTGCTATCTGAGGCAGAGCGTACCGCTGCTCTGTACAGTCTCCTCCAGCAGTCTACGCAGGTCCAGATCAGATTCTTTATCACGGTCTTGCAGCAGATGGCTCGGTCTGACCCAATGACTGCCTTGCTCAGCCCTGCTGTCGGAGGTAAGTTATGTCCCTGTGGACGTAGACATGTGCAGTGACACGTCCATCCAGGTTCGATGCAGAGTCAGATGGAGGCCAAGCTCGCCCAAATGACTCTCAAGTCCCCATCTTTGAAATCGCCCATGCCTGCGTCTCCTCGCGCCTTCAGTGGCGGCCAAAATAGGCAATCACTTGCCCTCGATACCACATCTTCTGGATTCCTATCTCCTGACTCTGCAGCATTGGGTTCCAACAGTGATGCAGCTGCTACACTTGCTCAACAACGAGCGAAATTGAAGGCGAGCAATGCTGCTCACCGTATATCTGCACCCATTCTCGCTTCGAGTGGTGGAGACACGCGCACCACATGGGGCTCTGCCCTTAGCCAAGTTGCTGAGCAAAACTCCAATTCCCCCACTCAAGAGATCGTAGTACCCAGCAACAACAATACCAGCGCGAGACCCAAGAGCACAGAGTTCAGTGGTTCACTCGGAACTCCTCGTACTGGAGATGCGCTCTCACCTATGATGGGCGATAGTTGGGCATCCAACGTTAACACTCCTTTGATTCCGATGTTCAGTCGAGATACTCAACAGGCTCAGAATCTTGACGCTGCGGCGGCGAGACTGAATGATTGGAATGACTCGGGTCCACGTGTTCCTCTGATGGCGGATCCCAAATCATTCCGCCGCGCTTCAAAGGGTAACACTAGCAGCAACGCGGCCAGCTCGGAGGCCGCTGGGCAGGGCAGCAATAACGTATACGACAACGATGGCAATCTCGTCTCTACTCAGCAGCCGGCGCAGCGCAGGAACCCTGGTCAGGGTAACATGAACAGCGCGCACTTTGCTAACGCACAGCAGGTGCAGTGGAACGGCGCAAGAAGCCCAGCGCTGCCGGCCTCGAACCGATTCGGAGAGGATGCGAACACTCCCTTGAGCGGACTGGGCATGGGGGGATTCAATATGGGGGGACTGGGTAGCCCTGGACTTGGGATGGGGATGCCGAGCGCCGGACTGTTGACGGGCATGAATCCGCTTCAGATGAACATGCTGGGCCTGCAGGCACAGATGAATGCCATGGGAATGACGCCAGAGGCGCAGATGCTGGCTGCTCAGATGGCTGCGGGGTTCACGCCTCAGAGCTGGCTGAACCTGCAGCAGGCTGCTTTACAGGGCAACAACAATAACAGCAACAGGGGCCGAGGGGGAGGCAGTGGACGGTCACCTGGTCTTCCGAAGACAGGCTCTTCTGGTGGAAGTGCCAGCGGTGCCAAGAAGGAGGACGACGATGTTGACCCGGCACTGCTCAACGATATCCCAGCCTGGCTCAGGAGCCTGAGGCTGCACAAGTATACACCTAACTTCGAGAAGATGAAGTGGCAGGACATAGTCGTCCTTGACGACGGGGGTTTGGAGGGGAAGGGGGTGGCTGCACTGGGGGCTCGGCGCAAGATGCTGAAGACATTTGAAGCCGTGAGAAAGAAGATGGGGATCGAGACGCCTGCAGGATACGACGCGGGGGACGCCAACAAGGAGACGTGAAATACGTTGGACCAAGGACAGCTGTGTTGAATTCGCTAGTGTTGTGTGATCTAGTTGTGTTTTATGTTTTGTAGTCTGGTACATGTCACGGCCGTGTATATGGACGGAAACTGGCTCAGGTTTAACTATGGCGTGATGGCGGCAATCCTTTTCTTGGAGCACCTCGTTGACCAGCCATCCTATTTGGTGTTCATCTCCCAGCGTTCAGTTGCGGGTATATAAACGGCGTTCTCCAATTCTCTGAACGCAAGCTCTTCTGCGTTCGACTGCACCGTTGGTATGTTGTATTTGCCGCTGTCGACGATGGACATGTCTGACATATGATTCGGCTGATATGATCTACCAATCCAGTTCTCAGCTCTCTCAGCGGCACCACACTACAGCTGAAATTTTGACTCATCCACCATGCCTCTTGATCGTGGACCATCACCTCTCCGTCCCTCCATTGTCGGTGTCACCCCCTCCTCTAGGCGTTTCGAAGCCATGTCTCCTGTCGACAGTGAACTCCACCCTGTCATTCATGTCGGAAGAGTTGCAGTCATCACCGGTGCAGCTAGCGGTATTGGAAAGGCTGCCGCTATCGAGTTGGGAAAGTGCGTAGGCGCTGTCGCTCTGAACTCCCGCGCGGGATACTCACGAAAAGTGAACTGTCTTCGCTGTCGGCGATGTTCATTGTCGCTTCTATCTTTTCCTTGATTGCATGTCTTGGAATGCGGTGATATCTTGGTGATCCTCATGATCGCATGTGCAACCCTCTCTTCTCTATTCAGAGTGGGCCTGAAGATTGCACTCGCTGATATCACCGAGGATGCCCTTGCTGCAACTGGAAAAGAGGTTGCGGCGATCGTCGGAGAAGCTAACGTATTGGTTATTCCCACTGATGTTTCAAAGATCGACGAAGTCGTTCGTTTGCGCGACAAGGTGTACGAAGCTTGGGGAGAGGTGAGCACTCGCTCATTGCGACGCCGCGATGGCTTTTCGCTCTTTCCGGAATATGAGCTAACCAAGGTGGCAGGTCGCTGTCTTGTTGAACAATGCGGCCATCGGTCCACCAAGCGGGTCCTGGGAACAGCTGGACAATTGGCGCAAGACCTTTGAAGTTAACCTTTTTGGGTGGGTTGTATTTCGAAAAGGAAGACGAGATATTTGATTGATTACGTTTTTACAGAGTTGTTAACGTGCAACAAACGTTCGTCCCCGTACGTGGTGCTTTTCGCCTTGTATGGGCGCAAGAAGCTAATATCGTTCTGCAGTCGATGTTGTATCAGGAAAACCAGGCGATGGTGATTAATACCGGTTCCAAGCAAGGTATCACGAATCCTCCGTACGTGGTGATTCTTTCTGCGCTTGGCGGAGACGACTGATCACATGTTTATGTGTATACGTATACAGTGGTAATCCTGCCTATAACGCAACCAAAGCTGCTGTGAAGAGCTTGACGGAAGGGCTTGCTCATGAGTTGCGAGAACGCCCGTCGTGTAATGTGACGGCACATTTGTTCATGTGAGTTACGATGCGTCTGTGTGCAGAACTGAATGGGAGCGGTTATAGCCCCGGGTGGACCTTTACCGGGATGACGGCGCGGTCAGGTGGTGTGAAGCCTGGGGGGGCGTGGTCGGCAGAAGAGACGGTTCAGTACATGCTGAACCATGTGCGACTGGGAGAATTCTATATTCTCTGTCCTGACAACGAGACGCGACGGGAACTTGATCAGCTGCGTATTATGTGGGCGGCTGCCGACGTTGCAGAGAGACGACCTGCTCTTAGCCGGTGGCACAAGGACTGGAAGGCGCTTTTCGAGGAGTATGTTCGGGACAATTTGACGGAATGAGAGGAAAAGATATACCGTGAAGGCGAAGAAACAATTTCTTGTAGTCTGCTTGGACAGTGTCGTACATCGATTTGTTACGATCCATGTTCTTTGATCTGCGAATTAACTGAGTTACGAGTGTGGGGCAGTGGAGACCTTGTGGATCCTGTTATCCCTGATTTCCACTGCCATCGGAGTTTCGCGACTACAGGGGCACCTTGACTCATTCCTGTCGTCTGTTTTTTTTTTTTTTTTTTTTTTTCGCTACCCGCTGCTCCCGCACTGTTTATTAGGGTTAGCCATGTCTGCTGCAATCACATTGACCCGTCCTCGAGGGGGTCGCTTTTCGGGTTCGTCCTTCACCGCGTCTCTTCAAACCAGGCCGATTTGCGGGGTAATGAGTGTACCCACCACCGAGCAGTTGACAGCAGACACACAACGCCTGAAGTTACTTGCGTAAATCGGCATGAGATGATTTTTCGCCATGTGACTGCGTCGGACGAGTACCGTAGACGCTCGATCTAAGCGAGCTGATCATCGGCGCGTAGTCACGGTCCAGCACGGATCCTGGTCTCTGCGGTGACAACAAGAACGGAGAACTGACATGTTGTCGATGGCGGTGGTCGTTCCGAGCTGTGTTTTTGCTGGCGACGCCGACCGAGCGAGCTATGCCGGATCTTGAGGGTCTCGAGTCTTTGTCTTGGACGTATAAATATTGACTTGTCTCCCCCACATTCTTTACACTTGACCGCCACGACCCATAATCACCGCTAGAATGTCCTCCACCCCCTCCCATCCCCGTTCTGCTGCCTTGCTGGACCCAGCCATCGTCCAGCACGTCAACGGCCCCTACGGAACCAACCACAGCTCACGGTCAGGCAGCGAAACCTCGCTGCAACGCGTCAAGAACCTTCCAGGATACACCACTCCCGTATTCAGAGGCAAGGAAGAACAGCGCGCAAAGGTCCAGGCTGATGTCACAGCCAAGGTTCGTGTCCACCACTGTCAACCTACCCTCCTCCAAATAACGCCGTTCTATTTCCATCCCAGGGCTTCATCCCTCGCGAGTTGGTCGCCAACGAGGTCAACTGGTTCTACTCCCAGCTCGGCATCGACGACACCTACTTCCAGAACGAGTCGCCCTCCGTCATCTCAGACCATATCATCGCCCTCTTTGGTGCCAAAGTCCTGGCCTTCACGAAACACGACCCCAACAAGCTCGTCATCGACCTTGAGAAAATCGACGAGAAAGGAAATGGTGCAACATTTATTCACACAAGTCCTCCAGGCTTGACCTCGACCGAGGGTCCAGGCGCGACTTGCGAGTCAAGGTACTACCCTATTTCGGCATCCCTGGACATTTTTACTGAACATCATGTCATCCCAGGATCGACTCCCTCTACCTCGATAATTCGACCCCTTCAAACTGTTATCGCCTAGAGACCTTCCGCTCGTCCGGTTCCATATCTGCGACAGCTTCGCAGCAGTTGCGTTGCTACTTTGTTACAAAATGCCATTTTCCTGCCCAGCCTCCTCCGTCAACACGCACAGATGGTCACACCGATATCCGCACCGTCTCCGACCCGGTCTTTCTCGAGAAGGCTAGCGAAAACACGCTCGAAATATACCAGAGGATAATGTGGCAGGTCGAGAGTCGCTTCGGCCCCGTCATGGAAGTCTTCGAAGTCGAAGGCACTCGCGAGAGGCGCCTTGTCATTGGCTACAAGATGGGTGAAACCGCCCGGTTCTTCAGGTAAACTTGTTTTTTTAACTACCACTCCACACACTTACGCGTGTCGACAGCGCTCTCTCTAACCTATATCACTATTACCAATTGTATTCCACCCGCAAGTATGTGGAGCAATTCTCAAACGGGGTTACAATCATATCTCTCTATCTCAACCCCATGCCTGATTCTACAGCTGCACCGATCGAACATTCCATTTTCCAGGTCATGAAGGAGGCGTCGCTTCTTTACTGCCTTCCTGACAATCCATTCTTCCTTACTCATGGACCATCAAATCACGCCGTTCAGGAAGCAACCTATGCCTGTGGGTTTGGCTCTTCGTTGCTGAGCGAGCGTTTCACTGACCTCGTTTTTGATTATCCAGATTGTGGGTGGGTGTTCGCACAGCACTTTTGTAACCGCCTTGGACCTGCGTACCTTCACCTGAAGAACATCCTTGACGAAACGAACCCATCCCATGCAGAGGTTCTTAACGCCATCAAGAGGCGTTTCAGGGAAGAGACTTTCACTCGTGAAAGTATCGCACAAGTCATTCATGCTCATTCCGAGTTGATTCACCTACTCTACGTCAACTTCGCGATGGTGCATTACCCTGCTACCGACGATGCCTCTCTCATGTAGGTTTTTGGCTCTTGTCTATGTGCCAGAGCTTCATGATTCGTATAGGCCTACGCTGTCGTACCAGCGCCTACAGACCACCCAGCCTCTTTCAGACGAAGAACTTTACCATAAGATCAGGCGTACAGTCCCTAACAAGCAGGATCTGCAAGTACTCGAAAGTTTCCTCATCTTTAACAAGTGCGAATTCGTTCCTCCCGGGTCTTGCTGTCACTAACACAGCATTCGTCAGACACGTCCTCAAAACCAACTTCTACCAGCCGACGAAGGTTGCTTTGTCGTTCCGTTTGGCACCCGACTTCTTGCCTGAAGTAGAGTATCCGAAGAAGCCATTCGGCATGTTCTTTGTCATCGGCAATGAATTCCGTGGGTTCCACATTCGATTCCGGGATGTTGCTCGTGGTGGTATTCGCATCGTCATGTCAAGAAACAAAGAGTGAGTCTTGTACTGCCTACCATGTGTGTGCAGCGAAACTGATCCCCCCCCCAGGAACTACTCGATCAACCAGAGGATGCTGTTCGATGAAAACTATGGACTGGCTTCCACACAGTCATTGAAGAATAAAGACATACCCGAAGGAGGTGCCAAGGGTACCATCTTGCCATCGTTCGTCTTCTCCACCTGTCCATGACACTGATCATGAATGTGAGTTATTTGCAGGCTTGGAGCAAGTCCAAGATTCTGCTTTGAAAAATACGTAGACGTGAGTCTCTCAAATAGCTGATCTTTTATATGGACCTAACCTGTATCTCCAGGCTATCATAGATCTCTTAATACCTGGGCAGACTCCAGGAATCAAAGAGCGCCTGGTTGATGTATACGGCAAACCTGAATTGCTCTTCTTTGGCCCTGACGGTCCGTTGTTTGTTGATAACATTCCTATACATTGTTCATTCTCCACCAGAGGGAACCGCCGACATGATGGACTGGGCTGCACGTAAGTTTCTTCGGAAGTGCCGAGTGCCACGATATCTCACTGTCCTGCGTAGTGCATGCGCGTGCACGTGGTGCAGAGAAATGGTGGAAGTCGTTCACGACGGGCAAGAGCGCCGAACAACTTGGTGGAGTGCCTCACGATACCTATGGCATGACCTCATTGTCAATTCGACAATATGTCTTGGGCATCTACAAGCAGTTAGGTCTCAGGGAGAAGGATGTCACCAAGGTGCAGACGGGTGGACCTGGTGCGTAGACCTGATCCGGTTATATGCATTAACTCATGAGAAAATGTTCCGGACAGACGGCGACCTTGGCTCCAGTGAGTATATTCAAAGCTGAGCCATCTCTGCATTAACAGACGACCACAGATGAGATCCTCCTTAGCTCCGACAAAACTGTCGCCATCATTGATGGCAGCGGTGTTCTTGCAGACCCTGCAGGCATCAACCGTGAAGAGCTGATCCGTCTTGCTAAGCTCCGCGTACCCGTCGCCAACTTTGACAAGACCAAGCTTACCAAGGACGGATATTTGGTAAAGGTCGAGGAGCAAGATGTCAAACTGCCCTGTATGCATTCCAACCCGTTGCGTCTTTATATGGGGCTGACTCTTCCTTGACCATAGCTGGGGAAATCATCCTTGACGGCACAGACTTTAGGAACGGCGCCCATCTCCGCTTCAAAGCGGACCTGTTCGTGCCATGTGGTGGACGGTTAGTTGAATTACCCGTGTGGAATGATTTTCATTGATTGTACCTTGCAGCCCTGAGGCAGTGAATATCTCGAACGTTGCCGCTTTGATCGATACGGAGGGCAAACCACATTTCAAGTACATCGTCGAAGGCGCCAACCTATTCTTCACACAACAGGCACGCTTCCATTTAGAGAAACGCAAAGTGATCCTGTTCAAGGACTCGAGCACCAACAAGGGTGGGTCGTATTTACACACCTGATCTGTGTCGTGCCTAAACCAAATCGTTCGCAGGTGGTGTGACGAGTTCCTCTTTAGAAGTCCTCGCCGGTCTTGCACTGTCCACGCAAGAGTATCTCGATCTCATGATCTTCAAGGATGGCAAACCCTCCGAGTTCTATCAAAACTACGTCAAGGACATCCAAGCCAAGATCACTGAAAATGCTGCTGCCGAGTTCCACTGTATATGGCGTGAGCATGCACGTCTGCGGGGAGCAAAGCCCCGTACTCAAATCTCTGACGAATTGTCGATTACTCTCAACAACCTCCAGGAAGAACTTGAGAGCTCGGATTTGTTCGACGACGTGCCTAGCAGGAGGGGCGTCATGCGGAGAGCGATTCCCAAGACTTTGGTTGACCAAATCGGACTGGATACATTACTAGAACGACTTCCAGAGCCTTACCAGCGTGCATTGTTCTCCAGCTGGGTTTCCTCGCACTTTGTGAGTACATGTATTGATCCCACATCCTCTTGTTGTGATGCATCTTCGCACCAGATTTACAAGCATGGCGTGAACGGCTCGAGCGTAGACTTCTTCCACTTTGCTCGTGAACTTGCAGCTTAAAAGAGGTCCTTGATTACAAAAATTCTAATACTGTTACGAAGAACATTTCCTATGAGGTAATACAACTGTGTTGTACATATGTACTAATAATGATGCATTGCACGGACATTCTCTTGTCTCTTGTTCTAAGATTCTTAGACCATACATATCTAGGACATAACCCGCTATAAACCCTCATCGTACAGTTTCCGGGTCAAGGCAACGTAGAACCTCTCCAAGTCCAACTTGGTTGCCAGCTCGTTTTTGGTCACTTTCTTCTTTTGAGTCTTGGTTTCACTAGAAGATGCGTTACCCGGCGTAGGTACTTGTTCGACGATCCAGTCGAAAACGGCGGAGAGCTTGTCGGTGGAGGCTCTGACAACAGGGTCGTCATGTCCTTCCTGCCGGATGTGCTCCCTCTCTTTCTTGGTCTCCTTCAGAGTCAAAACGGGTTTCGCAGACTGCCCGGTAGTCGATGCAAGTTCAACTGCTGCTTGCGATGATTTCTCTTGCTTCTTCCACGCCCCGATGAACCATGACCAATCTCCGAATGCCCAGCCATCTCCTACACGGTTCGTGATGTTGCCTAGAGGCACGGAAGGAAAATCGACATTCAATTCCATGCCTCGTGCACCTCTTATCTCCCAATGATCGCAGCCTTCCAAAATGCCCAAAAACTCTCCCCAGCGGGCACTCTCTAGGGTGACCAACCCATCGTTGCCCCATCTGTCGTCTTGGTCCCAGGGCGGCCGTAGACCAGGAGGGGAGTAGGTATTCTCCATGGATTTTTTGAGAGTCTCTTTGGATCTCTTCTCTGCGTCGTCCAAGACTGTTTTTGGGAGCCATAGAGGATGCAAGATACTCATTTCGTCCGTACGCGATGCAACACTGAAATACTTGACACGTGGATCGTTGGGGGTGTTGGGATTGAAGACGTCGTTCAGGTACGAGGTCGTCAAGTTAGCGTAGGCAGGGGAATCCAGAAGGGACAGGAGTAAAGTTGTGAAAGAGGACGGAAGAGACGATAGCGAGAGGGGAAAGGTTGTCGCTTCGCGTCGTTCGGACCTTTCATCATTGGGGTTGGTCGGCGGCGTTTCAGGTGCCGCCTGGCATCTTTGGTCCACTTCCGTTGCAACACCATTTTCCGCGTCCCGTCGACGTCTCCCGAGTCCGATGTATTGCTGTTTTGGAAGGTTTTCGAATCATGGGACGGGACTTTGGTGGGTTGTTGACTTACTGCGCACCAGTCCATGAACGGACTCCCTCGGTGAGGTGTACTTATCGACGTCAAGGAAAGCGGTGCATACTCAGTAGGCTGAACGTGTGTTATCAAGTGACGACAGTCGAGTCCACCCATGGAGTGAGCCATGAAATTGACACCTCGGCCCCTCGCCTTTTCTAGCAGAATGCGATCGAGATTTTCCGCTCTGGAGGCAATGGAACCGGTCCTAGGAGGAAACTCAGAACATCAAACGACTAAATAGATGGATTTTCGTGATGCCTACCCAGGCACTGTAGTGACGATAACGTCCGCGCCCACTTTGTTCTTCAGTATAGAAAGCACATTCGACCAATAATGTAGCCGGAGACTGGGAAATGCGGCGGGACCCCTCACGTCAAATCCGTATAATCCTGCAGAAAGATTGATAAAGATCTGGGGTGCATTGATGGGACGCATACCGTGACATAGCACAATAGGATAGCGAGGTGCTCTGACAGGATTGAAGAGCGATGGGTTGCTCATGAGACGGTGGATCGTGTCTTGATGCTCATCCTTGTTAGAGTTAGGTGCGTTAGAGCTCCTATAGTCCTCTCCTCTATCATGGGCGGTTGAAAGGCCATTATCCGGCTCATTATATGTGGTCGAGTGGGAAGCCGTGGCCAACGAGAAGGATTCCGATAGTATGCTCTTGGCTTCAAATGATGTGCCATATGCTAACCCTGGACAATCCCTTCTAGTCAATCGTCTCCGCAGGTGTTGAAGCGTCGTACGCTGAAGAGTTGTTGCCGGAATATCCTCCGCACTGTTCGCAGCAGGATTGACGGGTTTCACGGTGTCTAACCAATCAAGGGAATACCAGGACATCAACCAACTCCAGCTGCCTCCTGCTTGCGCGTGAGACTGGACCTGTTGCGACACTTCCTGTCCGTCCAAGCGCTCACTGGGGACCTGGGGTGAACTGTTGTCCGACTGAATTCTTGACAAGAGATACTGGTTCGTCAAAGACAAGGTCGAAATAACGTTGAATAATCGACGAATGATTGCAACGATTTGCACCGGAAACGAGATGTTGTTCATGACTTCCTGAGAGCCAGATTTACGCAAGTGAGCAGACTGTGCTGGTTCATGAAGAAAGGCATTTCATTTACGTAATGTGAATCCTCACCAACGCGACGATACGATAGACATTAACCTTGCACCTAAGCAGCAATATGCAAAATCTCTAATGTCTCGTATCTTTCTTCATTCTGAAGTTGGTTGTGATTCAAAAACTATTAGTACGTTGGCAAACGTAGCAAAAATGCAAAAGATAAAAGCTCTCTGGCGGGGAGTCGAACCCCGCTCTTCCGCGCCACTGCTCATCAAGTGACAGGCGGATGTACTATCCGATATACTACCAGAGACCATGCTCAACTACGTCCCAATCTTTACATGACACCCTAGCACGTGTCGGAAGATAATTGATCACAGTATTACTAGTCACAATGTGCAAGGGAGAATAACAATATCGCAAAGATTACAGCCGATGACGACCATACGAAACCCCAGAAAAATCAACAATACCCTGTAGTCAATTTAGCCCAGAAGTTCTTCCTTGTCCACGCCACCCAAAGCAACCCAATCACAAAGAATCATAGCACGGCTGATGTACGATGGCATACGTACGACTGTCTCCTTATGGAGCTCGTTGATGGTACAACTCTCCGAGCACAACACGAATCGACCCATTCCTCCCTCGCGTCCGGTGAAGAGACATACCGTTGGTGGGCGCGCCGCCATAAAGTAGTAAAGGGTACCCGACAGAGTGTCAACGAGAGTGTATATGTTTTCGCGATATCTCGGATCGCCCGCCTGATCGAACTGGGCGGGATTGCCCTCACGGACAAGACCGTCGTCCGCGAGTGCAAACGGAGATCCGCTAGGTGTATAAGACATGCGCGGAAAATTCGACATGGCGCCACCGTACAAGTGCATTGCCGCTTGTTCCACAGTGAGCACACCTTTGACGCCAACGAGCCACGGTTCCGCAAAGAGAATACGACCAGAATTGGCATAAGCAATCAGATACGGAGCCGAGAGCATAAGGAGTAGCCCGATGGCGATCAATAAAGCGCCCGCCGCTGTGTTGACAGCCACGATGGCTACACCACCCAAAATGATCTCCCAAAATGTGTATGGGAGGTAGCCCGCAAGCGATCGCCGGAATGAGTCGGTTGTTTGAAAGGCGACATCTGGGAAATTCTTCCACCTGATTGCTGCAGCACGGCAGCCATCAATAACCAGTGCCCCAGTTTGGGTGACGCCGGCGACCTGTATCTCTGGCTCAATCTCCCAAAGATTAGATCTGTAGACATCAACGTCGGCATACCAACATGCCTGCGCAGGAATACGATCCGGAAGCATGGAGACCATACGTTCTGCAATGCGATCATTGTCGTTTGCCATCGACAGTCGGGCGAGAGCTTGGAGCTCTGTTTCCAAAGGGTTGGGCATGATTCTATGGTCGAAAAAGCCCATGAGAGCGTACACCTTCTCCGCAGCGTATGCAAAGCCCACTTGTTTTGCCGGTCCTTCTTGAGTACTCAGCTGGCCCTTCTGCGACTGCTCCTCCGGTTTCTGCGGTAACGCGGCGCTGCCTCTACGCCAGATGGCGGACTTTAAGAGCGTGAGGCGCTCCAGCCGTTCAAGGGGATCCTTTCCACTGTAGGCGTTGATGATCGCTGTCTCCTCGTCATACCGCTCGTACGCCTTGTTGGCGAGCTCGTGCAGAGATATTGGCGTCACGGGTCCATTAAAACCTATCTTGTAGCGTAGGTGGGAACTCAGCAACGCCTCGGGAAGCGTCCAAACACGTCCACCCCAACTTTTCCAGCTCTCGATGCTATGAGTGCTGTCCGATTTTTTGAGCGTGATGAGAGTGAACGCTGCGCCCCTGTAGATGTCGGCCATCCGGTAGAGATCCAGGTTCTTCTCCGCTGGTTCATCGCCCAAACACTTGAGGTCAAGCCAGTAGGCATTGTACCCACACTCCAATGTTGTAGCACGAACCATCTCCGTGAACTGCCTCTTCTGTTCCTGCTCTCGAAGCAACCCTTCCTTGTCCGCCCCCCGCTGAAAGACGTCCGATTGACGATAGGAGATCGCGACATACGGCTGGTGGATGATGATATCAGGCTTATCGCAAAGATACCAGCCCTTTTCTCCGTGTATTGCAAGAAGGCGCGGGTGGGTACCGTGCGTGATGCTTCTGGTCGTGACAGTGACACCAACAGGAGTGGGCATCTCATGACCGACGAGTTCTTTCACTCGAGTTGAGTATTCCTTGGGCGAGCGCGCTGCCCATAGTTGGCCCCAGTAGCGCATGAGGTATGCATGATAAAAACCGGTGTAAGTAGGGGCATCGAATGGCCAAATAAGCAGAAGGGTGAACCAAAGGAACTTTCCAATCCACGGGATGATATCTCCAGCGGACCGGGGATAACTACGAATGAGCCAGATGGCGAGTTTGCTTGACCTCCGAGAACCGTCGCTGATCTTCACTTGATTGGTCCGCGCGACTGGGTTGACGGCTTGAACACGAAGTCGCCGACACTGGCCAGTGCTCGCACTCATATATCTTTGCTCGGGCCCATGCTTTTTGGGCCGGAGCTGACTGTCGTAGCAACAGTATTTCTCTGAAGTAGCCTGCGAAGAGTACAGTGTTGCCGACATGCCTAGAAGTGCCTTGCGTCAGACGCAGCGTAGGAGGTCTCAATGCGAACACACCTCTGATGGGGGGAATTTGGGAAAAGTGAAGACATGAACGAACGATGACTCGCTTATATCCAGGACCAGAGCGTTTAAGTTTGGTTACATATCAGATCAAAGGATGCACCGGTTGTTGCATTATGCCGACATGTCTCTCGATACCTGCGCCTGTCCCTGTGCAAGACAAAAGCCGAAGACTGAGTTAAACAGGGAAGGATGAACCGAGAAATCATCGTCTTACCAAATGAGCAAGGTTCAGACGGATTGCTGGAGATGATATTCATAACCCCTGCAATGCCAAGAAGTGGCGATGGATGAAAAAAGTCCACGCAAGCCTGGACTGATCATTTCATGGTCAACCCCATGTCAACCCGTTTGTGAGATCACGTAGGCACAGCCTAAAGGGCCAGGGCAAATCTACCGGACGAGCGCTCGTAAGTATTGATTGATGATGAATTTGGCTTGGCAACTATTCCGCTGATTGTTGAATCCTGTGCCGCGAGGCTGATATTCGCACAATCCGCCCGATCGAGGAAAATCTTGCACCACGTTGCGTGTATTTTCGAAGAATCAGCTGTGGTCTGGCCAATCCCGAAACGCCAATCTGTAGTAATACCACAAGCGGGGCGGAAGCATGCATCTTTAAAGCAAAGTAGCTTGGTAGGGATGATCTGAACTTACCCGCCCACTCTAATCATGCAGATTCCTTGTACATAGCCTCGATGAGACAAACCCGTAATAATACGGATGCAACGTCGCGTGCTGAGTTGAGCTGAACTTGGCGATGAACATTGAAAGAGTCTCTTTCCATGATGATGATAGAACTCTCACGCACTGTACACGTTGCCCACGGAGGAACGACTGTCTTCATACTCCTGAAGGTCTGCCTAGCGGAGTAGGCTAGACACATGCGTTGGTGCTGGCAGGGATTGAGAGGTCTGGAAAGGATGCATAAGTACCTGTTCGGCACGAAACCACTGTATGCAACGGACCGTACGTAGTACTACATAACTTAGCTATTGCCATGTTCGTAGGCACCATCACACGACGCTCCCATATATAATACCCTATTTCAAGCTTTTCCGTACGGTATGTGTTCCCTAGCCCACCTGGTAGTGTCCTCGTTCGCATTCAAAAGCGGATCAAGTGGACGCAACTGCCAGGAGTCGCTGTCTGCGAATTTCGGCAGTGGGTATAACGCTACCGCTGCCAGCGACAGATATGTATGATACGGATCTTCGGCGGAAATTTAGGTCATTTCCTGTGACGAAGTAGCAGGAAGTTCTAACCGGGGTGTTCGTTGGGCGCTTTCGATATTCCGCCAAACTTGAACTGACATGAGGATAAGAAAGAAGCTAATGCGGACTCGTTAACCAGTTCTCTTGCACCCAAAATCTGAGTTCAAGGGCACGCTCAGTATTTCCAAGGATGAATGAATCAGTGTTAGCTCACAGCCAACGAAGCTCCGCACCAGAAACAATAGCAGGCATCAGCTTCTTTGTTCGTACGTCCCCTATAACCACCAGATGGTTCTTGGTTTTGGATAAGCCATCTGATAGTCTGCTTTTTCTGGCTGTCGGAAATGTGCTGGCCTTGTCCAGCAAGAAAAATTGATGCCAATGCACAATAAGTAGGGCCACCTTCATTATATCAATACTTGCCAGGCATTTCAAACAAGACACGTACCTGAACCTTCGGAAAACGGAGTTTGGCCGTAACCCCCTTCGTAAGTCTGATTTTTGATGCCCTCATCGCTTCATTTGGATAAATCATGGACAGCTCACCCTACACGACGCAATGTATTCCAGAGCATGTGCGATTCGGACACCTGACCAATCGTCCAACATGCTGCTGATGGCAAAAGCACAATAAGTTGTCCGCAGGTCGGCGTCGCCCCCATAAGGTTCCGAGGAAAAGCTAGGGCAAAATAGTCAAATGGAGAATGCCTTCATCCTTGCAGAGTCCAAGTACACACCTTCCGTCCTCATTCTGACACGCTTTCAGAAACGCGATGACTCCTGGTTCGTCCAATCTAGAGAAATTGTCCCGAAGAATTGCGAGGGAAAGCAAGGCCGTGTAAGTCACAATAATGTGCGGAGGGTTTTCGGATGTTTCAGAGTATATGTTGTCCTTGGTCGTTCAATCGTAAGCACGAAAGCGGTCAAACGAAGAGAGACGAACAGGCTCGCCGGCTGCAACCATGTATGGTCCTGGCCTGAACGCAGCGCCCGATGGCCCGTCTGAGTCGAAAGAATAGTTTCCTTAAGCATGTCCACACAAAAAGAGTCCACTCACTGATCTGCTGAGCCCAAATCCAGTTCCGCCATGTTTCTTTATCGGATTCTTTCGTATTCTGGTTTGCAAGTTGATCCGCCAAGTCCAATGAGCCCAAGCAATAGAATGCCAGCGCAAGTCTATCATCGTTGTTATCAATCCCGGAGGCGAGGAAAGACAAGGAGGCTGATCGCACTTTGAAGGATCGACGTCGACCTGGGATCCTGGCAAGCCCATCAGGCATCTTTTGCAGTGGGTTGCATGGCCTGCGCTGAGGAGCGGTTTGAGCGACGGTTCGTCCATGGTGGAATGGTGGTTTTGTGATTGTACCAGCTTAATATTGAGTCTGGAGGGAAGGAAGGATTATGGTCCTTCGAGTCTTTTGTCTAGACAGCTAGCTGACTTCTTCATACGTCTTCATACGTGCGACAGTCAGTATTCATCGGCGATTCACTGCGGGCTCGAAGCCAAAAGTCACGCTCCACGGCAGCCGATGCAAGCCATTTCAAGTCTGGTCTTGCCGTTACTCAGTTTTCTCCATCGGACACGTAGCTGAAGTACTATACTTATAACGGAGAAGGAATATCTGCTCCTTCAAAATCATGAGTACGAAAAACCTGACTTGCGCAGTGGTGGATACATTCAGTGTCATCTCCAGTGGTGTGATCATATTCTCGCACGTAGAGTATGTCGCAGGTGTCGGAAACGTGTCCTTGTTAAACTACACCAGCATCTTGACGTGGGCATGTTTTATGAGCTCGAAGCGCGCTGGAAGCTACGACGGAACACAATACACCAGCGGCGCGCACCACATATTGCAGCGGCACTGCGGTAGTGACACTGGTGACACTTAGACCTCTGTAAGCATCGTCAGACAGAGGGAATGATACGCACGAGGGCACGGGAGGAAGTGAGATCACTCCCCATCATCATCCATGTCAAGGTCGCCTTCAACACCGACGCCCTCTCCCATGTCATAAAACTCCACATCATTGGCGTCGTGTTCCCATTCTTCTCTTACGCTGTGCAGCTCGATCTGACCAGGATGGGCAATTCTGGTTTCAGGCGGTACACCCTCTGCAGTATTAGTCGTTTCGTCTAGCGACTTGGATACGATGGACAGGACGTCTTCCATTTGGTCACCTAGGCGATCCTCGAGCTCTTCAACAATCTATCAGCGTATAAGAGCGTGACCGTTGGTTTCGGATCATGGAACTCACGACATACAACTCGACAGGCTCGGTCGGCGCCAGGTTTACCACTTGAAGCTTCTCTGCTTTTGTCAAACCGAACGGTGCCAGTTGGCGGACAAGTTGTGATACGCCAGCATCGGACTGCCGACGAGTGGGCTGATAGTCCGCTGAAAGATATTGAATAGCCTGGCTCAGGAGTTCAGAAAGCCTGGCCGTTGACAATTCTAGGAGTTGCACTGACTTCAAGCTCAACCGTCCGCAAGTTCTCGCAGACTTCTTCAGCATGGGTGTCGAGAACGGGTTTACCAGTGGCATCTTCCTCCTTCTTAATCCGAATAGCTGTCTTCGTCCGTGCGACATGATCGACATCCAGTTCTCGAAGAAGAGTTAAGACCTCAAAGTTGGAGAGAAGGGCCGAGCGAGCACTTATGACCTGGTCAGATCTTCGTTAGGTCGTGCTACCGCCTGCCAGACCGACTTGCGTACCTCCATTTACCAGACAACTTCAGCAGACTGCAGTGGTAGCGCCACCTTACGGTTATGGTTTATGTACGTTCCCGCGACTGGGTATGTTTACAGCGTATTGGACTCGAAAGCTAATCAGATTCCCCCTCACAATAACTCACGACAGAACTACTCAATCGCGAAGAAATACCTAGTACAGTTGGATCTTACATTGCGGTCACAGACTGGCCTACCTGGCTACCCGCCATCCCGTTCCCGTGTCCCCTTGCAGTTAGTAACGATACTCACTGCCTCCCGAGTTTGAACGTTATGCATTAGATGTTGTTGTTCATGGGAATGCCATGCCAGATGGATAGAATGACTCAACCTGGCCCCACTTCATCCGCCGTCTCTTTGCCGCCATCGATGTCATTTATATAGCTTCAAGCAGCAGTGGAAAAACTACCAACCACCAACCACTCGTTGCTCGTCCTGACTGCACTGGCGCACTTTGTCCAAGAGATGAATTCTATCCAGACCGGAGTCGATGGCGGCATACTCTTCGTGGGGGCGACCCATTCCCAGACTGCCTTTGCAGGGGTTACCGTCCTGCTTTTGACATTCTTGATCCTTGTTGCTCAGCGTTTCTGGTCGGATCCTCTCAGACACATCCCTGGCCCTTTCTTAGCACGATGGACTCCCCTATGGCTCGTATATCAAGCAAGAATGGGTCGCAGATACATCGCTGTGGATCAGCTTCATCACGTGAGCGAAACGCAGTCTGTGGGGCGGCGTCGCTAATAAGCGATTTCAGCGCTATGGCGCAATCGTTCGCATTGCACCACAGCACGTTTCTGTGGCAGATAAATCTGCCATTGAGGTGGTTTATGCACATGGCAAGGACGCGCTGAAGAAATCTCGATTCTATGATGCCTTCGTGTTTGATAAAACTTCCCTTTTCTCCGAGACGGACCCCCATAACCACTTACGAAAAAAGCGGCTTGTTTCTCCGGCATTTTCTACTAGTTCTTTGCAGGATTTCGTTCGCATCATTGAAGGCAACACAAGTGAGCTGGTTATGAAGCTGGACCACTTGAGCCATTTAAACGCGGATATCGACATGTTGCTGTGGTTTCATTATTTTGCGTTCGACACTTTGTCGGATCTTGCCTTCGGGCAGAAAATTGGCATGCTTAATCAGGCACTTTTTCGCGATCTGATGGGTTACTTCGTTCACTAACTGTTTGAAATGTGCCTCAGGGATCGGATGTTGTCGAGTTACAGACTCAGACGGGCGCCACCGTTCGCGAAAACGCTGTCCAACTCATTGCACAAGTCAGTTTTGATCTCTTCGGTGTGGATGTATCCCCTCTCAACCTTCGTTAGCGGGACCATCTGGCCGTCGTTCTAGCATTGCATCCGTACTTGCCATTCCTATCGAAGTTCATCCCAGACCCTTTTCTTTCGCGCGGTCGTCAGTCTTCCACTGGCCTTGTGGACTTCGCTCGCCGGGAGGTGATCAAGCGCCTGGAATCCAATACTCATCGTCAGGATATTCTCGAAAGGCTTATCGCTGCTTATGGTGGTGAAGACATCGGAGCAGAAGGTGTTAGGGAACTTATCTCGGAGGCAGTGACACTTCTGTTTGTGTGATCTTTCAATCTACATTTCTTGAAGCTCACCGAAACGTAATCAGAATTGCGGGCTCTGATACCACTTCAAATTCACTCGCGTACATTCTTCACCTGGTCCTGACCCATCCTCACGTCCACAGCAAGCTTATCACAACTTTGGAGGCTGCCGTTCAGCACAATGATGTTCCAACTTACGACTCTGTCAAAAATATGCCCTATTTGGATGCTGTCATTGACGAAGGGTGGGCTTTCTAGGTCTCCTTATCAACTTCGAGACTGACAAGTACTTGGGCAGGCTGAGATATCACGCTACGATTGCATTTGGTTTGCCGCGCGTAGCTAAAGATGGGGGAATCAACTGTTACGGGATCCACATACCAGAAGGGGTAAGCACTCAACTTTTTGACCTATGTAGCCCCTTTCTGACGTTCGGTGCAGACTGAGGTGTCCATCCCCGCCTACACAGTTCAACATGATCCTGTGAGCTTGTGAGAGATTTCTGTCGACTAACATCTAACAACTCCTTCGTATTCAGTCCATTTGGGGTGACCCTGAAGTGTTCCGGCCAGATCGGTGGGAAGAAGACCCGGACCTCAAGAAGTATCTTATGGTTTTTGGAAAAGGACCTCGCGCTTGTGTATGTTCTCCCTGTTTGCAGACCTCACATGATATTCACAGAAAGTGTCCCAGATTGGCCGAAAGTGAGTTGGTGTATGATCTGAGTTGTACTTTGTGCAGGTACTCACGAAAGGACAAAAAGCCTTGCATACATGGAGATGAGATTGGTGTTGGCAACCATCATCCTTCGTTATGATTTTCACTTGGGCACGGAGGTGCTCGAGACCGTGGAAGGACTTGTTCACAAGCCGATGGAACTTAGCCTCAAGGTGGGGCTACGCAAGTCCTCTGAGCTCGCAGAGAAGTTCGCCTGAGTCGCCTGGGATCAGAGTCCGGTCTTAGTCGAGCGTACCTCTAGATGAAGAATGTTCAGAACTTCAAACATTCTAGATATTACAAAGCCCTGTCAGCGTTGCGTATGATATCATTCTGGACACTTGGAGCAGCAAGAGGAAGACTTTAGCTGGCATGAAAAACGAGTCGTACAAAGACCAGCGAAACAGAAATACATCAAGCGAGTCAAATTGCTTCGTATCCTCTTTCTGGCTATCGTGAACGATCACGGTGACAACAGACCAAGTCATTCGTACAAATTTGCTAGACGTTTTATTTCCAAAATTCTGCTTCAAGCTGCATCTGACATGTGAGCAAGAACCGCTAACGAGCCTTTAGTGCAAAGGACAAGTGCAACCAGGCAATAAGAGGTGACAACAAAGAACGGTACGCACGCAAGATTCAACGAAAGCCTTGAAGCATGTAATGCTGGATAGTCAAGTCGTCAACGGTGGTTCCCGAGGCTAACCCTAGATTATGGTTTAATGACAGGTGACCAAACAAATACCAATAGCGAGATACTGCTTCTCCCAGTGAGGACTCGAGAAATCACCGGAAAACCAAGAGAATATTCAAACATATCGTCTTCAGTGAGTACGAGGTCAATGCAACAACCATCTTGACTTATTCTTTCACCACCGTGCAGGCCCACCCAGACAGAAATGAACCGACCAGGTCCGTTCTTGGGTCACTTCGGACCTTTCTCGTGTTAACGAAACTCTCAGGTCAACCACCACAGCGCCCAACGAGCCTAGCACCTCCAACTGGCTTGTCATCGCAGTTCAGATCACCCTACTCAGTTTCACACCCACCTTCACACTACTCGGTGGCCCAAAGGAACTATCCTACTCCAACGCTTCAGCAGCAGCAAAATGCGCTCCGCACACCTGCCGTACCACAGTCCCCATTCTTGCAGACAAGGCAGCATACGCAAGCGAACAATTTCCCCTTTGGGGCCGGATCGGGAGCCCTAGGACAGAATAACGGCTCATCGTTGCCACCGCATATGAGTCCGAATCCTCCTCCTGCAACACCCGCAAATGCTCCATCCGTATCGTCCGCAAGCGAAGTCGGATTCGACCCAAATGAGTTCCCTGCCCTTGGGTCGATAGGTCAAAATAACAGCTCCAGTTCTGCGAACAACACAAACGCTAGCATGTCGCTGGGAAGTTCTGCTCTCGTATCCGGAAACAATGCCCCTGGGTCCAATGCAACTAGCTATGCAATTCAGGCAGGTCAGAGTGGGTCAGCATCGGTTGGGGGGGCACAAGCGAGGGATTTTGGTCCTGAGGATTTCCCTGCGCTGGGTGGTCAGCAGGGTCAGCAGACAATTGGCTCCCAAAGCCAACCTCAGCAAACTCAAAACCAGCCACAAGCATCCGAAAATCACTCGTTGCCCCATCCACCTGGGTTGAATGGTTTCAGTGACCACCATCGAACGAATATACTGCCCTCATTAAATGGAGGCCAACAAGGCAGCATGCAACAGTCGGTTCTCACAGGGACGCAACAGCCAGGTACACCAGGAATGCTCAATCTCCGAGGTATCCATCCCGGTTTTCAAGTGCAGACAGAAGCAGAGAAACAAAGAGTAAGTGGACAATCCACCCTCAACGGTTAGGTCAATACAAAGCTTGAAAGCGGTAATCCACGCTATTTTCTTTCAACGGTTTTTCCTCTGTTCTATTGTTCTTGTCTGTCCGATCTTGTCGTCTGAACCCGAGTATCTCTAACTTCAATCACTAGCAACAGAACTATGCCCTGAAGCTCAACCAAGCTTCCCATGCAGCGTGGAATGTCCCCAACACAAATCTCCCTCCTTCACAGCCCAGTGGTTCGACCCAGGCTGGTCAGGGTCAAACGCAGTCGCAGTCGCAAGCAACAACTCAGGGGCAAGTTCCCGGACAGCTTCCATCCGCACCCACGCAGCCCTCCTCGCAAGGACAGCATGTGCACACCAGTAACGGTCAACCGCAATCCCAACCACAACAACATCTGGCCGCCCCACCAGGTGTCCCACCTTCTGGAGTAAGCCCATACATATCCAATGGAAGTCACCACGTGCAACCTCCGCATTCACAATTACACAACCCGCACGCTCAGACGCAGAATCAGCCACATCATCACCCTCAAACACCGGCTCAGCAAGTGCTATTGTCGGCTGCTGACAGATGGGGGCTTCTGGGACTTCTCGCCATAATAAAAAACGCTGGGGTTGATGTTGACGGTGGCTTGAGTAGCGTTGGAACGGATCTCGGTGCTGTTGGTCTAGACATGGGGTACGAGGGGTAAGTTGCCTTAGGACCTATTGGAGGAACGCACTTTAACTAGTTCATGAAGGAATCTTTATTCGACATTCATAACCCCCTGGGCCGACCAATCAGCAGCACGAAGCGTCGAGCCAGATTTTCACTTGCCTTCCTGTTATAACGTACAAGCTCCACCGCCAGGGCCGAGTAAAGCAGTAGCTTTCAGTGACGAAACACTCTTTTACATGTTCTACTCGAGTCCGAGGGATGCACTGCAAGAAGTTGCAGCCCAGGAACTGTAAGTTCTCGTCTGTCTATCGTACCTCGTGTGTATGGTGTCTATCCGGGGGGTCCATCGCGCCCATGAGACGTTAGACTGACTGGAAATTACAGATGGAATCGAAACTGGCGGTATCACAAGGACCTCCGGATCTGGATTACCAAGGAAAGCGGGAGCGCTCCGTCGACGAAAATTCCAGGTGGCGAAGCTGGCTCTTATACGTGGTGGGATCCTGAATCATGGGGAAAGGAGCGGAAGGAGATGACGGTACGGTACGCAGACCTGGAGGAGAAGACTGTCCCTGCCTTTGCCATGGGCCCGGGCCTCGTGCTTGCACAGGGTGGACAAGGCGTACAAGCACAACAGCTTCAAGGCGCAATAGGGCAGCCTGTATCAAACCAAACTACTGTTCAAGCCAGGATGCAGATGGCAGGTATTTAGGACGTAGCAACCTTCCTTTTCTTATTTCAACAGTCCGCGACTGCAGGTTGAAGGTCTGCATTGCATCCCACTTACCCCTCAAGCTATTCTACGTCTACGTCCTTCTGCTTCACGTCCTGAAGTGAACGATGATTGTATCTGTACCCTCCCATTTGCTCTCATCCCCGCGATTTTCTCTGGCACTTAATGTGAACTTGTCGTTGTCGAACATTCACTCGATATAAGTCGGAGAATATGTTACGCTCACATAAACTGAGATCCAAGAAGGTTCGTCCACCGTCGGTCGGTTGAAGATATAGTTTGGCTTCTGAAAAGCAGCAATCCTTCACAACAAACGTTCTTTATCACGCCCACGACGAAGGGCGGTGCTGAGGTAGCACGCGGCCAAACAGGAGGGTCAAAGAGGTAAAGATTATGTTTGACCTGAGCGCCAGATCAACGGGGTCGAACATAGAATTATGTGTGAAAGATATCACGAACACTGACGTTCTGCCGTGCTCTGAATGGACCACGCCAGGTGCGGTAAGGAGTTTTCTCGCGTGGACGAGCCTTCGTACCAGCGTCTACATGAACCCTACGCCGGTAGGCGGGAAGTCACTGAAAGACGACATGAGTATATATCTGCGCATGCAAGCCAATAGTGATATGGATAGGGGGTATTTGATTCGCCAACAGCGTCGTAGACGTGTAGTTTTCGTCGCGGCTATATAGTATCGCCTCTATAACTGAGCTCGGCGTCGACCGCTGCTTTACTGCTTGGCGTGTCAGACGAACCACGTCCAACAGAAGATAATCAAGGCCATCGCGTGTAGGGTAGTATTGTGCGTGAGACGGGATCCTTGGGTGTGTGGGTCTCTTACTGGTGCGTTGTAATGGCGTACCGCATTCTCATAGCTAGCAGGGTATTACTGCATTGAAGGGGGCCAAATGCAATGTGCCCATCGAAGGTCTGGTTTATGTGATCAACTAACTTCGAAACCGGGCTACTGGAATATCCCAAGCGTTCCACGACAGCTAGTATACCGGAGATAATGAGTCGCCATATTAAAGCAATAGATCGTCAGCACCTCCACTCATGGAAGATGTTGCCGTCCCTGTCCCAAAGCTCCCCAGACTACCGACTCCCGCCACTGGCGTCCCAGGTTTCTGCGATGGAGCCCATAACCCTGCCTGTGCCTTCTCCTTCTCAAGATCCTTGATTGACTTCCCAGTAGCAGTAACCTTGCCCGTAGTGCTTGAAGATTGCGCGCCAAGGGACATCGACCACAAGTCCTCGAAACCAGACACACCCTTTGTGGGGCCAGGCGTGCTTGCAGTCGATGGCGGTGCTCGATTTGGAACAGCAGCGGCTGTACTTCCAGCAGGAACTGTCGATGTCGTAGGTGAGAGAGGCCGGGATGACGACCATAGGTTACTGTGAGTGTACCCAGTCGTAAAGGTTTGAGACTGCCTCGCAGTGTTTGTGTTCGTGGGCGAGAGCATGTCGAACGAGGACCTAGCATATGCGGGTGGAGAGGTAGTTCTCGTCACTTGAGATGCGGCGGTGGCGTTAGCTGCCGCGATGCGACTAGTTTGAGGTGGGCTGGAGCCGAGCATTTCCAACAGGGTAGGTCTTGCACCACCAGGAGGGGAACTAGAAGAAGGTGCGGCTTGGAAGTCTGCGAAGTCATCATCTACAGTACATCTTCAGCAAAGGTTTAATTGCAGTACACAGAAAAACTCACCATCAAATCCGGCAGACAAAGATGGTAGCGCTTTGTTCGTGTTGTTAGCGAAAGGAGCGGCGACAGGTTCGTCGTCTAATCCACCTAAGAGGTCGACTTCGGGTTCCTTTGCCTTCGGAGTTGCCGATGTGGCTTGCGTTCGCAGTGACGATCCGGTGGTTGTGGCGGAACGGGATGATCCATTGTTGGTGGGGAAAGAACCGGACTTCCGAGCCACAGTTTCATCATCCCCTGCAGTATACTCCTCAAAGTCTCGTCGTGCCGCATTGTCCCTGAAGCCCCCTGAGCTTCCCCCAGAGAAGGAGCCACCGTAATCTGGGCGATCGTGATCAGCACATGACTTAGGTCCCGGTACCTCAAGGTAGCTGAGCTTACCGTCTCTTCCGCTCATTCTATCACCGTAGTACCCACCGCTGCTCCCCAAGCTGTCACTCCCGAAGCCTCCGAAGCGGCTGCCTCCGGAAACAAAAGTCATGGGATCGTTGCCCGTGCCAATGTATTTGTTGCGATTAGCTTTCGCTTTGCGCCTTTCCGCGCGGATGGTCTCTACGTCTGAAAGCAGCTCTACCAATTCACGGGCACGGTTGCGGACTTTGACATGAAATGAACAAAATATCTCACGGTAGATGTACTGGAAAGCCATACCATTTTGTCCCTCATCTTTGCCTTTGTCGTCTATATAGTGGAAATTTCGAAGCATCTTCAGAGTTGAGATGTGGGAACGCGCATCGTCGACGACACGTTCACTGCCATGCTTGACGAGATATTCAAGTAATTGAAGAGCCTGGAATACCGTGAACCAGGGCGACGGTTAACGTCACCAAAGAAAACAAACTTTGTATATCTGTCTCCACTGTCGTGCCTCCTTCTCCATGAACCGGCCGTAAATGCATGGCATGATCTCATTGAACTGCTGGCTGGAAGAAACTAAGCAAGAGTAATATGGCACATCGCCGTTACTCACAAATTGAATGTCCTTTCATTTCAGCGCAGATTAATCGGCCGTAACATGATGATGGTAGCCAAACTTACCCTTGAGCGATCTCTTGCATCAGCGTGGAACTTGCTCCCCTGCAAGGTATGTTTGTATGAGAACAACCACCACACACCAAGAAAAGCGGCGTACCAAGGTTCATCATTGGAAGCCTCTCTAACTTTAGCCTCCATTTCGCTGACATTAAGCACGACATTTTTTGCCTTGCAAGACCAAGGTCTAAGCACTGTTGGCGGCCCGCAATGAACTGGAGACTTCGCGTACCTGATTGTACATGGCCTTAAGGTCGTAGATTGTCATACTGGATATGGCATTGGTCAGTGAGTCAAAGCGATCCATGGTGGGCTGGTTATTGAGGATATGAGTGGACGAACGCGCTCAACAAGACAGGATAATATTTTGGCCGACAAGGGCACCGCCAGCAGCAACTAGTGTTACGTAATCAAATTAGTTCACGTGACGAGGACGCGAACTCACGCGACCTCCTCCAGGGGGGTTGCGTTTCGCTGGTCTTCTTATATGCGTCTGCCCCACGGGGCTGAGGTGGACGTTCGTTTCGCAGTGCGTGTTGCCGAGTTCTCTGACTTGTTTTGTTTCCCAACAGGCTCTGTTTCTTTTGTCGACACCGACATCTTGGAAGTGCGAGCCAGCGTCTTCCCGCTCTCGAGAAGTGCTCCGCTTGCTCTAGGATGAGGAAGTGATCAACCGTAAGTACTTTGCGATTTTGTGTAGTCGTATTGACCTTCTGCAGAGTCATGCCTTGGGTGGTGTTTTCGTTGCTCTCACGTCTTCGTGTTCGAACCACCAGTCATCCCACAAATGAACTGCCGTTCACGATTACCCCACCTGCAACATTGGCTACACCTCTTTCTGAGCAGCCCACAGAAGTAAGCCCAGTGCAGGCGTTACCCGACAACCTCAAGATCCTCCAGGATCCAAGTTCACATATAGATACAGGAGATGCACATTCGTTTCCGCGCGGCTTAACACCGAGCACTAGGAGGCACTCAATGGATGGCAGCAACACTGGTACCATACATGTTAGGGGAAGACGTCCAAGACCCGTTTCCGAGCGAATCTCGGAAGCTGATGAACCCGGTGATCCTTCGCTCATCGACAGCGAGCTTGCAACTCAGTCAGGATTCGTCAAACGCCTCTCCAAAGTCACTGCTGGTGGGGAATGGTCGACGTTCGGCAGGAATCGCGGACGTCGGGCTCCAGATGCGTTTGATCTTCCTGGGCGCCCTTCTCTCGATGATACACGTAGGGGAATCTCGTCCTCTCCCTCTGTCAAGAGAATCAACAGAGGAAATAATGGCCCTAGTAGCACAACCAGCGTACATTCCAGTAACACGCTCGGGAAACTGACCAACCCATCTCATCCATCTCTAGAAGCACGTTCAAGCTCACCTAGTACAAAATCCCCCATGACCACGCACAATAACCAATCGAGCAGTGACCAGTCGTCTATAACCAATACGATGTCATCCCGACGACATCCACGAACGCCACGAGGGCCACGTTCCCACACGTGCCCCATGCCTGACCACGCTACGTCTTCAGTCATGCATTTCACGACTCCTGTTGCCCGAGAACTATGTTGTGACTCTCCTCATACCTTTGGCCATCCGACTCCCCCTGATATTCATCCTGATTCCTCTTTTACATTCCCCTCCACGCCTCCTCCACTGCCTCCACTTGACCACCCTGAACTGGCTGCTGTGCTTTCATCCCGTAGCAAGTCTACAGCCACCAAACAGCCTTCGTTGTCTGCCCTTTCTGATCGTCCCAATACTCGCATACTCTCGGGCATCGACGACTTTGTATCGCCTTCGTCCTCGACATTCGGCCGTTCCATTCGGCATCACTCAAGCTTTCCAAGAGCACAGCTAAATTTCAACACATCGATGGACGCGCAGCATCAAGGGCCGCCCAGACGAGCTCGTGCGAGAAGTATATCGGAAAGAGCGCGGCGCCCCCGACGGACGAGTGCTGACTGGAGCGCCTACCAAGCGATCGCCGGAGTCAATGCAGCAAGTAACCAGGCCTGGCCCGCCGAAGTTTCGCGGGAGATTCTGAGGCTTTCTTTGGGCGCAGAGCTGGACGAGTCCTGGCACACTGGTGCGAGCGGTCCTAGGCGCATTTCGGGGTCCTCGACACAGGACAAGACCCGGCCACGTGGTGGCAGCATGTACGACCTGCCTGATCGGGCGAACACCATATCACCATCATTTTTACCTTTTCCTCTTCCTTCTCGACAAAGTTACCCACCGCCGTTGAAAGAGCCAATGACTCTATTGGGTGCGATTCTGCTTTAATAGATTCTCGTGAGAACTAACTGACTGCCCACCGCCTGCAGATGGCCGGGAACCTGTTTCCTTCAATCTTTCTCCTCATCATAACGACCTCGAGAGCCGGAGAGATAGACGTCAAGATGCGCGAACGATGGCTGGGGTGAAGAGGAGTTTGTCTGCTGTTGAGGCCCGCAATGGTCTGAAACACGAGCCTTCTGCGGACCCTCCGACAGCAGATGACCCCGGGGGCGCCATGACAAAAAGCGCCTTGGCACCTCAATCATTACATCCCACCACTATTTTTCCTGCCTCATCTCGGACGCAGGTTTCTGGCCGTAATACTCCACGTACAAGTCTGCCGCACTTTGTGGATGAAGTGCCATCCACCCCGACGCCTGTGTCTAGGCACCTCAGCGACAAGGGAAAGGGGAAGCGCAAAGCAGAGGACCTCGACGTGACCCCCCCAGAGCAAAAGAAAGAAGGACAACGAGCAACATTTGTTCTTCCGTCCGGGAATCGAAGTAAGTGTCATACTTACGTCACGGTCCGTGTTATCAGCCCATGTTGAAATTCGAATCCAAGGTCAGCGGATCTCTGGCTCCTCACACGCTCCGTCGTCGTATCACCGCAAACGCGCGCGCCTTTCGTCAACCTCTCCTTTAACCACCCCCGCCCAGTCGCGACCAGCCTCCGTCCAAGAAGCGCCCGTCAGCAACAGTCACTTCGCTTCTTGGTCAAGCAACACCGCCGCTCGCGTCGCACCGTCCACTCGCTCACAGTTTCCTCAAAGCAGTCATAGAAAGAACCACGAGCGCCATCAATCGATGTCGCAGATCTCAATTCCAATCAGTGCACTTGTATCACCACACGCACCTTCCGTCAGCAGATCGACAAAATTCCACATGCGAGATCCCCGCAAGCCACCAAAGAAACTGAATGACACAGAGTGGGGACTTCGCTTTGCAACGGAAGACGAGCCTGGATCACCATTACCCTCGTTTTGTTTCTTTGTTGGTTTCGTGCTGTTTCCCATTTGGTGGATTGCTGCGCTCCTTCCTATCCCAAGGACAAGGATGGCTGGGGATGCTGCCGTGGAGAAAGCTGTCACCATAGACGATCCCCAAATTGAACATGGTGAGCCACCTAGCTAGTCGCTCGTTGGTTTTTGGACTGATCGCCTGTCGTAGACGCGGAAACATGGCGTTTCCGATGTCGTGTAATGGCAGTGGTTTCCATATTCACCTACATACCCTTCATCATTCTCGTCGCCATCTTCGTGCCAAGGTAGCTTTCATGCCTTCCGCGCTCTCAATACTCGCAGCATATCCTCGCATTGCAATTCACTTTTGGTCATTGGGATACACACTGTTGAACAGTCGCAGTTTTTCAGTCGTCACATCGAACTTGCATTCATTCACTCTCACTCACTGTTGTCACTCATTTCTGTTGTTTATACATAGTCTTATACCCAGCACTGGCTAATATTCACCATTGTTGTCTAGCCATGTATGTTGTTTTACTAGGGTATCGTATGTCCGGGTGTCCGTTGGTGACATCGATGACCGAGTTCGATGTTCAGCCTGGTCTTCTTTGCCAAAACAAACCACCATCTCTTCGTTGCATCCTGCGGCGACAATGGACCAACAGAGCGCACGGGAGTTTCTCGACAGCGTAGAGGGTGAAATATCGTTCTTTCGTTCGGTCATGAGAGCAAGACCAGTTGGACTACACAAACACTTCCACGTCTTAGCCATCCGCAATGCAATCCACAACGACACCGGTCGGGTGGTCCCAGTCGAAAATATCTGGTCTAAGCTGAGAACGTGCTATGATCTTGACGCGTTAGAGAGTGTGGTAGGACGTCTTTTGACATTGACGATGGCGACCTTTGCACTTACTGAGTCCTACAGGAGTTGGAGGGCTTTGACACGCCGCGGTCTAGCCAGTCATCTACTCCTCACATAGTTCGGTCTCCTTCACCCTCCGAGAACCTCTCAAGACATCCTTTTTTCCGGGAAGAGTTCTCTCTTCCTGTTGACGAAACACTAGACTCCCTAGTCGCAGCGCGTCGTATACGTGCAACCGCTTCTATCCCATCCTCAACTCCTGCACCATCGCCCCGCCAACCAAGTAAACCCCGTAAAAGCGGAGCACCAAAACGAAGTAAAAACAAGGCTGACATGGCCGGGCTCGTTGGTGGCGACAGTGACAGCAGTGCATTGACACAGGAGAGTGGTGAAGAAGGCGCCGCATTTACACCCAGAGATAGTGTAATAACGGGAACGGATGGTGGAACAGATTACGAAGAAGATACTGAAGTCCAGGAAGCATCACCCGGTACGTGATGTTGTCAATATGCCTCGACCATTTCATGACTTTCGTGTAGCTCCTGGTCAGTCCAAGGCCATTCGAGGTCGGGTCTCTAAGCAAAGGGGAAGTGCCGCAGGCCGGGCGAGAGCTGGCTCGACAAGCATTGCACGCGGAACTAAGAAGAGAAAGAAGTAGGCACAAATTATTTTCTGCTTGCGTTTCTCAGAATCCATTTTGGCCCTCGCTCCGAGTCAAACTTCGCCTCGTGGCGGGCAATTCGACTTTATTAATTGGAATGCAGAACGGGTACATTGAATATGGGGATGAGGATGGATATGGCTTCTACCATGTTAGTCCATGACTACGTCCGTATCGACCGCCTGTTCTGCAGAGTTGTCTGACTGAGTCCTCTTGGCGCGCCTTTCTTTGAGGAACGCATCTATCTTGGATTTAAGCTCAGTGTCTAAGTATTTTGTGAGTATATTGCAACACGACGTGTACAGGAGAATTTACTTGGAATGACTTCGTTAATCGTCAGGGGCACGCGGTTGAATGGGTCTTTGGAGTCCGAGAGCAGATGCGACTTGATTGTTGAGCGGTCAATGACTGCTCGGGAAGATGGCAAAGTGACAGGATCACGCATGAGCGTGAACATGAGAGGATCTACAAGGCACAACTCAGTTGACTGTCTGCGCACGAGTCGGCGGAAAGAAAGTACCCAGAAATTCATCCGGCACTTCTCCCAGATCTTCCTCGGCCTCGATTGTCGCCTTGGTTTCTTCTACTTTGATAACGAACAAACGGAGCTCCTCTAGCTCTGACTCTGTCTTCAGAGCAATCTTTCTGGCTTTTTCCGCAGCGATTTCGAAGAGTTCCTTCCTATAACTACGCCCGTCATTCGCCACCGCACGCGCGAATTCTTCTTGGTCCCTAAGATTCAGGTAGACTTGCAGAATGTCGCTCAGGAGCTGCTTTGGATTAAAGCTGTACTTCTCTGGTTCCTTCACTTTCAGCTCTTGGCATTTCGGTCCTACAAGAGCCTCCAGGTTGTAATCTAACATGGCAGCTAATTTGTCGACGATTTCGGGCATCATGAATGGAGCCTTGGTTTCTGCAGTGAAGTCCCTGAGTAGACCCACTGTCGATTTACCGAGAGTCGTGTAGCCTGATGCATGGCGTTCGAGCCCGCGAAGGGTACCTTCGCGTTCTCGGCGGTACTGGAGAGGACGAGCGTCCCACACAGTTCGGTCGCGCATTTCGGTCTGGATATTGTGGATCTGCGTTAACTCGCTGAGAGATTCGTCCATCAGGTAGGTGACGTCGTTGATCATGAGATTGATAAAGCGGACAAACTTGTCGACATTCCTGCAAAATCCGTTAGTACTAATTACCAACCACGAAAATAGCTGTCATCTGTACTGGGCTTCAGCGTTGAGCGCTTCTCTATGCACTGGGTTGCCCCAAATCGCTTTTAAAATGTAAGCAATATTCCTCCTGTAACAGACAGTATGTTAGAAGTGCGTTACCGAAACTGCACCGCGATAAAACTTGCCTGGCATCTGCATGCACGCAGTGGAGTCATTTAGTCATCTCGACTGATATAAACAGAGTACGAACTGAATTTGTCATAGAACTGCGAGCTCGCTCCAGTCTGTTCGACCTCTAAGGCGATGTTGTGCTTCGTGAGTGTAAGTAAAGATCGCTTAATTAAGAATCATCACCGATGTAAAAGTGTGTCAAGGCAGGTATGAGATGCTTCAATGCGAGAGGATGATTGTTTAGAGTGTCACCAAGGATACCCTTCCGTTCATGTCCGTATGGCAATACACCATAAAATATGGCCTGTGGTGATGTTAGCGTCGATACCCATAGCTCTCACTCGTGAATACCTCATTGATCTTGGCTTTGAGGAAGGGGTTTTTGATATACCATGTAGAAGTCAAGAACGTGAGTGCGAACGTCAATAATTCATCTTTTCCCGATATGTCCAAACTCGTCGGTGAATGACTGAACAAATATAGTGAGCGGACAATTGCAAGGGACAAACCATGAGTTACCGGACGATGAAAAGGAAATACTCAACCACATCTTCTAATATGTATTCCGGAAGCACCCTAAATGACATGGGGACATCTGTTGGGAGTGGAAGTCTACAGAGTTTGAGTGAATGCATATCAACACATGCGTAGCAGACGTACTGCGCTGTCGGAGTTGGGTGTGAGCCTTTTGGATCCACCCTACGGATCAACCATGTCGACACGAAATTGGTAAAACCAATGTATCGGAAGATTAGGTCAGGATCAAGCAGCTGTACGCGGAAAGCCAGTTGATGGGACTGCAGTTTCGCCATCTCTCCCTAAGTATGCTAACAATGAATATCAACGTGCATCTCAAAACAACAGTGATTAGGACCTTCATTTGGTTAAGAGCCGCTTCAGTCCGGGCTTGAAATGGACTCTACGCCCTTCTTGAGCAGTGGAGCAACGTTGAGTGTACCCACTCACCCCCATCCAAGATTGGTCAGCATTGATCATATCACGGTGGCGTTGCAATTCGTCGAGATGTTTGCCGAACTCTTCATACGTTTGTATGGTTCTGAGGTATCCAAAATGGCCCATCGCGTTGCAGAGGTAGAAGATGTCAGAAATAAAGTTAGGTAAGGCAGCTGTTGGAACGCTCAATGACTCTTCTCGTCAGACGACCACGTCGACTTGCCATTTCCTTTGTTTTGCACCACCCATTGCGCCGCTTCCTCGCTTGTAGCCTTGATCCTGGTCTCCTCCTTCAGGTCAATGCGTAACGAAACAGCGAAATAAAGTGGGTCAATCCGATCGATCTACGAGTGGCGTTGAGTAACGCACGGGGAGACAACAAGAAAGAACCTTTGAGTATCGTGCATCCATAAAAGGTTCGGCGAAATGAAGTAGCACGCTCTGTAAATTTATCATGAAGCTGTCTGTAGCCACTGTCTCCGGCTCGACCTGCAAAATAGAGTTGAGAGGGAGTAGACCTAGATTCCACGCTGAAAATACCTGCATCCCAGCGCGTCTAACATTGAGCTTGATTACGGTGGCGAAATATTCAAGGACCGCCTCTCTGGATTCGGGAGATGCCCGGACCAAAGTGTTGAATATGTGGAAGAGAGAGGACTGCATTGTAGGGTTAGCGCGTCGTACTCTTGTCTCTTGTCACGCATAATACCTGTAGACTCTTCATGGTACCCCTAAGACTGGCATATGATGACTCTATGTCGTTCCTCGAACGCTTTTCAGGTTCTGAAAAGTAGGTTTGTGCAATAGAGGGCTATGACATCTTGAGCCAGATGGAAACTTCAAAATGAATTGTCCTACCCATTCACGGCTAAACACCCCGAGGCGACACAAGGGGCCCATCAAGGTAATCTTTTCAAATGTAGAGGCAGTCGTATGCGGAGGGTTCCATTCATCTAGTCTGGTGAACATGGAAGCAACGCTCTTTATAGAGACAAGTGCTTCGACGCCGCCAACTACAGCACGCCAGGATGAATCACCCCCTCCGAGACCTTCAGGCCGTAGGAGAGACTCATGGAAAAGCAGTTGTCGCACAACTGGTCCTAAGATACCATCAATCTCGTCATCGGGTTCAAACCGACGAGCGAGGTCTTGCAAGAAAGGTTCGACTTCTGTCGGCGAAAGAATACCCGCAGACGACGAGGAATCGGAAAGTGGCACAGAGAGTGCGGAGAGCGACAGCAGAGGTCCAATGAGCTCGGATGGACCAGTTATTCGACTGAGCTAATTTGTAAAATGCTGGAGAGGTGATAAAACATTATACCAACCTTTGAGGTTGAGGGAACATTTCAGGTTCCTGGAGATTCAGACCAGCATAACTTATTACAAGATCTCGAATTTTCTCCAGTATTGTTGATGCTTGTTGGATTTCATTTACCGGATTCTGCACAAACGACCATAGGGTTAGAATCTTTCAAGCCATTTAATATGTAAACCAAACCTTTTTGAGCAGGCTTGTCCTCGCGCTATTTAAACGTTTCCAACAGCCAACAAGATATTCAAACACAGTCATCTCAGAGGGAAGGGACGCCAGAACGGCGAGATACTCCAGATCGTCACTGAAGCACGGATACAGTTAAGAGACAATGAAAGCGACAAAAGGACTCACGACATCGCCTGCGGGTCAAGCTCCAAGCGAGATATAAGGAGTCGATCTGCGATTTCTCCCGAGAGGTGTATAGGCCTATTGTTGCCTATACTCGAGCTTTAATTAAGCGCATGAGCAGAAATTTCACCCGACGTACCATACCCCTCCAAATCCAACTCGGTTTCGAGATTCTTAAGCCACACAATATCATAACTGCTTTGCTCGGCCACCGACCGCTACAAATTGTTGAGCCATCATATCATGACTAATGCTTGAGACATACGTTCAAAGTAACCTTGAATACGTGTGTAATGGTCTCGTCCTCCCAGGTCGGTAGATCAACTTTCAGGGATGTGGTTACAGGTTTTCGCTTCACAGGTAGGGGAGGCGTAGCCGGTTGTGATTGTTGAACGGCCACCGGGGGTGCAGGTGATGGTTTAGGCTTAGGCTTGGGTGCGGACGTGGGAGCTACCGAGGACGTGGAGGGCACATTGCCGGGCGAGGGATCTGCAGACGCAGCGCTTGATCGCCCAGCCTGCAGTTTCGCAAGCCGTTTAGCGCGGATCTGAAGAATCATCCTCATCAGTAGATATATATTCGAGTCGCTCATATGCCTACGCGATCAGCATCGTCCTGAGGATCATTCATGACCAGTCGAGCAGAGGCAAAAGGTATGCATGAACTGGAGGAAAGACCACCATAATGTAGGCGTGGTCTGCACGTGACTCTTCATACTATTCTGAAGAGAGACCAAGTCTCTTCCATTCGTCGAGCTCTCAAAATTTCAAGGGCTGAAATGTTTCCAACTTATGCGGTACCAAGCTGGGTAACTGCACGCCTGTTCTCAACGTCTTGTGCAGTCAACTTCCCCAAGCTGAAATCGCATAGCGGAACCAAGAAGCGATGGCGCGCAATTGCTAACGGAAAGTTCAAGCGTGTGCGTCAATCCCCTTTGCATTCCCGACTGCTAACAGACGGACGACGCCCGTTTTTCAGGCTCACGCTAACCATTCACACTTGAATGTGTCAAAGAGGCCCGGGAGGAAGAACGAGCTGGCTCAAACAGCATATTCTCGTGGTTCGCAGACGCCAACGCTGAAGAAATTGCTTCCTTACGCTTGAGAATCCTCTGGCGTTGCCATAAAACAGGTCGGTTATTCTCACCTCATCGAGATTTTCTTACTCATTTATGCAAGATCCATATACTCCACATAGACTGCAGAAGGTCACCCTCTAAGCTAGAGTTTGAGCAATCTGACTCTGATCCGACAATACTGAGAAGGTTAAGTAGAGGCAAGCCTCACCATGCCTGGGAGCAACCTGACGACCCCAGTGCCTACCGGAGCGTTGAGTTGTGATTGCGTGAACTGTGGGCTCCTGTTCACGTTTCTTGGCAGCGCGATACACAAGCTCGCATGACACGGTGTCAACCACATCAAGAACCAAACGTGCATAATTGGAAGTTCAGCGCTAATACCAGACTCCAACAGCGTGCTCTGTACTCGCTTCAAATTTACTCTAACTGGCAAGTAGTAGATCACAATCTCGAAAATTTGTCGACTCTAGTCTCTGGAGCAAATCTAGTGCATATACCTTGGAACAGCCCGTTACGGTGGTATGTCATCAGTTCCTCACTTCCTGTGTCCCCTCTACATCACTCTCGCTATTCTCAAGTGCTTGAACAAATCCCTTGACCGCCCCACCCCCGAAGAAGCCGCGGATATCTTGCTGCTTAGGGTCATACGCAGAGCTGCCGATTCCGCCTTCCTGTCGTTTCTATGGGAGTTCTATTATTTCCCATCACGAGGCTGTACGAGAAGGTGCTCACAATGCCGTCGATGTGCTCGTGACGGTTCACATCGGTCACTTTAACAATGAGCGGCGGCAGATTGTCGACCAAGGTCTCTCCCAACTGCGGACCCTAAACAGGTGTAAGTCAACATTGACGGTACATCAGACTAAGAAGATACCTTGACTTGGACAGTCACGCGGGTCCAAGCCGTGTTCATTAAACCTCTGTAGTCGGCATCGGGCGCTCCGCCATCGTTTCTGTTCACCAGGGCTGCAACGAGTTGACTTATACAAAGCCCGTGGCTGACCAATGCAATATGAACATCTTGGCCTTCGGACTTGGTCGCTTCCCGAACGTGAGGTAGCACAAGCTCACGAATAGCTTGGTCAGCCCGCTGTGCAAGATCATTCACGCTTTCGCCTCCAGGGAACTTTTCGTCTCTACCATGAAGGACAGGAAAGTGATCATTCGCGAAATGCTCCTCCAGAGTTTTATTGGGGTCCTGATGTAACGTCCACGTTTTCCCTTCTCCCTTGCCGAAGTGCTGCTCACGGATGAGAGGGGACGCCGTGAAAGTGGGCTTTGGCGATGGCTGCGAATCATACAATGCCTGAGCCGTCGTGAAGGCGCGCTTCAGCGGCGAGGCATAGATAACGTCGAGGCGGGTATTGGCGTAGGATTCGCCGAGCGCTCTAGCCTGCTGATTTCCACGCGATGCGTTTATACGACAGCTTTTGGAGCGAGTGGCTCCAAACTCACGTTCATTCCTGTCCCAAAATTAGTTTCGGTATGCATCAAGGATCGACGCGGATGACTGACCGTGGTTTGTTAGCGGTGCATCGGCCCAGCCAGCCCACACCGACCTCTGGAAAGAAAATTGTCATTGGCATGCCATGTCAATGCGGATGCACTGACGAGGTTGTCCGTGGACTCTCCATGTCTAATCTAAAGTTGAAAAAAGTCTGTAAGTACCCCTTTGGACCAAGATATATTACACACAAAAGAAACGGTGATCATTGATCCTAGTTGGGTACCGATAAGTAGAAGCCTGAGCGCTCTGCACCATCTCCGAGTCACACTGACGACCCATGAGGATGACTAAGCGAACAGCAGGCAAAGGCGCTGCCCGAAGTTTCTCGCTTTCTGCGCAGCGGAGGCTTGCGCGTACGCTGGGACGCGCGTCCATGCCTTTAAAATCCACAATCTTGTTTTCTTACCCTGACCTACCTCTTACTCCTCAACGATGTCCTCGTCTACGCACGCCGAAAACGAGCGCGACGCCCAACTGATGTCCATCGGGCACCAGTGTTCCGAATCATCATGTTTACTCGTCGACTTTCTACCATTCAAGTGTCAGCACTGCGAGCAGTGCTTCTGCGGCGAACACTTCCTCGTCGCAGCTCACAAATGCCCCAAGTACGATGAGAGTAAGCACAACCGCGTGGCACCAAACTGTAAGTGCAGTCCAAAACTGCTTGTGGCAGCATGTCATAAAGCTGTATAGGTCCTCTATGCAATATCCCGGTCGCCATACCCCCAGGAGAAGATCCCAACATTCGAATGGAAAGACACATCAGCCATGAATGTAGCGTTATGACGGGCAAGTCTGGCAGGACCACGTCCACACCTGTCTGTGCCAGAGGCAAGTGTGGTAAAGTCCTCTTTTCGCCAATAGTATGCGACGTGTGTACCCTCCGTTCCGGTTGCCCTCCAGAATGCCTCTGACGAGGCTTTGTAGAGCTGTCGCAAACAATACTGTGCCCAGCACCGTTTCCCCAAGGATCACAGATGTACAAGTCTTGCTGCGCCAACCACTTCGTCTCAAAGAATAGTGCAAACAGCAAGATTTAATAAGCCAAATACATCACAGGCAGCGTCAAAGTCCGCTGGCTCTTCTAGTTCACCTTCACCTGGCTCGTCTAGAGCTACAGCCTCAGTGCCCGCCGTATCCATTAGTAACCCATTTTCAAAGACTGACCGGTAAGTTGCTTTTCGCCGCTTCTTGCTCAGTCAACACTCATAACGCGTTAGCACTCTTGTATCCCCTAACGCATCTAATTCATCATCCCACCATGCATTACCCCCATGTTCGTCCCCGCCAACCAACAATTGTTCTCCACCCGCCTCGCAAACCGTTAAATTATTACTGGACTCGTTGTCCTTCGTCCCACCATCTGTGTTCGCCAATGCTTAATTCATGGTCTCATGGCCAGCCGTGCCAAGGCGGAGAGAGAGAGCAGGAGGAAGGCAATGCTGCAGCGCGCCAAGAAAGGGGTGAGCTGTGTCCCATGCTTGGATTTTCACCACGCTGATGGCACAATCAGCTTTTAACGGAGCAGGAGAAGCTCATCTTGGCGGAGGAATCGGCACGTGCCCATCAGGACGCCTCGTCCAAGGACAAGGAGTGCACCATCATGTAGCATATACCACCGTACATTATGATCAGCCATTTTCTGGATCTTACTATGCTGAACATGTTCTACGTTGACAATAAAATCGTCGCAAGTTGCTGTCGTTGCGAGTCACGTGACGTATCTAAAGGTTCTGAGGAAATATCTTTGCGTGTAACACGATTGTCATACAAGCATACGATGTCCGATTCTGAGCAGGACACCTCCGTACTTGGAAAACGGGTTCGTGACGGAGATGAGCCTAACGGTGTCGCCACCGAGGTTGGACCTCTTCCAGACGCTGAGTTGAAGGACGAGGGCAGTGACGATGATGTCGGACCAATGCCCATGCCAGCTGGTGTTAATGGCGCATCGAAAAAGAAGCGTAAAGGTGCGCGCAGTTGTATCCTCTGAGATTTTCATACGGACGTCTTTTACAGTTCTCCCCCACGAGAAACTATACCTGGACCATCTTCCCGATGCTGAGCAGTACTACAAGAGCTTCATGCACCGGGACTCGCTCAACTTCTGTGTAATGACAAGGTAACTCCATTGTCAGTGAATCGGCTATTGCTTACTTCCTACATCAGGACAGATTTCTTGGTGACTACCTCCATCGACGGACATCTCAAGCTGTGGAAGAAGCAGGAAACCGGCATAGAGTTTGTCAAACATTTCCGTGCACATACTTCGCCTATTATTGGCGTCTCTGCGAGTGCCGACGGACAGCTCTTTGCTAGTGTGTCAGAGGATGGGTTGGCAAAGGTCTTTGACGTGGTGAATTTTGGTACGTGACCTTCGTTTTTTGCCATGCGTGTAGCCAGTAAACAAAACAGACATGATCAACATGCTGAAGCTTGGTTTTACGCCACACGCATGCTGTTGGATCCATAGACGTGGGCAGGCGCAAGGTCTGCTCGCGATGTAAGTTGTTACTTGGTATCGTTTTGGGCTATCCTGACACTGGCCTTCAGCGCGGAGGCAACGGGCGGCGTGATTCGGATCTACGATGGTAGAGGCGATGGCAAACCTCTCATGACTGTTGAGAGACTCCACCGTGCGCCTGTTCATTTAATGGCTGTAAGTAATCATGCTTCGTCCAGTAGCAGCTGTCCTTTAACAAGCGTGCGGTTCAGTATAGCGATCGCTATGACACTGTTATATCTGCTGATGTAAACGGTTTTGTCGAATTTTGGCAACCCACCGAACCGTTTGAGCTACCAAAGGGCGTGCCCGGTATGTGGTCCTACAAGAGCTCAACAGATTTATATGAATTCAAAAAGGTTCGTGAGATCCTCCGACCGCGAGAATACCCCACATTTATCCCTCTAGACAAAATCAATACCAACTTGCATAACCCTGTCTCCTGACTCATCCTCCTTCGTCACGTTCTCCCTCCCGGATCGCCAAATCCGAATATTTTCCTTCCTGACGGGGAAGCTGACCCGCAAATATGATGAGTCATTGACTGCGATCCAAGAGATGCAGCAAGCTGGTACAGCGGTGTACAAGGTGGAGGATATGGAATTCGGTCGACGCCTTGCATTAGAACGCGAGTTGGAGATTCCGGGGCCTGATGGACGCATTCCGGGCATGTGGAGTAATGCCATTTGGGATGAAAGCGGGGCGTTTGTGATATATCCTACGCTTCTTGGGATAAAAGGTTCGCTCCCGTGTTCTATCTCCTCGTAAGATTCCGCCTCATTTTTTCAATGTAGTGGTCAACACCGTGACAAACCGAGTTGTGCGACTTCTGGGGAAAGACGAGGCAGTTCGATGGATGAACGTCGCGCTGTACCAAGGAGCTCCAGCCAAGAAGGGTCTTACGACACTGGTAAGTTGCGAGACTTAATTACGTGGACAATTGAGTTACCATGTGTGTAGGCTATGGCCGCCTCCGCAAATCCCATCCTGGCCAACAAAGGTACTCGCGATCCAACACTCTTCTGCACGGGTTACAAACGCCAGCGGTTCTATTTGTTCACACGTTCTGAACCTGAGTAAGTGTAAACATCGTAAAACTGGGTCGCTACTTATCGCCTGTTCCACGTTCCAGGGACAGTAAACTTAACGATCGAGATGTTTTCAACGAGAAACCTACCAGAGAGGAACAAAGCATAGCTACTGCCACCGTTGTTGGCAAAGGCGGTCCCTCTCCTCTGGCAAACTCTGCCGTTATTCACACGACCATGGGTGACATTCAACTCCGCTTATTCCCCCAGCAAGCCCCGAAGGCGGTCGAAAATTTCGTGGGCCATGCGCGGAGCGGCTATTTTGAGGGTATAATCTTCCATCGTGTTATTGAAAAGTTTATGATCCAGACCGGTGATCCCCTCGGGGATGGCACTGGGGGCACGTCTATTTGGGGCAGGGATTTCGAGGACGAGTTCTCAGATGATCTCAAGCATGACCGGTACGTGATGGAATGATTTCGAATCCAAAGCTGATTTTCTTCAGACCGTATACTGTGAGCATGGCAAATGCCGGCCCCAACACGAATGGGTCCCAGTTCTTCATCACAACCACCGCGACGCCATGGCTGGACAAGAAGCACACGATCTTCGGTCGTGTCTTCTCCGGGCTAGAGGTTGTCCACGCAATCGAAAACGTGAAAGCGAACAAGATGGATAAGCCATTCGAAGATATCAAAATTATCAATGTCGATGTAGATTAATTTTCTCCGTGCTTTATTGCAACCGCTCGATCTGCTTTCGTCAAAGTGCAACTCGATTGAAAGTTTCAACGGTATGAACAGCAGACAGCTGCATTCCTACATTGGCCAAGCGAGGCATGAACTTGATCCTTAGCTTTTCCATCATATTATCAGGTGCAAGCTCTGGATGCCCATCAGTGAGTGCCCTTGGACAAGAAAATTTCAGGAGAATGTGATCGCCGGATGTAAGGTTGGGAGCCTGCGATGCCTTCAACAAGAGTTCATATACATCCAGGGTCTCTCCTCCAAGGAAACCCATTCCTTGTGACGATGATGGGACATACCCTACAGGGTAGTCAATCAGCACTGCTGCCAGAGGAACGAGAATCTCTTGGGACAGGTGGTTAGGTAGAGAGAACGATGCTTTGTCAGGGGATGCACTGGAGACCGCATACGTTTCCTTCAGGACCTCGGCCAATCCTGGCGGCGCGGCAGTGAGCTGAAACGCATGAGCAGTTCAGAACGGGCTTTGAGTTTGCTAAACTGTGCAACCCACGATAGCGCAGCTGCCGTCCAACTGGATGAACGCTCCAACTTCAAAATCGCTTAGCTTTTGTTCGACAAGGTGGACATTCACGAGAAACGACTGCATCGACGGGATGTGACTCCAAAACACGACATTCTCGAAGCTCTTGCACTACATAAAAGCAAATCAAAACATTTGCGTTAAAGTTTTCTTTGAGGGCGTACTTTCTTGCGTAGAGCTCCCAGCAGGCCAGAGAAAACACGCGCTGGTTCAGGAGGGTATACTGCATCGACCAAATATGCCGAGCTGCGCAAGACGGTGGAGATGAAAAGTCAGTGTCGATAGACTGGGATCGGAAACTTACCGTACACCGCGGACGACAAGGCAGGCGTCGATGGCGAATTTACGAAGCATTGCGACGGATGACCTTCGCAACTCTCTTGTGCGCCTGCATTCTTTCACCACCAGATCGACCAATACCGTGAACGACTCGAACTGTTCCTCGCGTGGAGTTATCATCCAAAGTGATGACCCTCGTTGCCTAAGGTTCGGGTCCAGGAGTCCAGGTCAGTGCGCATGATTAGCCTCAGTCTGGTTTTGACAACCATCTGTGACACGAACATACCAAGTCGACCAGTGAGACTGATCAAGCTGACCGTACGTGACGCAGTTCATAAATGCCCTTCTTGGGTCTTTGCCGTGATCTTCGAGGCGAAAAGTCTAGCGCATTTTATCTCCATCGACTCAGCACTTACGGACATCCTTGCCTCGATTTTGGCTAATTCACCCCGAATCCCTGTTTCATGGGATCGAGCGTTCGCTGTCTTCCTCTGGCTCATGGAACTGCGCCTTGGCTTCTCATCCTGGTCAAAAAACGGGGTGGTCCGCGTACAGACTCAATTAACGCCCAGTTATAGGTAGGAAGCTGAATGATGAACTTCTGAATCATTATTGTTACTTACGGCTACCGTTCCATTCTATCTGTGCGGAGTAGCTCAAGTTCGGACCCTCTCTTCGAGCATGAAACAATTTATCTCCCGTAATAGGCTTGAGGTTGTATAAATATGTGGCCTTGACACTGGGTCCCAGGCATTTAGCTCTCCTCCTAACTAGGGATGCGGGCCATCGGTGTCCTCGCTAGTGTACTCTTCCTTAGCGTCCTCGCCGCAGGTGCCCCGCTCGAACCAGAGTACATCCCCCCAAAGACCGCCTTCGCTATCGGAAGACTAACGAATGGTAATTGAGAATCTGTTTCTAACATTCATTCAGCTGAAACCCAATGATAGATCACACTGTAGTATCGTCGGAACCTCTTCTGCCAGCTGATTCCACACTCAGTGATCAGATTCGTTGGGTTGTCGTTTTTTATATATGCTCTTCAGCTGACGTTGGATTTCAGCTCCGTCTTTTGAGAGCGGCTGTCTGGCCGGTGATTTCATGAAGGGTTTGCCCCTAGGTTCTGTTGTGAAGAGTATACGGCCCATCCGTGAGTGTATCAAGGTCGTTCAATTAGCGTGTTTTAATTGTGTGCAAGGCCACCTGAAAGACGCGCATGCGGAGGTTGTTATCTACCTCCAGGACGTCTCTGGCCTTCCGATCGATACCACTTGAACCAACTTCTTCTTACTGAATACGTTATTGATATTTATCACTCTTTCGTTTCTTCCGTATCGTGTCTTCATTTCTCGACAGAAGTCGTTCACACTCTTTTGGTTTTGAAACATATAGTAGGAGATTTGGGTCATTATTGTTCGGCCGCGGCCTACAACCAACAGCTGTACCGTGTAACTTGTGAAGAGTGAGACATTCCTTGACTCGAGTCATGCACCTGCTGCTCTGTACCGAAGCTTCTCCAGTTCCCGTACCTCTTCATCTGCTCTTTCTATCCAGCCATGAATTACATACACCACAGCGGTCAGAAACCCTGATGTACACCACCATGCTGTTGTTTGCCAAGCTTTTTGCCAGTAAATCGAGATTATGGGTGCGGCAGCCGACCACGCAAACGTCTCCAGGAATCCGATTGCTCGAATGGGGTGCCCAGCGACCACGATATTCCTGGGATGCACCAACAGGCAGAGGTTGACGTGAATAAGAATGGCGACATAAGCTAGGATGCCGCTGATGTCGAGAGGAGAATTGGCATCGTGCTGCAGAGGTGATGGAGGGAAGAACGTGAAGAGCGGACTCTCACGTTCCGAGAACCAGTAAATGACGTGCCTGCAGTCCATCAAATGCTCGTCAGCAGACCACGAAGCTGGGAAATGCTAGTCAGACGTACAGTAGACACGATAATCCAAGCATTATTTGCAGGTAGTTGCGATATTGCTGATGAGAGGCTACATTCTGTTGTCTGAATTCTTCAACGACTTCGGCTTGCTCTGGGTCGACGTGATGAGATTCACTACGTGTGTCTGCGTTATCGCGTTACCTTGTTCATCGAGAACTATTTGTTCATCACCTCCGATTTCTGATTGAAATGCGAAGGGGATTCGTTTGCGCAGGCGTTGCATTGGAGGGAGGAAGCTCGAAAGAACTCGATTGCAGTGGTGGACGATGTGCTACCGTATAAAAGACGGTCCTGAAAGGGTGTGTTGGCGGCCCTCTACCGCAACCCAATACCTCAGGAAATCATCTCGTGGTCCAAGTGTGGGCCGACAAGCTGGAACGGTTTTGCACTTGTTCACGGAACGAGCTACTACATATTTAAGGTAGGCTGGTACAACTTCAAGTCGCCAGCTCGAAGGCTGAGATCGCTGTATACGTGGCGAGAATGCGCCAAACTATCACTTCTGTAAAATCTCCTCCTGAGCGACAATGTCAAGGACTTATTCCACAATGAGTGACACGAAGTTGCGATGGTCCTTCAAGGGATGCCTACAAATCGTGTTGCCACCATTGCATGGATCATACGATCGGTCGACATCATGTTGTAGCGACCGTCAGCTCGAGGGCCTTGAACAGGTTGGGTTTAGAATGTCGGCGATCAGACACTGACGGACATACATATCTCATAGGAGCTGCTCACTCGAAGCGCAGTCGGCGCCCACGATACAATAGAGAAGGAGAACTAGTCGAGTTGTGCTTTTTGTTTACGGTGGCTGGTCCCAGAGAGGTGCAAGAGCTTGAACGTCTGAGCGCCCTTTTGAGTCTGTGGGGACAAAACGTCACATACATGGCCAGCTCTTGGTTAACCTATCCTGGACACGTCTTCGAAGAAGACAAAGTGCTTTAACGCAACAGTAAGAAGCAACATTTGTGTCACGATCGAGCGAGAGGGTGATCACCGTCACGATGGTGAGCGAACAGTTTGCGGAATATCGCGAAGGTGTCAAACACCAAGTTAAGCCAACGATTTGGTGGAAGTTCTTTCACAGCGACGAACGTAAGGCCAAATCGGACAAGACCGCGACTCGGAGCAAGAAAGAGCGAAATTTCAGTGGAAGAGACAGCGAAACGGGATATACAAGCTTCACCACCGTGTACGAATCGCGGCGCAAGAAGCGACTGTCGGACGCACCTTTCCAGACGACACTGGTAGCCTCTAGTAAGGGCGTAGAAGGACCCCAAATATTGGAGGCGTTATCGCGTCTCTGCATCGAAGATCTGCTAGCTTGACAGGTTGGACAATGGTGGGCGTTTCCAACAGATGGTGTGCGCCCGAAGTTTGTGTCAAGGTTTCTTGCTGTTTCTTGGTGACCTGGATGCGCTGGCAGGAGACCTGCTTGGTCTTTGACAGACGTGGGTCGCGATAGAGTCCAGTTTTGGTTGTCGACGTCGCAGCTGACTTTGAAGAAATACCCCCGTTACTACTGCACGCGCTCACATGATGACCGACGCAGACCACATCCCACGCGCGCTCCTCACCAACCCACAAACATTGTTACGCTGGACAAGCTATCAAATCAATTTTTTGAGTACAAGAGCGTCAGTGCGTGCTTCGCTTTGGTACGTTCTGATATACATATTTCAGGGAATAGCTCGCCGTTCATCCTACAACTTTGCCATTGACGATTTGCGCAGAGTCAAGGGCGCGAATAGCCTCTTTCGCAGCCTTGATACCACTGGCCATCATCGCACCGAAAGTAGGTCCCATGCGGTTCGATCCGTCGTGCTCAGACAACTCCATACCTGCGTGGAGTGGCATCAAGCAAATCAGTAGGTCAGTCACTGACCGTGACAAATTCACGAACCAGTCATGACGAGGCCAGGGGTAACCTCGCGAGTGCCGTTGACGATAGCAGGCTCAGCGCGGTTCATGTCCAAACCCCTCATGTTACCGAGCTCCTTGAGGAGACCAGCACTAACCAAGCGTTTCGCAGAGAATGCACCCATGGGCCCATCGTGACCAGTCGCAGAGACGACGACAGGTGCGGTGATGGTGTTGGGGTCCATGCAGGACTGCGTGTCGTGGTTAAGAGCCACGAGCGTCCAGTTGGTCACCACTCCCGAGACGCGCTGGCGGCCCTGGAAATCAGTGCGGACGATCAGATCCTCGACGGCAGTCGCGTTCATCATTACGACGTTGGGGAGAGCCAAGACACGGGACAAGATCGTGGAAGTGAACAGAGCTGCGTGCTTGACGACAACAAAGGCTCCTTCGTCTTCGTACGGGACACCAAGCTCGCGCAAGAAGCGGTCGGCGGGCTTGCGGACAACCTATACCAGAGCTTCAGCTAGCACTAACTGGGTGAGATCAATCTCGGTACCATGGGCGTCATCAATTGGCCTCCCAACCAAGCTCCTCCACCGGGAGCGACACCAGCCTCCAAAATGGTAACCTTGAGGTCAGGGCGGGTCGTTGCAAGGTGGTAAGCGCAAGACAGTCCAGCGCTTCCCGCACCGACAACAACGATGTCCGAGATGGCTCGCTCGTACATCATGTTGAAGTACCTGCCCATGTCGACCATCAGTGTCATCGCTCTGAGCGCTCGCGGACGTTCTTACCGAGTGATCATTGCCCTCGACACCTGGGCCTCCTCAATAGGGGCGAACTGATAGTTGCCATTGTAGTCCTCGAAGACATCGTACGATGCTGCCTTGTCTACAGCAGCACCATTCTTCTTGGCAAGGTAAATGGGTGATTCGTCGACGACGTTGGGCAAGGTTGCAGCTGGAGGTGCCATGGCGGACTGGTGGATACAGTTGGTCCCTCATGCGATATCATCCTGGGCCCTTTTATATCATTTTCCTTGGCCGAAGACCCAAATGTTGTCCCCCTGACACGACGTGATTATTTCTCACAAATATTTTTCCCCACACGGAGGCAACGGAGGACATATGATGACATGTCCGCGCCGTCCAGGGCATGTCTAATGCGTTGGCGCTGTCTGCACGAGGGTCTTGCCAGGTAATGTTCGGTGTTAATACCGTCCATTTTCGACAGCAGAACTGGCGCCGAATCGACCATAACAAAGGTAAATCCCTTGGGTGTCACTGAAATTGTGCTGCAAAAGTCTTGCATGTCCCCACAGTTGACCCCCCCTCGCCCGTCCTGGAGGTGTCCGGAGGTACCTTCTGATCCATATCGGAATGGATTGACATCATCATCATTGTCTTGAAAGGTGCTATTCCTACGCCTTTCCACGCTGGTTCTTCTGATCGCAAAGATAGAAAATCACAATCACTACATTTGCGGTCTCTTGCTCTCAAGCTGATGGCGCATGCAGGGCCTTACTGTCATATCAGAAGTGATCAGATATCATGGCTTACAGCCAGTTGAATTCGAGTGGTTAAACATTAGTGGTCCTTCAGGTGTTTGTTCGAGGTTTAGTCGCTCGAGCCAAAAAATCGCCTCCACTGAGTCTCCGCTTGTGCCCGACTGCGCCGCCTAAAAGCAGCAACATGCAGGCAGGCTCGAATAGTTTCGAACGAATGTCTGGAACGCATCACCTGGGACAACAAATTTTTTTACCGTTGCTATCTTTTGCCAGCCCCCCAAACATCGTAAGGTCAACAAGATAGCACCATGCCAACACCCTCGATCCTCGATGACGGCCGCCGCAGATCCCGTTGACAAGGCATGAGTGAGAAAATCCAAGAAATCAGATCCGCACCCCATTGAGACCCGGGTGTCTGCACGAACCACCGAGGTACCCGATGGCGATGAACTGCAGAATACATAACCTGCTCCATGCCAAAATCAGACGTTCACTGGAGCGGAAATGACTTACTGGACGTTCATTATCACGATGCGGCCATCGCAGAAACAGAAGCCACGCTGCTGCTAGAGGTACGTCATCGGCGAACAGATCAGACACCCGGGGACACCCGTTGTGAACTTTGTGCTCCATAATTGCAGGGAAATCTCGCTGAAACAGCAAATCTGCAGTGATATGAGGAATGATTGCCGTTGTGATTTCTCATGAAAACCTAGAATGGCGCTCATACCTGCACCGATCGTGATATGTTCAACGATTGGATGTTTGCACTCTGCGTTGCCTGCCATTGGGTTTCGTAGGACAGACAAGGTGATGGTTATCGTTGGGGACAATAAGTCTGGACCAATGATGATTTGATCGATCTACTCACAGTCATGACCAGTCATGACCCCCTCCTGGGGGGCTCGGAAGGAGACCAATTGGCTGATCTGCCGCCGAAGGATGCATCTAGAACACCCACTTGGCACTTGGAGCAGTCGATATCGACGCAGGTCCGCCACATAGGTGTGCCAAGTCTACAAAGATGTTTCGCTGTACTGCTGTCGACGTTTGCGGACCCACGATGTCGCTGGTGGTATCTGTCAAGGATGCACCCTGTGGGGGAGGGGAACTGCCTCCGACTGAACGCAATTGATGCGGGCTGGGTGATGCATTGATGGTAGGACGTGGACTGGGGCAAGTTGGCCCATGATGTGTCTTGTGACTGCGAGTATAGCATGGCCTGTCCGAGATATTAGTCCCGACGCAAGTAAAACAGACAGGTCTTGTCAGTTGACCACATCATATGAAGCTGCTGGACGACGACGACGACGACGTACTTTCACCAATGATATTCTGCCGAATACTTGCGAGCCAACGTTGAAAGTCGGTTATTCTCTTCATAATCGCGTCCGTAGCTCGGCTGACCGAGTTGGAACGGCTAACACCTGACAGAGGCGGCTTAATTCACCTCTAAAACCTCACCGGTGCTTGACGTGCCCAACGCTGTGCCGTTTAGTGCCATTCAGTGCCCGCCCTGCTGCCTGACCAGCCATATAAACCCCATCTTCCCCCCGCCCTCCGTCCATCCTCGCCCCCAACCACCTTCCAACATGTGGTCCCAAAATTTTATGCTCGAGAAAGACCCCATCTCCCTCGAGCGCATCCGGTCCATCCTCCTCCGCCTCGAGGACACCATCATCTTCGATTTGATCGAGAGGGCCCAGTTCGCTCACAATCCCCGCATGTACATCCGTGGCGCCTTTCCAGAACTCAAGGACAAAGGTTTCGAAGGCAGCTGGCTCGAGTGGTTCTTGAAAGAAATCGAGACTTTCCATGGTGCGTACCTCCACCCACTCTAAACACAGACCCTTGCAAACAACAAGCCGTTGGTGCACAGCAAAAGCCCGCAGATACACGAGGTGCGTCAACCAGAGGTTCCATTCCCGCACCTCCTTCCTCACCAACCTGCACTTGCAGCCCTGATGAATATCCCTTCACATCTGATCTTCCCGAACCTGTCCTAAAGCCGCTCAACTTTCCAAAAATCTTACATCCAAACAACATCAACGCAAACCCCTCCATCTTGTCCTTCTACACTCGCTCCATCGTCCCACGCATAACCAGGCGAGCAACGTTGGCACTCGCTGCAACGAAGCGCTGCAACGGGATCGTCGGTGATGATGAATTCGAAGATGACGGAAACTATGGCAGTGCAGCCACTATCGACGTCGAGATTCTCCAAGCAATTAGCAAGCGTGTTCATTATGGTGCGTCAAAGTTGCCGTGCCGTATAGCGCGAAATAAACTCAACTTTTCCCCAGGTAAATTCGTCTCAGAGTCCAAGTTTTCCGCCGACCCGGCCGCCTTCATCCCTCATATCCTGACACCCAATCGACCAGCCCTCGAGGCCCTGATAACAAAACCAGAAGTCGAACGTAAACTCCTTCTCCGTTTGCGGAAAAAGGCGGCTACCTACGCGCAGGACTTCAACCCTGACGGCGACGCCATCGTAAACTCGCATCTCAATGGAAACGCCAAGATCGACGTTGACGGGGTCGTCGAGCTGTACGAAAGTTACATCATCCCTCTCACAAAGGAGGTTGAGGTACGCATGCCGTCAAGTGCCTCACGGCCTGGACTGATGCCATATCCTACAGGTGGATTACCTCCTTCACAGACTGGATGGTATGACCGAGGAAGAGATTGACAGCCTCGCCAGGCCCAAGCAATGTGCTTGAGGCCTCATTGGACCCTATTCCTTCAGTATTTCCATACTCATAATCGTACCGTAATACTTTTTGCATTGGCATTTGTGTAGATCACGCATTGATGTCTTGTAGTTTGGACTGATAAAACTCTGAATTCAAACAAACCTCACGAGGGAGATGTGTTACAGATCATGATAAGTATGCAAGTTTGGCAAGTATACCAAAGATGAGTCGAGAACAAAATGAATCCATACATGGACACACCGAGGTGGTATCACGGAATTCCCAGTCAGCCGCGGCGGCGTTCGAAGGCGGGAAATAGCAAAGGGGTAGTAGATACACGAAAAAGGTGGCAAGTAGCACCTCGGTAGAAGATAACTAAATATACGCGGTTATCAACCGCTACAGGCCGAGATCTGAAGACGTTAGGATGCATCTCCGTGCTGGGAGTAGAGAAGCACCACACCTTCCAATAGCCGCTTCGTTTCCTCAGGTCCTATGCTCCGCGTAGCACGCTTCGCAAGCAGCTTCTCGGTTCTGTACTTCTCATATAGCACTTCTCTGGTGTACACCTTCAGGACCTGCGATAACCGCGAAAAGCGTGAGCACCCTGCAGTATGCAGACGTAAGAAAACACCGGAACCTTCATGTGTGTCAGTAAAATTGCCGTTCGAAGGGCGGCGAAGTCACAGTGTTCAGGGTTCAGTACGTCAACCGTTCCCCATCTGAACTTCCTGGTGAACACGCCTCTGAGATTTTGCGGCGGAGTGTGGAAAAAGGCTGATTTGCGGGCGATAGGGCTATCAGGTGACGTGGGCGTCTCCGCCACAGGGGTCGAAGTATCGATGGTATCCGCGCGGAAAGAGGAATACCGGGACTCAGGGGTATCCGTACGTGGCTGGTTCAGCCGCGGAGAATGGAATGCCTCTGGGGTGATGAGCGCAAACGGAAGTAGCGTATCGAGCTCCGTTTTCGACACCGTTTGCGCAGAAAAGCGTACGTTTGCAACGCTTTGCTCGTCAGTATCGTCGGGATACTGAGGCTCTCTCTCGTCTTGTGCGATCGAGGCAAGGTCCCGGCGGGAACGGGACCTCGAGCGGGTTATGCGAGCCCCTTTGAGTCTGATCACCGGGCGTGAAGGTCGCTCTTTGGCGTCCTCGGCGTCGGTGTCGGCGTGTGAGTCTCCGTTTTGATAGACGTCATTAGATGTATTTTTGTTTTCATTGTGCACACCATTGCCATTTGTCGTCGCTTCTTCTGTGGGCTTTGGCGACGAAAACACTCCAAAGTCGAGGCCTGCCTCCTGGAGACCCTTACGCACAGCAGCCTTGACTGCAGAGAGGGTCTCGTCCGTGAGGGAATCTGCCCGTGCAATCACAGGAAGGACATTCACCCTAACTGACAGGCGGCGAATCACGCGAAGCTCAGCGGGGGACATTGACAGGTCGCCAGAGTGTTCTTCGTCGGGTAGATCGGGAACTATCGTTGCCGCATCTGGCAACGAAATCGTGGTCTCCGAGACCGATCGCCCGGGGAGCGACGGCTTTGCGCGACGAGCATTTGTGCACATGATAGAGGTGGGGTCAATCATGAAGATGCATCTAGCGCAAGTGAGATATGGTCGCATAGAACATGAATGGCACGTACAAATGAACGTGTTGATCCCCTTTACTCTGCCTCATCACTTTTGATTCCTAGTAAGAGCAGACATGAACGTCAGTCACCACATAGAAAGAGGTACCGACTTCATTCATGGTATCAGCATATTGCGTATCCAGATATTTGATGAAACTGGTAACCTGGCGTTCGACGCTTAGCTCGCGGCCTGCGCTGAAATCCAGTCCGGGGGTATCAATGACCGTAAGCAGGACTCGGTCATATCGAGATTCGCATATCTCGACGCACGCAGAGTCGATCGTCTGGGTCGTCTTCAACCCATCTTTCAAAAAATGACTCAGAGCGGCGCGTTGATCGTCCGTTATATTGGGCGAGATGTCAGCTGTGTTCAGTAGAAGACGGAGAAGCGAAGTCTTGCCGGTACCACGACCACCGACAACCTATTCAACTTAGACACATATGAGCACAAAGAGCACGGAAAACGAACCATGAGATTGAATGCTGGTGGTGTGCGGTTTTTGCGGTGCGCTCGCCGGCCCGTCGGGTTCGTCGCTGCGCTGGAAGGACTTCTCCAGCTGTCAAACGCGGAGGGAGGTTGTGACATGTAAAGGGCAGATATTGAGGTGACATTGTCGGTCTGTGGACCTGGGAGAAACCGAAATGGTTTATGGAAAAGAATGGGGGCACGATCGAGGGACTGTAGAGAGTTTTTGACCGCACCTTGCTGAGGATGTTCGGCCAATTGAGGCGTTTCGCGTAGTGCTGTTACATCTACCAGGTTCTCTGGCCATGGAATGCCTTGGGCTTTCAACTCTGGTAGGGATGGGGATGGTTTCAGTGGGGGACCTGTGCTGTTTGCCCTTGGCCTCTTCCGAAACGAAAACATGGTTCAGTTGGGAGGGGGTTGGTACAGAGTAGCACAACAACAGGACCAAGAACAAGACAGAACGAGTAGAAACTGAGTAAGGAACGTGTATCAGAATGTGAAGCCGGCGAGCCTTTGCTGGCCACGAAGCTGGAGAGCTTCCTGAAGCTGCTGAGACTATTTCAGTGGCAAGAAAAAGTGAACCGTACGAAGTGACAGAATACGGTGACCTGCCAATTAATATTTGATGACCTGGCAGACATGGCAACCAAAAACCCACATCCAGCGGGCAGTCTTCACCTCGCGCATAGACCACAGACGTTCTGACATTTACAGTCTCAATTCCAAGCATACATACAGAGATCGATAGCTGTTGTTGAATGAAGATAATTGAAGGAGAAAGGGAATGAGAAGCATTTGCACCAGAAAGATAAAAACAAGACGGGGATGAAATACAGTACAAGATGGTCCAATAGGGAGAACAAGGCACTCTGTGATAACCCAAAAAAATCATGGCTTGACAATGTCTTCCATTTGCCGGGAAGCAAGCTTCCAAGGAGCAAGCATATTTGCGGATGTACTTGGATGTGAGGCGAGGGATACGGTGACGTGCATTCAGGGTATTATGCTGCCAGTGTTTTCGTCCACTCTCATTCTCTTTTGGATCTGGGAGGGCTCGACGTCGTCCATCTTTCTCTTCAGGTCTACGTCCATGGGTTCTCCAGCCGTGTCTTCTGGCGGCGTGCCGTTTTGGAAGCGAGGGCCGCCAACCATGGTTGATGATGGCGGCGTGTTGATAGAAGGGGATTGTGCGGAGGATAGGGGCGGCGCTATGGCGGGAGCGACTTTTGACGACGCTGAGGCACGCCGGGAGCCCTTTTTGTTCGCACCGTTGCTGCTGGTATCATGGTTGTAATTGCATGGCAGCGATCTCCGCGCGCAACTTGAGCAGGCCGGGTGCGCACCATCGCACTTTGTCTTCCGCGCTATCGTAACGATTCAGTAAAAAAGGATCAACGGGTGACCTATAGGAAAACTCACCTCTACAGAAGTTGCATGCCACTACCTTCGGACCGGCGCTGGTGGTTTGACGGCTGCTTCGACCAGGTACTGTTGAAGCGCGCTTTCTCTGAGCGGCTTGCTGTTCCGAGGCCGGCCTAAGTGGGGGCAGTGGAGGTGCCGTCATAGTAGCAGTGGGAGAACTGTCCGGTAGAGATAGGGTGGCGATATGCGGCAGCTCGTTATCCTTGAAAAGTGAGCGTCCTTCAGGACCTGGGCCTCCGGACGCACCATGTTTGGGCCTTACGACAGGTGCAATAGAAGGAAGTACTTCACGGCCTTCAGAGGGACCAGCGATGGGCTGCGGAAAGCCTTCTAAAACAGGACGTTTGTCCACGTTGGAACTCCTCCGCGACAGCGGCTGGGAGGGCATTTCGGGAGAAACTGACGGGTCATTCTCGTCCACAGACCTCTCTTCTCCGCTGGCTTCGGAGTCACTCTCGTCGTCCTTGCGTCGGTGGGAGTTGCGCCGCTTGCTGGTTTGTGGCATGTAGTCACAGGGATTGGACCGCTTCACGCACTGGCTGCAAGCAGGGCGACCGCCATCACATTTGAGTTTGCGAGCTGCACAACCATTCGTTCTAGATCAATTATCAGGAATGGGCTCGAATACGTACAGCGACAAAAATTGCATGCAACGGTGATTTTCTTGGCTCTCTGCTTCGCAGACCCTACACGGCGATGTAAGAGACCATCGTCAGGTCAACGATGAGAATGAAAACTTACTTCCGGCGCTTTTGGTGTTATTATGGGAAGCATTATTAGCACCATCACCCATGCCCCTTGACATGGGTAAGGTGCGTATATCCGCCCCTGGCGGGACATCACGAGAAATAGAAAGGGATGGGTGGCGAGCGGATCCATGTCCAGATGAAGTTTCAATACTCAAAGCTGGATGTGGTGCGTGCGAGAGAGCAGACAGCTGAGGGCGCGTGATCATGCCCTGTTGCACCTGATGTGAATGGAGGGACTGGTTAGCGGAGTGATGCTGAATGAGAAACTCGGTTCTGAATCTGTCAAACAGATAATCTCGAGTATATTTCTGCAGGGTCTGACCGAATATCAGCTGTCACGGCTTATGGGGTTCGCAAAGAGTCCTGACCTCCATATGATGGAAGATGGCAGATCGCAAGGGCATGAAGTCACTTTGGTTGGGATCGAGAACATCCATGGATCCCCAACGATAGCTTCTGATGAATTTTCCGCGGGCTAATTTCGAAGCCAAAGCTTGATGCTGGGAGGGAGTGTATTGCTGAACGAGCTCGTGACGGGATAGGGGTACGCGGGTAACGCCATCGCTATGCGAATAAATTTCTGGAGAAATGAGTGCGTAAGGAAGGCGTAGGTAAGGAGTCGCGGGGGAGGTAGGAGGGGATGGGTGTCCAGGAGAAGATCTGCTTGTGTGGCTTCCATAACCGTTGGCGATTTCACCTTTAACGGTGTGTCCAGACTCGGCCACGTCTTTACGGTGCTGATACTGCGGGTGCGTGTCCATATCGAAGATCCCAAAGCCAATGCCGGCTTCTGCGAGATCTCGGCGGACGGCCATTTTGACGGCTGCTAGACGGTCATTTGTCAACGTGTCTGCGCGTGCGATCACTGGGAGCACGTTGACGCGTGCAGACAGCCTTCTGATTGTGTTGATTTCCGCAGCAGGGAGGGTTGGACGACATAGGAGGGGATTTGTGGTGACGGGGGGCTCGAGGATAACGGGCTCTGGTTCGGTATGAGAGAAGGAATTTGTGCGAGCACGGGGGACGAGGGGGACGGGGGGACCGGATACACAGGGGGGAACGATGATGTCGGGATCCAAAAAGTAAATGCACCTGGTCCGTGTGTTAGTTTAGGGTGATGGAAGAGTTAAGCGCCCATGTCCAGCAACGCACAGATGGATATTGTTGTCCCCTGTCTGGGCCTTCCAGTCCTGTTGGAGATGGAGTTGGGAATGAAGAGGGAATGTGGAGAGAGAAAAGGCTTACGTCGTCGATGCCTTCTGCGAGACGTGATTCGACCTGCCTGACAATCTCTTGTATGGTTCTCTCGGAGGAGGGTTCGTCTTGAAAGTCTAGGGAGGGGGTGTCTAGGAGGGTGAGGGTGAGGACGCGGGGGTGTGTGTTTGGGTCGATGTTGAGGTCGATGTTGATGGATGCGGAGCGTATGTGGGAAGTGTGGCCGCTGCAGCCTTGGACGAACTTTGCTACAGAGGCGAGCTGGTCCTTTGTAGTTGTGGGAGAGATGTCGCTGGTGTCTAATAGGAGACGGAGGAAGGAGGTCTTTCCGGTGCGCTGGCCAGCGACCATGAGGGTGTAGCCTCTGGTGTGGCCGCTGTGCTGGGCGTCGAGGACGAGTGCTGGACCGGGATGCATGCCGTTTGGGTAGATGGAGTGGATGGGGGCGGCAGAAGGGGGGAGAAGATGGCGGTCGTCGTCGGGGCTGCGGATGCGTTGGTCGCCGTTGTCGACGACGACGAGCGGCATTGGTGGACGAGCGTCCAGTCCGTTCGGGGGAGACAGAGCGAGGGTTGCCCGCGAGGCGAGGCAAGCGCGGGGATGATAAACACCGAATTCCAGAAAAGAGGGAAGTCACGGAGCCGAGCGTCAGATACCGAACCAATCGGATGCGGTCATTCGCGGTATTTACCATCCGAAAATTAAAAATCAATATTTATTTTTCATGTAGGCTACGGGTCGACGACTGTCTGCGCGGACGAGTGCAGTCGCATTATATCGCTGTAGACTATCAGCTGCGGACACTACGAGCGGAACAAGAAACGGGGGTGGGCGGATACAGCGGCTGTGAGGAAATGAGGGTGGTTTCCGCGTCGATATTCGCGTCTAGACTTCATTTTTGTCAACAGAACGTGAGAGCAAAACTCAATCGTCCTCACCGAAAAAAGCGTAGCAACGCATCCCGTACGTAACCCCTCCCCCGACACTCCGTCGCCGTCCCACACAGCGAGCGAGCTCCTCACCCCCCACCGTCCCCGGCCCGTCCCCGCCACCCACCCATCCGCACATCCTCGGCATCCCCGCCCCACCCGTACTCCCCGCCTGCCTCGCCCGCTCCGTGCACGTCCCCGCCCTGTGATCCCGCGTCGCCCCCTTCCCACCCACCGCGCTCGCCATACGGAGGTGGCGTCCACGCCATCTGCATTTCCATATGTGGTGCCTGCCGATCCCCGTCCCCCGGATCCGCGCCCGTCGATGGTCCTGCCGACGCCGACTCGCTGCCGTCCTTCTTCGCCGTCCTGCCCTTCCCCCCCGTCTTCTTCGACCCCTTCGGCGCCTTCCCTGGTCCACGACGCCGGGGGTGGTCTTGGTATCTGCACGCAAGCGACCGAGTCGCACAGTTCGAGCACCGCGGTTTCGTCCCGTCACATCGCAGCTTTCGTCCTGACCTCGATCAGCACTCACCCTGCCCTGTCGATGCTCAGCTTACCTCGACAGAAATCGCACGCAACGTATATCTTTTGTGCGACCTTGGTTTTTCTCTCCTCCGTCTCCACACCTCGGCTATCCTCTGTGCGCCGTTTCTTTCCTCGCGTGCTCTCCCCTGCATGTTCCAGAACATCCCCCCCTAGCGCAGACTCTTCAGCCTCTGGAAGTCGTAGCCTCGGCAGCACGGGTCCTTGCTCGTAATTATCGTGTCCCAACATCCCCAGCAGTTGGCTCACAGGGGGCAACACCACTCTCGAGCCAGAAGGTCCACTGTCCTGCAGTGTCCCAGGAGCAATCATACCCAGTGATGTGCTTTGGCTCCTACCTCCCTCCTGTAATGTCGTCCGCCGAGGTCTTCCATAATGTGAATCTGGATAATGCGGCGGTGGTCGCAGAAGATGCGCTTCCTCGTACCCTGTAAATCACATCAGGTTCCACACTTTTCTCCATCACTTTAACATAGCGTACCACGTTGAGTTGACGGGCCTGCCAACGGTTGATCATCCTCGTAATGACTCGACGACACAAACCCCTGCAACCGTCTCGTGTCAGGATGAACTCGTGCTTGCGGTTGCATCGTGGGTCGCACTTCAGATCGTGAACTCGACGGGTGCTCATACACCCGACTCGGCACAGATAATTCGTAGGGAATATCATACCCTTCGTCCCCACTCCTCCGCATTTCCATAAAGTGGCGCTGTTCCCTCGGCTGCCACGTCAGGTGAGTCTCCTCTGCTTCCCTCCATTCCCGCGTACCCGTTGGCGGGTACGTAGGCGGCGTAGGCGGAGGAAACGTGTACGAGTGATGGGCGACCGTGTTGAAAACTGCCTCGCTTGTTGTCCCTATCTCTGGTCTGCCTAGAGAACCATGGGGAATGGAAGAAGCCCTAGCAGGAGAGGGGCCTTCCCCCGCTATCTCTTGTGGAAAAACCGACATGGCAGACGCGCTCTGCGAGCTAGTTTCGTCTTCATCATCTTCATCTTCAGGCGATTCAGATCTGTTACTCGATAATGGCCGTGCGACCATGCTATCAGCTGGAAATGTTGCAGGGGTCAGATACGAAGGAAACTGGCTTGTTGGGTGAGAATATTGGCGCTGTCGGGAAGGTCCCCTTTCATGGTCATTCGATGATTCGTCGTTGGAAGGCATGTCTGAAGGAAACGTATCTTTTCGCCGGTCAGACGCGTATAGCTGTGATAGCGGCTCGGGAAACGTACTTTGACCTCTACCATGCATTTCGTTCCGTTATTCAACGCGGCTGGTTTGAAGGCTGTTAACAGCACAGGGCAAGTTTCTCAAGCTTGGGAGAGATCTGGGTGCGTGAGTCAAATTTTTCTGCAGGACATGCAACAAGGTGAAAACCTCGAGACCGTTGAGATCCATCCGCCTCGGTTTTCCGCTTAGACAAGGTGACAAGCACACCGTCCTCCAGAGGAGAGTGCTTTACGAGCGTAGGCTGCAAGTATAACGGCTGAGGCGAGGGGAGGCGCACGGAAACGAAAAAACCCGCTGGAATGGTTTACATCCGCTGACCCCCCATTCACTTTGGAACCAAAACAGGGATTTTCTTTGGGCTGAGCATAGACAAACAAGTGTCGGGCTTTCACATCAGTTGCCGTGGCGGATTCATTGGGACAACTGCAACGACAGACGGGTGAGTCTGCTCAGAAAATTCCGCGCGTTCCTTTTGAAATTTGAGATCGAGTTGCCCTTGATAGCACATATCGATGCTGACTCAACATGCCAACCGCTCACTAGGTTCTGTATAAATACCACGAACTTGTGGCTTTGAGAAAGCCGCTGCCTGATCGCTCCTTTTATCGTCCTCTGCGCGGGGAGGGGGACGACTCAATTGCTAGCGGTTCAAATCTTTGGTGGGTAAGCATCAACTGCAGTGTCGCCTCCGTGACGAAGAATGATATGATAAAAAGTGAAACATGATCGACGGTTGACCTAGGAATCTGATGAGACTTTGCCCGGTCATGGCGCGGTTTCCGAATTTGTACAAAGTGGACCTGGCCGTTGGTAGCCACGTCAAAGGCTAATTCTTAGCAGGGCGATATATCTGTGCGAGCTGGACTGGTAAAAAGTGCGTCCTCGCTTTGAGGACCCGTCACTCAACACCATTTCTTGCAGAGCAAGAACTTTTGCAATTGGAAATTGGGCGGCGGACATACGGCGAGGAGTTCGGATGATCGGATCTAACGATATCCGTGCACTCACCGAGCTGCCCAAGCCTGAATTCAGCCAGATCTGTGTTGGTCCCAGATAAAAAAATATCACATCAGTTTGAAACTCACACTCATCATTTCTGGATGACTGGATCGCACTAGTGAAAGAACTTAAAAGCTAGTATTCTCGTCTTCACTGACATCCTGGAAATCAATCGGAAAATGGTGCTTTTAGTCTTTAGACACTGGACAGACACAGGCTTTCGTTATTCCTACGCCAAAAAGGGTGCATGGACATAACGGCATCGCTACGAACTGTTTTTGGACGTATCACATAATCACATACCTGGATTTTCACCCTTGCGTTAAAGAGTTTTCATCGGTCCTGGTCAATATGTTGCAGTCGAGATTAACAGCCCACAGGGGTACGAGGAAACTGGCAAGGACGTTCTCGTCCTCGACGGCAAGATGGGACGACAAACGCATCATGAACCGCTACAGCAGGATCGTAACCCAGCCAAAAGATCAGGGTGCAAGCCAGGTGAGTCACCTGTGATGCTGTCTGAAGGAAGGAGCAATTATCGTGTCCTCTCACAGGCCATGCTCTACGCGACAGAGGGCGTTGACAGTGATGCTGACTTTCAAAAAGCCATGGTCGGTGTTGGTAGCGTATGGTAGGTTCTCCCCCGGTGCTTATGTTTATCGCTGACTGGTCCACAGGTATGAGGGAAACCCGTAAGCATCGATCGCATACGAGAGGGAGCTAACCCGACCCTCATATTTTGTGCCCAGCTGTAACAGCCATTTATTACGACTTGGCCAAGTAGTCAAGGCGTCCTTGCATGAGTCAAACATGATCGGATATCAGTTCGGAACAGTCGGTGTCAGTGATGGTATCAGTAATGGGACTTCAGCAATGGCATATTCTCTACAATCGCGAGACCTCATCGCGGACCAGGTTGAAACTGCAGCAGGAGGTCACTGGCTCGATGGAATGGTGGTCGTTCCAGGATGTGACAAGAACATGCCCGGTGTCCTCATGGCTCGTATGTAAGCTCCGCATAGCTTCACAACAGACTTATCTCAACGAAAAGTGTAGTTGGACGTCTGAATCGCCCCGGCTTGATGGTGTATGGAGGTACCATCCGTGCCGGGTCGTGTGAGGGTCAGCCTCAGTTGGATGTCATTTCCGCCTTCCAGTCGTACGGCAAATATCTCCAAGATGGGAAAACCACAGAAGCAGAAGCTTTCCGTTACAACACCATTCGCCATGCATGTCCCGGACCTGGTGCTTGCGGTGGGGTATGTATTCTCTACATTGTCATTCGTCTCCTTGACCGTATCACAGATGTACACTGCAAATACTATGGCTAGTGCTACAGAGGCTCTCGGCATGGCCCTACCTGGATCGTCATCCTTCCCTGCTGAGTCTCAGGACAAAATTGACGAGTGCAAAGCCGTTGGTCCCGCGATGTGCAACCTTATTGAAAAGAATATCTTGCCGAGAGATATCATGACTCGAGCCGCGTTCGAGAACGCGATGGTACGCGCAGTTGCTTTATAACTCCCGCTGACATCCGCTTAACGATTGCAGGTATTGGTTATGATCCTTGGTGGGTCCACAAACGCCGTGCTACACTTGATCGCCATTGCACACTCAGTCGGTATCGAACTAACCGTCGATGACTTTGCCCGAGTATCGGAAGCCACTCCTTTCTTGGCAAATCTCAAACCAAGTGGTAAATACGTTATGGAAGATCTTTCCAAGCTTGGGGGCGTTCCGAGTAAGTTGTCATTTATGTACTACTGCACAGGCGTCATAACGGACTCAACTTGATCTAGAGGTACTTCATTACCTGATGAAGAACAAGTACATAGATGGCAACACCATGACTGTAACTGGAAAAACTCTTGGTGAAAATCTGGAACGCTGGACGCACAAATATGGCGAACTTCCCATGAATCAGGATATCATTCGACCGTTAGAAAATCCACTTAAACCCACTGGTCACATTCGGTGAGTGTCCCCCGAGTGAATGCATCACTGCCGATACGCTCTGAACGGATGCCTCCACAAAGGATTCTTCGGGGAAACTTGGCTCCTGGTGGAGCTGTCGCGAAAATCACAGGCAAAGAAGGTCTTCATTTTACCGGCAAAGTGCGCACTTTCGACGGCGAGGATGACTTCGTTTCTGCTATCGAGTCAGGTTCTATCAAAAAGGGCGAGAAGACTGTCGTCGTCCTGCGCTACCTTGGCCCCAAAGGTGGTCCAGGGATGCGGGAGATGCTTAAGCCTACCAGCTTAATTATGGGTGCTGGCCTTGGTCAGGATGTTGCGTGCGTGACGGATGGCCGCTTTAGTGGAGGGTATGTCCTGAGAAATTACGTTTGGTTTGCAATTGAACTCGTCGCGACAGGTCGCACGGTTTCTGCATTGGACACGTCGTTCCTGAGGCGCAAGATGGTGGTCCAATTGCTTTGGTACGGGACGGTGACACCATCTCAGTGGATGCCGTATCAAACACAGTCGAACTGCACATCACGCCAGAGGAGATGGAGCGCCGCAGACAATCGTGGACAGCTCCATCACTCAAGGTCACACAGGGCACACTCTTCAAATATGTGAAAGCCGTTCAAGACGCCAGTCATGGTTGCGTAACCGATGCATAGGCATCATCGATACCATCCTAAAAGTATATAGTCAACACTCTGTACTTCCTCTTGCAAACTGCACAATCTAGTATCGTGGAACATCTGCACACTGCCCCCTTCACGAACGAGAGCTTTTGATCTTGCGCTTTTTTTCTGCTTTCGGCATCTTGTTCTTCCGTTTTTCCCGTGCCTCAGCCTTGACTGCTTTCTTGCGTTCCTGAGAAGGGCACACGGTCAAAGTGCAGTTTTGACCAGGTCTTCAGAGGGCGTACCTTCTTAGCATTGCGGTCTTCATGCCGATGGCCCCTTGCAGCCTTCCGGTCGACTCCATCACCTAGCACTCCTGCGTCGCTTGTGCTATCGGTATCATCTCCCGCGTTTGATTTCTCTTCGTCACCAAAATGTACACGGTGTTCGTGGGCAGCATCTGGCTGTGGGGAGGGATCAACCAGCCCTATGGTATCTACGTAGATCAGCGCCTTGCCCTTCCCACCCTTGAGGACGTCGATATCACGCTCTGGGTCGTAGACCTCGTTCAGAGTCCGTGGAATATAGGATTGCAAGAAAACGTTGTCTTCATGCGTTGCTCCGTTTTTGGTGGGAGTTGGATTGACGTCTCCTGACGGCGACTGTCGGTCCTCTCCGAATGCCTCTGCTCCTAATATCCACCTTGCGAGCACTTGCCCTTCATCTTCTTGCCGCTCCTTGTCCTCTAACTGCTCTGTCGTAACAAACTCGAAACAGCGCCTGAGACCAAGACATTTGGCACCGAAGCGTCCAAAATACTCTTCCATGTTCTTGATGTCGCCGCGTAGGAAGTCAAAGGCAGATGGATGGTCGTGCTCAACGCTTTGCGAGACATCGATGATGTATAGATGGGAGTCGTGATAGAGGATGTTGTATTCCGATAAATCGGCGTGTACAAGCTTGCACTTGTGGTACATGCGTCGCATATTGAGCACCAATTCTTGATATAGGGAGGGGTATTGAGAGTGCGGAACTTCTGCATCCTTTAAACGCGGAGAAGCCCTTGAATGGTGTGAAGACGGGATATCGGTACTGGCGTTGCCTGAACGCACCACCCTTGCTTGTCGCCAAGGAATTTCATGACGAGGACATTTTCTCTGACCTCCACAGGCTCGGGGCAATAAATACCTGCACTGGCTAGGCGTTTTAGGTTGCGCATTTCCTTCTCCGCCCATAGCCGTACCATCTTCCGTGGATTGTGGCGACTGTACCCACGTCTGAACCTGTATTCGCCAGTCACGTACCGATCACGATCTTTGAAGACAAGGATGGATGTCTTGTATATCTTCAGCGCGAGATGCGCAGATCCAGATGTGAGTGCGTGATATACATTGGCCTGCGGAAGATGAAGTGACTTGGGTCGGAAGCAAAGATTTTGTATACCTCTTTACCGGTGCTGACACACCCATTAACTTCTTGGATTAACCCACGACCGATCATCTTGAAGAGAATTATTCTCGTTCGAGGATCGAGCACCTGTTCAGACGTGGCTCGATCTGATTTATCTTTTGCATTAGCGTATGAACTCGGGCCCTTTCGGTTGACTCCAACACCCATAACATAAGGTTGATCGATTTTTGATATTCGGGAAGAGTATTTGGCCAAAGCTGCGAGCTGGTCGGCGGTGGTCTTGTCTTTCGCTTGCACTCGTGTCGTCACTGTCCGGGGATGATTGACTACCGGAACTGCTGCTACTGCAGTGTTTTTGTTGATGGAGGAGGAGATCCGTTGTGCGGTTCCACTACGCACTGCAACGTGCTGCCGGAGGCGGTTGTATTGCTTCGTGAAATCTGAATATCTTGTAAGCCTTTGTAAATACTTGCAGAGGCAATATCCAAAGAAGATACCTCGCTCTGCAATTTCCCAGTCCTCGTCTTCCACTCTGTCGTCCTCGAAGTCATCGCCGCTTAGTTCCTCGTCGTCGTCGTCATCGCTCGGTTCGGACCACTCGAGCAGCTGTTCATCGTCAATGAAATGCCCTCCCCGTCTTGGATCTGGCTGTCGATCATCTTCAAGAACGTCGTCGAATTGACGTGTTTCTATGGCTAACGGACTGGCATCGATAGACATGGTCAATGCTCAAGTGGAGAAAACAGTAATCAAGTGTAGTTAACGTATTACAAATAGCCCCTTTACCGACTACCAACTACTTGCGTAACAGCTTACTTGGATCCTCGACATAGGATGGGATATATGCTGCCATCACCAGAGAGTCCCAGAGAAGTTGCTCGCGCGCTCATGGCTCGCAAAGATGCCATCGAAGCCGAGCTCAGTGCCCAAATTTCAATTCTCAAGGCTAACTCGTGCGACATGACCACACCCTTGGTCGATGCAGACGGCTTTCCTCGGGCAGACCTGGATATCTTTACCATACGACAAGCGCGTGTTCGCATCATCGAGCTGAGGAATGATCTCAAGGATGTCATGGCCGACATCGGAAAAGCTCTGGAGCAGGTGTATGACCCTGAACTTGGTGGTCCCACCGCCGCCGCTGCGAGCGAGAGATCCTCCACTTTAGATCCAGCAACAGAGGAGGATCTGCAACCCTTTGCAAGGGTGGATGGTGTAGCTCCAGAAAGTCCCGCTTCAGAAGCTGTTCGTGACATCTGCGTTGTTAGCGGTTTCTCGTTGACGTCTCGTTTTAGGGACTGCGCCGAGAGGATCTGATCGTCCGGTTCGGACATCTCACAAAGGCATCTTTTTCAGCGGCATCCTTACAACCGCTGGCACAACTAGTCTCCGTAAACGAGAATGTAGGATTACCTCATTTAACCCTACGAGTGCTAACACATCCGACGTAGCGAGAACTTCGCGTCGAAGTGCTGCGCGATCAACAAGTAGTAACGTTGAATTTTAAACCAAGAAGTGGATGGGGTGGGCGAGGGATGCTGGGGTATGTACACCTTTCATTTTTGTCTGTTTATCGACCCTTTTGACTAAGGGGAATATCAAGGTGCCATATCGTCCCGCACACAGTACCATAACGCAGGACGGCTAGTTTCCATGACCTACAGCTGTACGTTACATGAGGCGTTGTACGTTGAAAACAATCTTGGTACGCGGTCTCTATAACTTGGCTCCATAAGTCAAGGCAGTGTTCGTCGCGATCCTCTCCTTTCCCTGCCCGAGTGCACAGGTAACCTGCTGCAGGGAATCCAATATCCCACCTTCGTTCACCCACCGCGTAAATACTTCTACGTCCGTGTCCTTCTCTGCCGTATTAGCATTATACGACCACGATGCATGTTCTAGGAGCATTGCTGCTGAGGCGGTGTGGCCGAGTAATAGTAATGCAGGACGAGGCACCAGAGGCGAAATCTCTGCGGGCTTGTGATATACGTCGCAAACCTGTCGGAATGCAGAACAGAGGACGTCCAGCGGTGCTCTAAGTTGATTTTGAAGTTGTGGGGGACACGATTGGACGATCTTCTCTCCCCACTATGAGATACGTCAGATTCAAGGGTCCATGGATACAATGAACGAGACTTGACACTCACGGACGCAAGAGTCGCAAAGGTTTCCGGGTCTCTGGCAGTTCGCACAAGATCCAAGGCCAGAACAGTCGTGGTCCCTTCCCAGATCTTTTCCACCAAGCAATCTCGAATGGATCTGTGAAATTCAGAATGTCAGTGTCCACCGAAGTGTGTGAACCTTACCTTCCTATCCCAACCTCCTCCATATAACCCATTCCACCTAATGTCGTCATTGCGTCCTCCATAGCTGCTGTAGCTTTCTCGGCAACAAACGCTTTGACAACTGTGGTCAGGATCCTCAGAAGTAGCTCATCGTCTCGACTCGCCAATCCTGCTTCGACTCTCCCCATGAGCATGATGGTCCCAAATACCAAGTGTGTCAGGGCGCGATAAATAAGATTTATAGATGCAAGTTGAGAAACATGTAATGGGTTATCCCTCAGAAGTTGTTTCCCGTTGGATATCGTCCTGACTCTGGAATATGCAACTGCGATTTCGAGACACCTGCGTAGATGTCCTGTTCCAGAAATTGCGCTGTGGATGCGCGTGATGTAGAGGAGAGGGAGGATATTCTTAACGCCTTGATTAAGGGATCCGAGAAGGTAGGCTTTCGTCGAGTCTAGAGAAAGTTCAGCAGTAGGCACAATATGTGTGCCAATCTTGTTCTTGAGCCTGTGGATATAAATTCCGTTGCTGGTGGGTGACGGAGTGGGTGACCCTCGTTGTGGGAGGAGAGGTAGACGGAGTGGAACTAGGAAAAGGGAGAGTGAGCGTGATCCGTCTTTGATGTCCCCGGTGCGGGCGAGTGCAACCGCTACGTCGCTATCAGTGGCGCTCGAGAACCACTTGAACCCGTTCAGCCGATACTCTGGCCACATAGCATTCTCTGCATTTTCAGTTGGAACAGCGGTGGTCTCAATTAGGGATACATCTGAACCTCCTGCTCGCTGGAGGTTCGAATGGATTATTGCGAAGCATATACAACAAAATGGGCATAGCTCGCCTCAGTCATCCATTGGCCAGATGTGAAGGCGGAAGTAGCATGACGGCTGAAACAAAGGTGAGGAGTTTTTCTAGAGCGTATCTGACAACGTTACCTTGTGAGATGAGGGAAGATCTCTCTCTTCATCTCCGGTGTTCCGATGAGCTCAAGCACTGTGAATGCATGTAGTCAATAGAACCCAAGTTAGAGCCGTGTGACAGACCCCTCGCACAACCATCGGTCATAGATATCGGACACGACACCTGGCCACTAATTCAGACTTGTAAAACAAGCAAGGACCATGGTACCCACCACTTGAGAATCACCCACTAACATATGTAGCTTTGCGAAGCCATAAACCCGGCTAAATTCCCTATACTTCCGCTCATAAAAGATAGCTGGGATACCCTCCTTGAAGACAATGCATTTCAGTTCTTTCCAAGCTTCAGAGGTAACGAGATGGTCAATCCGTTGAGCCCAGTGGTTATATTGCGTTAAGCTCGGAGGGGTGGCTCGCTCGCTGAGTGCACGAATTGCTGTCTAAAATGTTAGATTTACACCTAGAAAGCGATAGTTCCTACGCTGACAAGTGATTACTTCCGTTCCTAAGCGTTCGAGATCAGGTTCAATCTCGGAAGCGATGCTGCGGGCCAGCATCTAATATCAGTTTTTTGAGGATGAACATGCTCAAATACTAACCGTGAAGGTAAGAGCCTCTTTAACAAGCTTGGTAAAACCGGATCGCTGAGGTACGCGTTCCGCTCAGTGAAGGGAGTCTGCATCCTACCAGTAAGTATGGATTGATTTCGTGAAGCGAACACAGAATGACTTACCAGCTGAAATCCGTCCTCTGCTCGCATGGCTTGTACTAGGGACGTACTAAGGGTCGACCATTGTAGAGGCCAGCTGATTTCACGCGGTCATAATCATGCTCAACTGCAGACTGAGCAAATGACCTGAATGTCGCCGCACGGTACGTGACACCTGACAACTTGAAGTACATCGGATTTGCACGTGAACTTGAGTGCTAGTGAGTACAGCCTAAAAGTGAACAGATTTACAGCACAGTTGACACTCCAGATACACCGATATTTCCTAAAGAATGAAAGAAACCATTATTAATGTACGAATTATTCTACACCGAAGCCTTCCGTCTCCCTGTCGCACAGTCAGCATCGTGACTCTCAGAATGACGAAAACTATCTTACTCAATAGCATACGTTAACTTTCTCTCAAGACTCTCGTAGTCTTCGTACGGAGGAAGTTCGATTCTATTGAAGCACGTGTGGCTGCGAGGCAGTTGTGAGGGATCGCCAGATTTATCTATGGTGAATCGTCGGGGACCATCGGAGCCCTGGAGGTCCTTGAAGCCATTTACGGGAACTCTTGAAGTGCCCGTCACGAACTGTAACAAACGCGACTTGCGCTCCGGCGGCCAGTTACGAATGCATTGCCAGAACCATTCGATGACTTGATCCGTCTTTTCATATCCGCGGTAATCGGTGAATGATATCCAATCGTCACTACGAACAATCATGAGCACGAAGGATACGGTTGGGAACAAAAAAATCATCATACGTGTCGATCTCGGACATCCCGCCAATAAGGAGCTCCAATTCTCGTTCATCGAAGACGCCGATCAAATCCGAGGGTACGAGTTCCTTGAATCCTTCCAAGAAAGCAGCAGCCTGTGCTTGCACCCTTGTCTTGGTGCGATACTTTACGACGGCGTCTACGTAGTCTTTCTTGTTTTCCTCGGTGACAGCCATGTTGGCTCCGTCGGGTCTGAGGTCAACTTCGATGATTTCACCGAAACGATCTTCGGTTACAGTAAAGGTCTCGTCCAACACATCCGTGATATCATTTTCCCTAAAAGTTGGTACGGTCAGTGCAAACTTTTGGGCCTTGATAAAACTTGACTGACAGCATCCAGGTGAGGCTACGATGTAAATCGGCATCAACAGCTTCAAGGTCAGAAAGGGTAGCCTTCTTTCCCAAAATCATCTTGTAGAAGCTCGGTACGAAGTAGGCGTCCAGCAAGCGTCGATGGAATATAGCAAGGCCCATGACTCTGCCGGTGAACTTGAAGTAGGTCAGATGTTCCGGATTGATTCCCGACATCCAATTAATCTGCAGCGTGTAGTTGTCGTGTGTAGAGTACTGAAACAACCCATAGGACGGATCGAAGATTTCGTGAGAAATCAGGAAAAACCACTCCCTGAGCAACATTCAAACACATTGGCAAGAAGTAGTGCTGATTTCACGTACCTGGACACACCCCCGTAGTCCAATCCATCTTCACCCTCAAACCTTATTATCAGCCTCTTCTTCAAGTCCTCGCTCCGCATCCTTATGACCGCAGCAAAGCTATCTTCTAGGACCCTACCCCGCCGCAGTTTCATCTCACATCTCCCTTCCTTGACTCTCATCGCGGGCTGGCTGCGGAAGTATATCACCTTTCGTCTATAGTCGCGCTTGTACTGAGGAGCGTTCGCATCTAGGTTTGATGGTAAACGTGGATCATCCCACGTTGTGGTACGAGTATTGTGATCCACGAAGTAGACCCGACCTGTTGATGTCAGTCGCATTTCCCAGCCCGATGGTAGAGGGCCCAGGCTGGCATTGGTAGAAGCAGACACCGATGTGGCTGCCAGCGCGATCTGAGACGATCGCGGATCATTCCAAGTCGTCGATCTCGTGCGATGATCCACAAAGTAGGGTCGACCCTCCGGGGTTCGACGCTCTTCCCAGCCCGCTGGTAGCGGAACATCGGCATAATCTCCACTGGAAGGAGCAAGCTGCGGCTGGGGGAAACTGATTGAAGGACTAGAAGACTGTGAACTCGCCAAGGGTGCTACTTGCGGAGGATCTGGACGATGCCATGTGGTGCGACGATTGTTATGATCTACGTAGTAAGGCCGTCCGCTATCGTCAAAACGACGTTCCCAACCGAGCGGAAGGGGAGTTTCGAGCTCCTCATGGGGTGGGGGATCATTAGCCCTGTCATCAGGAGGGGTTCGTACATTGGAGGGAGCAAGTCCAATTCTCAGGGACGTCTGTGCAACGGAGGACAAAGTATCTCCCGACACCCGAGGCCTTGAAGAAGACACAGAGCTAGTGCTTACGCGACTCTGAAGAGGACTGAAGGAAGACATATGTGTGATTTGCGGTAATGGCGCTGCTCGAAGGGATGGCGTGCTCCTGCGTACGTGTAAGGTGGGTGATGGACTTTCGGGTATTCGAAACTGAGGGAGCGAGCTGAACGATGGGTCGCCTGTGGAAGGCCGCGAGACAGTCGGCTGCGGAAGGGAAAAGGAGAACAGCAATTTGCCGTACACCGGGGCGTGATTGGACGACTGTGCCAAGTCCCGTGTGATCAGACCTTCAAACCAGTCGTCAGCAAAAACAACACAAATAAGGGAAACCCGCTTTACCGTGGCCGTTGTTTGAGTAACCAAGGACTTCTTCTCCACTCAATTTGACAAGTCCAAGGAAACCTTGGTCTCGCTTCCTGAACCTCCGCTGGTCAAAAATTTGGATGGTAACGCTGGATAACTGGTGTATGGTACTACCACGAAATGAGAACCTAGTCGCAAGCGCAGGAAAGGACAGCATACATATCAAAATGCTGACTCCACGTTGGACTTAGAGTCCGCTTCACTGTATTTGTTGTGTATGTTTGATCACCGTCTACCGATACAACTGCAAAAGGGTCGGGGAGACTGAACACTTCTCTCTTGACAAGGGAGTTTGCAGCAAGGACTGTACACGATGGGCCTGATTGAGATTGCACAGCAAGAACAGCCATCCATGCATACCTGTGATTCTAACGACAGTAGATGTCTCCTCGCCAGACATCTGCTGTACTAGAATCTATGAGTAGATGAAAGGAAACGTCTCTGACACAGTAAATATGACTGGGGAAAACTAGGAGAGCAGAAGGAGACAAGGTGGAAACAGACAGCCGCCTGTATCAAGGAACTGGCCACCGCTATTCTTGGGCCAACGCCAACTGTTGAACAGTACGACGGTCAGATTAGTAAAACCCCGGGGATTAAACTAATGCACGAACGAGCACTGACCCTAATGAAGTAGAGACTCTAAGCCACGGAGTCAGGGTATCGAGACAACGGGTGCGAAGGACTGGAAGGCAGCACGTAGCCCAGTTTCGCCGACAGTAACAACGATGCTGAAGTTAACAATCTGGTTCGAGGCAACGTTCAACGAGCTGCCGCCTGCGGATGAAGCCCTCGCACGTGACTTGCAGTACTAGTTTGTTATTGGTAAGTAGTACTAGTAACTGCCAACTAGGTAGTGGAATCGGTATTAATTGACAGTGCCAACTGTCCCATGCAAGTATTCGAACGTTCATGGCGGACCAACGAAGGCCATGCGGCTTTGTCCAAGTTACTGCGTGTGGACGAAGACGGTTTTCAGGGGCTATTTCTCCTGATATGGCGGGTCATAACCTCCCTATACCCTGATGTGCGCTTCGTGAACATCCTTTCTCTCTCACTACGACCTCGTTCTATGGACAATCCTGCATTTCAAGAAAGTAACACAATCACCTTCGAATGGGTCCTTCGCGGCCTCAAGAATTTGTTTGATTCTAGGTTCGGTCCTCTCGTTCAATGGCCAATAAAGCATCACATGTGTAATCGTCGATGCAGTAAGGGAGAATCCAAGTCCAAAGTCACAAAATCCGTCAGATTCGGCAGTGGGAGATGGCAGGTATGCCCCGCCATGATAAAAAGTGTACTTGTCCAGCTTAATGATCTCTGGTCTAGATTCTTTTTTATGCAAACTCTGGTACAGAAAATGGAGGTCATGTGAGCCTGTATCTTTCATGCGAAGTATGTCCCTAGTCAAATTCTTGTCTGTATGAGTGTCCATCATTTCTAATGAACTCGCAGCCAACAGCAGAAGAGAAGGGCAGTGCAGTTGACGGAAAGTATGTCACATAAGTCTACACCACACATTCCACAGGCTTAGAATCAGCAAGGTGGGTCAGAGAAGGCGTGTACAAGTTCAGCTTTGAGCTACGAAGGTTAGTGAGATGATGTACGTATCATCTCTGCGCGACCTGACCATTCGATTAGTGTCGGGAAATCGCTGCTATTTAATAGCAAGGAAGCGCACAATCACTCTTTCTCTTTCAAGGTTATTTCCCAATGCTGGAGTATGCGAGACTATGTTTAGCGTTTCTCTCCACAGACTGCAAACTGGGGGTGGTACGATCGTGGCTTGCAGAATGTGTCCAATCTTACCGCATCCATAGGGCCCAGTTTGCAAAACGAGACTATGTCTACTACCACTCTACTCCCGTAAAAGAGGCGGACGCACTTCTAATCGTCTGTACAATCACATCATCACCGCATGTTCCCGTTCAACCCCCAACAGTCCCTTCACAGCTCGTTCCCAAAGACTTTCTGGAACGCATCGGTGCGCTTCTGGATGATCCCCTCTATTCAGACGTAGAGTTTGTATTGCCGAAACGAGCCAAACCTAGCGAAGCTCGCACTATATACGCCAACAGGAAAATTCTCGAAAGGGCGGACTACTTCCAGACAAGTATATTACTCATGTCCGTGGTTGTCAAGCGCTGACTGCTGGTTAGTGTTTAACTCTGGATTCGCTGAGGCATCTGCAGATCATGTCGTTGGGCCATCACAATTGGAAATTGATGATAACGATACTGCATCTGAATCAGCCTACTTGTTTCGCCAGTTTGAAGATTCGGATGATGAAGATGACGATTCACCTCCTGATCTCATGGACGAACCTAGTTTCGACGGCTCGATCGAGATTGAACCCCCCCTAGCATCTGCTTCAGCCTTGGAGACTGGGTCTGAGCCCACTATCGTCCCCCCTGGTGAAACAGCGAGTCCGTCACAGACTCCCAAAATCGTCGCTGAAGGAGAGGAATGTCGAAATGTCAGACAAAAGCTCTCGCATCCGTCCTCGCCGAGGAGCAAGCAAACAGGGCCCATGTCAGGGCCGGAATGGAGTTCGCTCTCACTTTCAGTTCCACAAGAGAGCACGATCGCTGTGCCCAAAAAGATGCGTATCGTCATAAGAGACGTCGCTTATGCAACGTACAGAGCCACACTCTACTATGTAAGACGACCTGCTTCATCTTGTGACAAATTGCATGATTTGTACACCGCAGATATATACCGACATTATTGTCTTTGCCCCACTGTCCTCTTCCTTTATCGCATCCACGCCGGAAGGCATGGCGAAATCGACCGTCCCTGTGCCATCCGACAGCCAATCCCATGTGGTAGACGGCCAGAAAGCACCTCTTCCAGTTGAGGCGCCGGCCACGAGGAGAGAATGGATCAAGAGGTGGCGGCAAAGTCGGCCAGAATGGCCAGCGCCTTGTTCAGCAAAAGCTGTTTACCGGTTAGCCGACAGTACGCTCACAGTAGTCTTCGCGTTGTATGTAGACTTATCTCTTCCGCAGAGCTTGGTCTTCTCGAGCTTAAAGATAGGGCCTATCAGGTTTGAATCCCCATTGTCCTGTTCCACCAGACACTCACATTACTCCAGCACATCCAAAAATCTCTTACCGTCGAGAATATTCCATACGAAATGTTTTCGCCTTTTGCAGCAACCTTCCCTGACGTGAGGAAGGTACAAATGAACTATTTTCTAGAGCATTGGGGTGAAATACGTTCGTCCGATGCGATGCGGAACGTTTGGCAGCAAATTCGGAATGGCAGGCATCCAGGATTTGAGGAAGGTACGTACAGACAACTCGATGTTTAGCTTGCAAGTTACAAAGGGCTTCGTAGTATGGCCAGCAATTGCACAGCATCTAGAGTTCAACCCTCAGTCAGAGGCTGCAAAAGGTGCGGAGACGTCTTAGACAGCGGTCAGGGGTTAAAGGAGGGTATTATTGGAAGCTACGATCCAGTTGGACAGTGTATGCATCAATACTGTACGAGCTGATTCAACGTTCTTTGGATCAACTCCCATCGTGTTCCCGTTCTTGAATCGAACAGGTGATAGGCGCCCTTGGACATGCTTGGTCACTAGGATTGAATTCGTTTCATCTAAGCATGACTTCGAATGGTGATGCACAGCGAGGGTGTCTATTCGACGCTGGTGAGACTGCCGAAGTCTGTCGCTTCCGTCCCCGAAACGCTGACAGTGCCGTCGGACATATTGTCATCGTCATCGTCATCGTCGTGATATTTGACAGGGGTACCCGCGTGAACCTGTGGCCGACCAAAGGCCGTAACCGAATAGATATTTATGGCACCAAAACCTTCATGTGTGGAGGCGCTTTGAGTTTGCGAAAGCAATCATGACTGAGGCGACGAATCACCGTTCAGAGGGGAGCCAAGGGAGCGGTTTGCAGGTTGCGTTTGTGAAGATGCTGATGTAAAGGTCGAATGTCTGGGCGTCCCAGATCGTGAGGTGGAGGTATTCCTCGGTTCTCCACTAACGGTTTGACGGCTTTTATCGTTGAATCGAGTCGGACGAGGATGTGCAATTGTCGATTGTTCGTGAATGGAGAGGCGTCCTCTGTCTTCGGAGACTCTGTGGCCAATAACATGCTGTGTGACATCAGCTGGAATGAAGACTTGCTGGTTTTCAAATTCGTTTGGCTGCAGCTGAGGGGAGGCATTTCCGACCCCATGATCCATTGGCTGGGACGGAATGCGATGGAGATATCCGAACCTGATAAGAGTATGTTTTGCCCTGCGACATAATTTGATCGGGTGAGAACGAACCCAAATACACATCCAAGAAGACCTTCTCCACCCCAATGTCGATTTGGAACTAGGACGACCTCCCTCAGATTACTGGTATGCAGTGTTAGTTCAAGATCGACCCGATGTTATGAAAAACGTACTCGAAGTCATAGGAGTAGACATAGACCCGCAAGGGCTTGTCTACATGCTATGGAACGTATGAGCGTCAGTGAATATGTGACAAGGACAGGAATGTCATACAGCCTCCACTACTTCATAGAAATCGTTCTCGGCAGTGAGGACACCACCGGACCAGCCAATTATCCAGTCTCCATATGGCACGAGACCTGCGCTTTCTGCAGGGCTACCCTCAATTACTTCGAGTACGTGCCACACGTTATCTGCGGCAGACTCGAACTCGCACATTCTCATACTGAGTCCAAGAAGGGAGGGTTGTGGGCTGGGTCCAGAATCCTCAATGTGTACGGCGGCCTGTTGCGCGAGTGCCCAGCCGCGAGATGGGATGATGGGGACCACTACCAAGAGGTCGGTGAGGGCAGCGCTGCATCGAGTGAAGTGCATACCTCTTGTCTTTCGTGTCTTGCTGCTCCAGACAAGGAGATTGAGAACATGTTCTTCATGCTCCTCTACGATGCGGTCGAGCTCGGTTGCGTCCAATTCATTGTGACTGGAGAAGGAGTCCCTGTCATTGAACCCAACGATGAAATCGAAGAAAGGCTCGATGGATGTCTGCGATGCTGGCGATGAGGGCGTGACGCGCAGAACATGGAGGGCGTGCGACGACTGCGTCTGTGAGGTCGTCGACTGGCCGGCACCCATCGCAAAGAACAAGAGACGAGAAATGCGACCGAGCGAGAGTTGAGCAGGAGAGTATTTGTGCTTGTTTGGAGCGTCCGTCTACGCTTGCTCCTCCAAATTTTCGTTTTCGTTCTACTCTCGCAGACAGAACTTGCGCGAGGTCGCGTTCACTCAGGGTGTCGAATTTCCCTGGCACGAACCGACTGCATGCGGCATGTCGTCAGTTTGAATTTCGTGGCCAACGTTGCTCGCAAGCTCACCAGTTTTGTTGCAGCTAACTTATGTTACTTTGCCGTCGCATTCACCGGGTGCTCACTCCAAGCTCTGCTCCAGTTCAACGACTCGTCCAAGGCCATTTCTATGACAAAACACTCCTCAGACTTAAATCCCGATATGTCTATACCGCTACACGCGAGATCGTGCAGGATGTCGTGCAAAACGCACCCATTCCTCACTTACCCCCGGATCCCACAGCAGAGATGTTGGAAACAGTCTTGCGCATCTCTCGTTACTCTGTGCCCAAGGCAGCAAAGAAACGTAAGTCGCAGGATGAATCGCGGCTGGTTGAGAAAACCCAACGCGGCCCCTTTGAGGCTTACGAGGAATTACGCGCCAAAGACTCCTCCCTCGCAGCGTCGTTGCCAACCGACGTTCTTTGCCGCCTCGCCGAGGGTGCTGCCAAATATGGATCTAAGCTTATCGTGGATAGTCTTTCAGCAGACATACTGGATAACTGTCTGCTCTCTGCGGAACGGCGCGCTCGTGTCGCCGCCTCCTTGCTGTGCATCCCCTGGCGTTTTGCGAATCTGCTAGACAAACCCAAGATCCATTCCCTCCTCACTATAATCCACTCCCAAGATCGGCTTTCAGCATTGTCTCCCGTGGCCTTAGGCTACATCGTGAAATGCGTGGTCGATGCTGCTCCAAGCACTCTCGATGAATCCCTTCTGGGTTTCGTGCTGCCTCACTTCCTGAAGTTACTAGGTACACTACAGGCTCCGCAAGGAACAAAACTTATGTCGTACCGACCTCCAGAACCAATTCCCACTGCGTACAGTGTCATCAATGCGCTCATGACCCTGCGGCGCAATCAGGAAGCCCTCGACCTCTTTCAGTGTCTAACTGAGACTGGTCATGTACCTCCAGATACGTTTCGCCACGACGATATCTCCTCCCCACAAGCTCGTGACTTTGGTGTCATAGTCAGATCTACGCTTGCTCGGGCGTGCTCGCACTGGGGCTGGCATTACCGTGGCGTCGGCTTGGTCGCGGCAATCGTCGAATCGCAAGAGTCTATTGACCACGATCTTGGATCTTTGATAGTTCGGTTGCTGCATTCGGCCCTTGAATGGTGCTCTCCCGAACAGCTGAAGCACTGCGCTTGGCTCATGGCTCAAGTCACGGATGCTTATCACAATATAATCATTCCAGATCACACGGTTCACTTGTTTTATCGTCGAGCTTTCCATGCTGGGGATGGTACGTCTGCGGAGCTATTTTACGGTCGTGCAAGTGCTCCCCAAGTGAGAGAGAAGGCGAACTATCCACTTCCAAGAGGACCTGCGTTGACCTGGCTCATGTCGCATTTTGTTCACCAAAAGCACAATGTCCATCTCGCTCGCTCGTTGGCAAACCAAGTCGTTGAAACGTCCGAGCCCATACCACGCTATGATCGTGCCCGTTTCATTGCACACGCTGCGAGCCATGGCTTCGCGACGTCTGCGCGTGCCCTCTGGGAAACCTATTCCGTTGGTCATGCCCGTGGTCATGTCGTTGGCAATGCAGCTACAATGATCCGAATGGTCAGCCTATTCGCACAACGCGATTTGCGCGCACGTGCAAAACTCGAAATGTTGCGGCACCTGGAACAATCCGAGCTAGTAGATCAAGACGCCTCACCGAAGGAACAACAGAAACGATCTGACTACTCGGAATTTGCACATCGCGTACTTTACACGTTCCACGATGTAATATCGCCATTGGAAAGAGCGGATCATTACGACCTGAGCGCCCTTGCACGAGGATACTTCATCCTCGGTCACATGCCGGAAGGGCTACAGCCGTTTAGGATTTTGCTGCGGCGGAAGGAGATACCAGATATACATGATATCAATATCGCGCTCTCAGCCCTAGCTCGACACTCTCCCAAGGCCGCTGCCCAGCAGATCAGACGGATGCTGCGCAAAGGGCTGCATCCGGACGCAGTTACATTTGGTACTGTCATGCACGAGGCTATTGTACACGGTGACCTGCCGTTGGTCACTGATCTCGCTATTCTCGCACGTGAACAGGGCCTGGAAGAACTGTCGTCCAAAACTATCGCAGACCTTATTAGGACCAGTGTCGCGATCGGAGACGAGACGGACATTACCTTGCGAGACAACCTTTGCCGCGCCTGGGATATTATCCTGTCGACACCTGATTCGAGTGTCGTCCACACGCCCAATATTGGGAAGTCGTGCATGCTAGCATCGCTCCATATTGATGAACCCGTAATGGCATTCAACTTTTGGAAACGCTTGGTAAAGGATAAAGCAGAATGGTCTGACCGAGAACAGACGTTTCAGCGAAGTCTTATTACCAAAATGGTTCGCAGACACTGCCGTGCGGGGAAGCTCGACGTGGGGCGCGGCCAAGCGATGTTGTTGGAGCTGGGTGTAAAGGGGAAGATATAGAACACACGCAGCACCTTGTTTATTTGCATTGATATATACTAATTACCAGTAATTGTCGGGCACGAGGCGAGCTGCCGGAAGGAAGATGCGATGAAATACGACTCCATCGGTAAGTACATACTTGCTAATGGAATTGAACCTACTCTACTAGTAGCCTGGCACTGCGGCGGCACTGCACACATAAATTTGCGAGTCACGTGTAATATGACATCGTGCGGCGATCCTCAGGACGCGAACAGCTCAAACGCTACCAGTGACTATGTCAACACAACTGGAGGGAGGAAGCAAGGACGACCCTGTGAAAATAACAGAAGGTGAGCTCAATTTCCGATAGTCAAACGGCTTTCTGACGGGAGACACGTCTTGTCGCGTCTTACTCGTCTCAAGATGAGGCAGCTGTCTACGATCGCCAGATACGACTATGGGGTCTTGAGGCACAGCAGCGGTAGGTTACCTGTTCGATAGCTGTCGTGTCGGCTCATACAATAGCATACCAGCATGAGAAATGCCACCATATTAGTTGTCAGACTGCGCGGAACGGCTACAGAGGCCATTAAAAACATAGTTCTCGCCGGCATAGGCAAACTGGTCATCATTGACACGGAAGAAGTCAGTGAGGAGGACCTTGGAGCTGGCTTTCTCTTCCGTGAGGAAGATCTGGGGAAAAAGGTGTCACAAATTTCTCATCCTTTGGGAATGTGTTGTGGAAATTCACCCAGTCACACCTTCCTTTGACAGAAGGTGGATGCTGCGAAAGCTCAGATAGAGATATTAAACCCACTGGTTGCTGTCCAAACCATGAAGCACCATACACTCCTCGAACGGGAATCCCTTGATGCACTGGTAATGAGTGTCGATCTGGTTTGCGTGACCGATTGGGATCGCGAGGGACTGGTCAGTGTCCATTGTATGGGGTTTCCTCTCCAGAATGTGCTGACGGATTAGCAACCGTTCAGATCCAAATTAACGAGGTTTGTAGGCGGTTTGGAAAACCATTCTACGCGGGCGGAACGTTTGGGTTGCTTGGCTATATATTTTGTGACTTGCTCATGCACGAATACATCTCTCCGTGAGTATTCACTTTGATAGACATCCATATGCTAATCTTGCCCTTACTGTTACCGGTGTGGGAAGTGACCGATCTGCTCCCAGTGATGCGCCTAGGAATGTGAAAACCAGTGCTGTCTACTCACCAATGCATATGGCTCTGCGACACCGATGGTCGGCCCTAACGAAAAGGCAAACCAAGGAGCTCAACCCCGCCATTGTGCACACCATCCTTGGTAGGTGTCATGTCTGCCTTCTTTCCGTTTACCATAATTCTGCCTCAGCTCTTTGGGAATATCAGAAACTTCACGGAAAGTTGCCTGAAAGCCTCGATGCGGCACCAGACCTGCAAAATATTGCCAACTCGATGTTGTCAGCTGCAGACGTCAACCGACAAGTACTTTCCTCGATTCCGCTTGATTTGATTAAGTACGGTTCCAAGCTCTGCATTTGGAATTGAGTTGTTGACATGCGATATAATAGGACGATGTGTACGTCTGCTGCACACGAGTTTTCACCTGTCTGTGCCGTGGTTGGAGGTATGTTGGCGCAGGATATCTTGAAAGCGCTCGCAGCACGAGAAGCACCGATAGCGAATTTTTTTGTGTTCGATGGCGCGACTGGGAGTGGCACCGTATGCAGGATGAATATGTAGGATCCACCACTGATTCACGTTGTTATTTATCTTCCCGTATTCTATTTTTCTTTGTCGGTTATGCGATTTTATAATGGGCTGGCCGTCCGCGTGAGAGCGTGGCTGCGGTGCAACCCAGTTTGCACTGCAACGTCTGTTGGCCCTTGTGCGATATTTGCCCTTTGCTCCATCCCCGTCCATGGTCCCCCAGCAGCGTAGGCAGCAACAAAGTGCACAAGAGTACTACGCCGTGCCACAGAGCCCGCAACCAGCAAATATGCAAGGGCCACTGATGTCGAGCTACAACCCGGCAAGACCTCCCGCCAGGTCTTCATCTGTAAGCAGTCAGTTCCAGCCAGGTAGAGGCGCTATTGCACAAGGCGTTGCTAGCGGTGCGATTGGCGGTGGATATGGCCCATATTCTGTGAGCACCGCCCATCCTGCCGCATGCTGCATGTTTCTCAATGCATTACCATCAAGTATAACCCATCAACAGCGCGGGCGGATGGTGCCTTTCACAATCCATCACGGTTCAGTGCTGCACCTTCCGAAGTCTCCTCATTAGCTGGAGGAGAGCCACTACCCAGCACAGTGGGGAATTCCTCGACCGTACCACCATACTTGTGGGATACCAGGGATCCAGACTTAGATGACGCCCTACACAACCCCGATCCTCTGCAAGACGCGGCGTTGGACAGCTCTTTCACTTTTTTTTCCGCAAGAGGCTGGGCTAATGCATCAGCGCTCTTTGTCCTCGTCGTTGGTCTGATCACACTTTTCGCTGGCTATCCCATCATCCACTATTACACAACGACTGGCAATTCAACGCCAGGATTCAATCTTGGTGGCATCAACGCTTCGGGGCAAATACCAGACCTTCCAGGACTGCCAAATCTCATCGACAGGGATACACCATCGTCTGCACAATACCGTACGGGTAGTGATGGATATACGTATCAACTAGTATTCAGCGACGAGTTCAACCAGGACGGACGCACCTTCTGGCCAGGTGATGATCCGTATTGGGAGGCAGCTAATCTACATTATTGGTAAGTCACTCAGGCGGATAGGGACACAATGTGACATGATCTTCTCAGGCCTACTGGTGATTTGGAGTGGTATGATCCCCAGGTATGTTCATACTCAATTAGTAGTTGGAATACTTTGAATGATTGTCTTGCAAGGCCATCACGACACAAGATGGGAAGCTGGTAATCACCATCACTGAGCAACCGATCAATAATTTGAACTTCATGAGCGGTATGTTCGCTGTGCATACGTTCGGACCCCAAACAGCTGAATTGTACATCTAGGAATGCTCACATCTTGGAATAAGCTTTGTTTCACGACTGGGTATATTGAAGTTAGCATAAGTATGCCCGGTTCTCCTACGGCTCCAGGATTTTGGCCTGGTAAGTGTACTGATATCCGTGCGCTCTGTTTGATGGCTGATTTCACCGTACAGGTGCTTGGACTATGGGTAATTTGGTACGTGACGTATGTATCGAATTCTTCATGCCTGACCTTATACTACAGGGACGTGCCGGCTATGGAGGGTCGACTGAAGGTACGTAGGAAGCTGCGATGTGCAGTGAGGTATTCAGCTATCTTTATTCGCAGGAACATGGCCTTACAGTTATTCTTCCTGTGACCTGGGCACTCTTGCCAACCAAACTTACGATGGGGTTCCAGCGGCAGCGGCCACTGGTGGTTATGGTGGTGGCCCTTTAAGCTATCAACCTGGCCAACGCCTTTCTTCTTGTACATGTCCAAATTCGGATCATCCTGGCCCCTTCTCGAACGGTGCCTACGTTGGTCGCGGGGTACCAGAGATCGACATTCTGGAAACACAAGTCGATGTTTCTGTTTTTCAGGGTCAAGTCTCTCAGAGTTTCCAGACCGCACCATACAATTATCAGTATACCTACAACAATCAAACTCCTGCGACGACAATTAACGACACACAAATCACGCAGCTAAACACCTACACCGGGGGTCCCTATCAGCAAGCCCTTTCAGCATTGACCTACATTGACAGCAGCAACTATGCTGGACAGCACTATGCTTCATATGGGTTTGAGTGGTGGTCAAATCCCAGCGATCGTTCTTCCGGGTACATCACTTGGTACAGCGAGAGCGCCCAGACTTGGAAGATTACGTCTGCATCCCTAGCCGGTGATACGACAAGTCAGATCAGTAACCGATTGATCCCAGAGGAACCAATGGTGGGGTGTTCTTGAAACGGCTCACCTGTGAAAGCTAATACACCTGGCAGTACATTATTCTCAACCTGGGCTTGTCTCGTTAGTTGTTCATTTACCATGTGCTTCCTCCTCATCTAGACCGTTTCCAGCTTCATTCCAGCAACAAGATTTCATGCACCTTCAGTTTCCAAGTTCGATGTACATCGACTATGTTCGTGTTTACCAGAGGGAAGGACTTGTGAACAGCCTCACTTGCGACCCCCCCAACTACCCGACCGCAAAATATATTAATGAGTGAGTGCCTCGTATGCGTTCGTGCTCACAGCTAACCATGAGACGTAGCCACCTCAATGCCTACACGAACCCCAATATCACAACGTGGGCTCAAGGCGGGTACCAGTTCCCGCCAAATAGGATGACGACCACCTGCGCCTAATTTGCTTCAAATATATTGTTCATACGTGGTCTCGGGACATTCTGTCATCATCAGCACGCGACTGCAGACATTCCTTTGCTTGTATAATGTATAATCCCCTACTTATTGCGGTGTTTCATCGAACCCTTTAACCCACTCAAGGTCACATACATATTCAACGGTGCGTTCGCTCTGTGTATAGTTGCTCCATCCAGCCGCGTTATAACCAGGCAACTATATATACTGTTAATCGCTAGAAAATTGCACCCGACACTCATAGATCTTTGAGCCAGTGAAGTATGAAAAGAGACGGGTGGTCGACAATGATGCATCGATGCTCTCGTTCTGTAGTCAATCGAGAGCATCGATTTGTACAGAAGGCGGCCCTGTTTTATCCCTCATCGCCTCCTCAAACACACACTCTAGTACAGGTGACCAAATGAAGCATCACATTCTGACGTGTGCGTGTCCTTCGTGTCATGATCTGGAAACACACATTTCAATGGAAGGACCTGTAGCTCACCTTAGGCGACGACCTTGGGAATGAATATTTCAATGCTCGGATCAGAAGTCTCCCCGTTGATTATTTCTGGGCAAGCAATGGTCCTATTTCTTACGCATCGACTCGTGCCAACATGTCTCAGGCGCGGGCATGGAGTTCACTGAACCGAAGCCAATTCACTGGGACGTTGAATTGATGTTGTCTATGACTGCAATTTCGTTGGTGCGTTCGCTGAAGAATGGGCGATGAATCAGCGGATGGAAAGTTGCAATGCGTGAAGTTATTTGTGATGTAAGATTCTTAGAAGACCCACTCACTGGCACGACAGGCTGGATGTCCCCTGTCTTCCTTCCTACTTCGAGTTGCCCCCGTTCCTCCGATCACATGTCTGACACTCCTTGCTGCAGTAATGTAGGGAAGCATTTAAATCGCATAACGCTTGAATGTTCCTGTTGGTCTTGCTACACTGAACAGGGGGTCAAATTCAAGGGCGGCATGGTCCAAGACATCTTTGATAAATCCTACCTGTGCTGCACTGTGCATTATGACAGGTTCTCACTACTGTGATTCTTGTTCAACCTCAATAAATCCGCCCTATTGCCAACGACTATCTTGAACGTAGCCCACGCTTTGAGTAAAGGTCCATCCCTACCACCAGGGTGACGACACCTGCAACGACCGTCATTGAACGCTGACTGAGAAGGGAGTATACGAATTACATCGTTGACGGAGAGCGTCGTCATGAGTCAGATGAATGGCCAAGATGATGCGATCGTAGTCTATTGGGGGTGCCATCACCGTCGAGAGCCTGAGTGTCGCCCCGACACAGGCCAAAGTAATCGACGACGCATCTCTTGGCGACGATACGGAATGCAAGCTCAACATTCTCCTGGTCCACATACTGCGTCTTCAGAAAGATGATCTAGTTATGGAGAGCACACCAAAGGATTCATGTGGCATATATCTTGCATCCTAGGGTAGATGCCAAAGTCCGCAGAGCCATGACCGGGACGGGACCTGTCTAAGTTGATTTCCTGGCGACCTCCTGGAGGTCGGCAACATCGAGAATTCCGTACAGCGCCGTTGATATGGGCAAACGTGCAGCGATCTTTTCAGAGCTATGCGCGTTGGAGTGGTCACAGCATCTTCGATGGCTTCCTGCGGATGGCTTTGAGCAAGAATTTGCTGCATGCATACAGCGAACTTATGTGCACCTTGAGATCAACTGCCATGGCTGCAGATGAAGCGGACAACAACAAGCAGCTGGCCACATGAGGGTAGATGTTTAACTTGTACTGTACACACTCGGCAAGTCCTCATCGCCCAAGATGTCCATCGATCTCTCTCTGGAACGCGTCCGCCTGCTTGCATCCCAATTTCCATACACTCGACCAACCATACACGTTGCAGGGACAAATGGCAAAGGCAGTGTCACGTCCATAGTCGCCTCCATTCTGCGAGCCTCGTCGTTCTCGGTCGGTCGATTCAACTCACCTCATCTCGTTTCCATCTACGACTGCATTCTGATCAACGGCGACCCCGTCAGCCCAGAAGCATACCACAATGCACGAGAGATGGCCATAGAGGCGAATAACCTCAACGACTTCGGTGCAACTAGCTTCGAGTTGCTGACCGTGACGGCCCTTCTAGTGTTTGAGGAGGCCCAGGTAGACATTGCCGTCGTTGAGGTCGGTATGGGTGGCCGTCTGGACGCAACAAATGTGATCCAGGACGAATGCATCTTGGTGTCTGCATTGACCACGGTCGATCTAGACCATCAAGCGTTTCTTGGACACACTGTCGAACTGATAGCTCGAGAGAAAGCGGCAATAGCAAGACAGGGTAAACCTTTCGTGCTCGGTGCTCAGAAACACCCCGTCGTTGAGGAAGTCGTAAGAAATCTTGTTGATCCAGAACAATTCCTTCTCAGCCCACCAGTTCAACGAAGACCCGTCGAGGACGAACGATCTTTCTCACTGTCCGCTGAGCCGTTTGTGCCGCCACCAGGACAAGCAATCGAGTACACTTCCTCCGCGTTCACATCGCCCATCCATGCAGCGCTCCCGTTGTATGGCGCTCACCAGCTCGATAATTTGGCGTTATCCTTGACTCTCATTACCACCCTAAAGACCCACCCATCATGCCGCAAGGCACTATCGACAAAGTCAGACCTCGTTTCCAAGCTGGACCAAATCACAAATCACAGCGTTTGCACTGGAATACAGAATGTCTCTTGGCCCGGGAGGCTTTCCTTTCATAGGATTGCCTCACGAGAACCCTTGATTCCGTTGACTGTCCTGGTGGACGGAGCTCACAACCCAGCTTCGTCGCAAATGCTGGCATCTTACATTTCCGACATTATTGCGCAATGCAGGACAAGTTGTTCCACAATCCACCTCACTTACATTCTGGGGCTCTCCCATTCCCCTCCTAAAACCCCGTCCGATACGCTGTCGCCATTACTTCGCAGTCCCACCGGTTCGTCACTGAAAGTGAGCGTGGCAGTCTTGCGCTTCAGTCCCCCGGAAGGGATGCCATGGGTAAAGTCTGTTGCGCCCTCGGCACTAAAGGAGACCGTACTTCAGCTTGTCTCAAATGCAGACGTTTGGTCTATGTCAGACGATGAACCCGTTGAGTGTCAACTTCGGGGAGCGTTAGACTGGGCCAGCGCACAGGCGAAAAGCGGAGATGGTGTTGAGAGGCTTGTTGTCCTTGCAGGAAGTCTCTATCTGGTCGCTGATTTCTATCGGCTCCTGAAAACCCTTGAGGTTGGCGAGGGTGTGGCTGCAGCGTGAGTGCAACAGTCTAGTACTTTGAGAGACCTTGCCACGATCGCGAAATGGTTACGATGTCAAACCGATGTATGGACGTAGTTACCAGTAGGACGTTAGTGTCTAAAGCGCGTTGGTATGGACATCTGTGGGTCCACCACATAGAGAAATCGACAGTTTGACAAATCAACATCTTCACTTACATATTGGGTAAGCCACCTTCATAGCTCAGTGTAGACCTTTGCCTTGTCCGCACTAGATCAAGATCGAGTACGAATCTGACACGCTCAATGACCGGACTGAACTTCGGTTCAGCAGATAGAAAGAACTTGGCTATGTTACATGGCACCTCGTCGGTTGCTGGGCCATCCAGCTTTAGGGACGCCTCAAATACCGGGACAGCGTACGTCGTTCGCGAGACTACGTTTCGTTCGTCTATCTGATCACCTCGCGTCGTTTGCCACAGAGCTCCATGGAGACATTCACCCACTCCGATTTATCCTTCAAATGTGGGTCAATCCTGTATTATTTTCGGTTCACTTAAACGTGCATGCTTCGCAGCGCTATCCCGCACAAACGAAGGGTCACGACAATCCATTTCAATTTCGCAACGACTTGAATCGTCGTCGACGTCCTGGGAATCCCAACGTCTCGCAGACCATTCTTGCCAAGCCCAGAAGTATCCCAATTCTCCAGGAATCACGTCCGGCAAAGCGCCCGAAGCTGGATTCCTCTCTTGCGTCGAATCACCACAATCACGCAAGTTCTCTAATCAACGATTCTCTACCTTCTATGAAGAATTCAACTCTTCATCATGGCAGCATCTCGGAACCGGAAATCCAAGAGGTCGAACCGCCCCGCACTGTCAAGGATCGTTCCCGTCACGATACTCGTCGCACCAATGATGCAGAGACAATCATTATTGGAAGCAGCAACGATGACGTCGGCGAGCCTGTTATTCGTCCTGCCGAGGCATCCTCTCCCGACCCGCTTCTTTTGACACCGAATTATAAGCACGCTTTTGAGACTTTTCCCGGTCAGCTCCATGGTCTTTCGTCGAGGAAAGGCAAGGAACGTGCCAAAGAGAACGTGGAACACCTAGTATCGGCCTCAGAGGAAGACGAGATTGAGGATTTCACGTCCGATCCCCCATTCGCGAAAGGAGATACTGCCTCTAAGAAATCACCGGCAATACCCAACGGAATAGTTCAAAGGCAGCGGCGTAAATTCGAGAGTATCCCAACAGTTCGACATCAAGGTGTTCCCGCGATTGACCTAGTGTCCATGTCCAGACCTGGCAGAGTCGCAAACCAAATGAAACGCAAAGGGGAGGTAAAAGTATGGATTGCCCAATATCCATGTTGGTGTTTAAGCCAAGACCCCTTGTACAGGTTCCGACATCTGGTCGTCAGGTTATTGACTCGGTCGGAACGTCGTCATCCAACTTCATAAATACAGGAGGGCAGAGAGACAGAAACCTTTCCCTACCTTTGGAAGCTTGGTATTTTGGCTGCAAGTTGTTCCCAAAAGGTGCTGGCGATTCGCCATATACCTTCAACTACAACCCGCGTAACAAGACGCTGACCGTCGTCTCTCCTGGCCGACCGCCGCGAACTTATACCATTAAGCTTGATAGGGCGGTCGATGAAGTCAAGGTATTTATTTTTCTCGGCTCGTTAGCTCTTATCCCTGTTTAAAGATGCTCCGAAGATAACAAATGACGATGAAAAGTCATTGAAAGACGACGTCGTAATTCAGTTTAAGACCAATCGTGGCAATCATGGTGAGTTGAGGCAATATGAACTTGAGTTGGGTGGCTGCTTCGAAGCCGGTGAGTATGTTCCATCTCCTAGAATCACCCTGATGTTCATCTCACTCACAACTCTGTTGCTGAAGGATCACCCCGCGAACATGGAGGCCTAACGTTTCTTTTCGCGACATCGAAACAAGGCTGGACGCAGACAATTTACCAATCGATGGTCACTCAAATGAGAAAGGCCTTCAGGGAGAATTCAATAGAGACTATCAGGTTGGTTTTGCCTATATTTTCTGATAGGGTTGTGATCCTTTTTTTGCTCTATTAGGCCATCAGGTGGCAAGTCTATCTGGGAGATGGCGAAGAATGCTTCCGAAATGTACGATCAACAGAATTCGTCTACGAGTGGAGATATCTGTATGACGAGTCGCTCACCACCTCTTTGTTCGTCGTCTGTCAAGGCGCGAACTCCTATACCTGATACGTAAGTCGTCTACCGTAATTCGGAGGCAAGATAACGATGTCTTTAGTAATGCACCAAGTAGCGCAATAGGTCCGCCTTTACCCCGCCGCTCCGCGCGACAGTCTGCGGCTCAGAGCGAAGGACCATCACTGGGCCCGCCTGCCGAGCCCGATGAGCTGTAAGCGTCCTGTCACTGATATATTTCGCCACTCACCTGTTTGACCGTCAAGTATCCTCATGTACCCTCCTAGTGGGACGGGAGCGCTTAACATTATGCGGAGCGATCTCAAGAGACTAGGACCCGAAGAATACCTTAACGACACCCTTGTTGAGTTCGGGCTCAAGTATGTTTGCTGAAACTCGAAATTCCTCAACTTTTGATAATTTCCAGGCTTTGGCTTAATGATCTCCGCGAAACGAATCCTGTGCTCGCCGACCAAATTCATGTCTTCAGTTCATTTTTCTATAAGAAGCTCAATAAGAAAAAGTTTGTCGACACCTTTCACTCTTTTTCTCCGTCGCTTCGCTCATCGGTCGCATCGTCTGCAGTGCCGAAGAAGGATACCAAAGCGTGCGGAAGTGGACCTCCAAGATTGATTTATTCGCGAAGAAGTATGTCATTGTACCAATCAACGAGAAGTGAGTACTTTCACAACCTTTCACGTTGTATTTCACATCAATGCTCTTGGTAGCATTCACTGGTATCTTGCAATCATATACGAACCGGAACATACCCTTCAACCACCCCTTCAGCTCCAGCCATCTCTCTCAGCGCGGACAACCCGACAACGAAAGAATGAGAAGAAGCGAGCAGGACCCGACGTAGCGCCAGTTAATGTCCCACAGCTTCCTCAAGAAGAGTCGACTCCTGGCACACAAGAGGCTGACGCCGATGCCGATGTGGGCTCGGTGGATGGCACCTGTGCTACAACTCCAAGCATAACTCAGGATGAAGATGTGGAAGATGTATCTGTTTCTGCTTTCGAAAAATTTTGCTCTGTATCTGCTGCGTGCAAACCCACGTCTGACGGATCGTCCAGATCCGATGCTAGGATCGACTCTCCGGTTCCTAGTTTGCTGTACCCGACCTCACCCGCTCGAGATGAAGAACCCATGGATGTGGATGTGACTGCCCCAAATCCGCCTTCAGAGGAGGCCGGGGTATCTGATCCTTCGGCAACTACACCCGCTTCTCGCAGCGCAGGCATCCCAGCCTCAAAATTTTACGCATCTTCATCCTGGAAGGGAATAGAGAAAGCCGTTGAAGCACCCGTTGTTATCGTTGATGAGGATAACAGCAACGATGACCAGCAGCAGGAAGCTGAGGTAGACGACATGTTGACACCGTCGCAAACCGCAGATGTCCCCCTTCAGTACGGACGGCTCCACTAGGGGAATGCTCTGCTAGACCTGACTTTTCCAATCCATTACAGGACCTACATCTTCACTTTTGATTCGCTTGGCTCTCGGCATGCTCAGGCGATCAAGGTGTTGAAGAACTATCTGAACAGAGAAGCAAAAGATAAGAGGGGTTACGACGAAGTGCGGGGTGCTATTGGAAAGCAAGTCCAGGTTAGGTGTATTTTGTATTGTTGCTGATTCGCTAGTTGCTGAGGGTTGCTGTGCAGGTGCCTGTACAGCCTAATACGTGGGATTGTGGAGTATACCTTCTACATTTGACCAAAGTCTTTATGAGCGCCCCAGAAGACTTCTTCAGGCATATAACCACTGTATGTTCTAGCGCTGTCTTTAATATGTTGTATCGCTTTAATTATTCCCCTAGTCGAGAGGTACCATCCCAAGTGCTGAGCGCAAAAAGAAATGGGAGGACCACGAAGTGCCCCTCTTCCGAGATTACCTTGCCTCTAGGATCAACCAGCTTTCCGAAACGTGGAAGGCAGAGAAGGCCACAAAAGAAGAAGAAAGCAAGAAGCGGAAGAGCGAGGAAGTTGACGCGGAAGTCCTTTCTTCCGAAGGTGAAGTCGACATTGTGGAGGACGTCCCGAAGCTCAAGGAAACGTCGCCGAAATCGATAGTGAAGCGTCATGCAACTAGGCTCCGGGGATGACAGAGGTGCATTGCGTCGAGAGTAAAGTGACAATCGTCTGCACTCATATTACTGACGGTTCATACCGGTTTTCTCCTTCGTGTTACATTTCTTTCGACGGCTATACTTTTATATTTCTTTTTGTCTCAGGGCATGGCACTCGTGTTGCGGAGGGGAACGGATCGCTCGATGAGCGTGGAGTGTTTTCATTGGTGACTAACTTTCAACGTCTGTCTACGACCTGCAACGAAGATCCGATTTTTTGACTCCAGTACTAATAATCTAATTCATGCAGCTGGAAATCGACGCAGTTAACACGTCTAGCGATATTTGACGGTGCTTTCAGCACTGAATCTGAGTCTCGCCTTCAGTGCATGCATCGCCGCATGAACTGAAATTCTTTCCAACTATATACGGCTCAATAGACTCACGTTGCAAAAGGTTCACGTTGACGTTGAAGCACGCGTGGATAAGTTGGCTCTGCAGAGTGGACGTTATAATGCATTTGACGGGAGCTAAAGAAACCTCTTATACATCATACTTGGCAAAAGACAAACATTGTCAACACTCTAATCCGTTGAACGAGGCCGAATGGGTTCAGGAAGTGGTTGGCGCTCAAAGCAGGCCGTGTTCTTCATGATAAACATATATTCCGTCCCATTACCCTGCGAGATAAACAATAGAACGTCATAACGGGCTTGAGAGAAAGTATTGGTCACTTACAACGAACGAATGGGGGAAGCCAGGGTCAAACGGCACGATGCTCTCCAAATATTTAATATGTTCAGGTTTAAGGGTGATTTTAAGGGACTCAATATTGGCTTCCAAATGTTCGATCTTGCGCCCGCCGACAATCGGGAAGACATAGGGCGTCTTTTGCATGAGGTAGGCGATGGCGACTGCAGTGATGTGCTTAGTACCAACTTCTTTTGCTACTGTTTCCAGTGCCTTGCTCATCGCTCTTTCTGTCTCGTTGCGCTCCCAGTCGGGACCCCAAACCATGCGGCCTTTCTCTCCAGTAGTGCGGCGGCGTTCTTCTTCTTCGTCAGTGCGAAGTCTTCCGCCTCCTATGACGTTCCACGGAGCGAGAGCCATGCCTAGCGAATACTATAAGATGACGCACCCGACTACGCGGTGTAGTAGACATACCTTCCATGCGCGCCATAGGTATGATATCGCGTTCAAAATCGCGCGACATGACATTCCATGCACCCTGGTAGATTACAAAGGGGGTCTTGCCATGATCACGAGCATACTGGTTAGCTTTGGACACTATCCATGCTGGTGTATCCGAAATTCCCTGATGCGAGATGAGTGCGGTTCATAGAACGTGCCAGCTGGGTAGGGATTCTTACCAGGTAGAGCACCTTCCCCTGTTGGATGAGGGTATGAAGGCCGTTCATGACCTCTTCGATCGAGGTGTCAAAGTCCCACCAATGAACGTACAACAGATCGATGTAAGAAGTACGAAGCTTCTTCAAACTAGCTCCAACACTGATGTGCATCGACTTGACATTATTACCTGTGTACTGCACCCTTTGCTTGATATTGTCTTGACCTCTCATGAAGTCTGTCGTATACTGCATACGGGTGAGGACAGAATAATAGGGTGAATATTTGAATGAGGGGGTACCTTTGTAGCAATGAATAGGTGGTCGCGGATGCCACGCTGCTCAGCCCATTCTCCGATAAACTCTTCGGAGCTCTGATCTTGACTTTTTGCGATGAGACTGTCAGTGAGAGATTTGGACGAGCAAGAGTACACCCACTAATTATTAGCGGTGTCAATGAAGTTTCCGCCCGCTTCGTAGAATGCGTCTAGGAGCTTGAAAGAGGACTGCTTGTCCATGCCGCGTAGAGCTTCACCCCACTTGTCACCGACGTTCATGGCGCCCAGCTGCAGGGGAGAAACATGGACGCCAGCCAGTGGCGACAATGCGCGGTAGTGAGCGAGGGGGGATGATGGCTTTGGTGCAGGGGCCCAGAGAGACATTGTTCAATTCCAGAATTTGGTAGAGGACCCTCGAGCGTTGCTCGGAGGTCTTATATACCTGCGGCCTGCGAAATAACATGACATACCGATAATAATTCACTTACCCCTCCCCAGCCTTCGTCAGCAGAGCTATCTGACGTTATGGCAATATGACAGTCGATATTGCTGATGTCTTCGACCGCTCAATAACGAGCTTCATTCGCAGACGCAGCTTACTCCGTCAGCGTCACCTCGGCAAGCCTACGCGTACAAGGTGCGCCGGGATCTATTTTGCTCTTCGCTACAACAGCCTAGAAACCGTCATTTTACTGGAATCAACTAGGACAATGATGAGGTTCAGAAGTGGAGGACAATAGCAAGGAGCATTCCAGGGACATTTCACTACCGTACGCCGACTGACAGTTCCCATCTCTTACTATTGCAACTGATCGATCTGGCAAAACGACACGACAATCGACAAATAATGCAATTCTCCTCAAGTGTAGCTACTACTCACGAGAGGAGACACCAACACGGAAATGGTCGTTAAAAAGAAACTCCATTTTTGACGACCAATTGAATCGGGAAACGAAAAACAGCACGAATCATCAGGGGGTAATTGGTATGTGTATGAACGCTGCAAACAACTAATGCCAGTGAATAAATCAAATAAGGGATAAATACAGGTGGTGAAAGTCAAAAGAGCGGACGAGACGCCTGTCGGTTGGACATGGTCTCTAAGGAAATGAGGTGCGCGGGCCAAGATGGCATAGACTTAGCGCTCGAATCGACGCAGCCGGTGCTTTTTGCCGTGGCGCAATGTGTTTGGTTTGATGTCCTCGTCGATATATGAATGACCGTGCATGGAGTTAATTGCCGTAGGCACCGGATCAGACATGGCAGCACGGCGTGCTACCGTATTCGTGGGGGAAACGTGAGGCGATGAAGTAGATCCGGCCACAGAAGATGCACCAATCGTCTCGCCAGCACTACCACCAACGGCGGTTGGAGGTTGATGGGATGGAGAGTTGTGGGAGATGTACCAGCCGACACCGCACGCAATCGCTATGCACTATGAAAGCGTAAGCCTCACAAGATCCGCGAGTCAATCAAAGATTACCTACAATAAAGAGAATCACGCCAACGAACCAGACCCATCTCGACAAGCGGTTCATACTACTCTGAGCGTTGGATAACCAAACACTGGAAAAGAACGGATGTCAATCAACAGCTCGCCAAGGGAGTCCGTGTAACTCACCTAGTCTTTTTTTCCTCTCTAGCGACTATGCTAAATCTCCTCCAAAAATCATCACCACGTTCACCACGCTTTGGTAACAGATTATCTTCAGATCCGCCGCGCATGATGGCATCCGAGGGAAACTTGACGTCATTGGCGGGTGAAGGGGAGCCAACAGGGCGGGCGAATACAGGTGTGATAGGAGTCATTGGAGGCTGAAGGGGATGGGGTGCACTTGGTACGGAGGGCCTGGGAGAGCCGGTCTGATAGATTGGCGGGGGCATGCGTGGTGAACCCAAATCTGCCTGGGGGCGAGTAATGCGAAGGGACTGCGGAACTTGTTTCATTTCCGGTGGGGCTGACGGAGGCGGGCTTGCAACATTGAGGGCGGCGACGGGAGCTGGGTATCCTGGACGGGGCGCTGCGAGAGGGATGGCAGCGGGTGGTTGGGGGGCGGCTGCTGCCAAAAGCGCTGCATGCTTCTGCTGCTGTCGGTTCTCGAGATCGCCATTGGTCACGTTGAACCCGGAGGCAGCAAATCCAGGCTGACGACTGGCGTCATCACGAGAAGTAGCATACCTTGGAAAGTACATGTGAGAAATAAGTGATGTCGCTGGGAGGTGGGAGGCTTACATGTTGTAGGCTGACGCTCTGTTATTTTGGTTGACGTTCGGGTTCGATTTGCGGAGTCTACGCTTTGAGGATGGCGGGGCCTCGAATGGAGAGTAATCTGTCTCGGCGGGGGGCTGGAGAGGAGCCGTGGACATGGACCGTTTGAATGCTCAAATGGGTTGAGGAGAAACGACAGATAAGTTACAAGGGAGTGGAAGCCTCTCAAACCGTGCGGTTTTCTGAGACAGCGAGGTCAACTCTGAGCAATCCAACGGCTCTCAGAAACGAGGAAAAAGAAGGAAAAACCGACTGAGGACAAGGTCTTGATGGAAGGAAAAGAGAAAGACAAATGGCTCGTAACCGCGGGATGTAACCGTCACTCCGTGGGACCGCAATATCATCAGCACCATCAGAAGCAACCTCGGCTAACCTTCCACTTGCTACACCACATGAAACCATTCGCATTTACGTTCTGAACCACGCTCACAAGTGCAGACCTTGCTACGACCCGAACTATCCACAGCAGCAGTAGACGCTGAACACAGCGCAGTACTAATGACGGTCGATCTCATCCAAATTTGGTATGCGTGGGAAGGAGTCACGTGTGTCGTATCTGCCTGAACGCGTCGCGTACGCGCCTTTTCTCTTGAACGCCACCCACAAACCAGTCAACGACAATGGCCAAACGCAAGGCCGCCATCGACAGCGACGACGAGTCCTCTCAGGCGTCAAAGCGCGCCAGAACGGAGGACAGTGACGACGACGTCCAACAGGTTCCTTCCGCCATTCCGAAACGTGAGGCAAACCACAAGGTTAATGGCAAAGGGAAGGCAAAAGCACATGTCGACGCCAGCGACGAAGAGGAAGAAGACGACATCCGTCACACCGAAGAGCAAAACGAAGAGTACGAGAAGAAATTCGAGGAAGACCACGGCGACGTTATCCGTCGGAAACTCGAAGAAAGACGTAATACCTTTGGAGTAAGGTCCCCGTTCATGGACTTGAGTACTACTTACATCAGAGTAGGGCATCGCAGACCACGGCATCATAGAATTCGTCGAGATGAAACACTTCATGTGTCACCCTCACTTGACATTTACCTTCGGTCCCCAGATCAACTTCATCATCGGTGCGTTCCCAGAAATGTATTCTCATGGTCACAATGTTGATGCATTTGCAAGGTCACAACGGAAGTAAGTCATTGCCCATGCTGGTCGAGACGACTGAATTAACTTGTTCGACCACCTGCCAGGCGGCAAGAGTGCCGTTTTGTCTGCAATCACTATTGCTCTCGGTGGCAAGGCAATCTCTACTGGACGTGGAACAGGTCTCAAGTCCTTTATTCGCGAGGGTCAACAGTAAGTCACATGCCAATAGAATCGTCTTGAAGGTCTGAAAGTAGCCCCTGGAAGGAAAGCGGAAGTGACCATCTCGCTCAAGAACCAGGGCGAAGAAGCTTATAGGCCTAAAGAGTACGGCAAGAGCATCGTTATTAGGCGTACATTCAACAGAGAAGGAGCTTCCAGCTGGAAGATAATGACCAAAGATGGTGTCGCCATTTCCACCAAAAAGGATGAGCTGGCTGCAATATGCGACCATATGAACATACAGGTCGACAATCCGATGAATGTTCTCACTCAAGGTCAGTCACAAAAAACAGAGAGTCGCCAGCGGGCTCATTATGATCCCAGATGCCGCCCGCCAGTTCTTGAGTGCTTCCCACCCCGCTGACAAGTACAAGGCAAGGGGACATCCTAGTCTGTGATCTTGATGCTGACAGTCATTTTAACCCAGTTTTTCTTGCGTGGCACCCAACTGAGCCAACTCAGCGAGGAGTACGACATGTGTCTGGACAATATCAACCAAACTAAAAAGGTCCTTCACCAAAAGAAGCAGGCTATTCCCGACCTTCGGGCTTCTTTTAAAGAGGCTACTGCACGCTTCCAGGAAGCTTCCAAGGCGCGTGAACAACGCTACAAGGCAGATGAGCTCAAGAAGGAGCTCGCATGGGCTCATGTAGCTGCGAAACAACATGTACGCAGTTCTCCGTGGATACGTATTTCTTGATTTGAATAGCAGCTCGAAAATTTGTAGGAGATGGACGCCAAGTTTCAAGATGTGGAAACAGCCAGGCGACGTCTTCCAAAGATTGAGGCTCAACTTCAAGCGGCTGAGGTGAGTTTTCATGTCACCATCTGCTCACTATCTCACCTTTGTCAGGTTCAATTCCGGCTAGCTTCGGAGGAGGTTGAGCGGTACGAGAAGGAACACGCCGAGTTGGGAAACATAGATCACCTCAATACCCACCGCAATGAACTTCAGGAGAAGATGCGAGTTAACAGGAATCAGTTGAACGACTTTAGAGTAAGTCATCTCCCCGTATTCGGGGGAACTGCATAGAAGTAAATGTCCTCCAGAATGATGAAAAGGCGATGAATACGAGTTTGACTGCATTGAACAAGTCTATCAAGGACTACGATGCCCAAATCGCGGAGGAGACCCGCCGCTTGGAGGCCGACACCCAAGCAAGGCGCGACGAGATTAACAGTCGTCTCGAAGTTGCCAAAGACGCCGTCACCAAAGCCGACCGCGCGAACAAGGAAGTCATCGAGCAAAAGCGTCAGAAGCTTGCCGAGCAGTCCGCGGTCAAAGAGAAAGGTCAGGCGACGGAGGCCCAACATAAGCAGCTACAAGAACGTATTACCGAGTGCACGACAATGATAGCGCGGTGCAAAGAGCAGCAAAAGAACAGTCTGGCACCGTATGGACGTGACATGAATGCTCTCCTTCAGCACATCGGGAAGATGAGGTGGTATGGGGAGACTCCGATTGGACCGCTTGGTGTCCATGTGAAGTTGAAGGATCAGAGATGGGCCCCATTATTGAGAGCTCAACTTGGCAGCTTGATGAGCGCTTTTGCGTGTACTGATGCGAGGGATCGTCCGCAGCTGAAACGACTCCTTGACCAGTCGAAGAAGTGAGTGTTAGCTCCGCTCAGTGCAATGTGTCAACTTACCTCTGGCAGCCACCATATTAACATTATCATCTCCGAGCGTGATATGTTCGACTACAGGAATGGTGAACCCCCAGCCGACGTACTCACGGTTTTGCGTGCGCTCGAAGTGATAATCTATTTTCCCTTGATCTAAGTCGGCAAGAGACTTACCGTTGCTTATGTCTTAGCTTTCCGACCCATATGTGCTTCGAGTGTTGATCAACCAGGCGAACATTGAACGGACGGTGTTAGCACCGAACCGTAAAGCAGGAGATAACGTCCTCGTTGGTCTGGGAGGAGGAGTTGCATGGACTGCCGACCACATGCGGGTGACTAGATATGCGTGCGTGCTTCATTTTCGGAGCGTTGTTAGTTGATCCTAAATTGACTACAGTGAGGGCGGAGGGTCCTCCATTAAACTGACATGGGTGGGGCCTGGTGACCCACGAAACATGATGTTCACGACCACCGACCTGGCAACTGCTCTTAAGTGAGTTCCATCCACCTACTCAGGCCCAAAGTGCTTCATGCTTATCATCTTCTAGCAAATGGGAAGAGAACTTGCAGATGGCCGAGAGGGACTACAAGACGGCACAGGCTGAACACAACCAGCTCCTTCAAGCTTACGCTAAGATCACTAGGGAAGTCACCGGGCTCGCTGTGAGTTGGCTGATCCTTCGTGGGTTTCTTATCTAAACTTCATGCAGGGACGCGAGCGTAGCGCGTACGAGGCCCTGAGAGCTGCAAAAACCGCGCACGCTCAGCTGCAGGAAGAAGCCAACGAGGAAATGCCGGCCAATATCTCTGGCTTACAGAGCGCCAAAGATGTGTGTAGCTTTCGGTTTGTTTTTATTGTCGCTGAAAACTGAGCCACTTTTGTAGGAAGCTGAATCGGAAAAGAACTCCATAGTCGAGCAGTTCACTGATCTCACACGACGCAAGACGGCAATCAATGATCAACAGACCACGCTTCTGAAAGACCTGAATGAAGTGAAAAAGCAAATCCAGAATTTTGAACAATTACGCAGCGGTATCACTGTAGGCAGTGAATTTACGGATTGGCTATTAGCTGATCTATTCTTCGCATAGGCTAAAGTCGAGGATGCCGTAGAAAAACGACTGGAGGCACAGAAGAACCAAAGCTTTTACGAGAAGAAGCTCCGCGAAGAACAGAAGCAAGTTGAAGAATTAGAAGCCATTGCGAACACGCTGCAGGAAGAGTTTACAGTGCGTGCCTTTCAAAACATCGATACCGTTAACCATGTCTCAGGCAATATAACAGAACTGGACCGCCAGTGCTGAAGAGTACTGCGCAAAGGTTGAGAACCCTCGCAAGGTTGCGGATGTCAAACGCCATCTTGAATCTGTTCAAGCTGCTTTGAAAGAGCGCGAGCGCCGGTAGCTTTTTCCTGCATTACTATCATGCTTCGTACTCATGCGAGGTATAGTCATGGAGCCACTGTCGAGGAAATGACCGTGGAAGTTAACAAAGCGAAAGCAGTCCTCGATAACGCTGAGCGTGACCTACATAGCCTCGCTGCGCTCAACAATGTCGGTGGCGATTAGCATCCAGTATGAGGTTTCCGACTAACGAGATCTTACAGGCTTTGAAGAAGTCCCTTGTCGTTCGTCTGGACAGATGGCAGGAATTCCGTCGCCACATCGCACTTCGTTGCAAGCTGGTTTTCCAGTTCCATCTATCAAATCGAGGCTATTTCGGCAAAGTGTTGTTTGATCATGTGAACCAGACCCTGCAGTTGAAGGTACCGGAGGGCTGGCTCTCGCCTTAGTGGTGCTCACCATCTTTCAGGTTCAAACAGATGACCAAGTTGGGACGCAAGGGAGGGACAAAGATCCCCGGTCCCTCAGTGGTGGAGAGAAATCATTTGCAACCATCTGTTTGCTTTTGTCACTCTGGGACTCGATTGGTTGCCCCCTTCGCTGCCTCGGTAAGCCTAGCCTGTCTGGATGACCCTACTCTACTGACCATACCCATACCTCGCAGATGAGTTCGATGTATTTATGGATGCTGTCAACCGTCGTATTAGTATGCGCATGATGGTAACTTGGCTGTCACTTCCATCCCGAACGTGCTCAAGTCGTTTTCTAGATTGACACCGCGAATGCTTCCGACAAGAAGCAGTATATCCTAATTACGCCCCAAGACATGGGTAATGTTCAAGTCGGACAGAGCGTCCGCGTGCACAGGATGAACGATCCTGAACGTGGACAGGGAACACTGGCATTTTAAAGTGCAGTGGCATCCTTTTCCGCCTCCTCTTGCGGGCGAGTACACTATTTTACTATTCTATTCCGTACCGTATATCGTTGAGTTGCTTTTTGTTCACTCTGAATCCGAGCTTCGATTACAAGGGTTTGTGCACGTTTGCACGCGCCTTGGCCTAAGATTCCTCGTGAAATTCAGACTTCCCAGCAGCCCAGCGTCGGTTACTGGCATTATCAACCCTGCGCGTCCCGCTTCCTCTTCCTTGCTCACCTCCCTTGCCCTTGCCAAACTGGCCAGCACCCTCACCATGGCGTTTACGTCGTGGCTGATCGTCATGTCTCTGCTGGACATTCCCTGAGGGTTTGCGCCTAGGCCACTGCACATCAGCAGATGTTGGGCCGGAAGGGTAGTTGAAGCCAGTGGATGTCGCGAGGCGTCGTCCGTAGATGCATCCGGATCGGTGACGCTGTCCCGAGTAACTGGTGCCTGCTCCGGTTGGCGGCCTGGCCAGTTCAACGTCGTAACGACGTATGTCCAAGTGAGATGGACGACGCACCTTCTGGCCTTCCATCGACTTGATTCGTCCCCACGGCTGCATTGTGCAAAGGGTTTTTCCCCTTCGAGGGAATGTACTTGGGACATGCTGCGTTAATTTTTTTTTTTCAGACAGGGGGCTTTTATATGCACGAGTGAATATGGGATGAAGTCATATGATGGCATTCGCGGGGACGTTACTGAATTACTCAGTCGGCCAATTTCTTCCCTTCATCCCGAAACCGCTTCAGCTCGCTGCGCCAGGGCTCCCAGACCTCTCCGTATTTATCGACAAGGCGTGCAAGCTCCTCCCTCTGTTCCCGCTGCAATATCCACCGATCAACAATACTTGAAATGGTCGCAAAATTAATTCACTCACCAGGTTCCAAGGCTCCTCACCGCCATAAACATCCGTGAACAGATCCCCGAGGTCGCTCCGTTTGAGGTTTTCAGCTCGCTTGAGAGAGCTCATGACCTCCTTCTTCAGCCGTGACTTCAGTTCTCCCTCTTCCGATTCATCCCACCAGCCCTTCGACTCCATATATAGTCGGAACCTTGTGATAGGATTGTCGATCTTCTTCCAATTGTCGACCTTTTGTCTACCGCGATAGGCAAACGAGTCGTCCGAAGTCGAGTGGTGGCCAACGCGGTAGGTCAGCGCTTCTACCAAAACAGCCCGTCCACTGTCCAGGCATCTCCTCCGTGCTTCCTTGACAGCATTCATCACTGCTAATACATCGTTCCCGTCGACCCGAATGGTATCTACCCCATACCCTGGGCCACGAGCAGCGATACCATCACCGTGATACTGCTCATGTGCAGGCGTTGAGATGGCAAAACCATTGTTACGCGCCAAGAAAATCGTGGGGCTCGGGATGGTCGAAGCAAGGAGCATTCCCGCGTGAAAGTCTCCCTCAGACGCGGCTCCTTCACCAAAGAACACGCAAGCAACGTTCTTGTTACGTCGGGCAGGGTCACGCTTCAGCGCGTAACCTACGCCTGCAGCCTGGGGTATCTGAGTCGCAAGTGGAGAGGAGATGGTGTGGAAGTGGTGTTCAGGTGAACCGAAATGCTGCCGCGATCATGTTGAGAGCAAAGGGCCTGCATCAGTGTTTCAGGATTCTCACCATGGGCATCTGCCGTCCTTTACCAGACTTATCCTCGTGATTCCCAAAGCACTGCGCCATCACGGCGTCAATTCCGAAACCCCTCCAAAGGAGGACACCCATCTCGCGATACTGACCTTTTGGAATATCAGGTCTGGAATTGTTTTTGGCGAGATTATTCGTACCTAAAACCCTGGGACACGTCAGTGAGTCAAGTGTCCGTGGAAATGTTGCATACTGACTCGTCATCCGATGCTAGTGCCGCAACAGAGCCGATTATAGTTGCCTCCTCGCCATACTTGAAGCAGTGTCAAAGAGACGGAGGACAAACGACGGTAGTAGATCTCACAGCTGTCATCTATATACAACATGAGTAGAGTAGATGTATGACCTTTGGTGGCACTCACGTAGAAAGATATCCTGCCTTGACGCTGCACATTGTAGAGGATATTATCCATGGTGGGCAATAGTTGCATGTTCTCGTATCTGCATACGTTGACCGTCAATCGCCCCATCCGGGAGAGTGCCTTGCTTGAGGACGTACAGCCGCCGCGCAAACTCTTCCGTGATCTGAACCACGGCGGGTGAGCAGGACGCCCTCATTGGGCTCAGCGCTACGTACCTCTGGTACCTCTGCACCCTCAATCGGGATACCCACGCCATCCAAAACTCTGTACGTAGGTATCTGTCTGGATTCACCCGTGACGGAGTTGAAGAATTGGAGCTTGGAGACCACAGGAGACTGCGAGGTGGGCAGAACGCCCAGGTGCTTGACAGGAAACTTGGGCGCCAACGTCGAATGAGCTCGCGAGCCCGACTGCACCGTCGTCAACACGCGTAGGGAGCGTAGTGGATGGAAGTTCATGCTGGTAATGGACAGCTTCGTGGTCGACGTTTCTTTCACTTATGTACCCCACACGACCCCGCATCCGGTTATGGACAGGTCACGTGAATTGTGTTTCTACATCAGAGTTTTCCGTTTCTAGAAATCCTCCGCAGCTTTCGTCATCAGTACAACCGCTCACAGCGTGGTTTTGGCACAGTCCAGTCAATGGAACGGTGTCGTTTTACTCTCTCGGTAGCTTGAGCGCTTCCTCCGCTGCCTTTCTCCTCCCTCCGCTCAGCAATGTAACATAGTCTGCACCACCCAACACATGGGCCCCTTCAGCACCCTTCGAACCGGACTTGGCCTTGACTTTGGATTTCAGATCAGCGCGCTTTTTGGCCGAATCGATGGATAACGATTTGGCTGCGCTTGCAGTAGCAGCACTGGATTTCGACTTTGATTCAGGCGCAGTGGGCTTCACCTGAACATTGGAGGAAAACGTTTTCTATGCATGCAGAGGACGCCATTAATGTGATGTAGAGAGCATCATGCGGCACTCACTTTGCGTTTGTGAACTTTAGCGCTTCGACCCATAGCTAACAAAGACCCAAGTGACCGAGTGAAACGGCTGTCATCGTCTGTCGGTTCTCTTGACTGACCCAGAAACTGAAACTGATACTATTGGCTGACTAAGCTACAAAATAGCTCAGGTATCAACACGTGTAAATATCTCGTCAGCTCGGAAAAAGAAGACACGTGCTAGCAGGGAAAGGAGTAAATAAACGATAGGTCGATCGCTTAGTCATCAAGTTATGTGTTAATGCATCCAGTGTTACAACAGAACGTACTGTGACACAAGCTAGTGAGCTAGGTTACATCCAGGTCCATACGGTCCCGAGTTTCTATTCAGTAGCAGACAACTGGAAAGAAGACTCGGGACGAGAACCCAGACCGGTCTGTATGAAGATGCAGTGAGCCAAGCTACCGCATAGTTACTAGCTGAATTCACATGCCTCTTCATAGATCTTCTCGATCCACTCCATGTTTGCAATGGAGTCCTCCGAACTCATCCAGGTCTGCGGCGTCCGACCTCTCACCTTGTCAACGAATGCTTCAAGTTGGTATCGATACCACTCTTCTCCCTTCAAGCCTGAGCTAGACCCAAATGCATATGCTTTCTCGGTACGCGTTTTCCCTCCATCGAGGGACACGGTAATCGAGTGGTAAATCACCGGCATGGGGAAATTATACAGTTCCACAGAGCCACGTTCACATTTTGCAAGCACGGACAACTCTGGCCAACGGGGGATAAATCCCAGGCGAGGGGGGACTGAAAAATCACATTTAATTGATGCCTTGATCGGTTCCGCACCGGGGATGGAAGGTGGGAAGAGCAAATCCGCAGAAGTTGCAGTATCGATGCGAGGGTCCTTGGGGTATCGCACAGCAGTTGCGGATGTAACCGCACTCGGGTTGCTTTGTGTGAGGTAGCGGACGCAGCTGAGAGGATAGCCTGATGAAAAAGGTAAGAAGAAAGACGGGGCACACACAGCCGCCACACAACTTACATCCGCAATCCATCATCGCGCCGCCACCAATGTCATAGTTCATCCGAATGTTGTCAGCCCCTACAAAACCTTTTGGAAAGCACAGTGCAGCATTCACTTCCTTCACCGCACCAAGCTCTCCACTATCAATGATCTCCTTTACCCGCTGGATGGCCGGATGGAATCTGCACAAAGTGAGATAACAAGAAGCGTAGGCTCAACCACAACTCGCCTGTAGTGGAACGCCTCTAAAAGCACCAGACCCTTTTGAGCTGCAAACTCAAACATGCGCCGCGTTTCTGCTGCTGTGTCGCTACTAGGTTTTTCTAGTAGAACGTGCTTTCCAGCGGTAAGAGCCTTCATCGTCCACTCATAGTGCAATCCGTTTGGCAGCTAGCACAAAACCTCTCGTCAGTGTTTGAGTGACAGTTGGAAATCGATAGTGCTCTGACCGGGTTGTAGATAACGTCGATAGCCGGGTCGTTGAGCAGCTCTTTTGCCAAGGACCGTCAAGTCAACAGTCTATGGTCGATGGAAATCGAAAACTCCACCTTGATACCCATCCTGCCCTCCGAACCACTTCTTGATACCGTGTTTCTTGGCGTAACTCTCTGCGCGTTTGATATCTCGAGCAGCAACAGCATATACTTCAACGTCGGGATGGCTTTTCGCGGGCGTGACGAGAGCAGGTGGCGCGATGTTCGCAGCTCCTAAGATTCCGAACTTCAAAGGAGTACTTCCACCTGCCGCCGAGGCCGCTACAGGGGGGTTGAGGAAAGCCTGTCGGTGATGCGTTAGAAGACTATGGTTATTCCCAGGAGCCTGGGCACTTAACGGCGTTGAATCGCTTGATGAATCCAACGATAGAGGACATTGTTCAACTTGAAGATGCGGGCTTGTTCAAGTTGTCTTACCCACCACTTTGCTCATTGGTCATAGCTTGTGATGATATGTGGGATACGTCGTCGGCACGGCTACAGCTCCTATGATTGTAAGTTCTAAGCGTCAAGACCTCTAACTGTCCAGGATCATGTGTCATGTATACCATGCATGGTGAATGGCCACAAAAGATGGATCGATAAATGGTGATATCTAAAACAGACACTCTCCCCCCGAACTAGTTCGTGCCCGCATGATCACCCACTTCCATCAGCCCACACTGCGCAGCAGAAACAGCCGAAGGGAAAAATGGAAACCCCTGCGCAGGCACACACAAAATGAAGGACGTCCCTGCGGCGTTTGTCGTGTTGGTTGACACCACTCCGCCAACACTTGGACAATTCGACTCCGGAAATATGGTGATCGTGCGATCCGACGGTCATAGAACGTCTCCTTAATCGCGACACCAGAAATACACGTCCAGGGTTGGATACAAAATGGCGAGACAGCTCGAGGAGAAAAACGGCGGGCGCGGAAGGATCCCTCGAGGCTTCACCTTACAAGCTAACGTTTCTCGACTCCCGAATCCTCTTAAGCTAATTGGAAATGCTTTCCATGTCAACCAGATAGTGAGCGTTGAGATGCGGTGGATGAGGGCTTTAGAATTAGCAATCACCTCTTAGGATGTTTTGAAATCTGGGTCTTTCCATTGGTTCGTCCTATGCCGTCATATAGAAACGCGGGGCGAGTTAAGAGAGAGCAAATCACTACAAGTATATTACACACAGTAGATTCCATCGGTCGCTGTAGGGTGTTTGTATTGCGCCAACAACAGCACATTGTGTTAAAACCGGGACTGTTTTCCGAGACGACCGCGCACTTGCTCGACGGCACGATACATGTCGGCCGCTGCGGATTGAGGAAGGTCGAACAAGTTTAGAATTTGTGGTATTGCCTTGCGGGTAAGAAGGCGCTGAGGGGGATGGTGGGAGTCGCCGCCGGGTGATGATGTCTCCGACGAGGAAGAAGCTCGTGAGTGCGTGCCCGAAGCAGTTGAGGTACTTTTAGACTTTGAATGCTCCGAGGAGCTTGTTGTCAGCGAAGCTGGAGAGTGTGGTTTTTCTGAGATATGTGGAACCTTGGCAAATGAGGCATAAAGCTGGTCAAGCTCCGCACTGGGCTGCGGCACAATTAATCCGTGATCTAAAAGGGAAGATAGATACTGCGAAGATCTATATGCTAGATTCCGCAAGCCACCGACAACGTCGACGTCAAGATCTCAGCGATGAATGCGGCATGTCTTGAAAAAATGCTTACCTCTATAGTGTGACCATGACCTCCATGCACAGAAGAAGAAGGGTAAATTTGGTATCACCGCTAGAGGGTTTGAAACACGAGTGAGAAAAGATGCCCGTGAGATGGAACGGACAACCTACGTATAAGCACAAATGGAGCTGTGAAGGGAGCGATAATCATCCACAGATAGAATCCTCTTCGATGTCGAGGCTCGCGACTATTCACCAACGTTCGAAGCGGTGCGAGGGCCGGGTGCATAGAGCTGCCCAGATGTTGGGGATATACGGAAGGTGGGTAAACGAGAGGTACCTTTACATCAAGAATTACGAATTAGCACCATGGAACTGAATACGAAACTACGTGTGCCCACCTCTGAGACTCGAGAAGATGACTCAGAGCCTTGTGCCAACTTTTCTGGCTGGTATTCGGTCGCATTTGGTGTTCTCGACGATGGGCCCATGGAAGGGTCTACACTTTTGAGTGCAAGCTCCTCAAAATCTATTCGATCGACGATACGTTCCCCGTATTCATAAACGCGCAACTATCTTCGTGTAGTCAGAAAATTCTCCTTTCACAGCTGCTTGCGGCTTGCGCAGCGAAATAAATTCTCGTTGGAGACGAACCTTCCAGCTTCCTTCCGGCGCTTTGCCAAAATTCGCCCACACGTCTGCGGCTTTCGTTGACATTTTCTTGAGTATCCTCTTCGTCCACGGCTGATCACTGTCGGCACCATGTGGTGAGACGATATTGCAATGGTAATAAATTAGCATTCTGTTGGTGTTGAAAACTGAGTTTGCTTTCAGCGATGGGTCGGGAGGAGATTTGACTTTTGTCAGAGGAAGTGCGATGATACGCATTGAGCGCTGTGCCCTAGACAGCGCAGACATCGTCGTTAAATAATTCTGCGGCGAGACCGAGCTAGAAGTTGGAGGCAACGCTAGTTTCTTCATGGCACGTGCTCTCATCAGCGAACCCCCCGTCCACAAATCTTGGACCGCGACAATGAATTCACCAGACCCAGGATCACCCATATCCACTGATTCGTCTGGATCGCCAGCTCCGGACGATTTCCAGTTCTCAGCCCATGCTCAGCAGCAAGTCTTGAATATGGCCAACGCGCAGCTGCTCAACAGCATCGCGTCCTTTGGGCCAAACACTGGCTCTTCGAAGCGCCGTCTACCTGGTGGGTCAGCGTTTTCGGATGGGTCTTCGCGCAGAGATGCAAAGTCCAGGAGGCGCGAGGATGCGGTTGGTATGGCGAGTGGCCCGCGGAGGTTAGGCGAAGGACAGAGCTTTCAATTCACGGAGAATGCTGCGGTCGGAAGTACCTCCTACCAGACGAGAGGTGACTATTCTCGTCAGAATAAAGAAGAGCTTGTCGACCCCTCACTGGTTGAGCAACTCAGGCAAGGTCAATTCTCGTTTTCAAACGTACTTTTACGTAGGTTTGTGTTGATGCTTCTTTCGTTGCTCAGATTTTGGAGACCCATTCCTGGAAACCGCACTCAGAGCGCTTGGCTGATTCCATTATTACTTTCCCCCCTTTCTTTCTACACAACTTGGTGAGTACATTCGTCAGTGAGTGTCATCCCTAGTAGCAAATATCACACTCAGATTATCATTTGCGGGAAAACACCTTGGATATCGCTATCAGAGGGTTCTGGAGACCTGCAAGTTGACCAACAGATGCAAATGTATCTTGTCAGTGTAACAATGTATAAACTGATCTTCAAGACGCCGGTATCAAGGTCGTCGTTCGTATGTGCGGTTCCGTCGACGCCTTTTTTCGGACCCAAGGCCCAAAAAAATCCCTCAAACTGCTACACTGTCCGAATTTACCACGTCGGCCCAGGCGTTTTTCGTTCGATCGTATGGCAGTTCGCCTCACAGATTTATTCCCATACCTTGCAAGGATAACACCGTCAAAGCTCATAAGATCGAGAAGCGAGATGCGTGCAATTTACTTGCCGAAGGATCGGTATGGTTATAGTACTTGGCACGTCAAGAAATGGGCCTACAAACGTCCTTGCTCCTATCCATTTGACCATTGAGGCTAGCCCTCGGGCCTGGGTAAGTGCGCAGAGTGTGGGAGGAGTTGATGACTACGCCAGACCTGCACCTTCACAAGGTGTCTCGCTGAAAGCCCAGTGAAAATCCGACCGTCAGTTCTGCTTCACAGGGAAGCTCTGCGATGAATCGCAGCGATAGTTCCACTTCCTGACTCCTTGACTTGTTATGCTCCTGACCTGCAGCAATGGAAACCGAGGTGTTAAGAACAATGAGTCTTGCTCCAACGATGGATGCCTCGGCGTTGGTAAGTGCACCTTCAATACAATTGCACGTTGCAAAATGCATTCAGTTTTCCGTGGATCTAGTAGCACAGTGTTCTTTGACGGCCATTTCGTCTCCACGTTGCGAGGGAGGCCGGGCTGAAGCTTGTTGAGGTTGAGGTACTACAATGGTTATTCACGTACGTGATCGTATCCCCCTATTCTCTTCCTAACCACCACACACGCGGCCTGCGCTTCTAGCGACATATGTAGAATCTTTTTCAATGGGTAAGAACCCCTTACCGCAACGATGAGGTACCGAGAATTCTGCAATGATACCACAGGTCCTGTAAGTTACCTGCCACATATCTGATGAGGACCGCGTTTGAGGAAACGGAAGTTGAGCCTTTCTCGTCAAACTGGAACCGGAATCCATTGACATATGGACGATTGGCCTGCGTCTTTCGGTTTTGTTCTGCGTGGTTCAGCTTGCACAGTATGTCTCTCGATTTAATAGGGCTTCCGTGCGACATCTACCCTCTCTAACATCAAACAAAAGGGAATCTCGACGAATTCGCGTGCTTGACCCGTGGCACGGTGCGGGAGAGTCCCTCCAGTCTGTTAGTTGCAGCTCATGTATGAGGAAATTATGGCCACCGAGACTTCTGCTCTTATCCGACGGAGTGTGCCAATACCAGATTGGTGAAAATGTCAAAGTTGAGGATCCCCTCAGTAGTGTAATAGATAAGCGACCCGAATCAGAGCGCTGGTGCAATGACGCTTTTCTGAACGCTCAGTTGGCGGCGCAGTGCCACCAAGTGGCTACTATGGAAAGCGCTCGTCGTCCTGCACGGCGTGGGCCAAGTGATTACCGTTCACGAACCAGACGAATTCAAGGAGATACTACAGATACTACAGATTCGCGGAAGTCGATATGTTCTCGAGCAGCTTCCTGCATGTCATTACGATGTCGCTCGTCATGGGTGCAGCGTCCTACGTGGTAGGTCTCATCCCATTGTCCACGTCTTTGTCCAGTACGTCCATGTGACTGGATGTGATTCGCATGGCGCGCTGATCAATGGTTGAAGACCCTCAGTTGTACATGTTGTCTTCTCTGGGCAAAGGACTGCTGGTTGGTACTGCCCTGGGGGTAATCATACCTGAGTGAGTTCTCTCGCGGTGACGGGCCTCAACACCTTATCGCGTACTCATGGTGCAGGGGAATCGAGGAGACAGTGTCTCATGACTCTCGACCTGCTTCGTACTCCTTCAAGATCGCCATTTTCACCCTCCTGGGATTTGCGTTTATGTTCATCGTGGAAGAATACATTTCTCGTACGGACCCCTCGGATAACCATAAACCCCAACGGATGGCATTTGACATGGACCTGGAGACCCTTGAGCAACAGGGAGAGCCGGCCCAGAACTTGCCACCTTCCGGAGGGGTTTTGGGGCGTCCACCTCCAGCCCTCCAACACGCATATCCGCTTTCCCTGGGTTTGGTGATCCACGCCCTTGTGGACGGATATGCGTTGGGAGTGTCCACGACGGACACACACTCTGTGAATTTGTCGCTGGCCGTATTTTTTGCTATCATCGTGCACAAGGGTGGGGTGCTGTATCTCTCGTCCTGACCTGTTCGCTCAACTATGCCCTAGCACCGACCGCGCTTGCCCTCACGAGCTCCCTTGTCGCACATTCGGTTCCCCCAGTCAAGTGTAGGAAATTGTTACTCTATTTCAGCCTTGCGACACCAGCAAGCTCGGTTCTCACCCACGCCATATACTCTCTAGCTTCGGACGTTCGCACTGTTTGGTCCGGTGGTCCGCTTCTGTTCAGTGTACGCAAACAACTTGAAGGCTGTGGCAGGGTTGAGGCTAATGGAACGGCAGGGGGGTACGTTTTTATACGTGGCTACGGTGCTTCAACCTGCCTCCAATCACGTATCCGAACGGTCTTTGGATGGATTTCTTGGAAGCAAACCAGCTCGCTCCATCCTATTAATGGCTGGAATGTTCTTGCCTGTTGTAGTTAGCCAGCTGTTAGGACACGGACACTGATTAATGTAGCCTTGCTGCGTCCTGATTTCAAGACAAAGATGTTGCATCGGAGTCCCGTCGAAGCCCTTGAAGTTGCAGAGCAGCAGGTTGACTGGGCGCTAATTCCTGTCTGTCTGTTGTACTTGGCGAAATATCATCGGTAACATGTCTTCGCAAGAGACAGACTCGGAAAGCGAAACAAAGCCTACACCTCCGCCACCCAAGCGACTCCGACATTCCAGCTCGCCGTCCACGATGAACAATCCCTCCAGTCTGCCTCCGCTCTCTGTCTCAATCCTGGGCGTGGAGCCTCTCGACGAGTTCATCCGAGAAATAGCAGACTTCGTGCATCATATGATCATGACGAGGCCAAACTTTGGGCCAGACGCGAGAGTTGAAGTGGAGGCTAAGATCGGTATCCTGAGAGACAGGTCATCAGGCAAACGCCTTCTCTTGCCAGTACTAGTAGAGACGAGTATGTCACTGCTCTCAAGGTGACGCTCGCCACTGACACTTGTCCTCGTAGTTCTCACTCCCAATGAGATCGACCTGCGTTTCGAGTCAAACATGTCAGCCGTCAGTATCTGCCAGCGCCAGAGTATTTAACAAGCTCATCCGATGTTAGATGCAACACAAGCACTTCAATACGCTTCTTAACGACCTCAAACGAACGTCTTCCGAACAATCTCATTCAGCTTCCCCATTGGAGTATACGCACGTCAAAGTGGTGGACTCTTTCTATCCTCCTGACAACCCGCGAGATCGCGAAAGGATCAGGGTCACCCGTGAGGAGAAGACCGGCAACGTCCTTGAGAGTATGAAGAAGGTGAGGTTAGGTGATCTTGACGTGTACTGTCCCAAGCGGGCAGCGGACTGGCGGGTTAGCGTCAATGTCGAGATTCCGGGTAGGTGTTCTCTCAGGTGCTCCGTGGTAGCTTGCCCTCAGGTTCCTTCAAGTTCCTCATCCCGTTGGAACGCCCATGCATACCAGGAGGAAGGATAGAATATGCTACTCACACGAAGAATTTAATATTGACCTGACACAAGTAATATCTAATTTGGCCCCCAATTCCCCTGTAAGTTACATGCTCGTTTCTACACTATTGTATCTTTGATGAGATGTTTACTGTAGCCCGATACGCTCCATGAATTAGAAGTGGAGATCGCGCGCCCTGCGTTGCTGTTGTCTCTCGCTTCAAAACGTGGTGATCCAAATGTATCCGAATACGAACGAAACGCATTTGACGAGCTGATGCGGTCCTTTGTCAACAATGCCAGAATTCTCGTGAAGAACGCTAGTGACGGATGGCACTGAGCACATAAGTCAGCGGTTTTTTCGTAGCCTTTGCCTGGACTGTAACAAGTACTCGGGCCGTCATAAATTCGGTGTTTTACGGTCAATGGATCTACCGTCACACGGAACCCATCATTATGAGAGGCTACTTGAAGCTTGAAGCTTTGAAGTCCGGAGCTCATTTGAGGGATTGCGCATTTTATCATTCCATTAAGCATGTCTTAAACAGGGTATTATATGGTGCAACCATGCCATTCCGAAGGCAAGGGTTTGCTGTGCAGAAAATACCATCAAGCTTCACTCAACCCGACCACTTCAACCAAATCGCCGTCATCCAGACCGGCATCTCCGATCACCGCTTCCGAAGCCATCTTGTCTCCGTCAATCATCAGCTGCGGATATGGCACGCGCTTCTTTCCCCTTCCACTGGATGAAGCATTGGAATACACGTCAGGCAACCCAGCTGCCCTGAGGAACGCTTTCACTATTGCCCCGCAAGTAGTCGTTGACCGAACGGTGAGCGGTATGCTCTTGTCTTTCGTAGCCATGGATCGAAAAACAAGCTTCAGCTTCTCTCCCCCCGTTGACTCCGCTTCTGGTGCTGAATCAGACGGCGACGCGGGGGATAAGGAGCGCGTTGACTTATCATTGTCTTGCCGTGACGGAGAGGCGGACCAGCGGTGGCGATTGGTACGAATATACTCGTCAGTGTGCTTGTCACACGCCTCTATTTGTGGCAGTTGGACAACTACTACGTGGTACAGGAAGAACACGCACCAAGCTCTCCCTCTGCCCAGATACGGAGGCTATGGGGTGTCCCCGAAGAATAGACACGCTTGTTGTCGTAACTGACTACAAGCTGATCGACGAGGACTGCTGCAAGATCCGCGAGTTCCTCGAAGAGGTCTCGCAAAGTATCGTACTGCAACGGACATGAGCCAGATGCGGCAAGCGAAAGGAACGATACGCACTCGTTTCATTTTGAAAATCCATACTTGATTGCCAGCTGACACGTTGAACGGGTGAGGGCGCCATCTAACTTTGATCGTGACTACTTCAGGGCCACCAGTCTGTTCGGTCTCGTTCTGTGTCAGCTGCGCTTCCTTTTTGACAGCCTCAGCGATGACGGCTAGCTCCGGGTCCAAGACAATTGTATCCGTCGACTCGTCCGCGAGATAGGTAGGAGAGGGCGCGCGAGGTGCAACTGCCAAGGCTTGTCTAATGGGCCTCGGTGAATTCATCATACTTGAAGAAAGAAACACGACAAACCTTACAAGATTCCTTGCGTTTGCGAGTTGATGAGCAGGTAATGCTGGTGGTGGCGTTATCGACCTGGAGCGACTTCTCTCTCGCCTCCGCTTTCTGGGTGACTTCTTTTCTCGCTCATCGCTAAGATTACTTTCGATAATTTGTAAGTCGTCATCGTTGTCCGAGGAAAGTCTACGAGTAAAACCGTTAGAGCATGCGCATGTCCACGTAACACTTCAGCAGTCGCGTCCAAGGCGCGTGTCACAACGCCGCACTAACACATGGCGGCTCAACCAGACATGTCACGGCTGGTCGAAGTTCGCTCGGAATAGTACGCACATATCAGCTACGCCAACTGCCTGCCAGCGAGGTATATCGTTCTGTTTGTTCTGCCTTTTCTTTTGGTGCTTCGGCGAATATTCAGCCAAGTCTTCGCACTCCGAATCATCATCGGCCTTGCCCGGAGACACAGAGGCTGATTGGATGGTCTCAATTGAGATTTTGGTCTGTGTGGAGGGCTGGGTTATCGCTTACTCCTTGCAAGTTGTTGTAGCTGCCTCCAATCCTGCTTAGTTCTTCCCCTATTGCGAAGAAACAAGTCATCCTCGTCCAGTAACGTCGAGTTCTTCGCTCGAGTATTTGGTCCTAGCAGCACAGATGAACCTGACGCTGCGGTAGTATCGTTGCTGGCTGCTGGGTCTGCTTCAGTGGCACTCCGTTTTGCTATGCGTGGACGCGGTCTCGGACGCGGCTTAGACATGGTTCTTGATGAGAACAGAGCGTGGGAATCTTGGCTTTCCCCTCACGTCTTTCGTGTCACGCGTGTGTCACGTCACGCGCTATTGCGTTCATGGCAGATTCGCCAGTCATCTTCAAGAAAACAAAGTCAAGAGCAGGTCAAAGAGCGAGGGACGATGCTGCAGATCAATCGGTACCAGAACTCGCTCAAGAAGACGACAACGAATCCCCCATAACTCTTGCTTCCAAGCTCAAGACCAAGGTCAAGCGTTCAAAGCCCAAGTCGAAGCTTAGCTTCGGCGGCGATGACGAGGTCAGCGCGTCTTTTCCGAGCTCCAGCCTTCAATGACTCTTGTTCTATCAGGACGGTGAAGCAGAGTCGTTTCAAATCAAAAAATCAAGTCTCAGCCGTAGATTGAAACTGGGGACACATCCTGCGTGCGTTCTCAAACTCAGGAGCTCTCCTCTGGTGGCAGCTCATCCTAGATTGAGCAGAAATAATTTGCCCGCGACTTTGGATCAGGCGACTATAAGCACTAGAACGAACGGTGCACCCGTTTATGACCAGGCGTATTTGTCGGAGCTTCGAGCTAGCACACAGTCTACTGGGCGGCCCGCAAACAATGAGGCATACGATGCAGATCTATCCATGAACGTCGATGATGTCGCGGACACACTTGACGCATCGGGTTGGTTTCTTCCATACTCTTATGTACACCAGCAGCCTGAGCCATTGTAGGTGAAACTGTAATACCTTCGCAGTCTTCGATTCTTGCTGCGAAGGAAAGAAGAGAACGGTTAAGATCAACTGGTGCTGAGCAAGATCATATCTCGCTCTCGGTTACCAGACGCGGTGATGTTTCTCAAGGACCCCACCCGGAAAGTCGTTTAGTGCGAGAAGAAGACGAGCTTGGAGATGGTGACGATGGTAAGTGACCTATGTTGGACCTATGTCTCACGAACGTGACGTCTGTATTGTGCAGAGTACGCCGAGTATACCAGCGCACAAGAAAGAATTGCGTTAGGCAGGAAGTCACGAAAGGCTGAGGCGTCCAATCGAAAGGATGCTATGCAAGAAATGATTGCCGATGCGTTAGTGTGTTCATGTTCTGAGTGCTTTTGACTTATGAATATTGCAGGAATGAAGAAGATGAAGAGACTATGGAGTGGGAGAGAGGACAGGTACGAAGAGGAGGTCTACACTCCGAAATCCCCACCGAAACGCTTCCTATGAAGCAGGTCTACAAGGCGGCTCCAAGTACGTTTTTAACCTTTTCATTAGTTTTGCATGATTCGTCGGTGACTTAATCGTTCATTCAGTACCTTCCTCTACAAGTGTACCTGCTCTTGGTCCAGCTATGGAGCGGCTTGCACAGTCGCTTGCAACATTGACAGCGTCTCATGCATCCAATACAAGAGCAGTAGCATCGCTGGTAGATGAACGAGAACAGCTTGATGTGCGAGAAGTGGAACTACGACAGCTGATCGCCAGTGCTGAGTCAAAGAGGAGCTGGTTCACTGCCTTTAAAGATTGGATTGAAAGCATAGCGACATTCCTTGATGAGAAGGTTAGTGTGTTCATCGTCGTTTTTTCCCTCGCATCGATGATTCACATCTACCCTCACAGTATCCAATACTCGAGAAAGTAGAGGAGGAATATATCTCTTTGATAAGGGAGCGGGCGGAGATGGTTGCGCAACGTCGTCATGGGGATGATGAGGGCGACCTTGCTCTTGTTTTTGGTTCCTTCAACATACCATCGTCTGTGGACGGTGCGGAATCCGACGAACCGGGCCGCAGCTCACACAAAGGCAACCCCTCAATTCATAGGAGAGAAAGACGGGCGGCGTGCGTCGCCCGTAGGGCTCATCGAGAGGCGCGGCAAGCACTGTCAACGACGGAATGTCGGGATGAGGGTTATTCAACGGACTCGTCCCTTGGATCATCGGACGCTATGGACTATCGTAGCGCTCTCGAGAAGGTCGCCGTCAATAGCCAGGAGATCCTTTCGGATGTCCGCGCTGCTGACTTCCGGGAGCCCACGCACGGGCTTTGTAAATGGTTCGGACAGTGGAGAGAGCGCTATACGGACAGCTACGCTGGTGCTTGGGGTGGTTTAGGACTTGTCGGTGCTTGGGAATTTTGGGTGCGACTCGATATTTCGGGGTGGAATCCACTGGAGGTCGGTACACTGTCCTTGGTTTACCTGCAAATCTAATATCTCGTGCAGTCACAAAAAAATCTCGAGGATTTCTCTTGGTATTCTTCTCTCCATCAATATTCCTTGTTCCCGAATGGGGATGGGGATACAAATGAGGTGGAATTCAGTCCGGACGGGAATCTCATTTCAACCATGGTGTCTACGGCAGTGGTGCCCCGCATCTGCAAGATGCTTGAAGCAGGTGCACTCGATCCCTATTCGGCAGGGGGCATCCGACGGATGATCGATATAGCGGAGCAAGTGGAAGCTTCTATCGGTACAGACAACCCCAAGTTCGAGGTGCTGTGGCCTGATTTGCGGCGATTGCGCAATTATGATAGTCTGACATTAATTGCATTTTTAGGCAATGTTGAAGTCAGTGCATTCTGTGTTCGATAATGCTACCACTGCTGCGGAGCACCTGCTGGCCCCGTTTACCAAGCACAGTAGCCCCCTTTTCAACCCGGAGGCGACCAGCGCTCGCCTTCGTTTGCTCGCTCGAGCTTCGAAACTCTTGGCGATGATGACACGGTGGCGAAAGTATGCAGGCGAAAAGTTTGGCGCCGGCAAGCTCTGCTTGCGATTTGTCAGTGATTATGTACTCCCAATCGCGGAGACCGGATGGGAGGCTGGTGGCGAGGAGAAAGTTCGCCAGGTAAGGATCCCCGCCTCAACATTGTAATTGTTCCTCACGTGACCTTCCTACCATCATCAGATCATGAGCATCTTACCTCGAGAACTGTCAGCTCCGATTAGGGAGCGCCTCCGATCTTGACCTAAGCCTGCTTAGTTGATATGTCGCCACTTTTCAAGACGGGCCTTTCAATACCGAGTACGTATTTCAATCGTCACACTTGGGCTTCTTCACGTCCGAGCATGCGATTGCTCAACGCCGATTTACGATGATAATGCAATGGTTATTCCATTCACCCACACTATCACCGTTGGCCGCTCGGAAAACTAATTTGAAGCCTTAATGACCACCGTGCAAGGCCTCGGTAAGCCTTTCTGGCAATTTGCCGGTTTGTACGCGTGGCTCGTTCCGCTGTCAGACAGTACTAGCGATTTGTCGTCGTGACTGTCTGCTCTCCTTGAATTGTCTCGGCTTATGGTCTCTTGAGATAGCACATCGGAATCCTTTCAAAACCCGAACTAGCTACTCAATCGGTTGTCATACAAAGCGTTTAGTTGACCTTTGAGCTAGGCATCATGCGGATATCTGGGAGGCCGGAACGTTCGGCAGTCGAATTTTAATCCTATCCTTCTCCACTCAATAGAGATGGACATTACTACAACCTCGGCATTGCGGGCTTGGTGTGAATTTGGGGTGTAGTGGAAGCACTACGGCCAATTGACCCAGGGTAAGTATAAGTTTGTGTGATCCGGGGATGCAGGACTTCACTCTTGATCACGCCAACATGTCAGGAAATTCAAGGGAACGTCCAAGGCAATTCTTGTCATGCTGTTTCCTTTGGCCTCACAGCGGCAAGTAGTTAGCTGCTAGGACGAAGGTCCAACTTACGTCGAATCCTCAGCGCATGGCCCTAACTCTTGTTACTTTCCGGCCTGGATCCCATCTGGCGGTTTTTCTTGGCTTGATGCAACCGCCGAATCTCGCATAAGCAATGTTTCTAGAGCGAAATACAGGTACATAATAATTTATTGCGTTTAGACAATCGGCGCGTTGACTCCATAAGAACTCGCTATTTCCAGCACCAGACGTCAATAATGCGCGGTTTGGAACGATATCTTTGTCGAGTGCCGGACCCCGGTGGACAAATGTACGTGCAACCCCTTGTCAACGACAGCAAACGACACGCGTCCACAGCATCGTCAGATTAAGCTCTACTTCGAGCGATTGAACTCTACAAACTTCACAAATTCTGGAATCTGATGTAAGTCGCTTCCTTCCTTTTGGGAACGGTGTCCCACAGTCATGAAAACGGCGAGCTGAGAAAGGATTTAGAATTCGCCTCCAGGCTGCCTGATTGCGTCGAATGCTGAGTGAACTTGGAACCCATATTGAACCAGCAACGAGGATACCTTTATTATGTACCATCAACATGAGGATTACATGGATCATGCCGCCGAGCTCGTGACCATGGTGGACACGGGGAACAAGGGTCCATGGCGTCACTCTTCAAATTAGCATATCCGGCCGCCATGAGCAAAGCTGCAACGAGGGACAAAGACCATCTGGTAACGATGTTATATTTCGTTCCGCAGGGGTTCGCTCGGTTCGTCGCGAAGTACGCCCAGGTAGGAGTATGCCATATCTTGCCATTCTCGTGGTCATCCAGGCTAACTGATTTCATGAAGGTATTGAGACTAATCGAGTCAACTCGATTGCGATCGTCGATGCACGCGCAGGCGTTCTTTCGTTTGGATTCACATGTTGTATTTGGAACAGCATATGCTCATCCTATGTGGCCGTAAGCACACTTTTGCCTATAAGAAAGACCCAAACAATCTCTTGCTCCCCACCGCCCGATTCACCGACCTCGCCATCGTTTTCTACGCAGATTTAGTCGCTTTTTCCGACATGCCTCACACCGCTCACAAACCCAAGCAACGTCGCTCTGAAACTTCGAGCACGTATGCTGAAGGTATTGCTGCGACCACAATCTCTCACGTTAAGTTCGATGCCTTGCAGCGTACTCAACGTTGGAACCCGTGGTCGAGGATCAGGTCCGCTCTTTGTCCTAGCCCATTTACATTTTCATCTGCATATCACATCCATGGGTGTACAGGGAATATATACGTGAACCTGCTGCAGAATTTTTGGGAACCATGATACTCGTCATCTTTGGTTGTGGCGGTGACTGTCAAGTCGTTCTCTCATCAAATCCCGCTGTCGCCTCCAGCGCAAAAGGAGTGAGTCACCCGAAATATTGTCCTCTACTCAACCCTTAACCTCCTTTTCCTAGGAATATCTCTCCCTCAACATCGGCTGGGCAATTGGTAAGCATTTCCCTATCGTACGACGAGCTGTGACGTGCGCGAATCTTGACGTGTCTAAAAGGTGTGGCCATGGGCGTCTGGGCGTCTGGTGGAATATCCGGAGGTCATCTGAACCCGGCGGTAAACGACACAGCGTTCATCACTTCAATTTACTTACCATCAAGTAGGTAACACTTGCACTCGCCTCAGTCCGCGATTTTCCATGGCGAAAGGTTCCAGCCTATATATTTGCTCAGCTGTTAGGAGGTATCTGTGGGGCCGGAATTATATATGCTAACTACATCCACGCAATTGATCTTTATGAAGGAGGACCTGGAATACGTACTATCTCGGGCACGGGTGACCTGTTTGCGACTTATGCCGTACGTTCTCGAGTCTTTCCTTCGACTTTTCCTGATGAAACTCTAAAGGCTGACTACATGACCTCGGTTTCTTGTTTCTTCTCGGAGGTCCGTACTTTAAATTATCCTTTGTCCCGACTCAATTGTGCACTCGAAGTTCCTGGGATCCGCTGTATTAATAATTGCCATTTTGTCTATAACGGACAAAAGGAACGGTCCACCTCCTCCCGGCCTTGTACCATTGGCGCTCTTCCTCGTCATCTTAGGTATAGGCCTTGCGCTTGGTATGGAAACGGGATATGCCGTCAATCCTGCCCGTGATCTTGGACCTCGAATTTTGACTGCCATGGTCGGCTACGGAAAAGCTGGTTTGAACATAATTCTCTGAACCTGTGGCGTTGTAACTCATGCACCGCAGTCTTTGACTTTAGAAATCAGTACTGGATTTGGTGTCCAGTGCTCGGACCAATCTTTGGCATGCAAATTGGTGCCTTGGTTTATGATCTTCTTATCTTCACCGGCTCTGAAAGCATTGTCAACAAGTCGTAAGTATAGAGTTTATTTTTTCTGGCATCTACATAATCTTGTTTCTAGTGGTGCGGACTGTGAGGAGCTGTGCCTTGGAGAAAATGTTCGAGAGCGACATGAAACGCCTACAGGAATTGACACTGTTTAGCAAATGGATGCTTGCGATGACATACTGGAATATGTCCGTTTTCGTTTGGGTTCCCATTGTCGACTGATGGACTGCTACTTCTTAATACTTGTTCTCTCGACTACTTTCTGTCGTCGTATGCGTGATGACATGTAGGGCTATTTTATCGGTAGAAATAAAATGGCAGGAGTTTTTCTCGGCAGCTCAGAAGTCCTCGAAATGGCATGTTACCGGAGTATGTATAACCAAAAAACTGCGTGCAACCTTACATGGTTGGATTTACATGTGTACGGAGAGCGATAGCAGTTTAGTTCTCGCAATAAGGATGTGAATACCTGCCCGAAATCACCCTGGCAGTAAGAAAAAAAGAAAAAACCTGCTGAAGAATACAAGACAAGCCTGCAACACAGTTCGAGTGATGGCATACGTTAACAAAGAAACAGTCTGACCAGCAGACGGTCCATATAACCTTTGTTCCCCACAAACCCCAGCTGGAGGAAGAATGAATAAGAGAACACCTACCACTGCAGCGCCAGTCTGCCGGCCGCCCATACGAGTGCACAACCACATGCGGGAAGCAGAATAATCCAGATACCGAAGTCCCATAAAAGGCGTTCTCCCAATCGACGGCGTTGAAGTAGCCGTTCCTTGCGTCGAAGGAGTGGATCGGGGGATGAGGGCCTGGATTGGGAAGACTGCAAAACCCTCGACAATGATGATGATATCTGAGGAACGACGATCGACAGAGGTCGACGGAAGTAGTGGATTATAATGTGTGTTAATGCTGGTGAAACGAGTCAGAGTTCTGTCCCACATACAGAGCCGAAGATACAGAGAAAGGGCGCACCTGGCAGGAGAAATGTTCCAGAAACAGCTAAAAACAGGACGGCGTCATTAATGATGTATACAATCGATGACGAGGTTAGACTGAGTGCGACGATGGCACATGTGACGATGATTCGACTGGGATCGACAACAGTAACGTGATGTATCACCTGGGGGAGAGGAAGTGCAGGAGTTGATACGACGACGGTAGGCACCGACATCATAAGAGTTGCCATTCGCAAGAGGGATAACAGCAAACCAGGTGTACTACCAGAGGTCTCCTGTCTGAGTCTGAGTAAACAGTGGTATCGTTCACTTGAGTGCTACGACCTACTGGGTTGCTGGATGACGAGGCAAACAGCACTAGGGGTAGCATGAGCATCGCTGCAAGTACAGTTGAAGATGTGTTCAGTATCTGGAACGCCTTTGCTCCTTCATTCTGAGACGCGGGCATGGTCGTCCGGCCTGCTGCCAGGGAGGCGGACAAGGGCAATGTCAATGTCGTGGTACATGCGAACGCGATGCTACCTATCGAGTAGCAAAATTAAAGATTTCATCGATTCTATGGTGTGCAGTACTCAACTGATTTCATTCCACAAAACTCCCCGTTGTGGCAAATTGGAGCTTCGAGGAAGCCCGTATGTAGCGTAGGCATGGGATACTGCAATCAACCACGCCATGTATGATGCTAGGGAGACGGTGGTCGTGTATATTGCTTGCTTCGTCGCTAGAGACCTGGAGGTGGATAAGAGTACAAGGAAGCCCAAGAATACCGAAGCGCTCAGACGAGAGCGTAGAGGTGTTGTTTCGGGGACGAAGGGCAGCACACAGTCCACAGAATCTTATTGCAAGCCATGTCAGAAGAGGTCGCTACGTCCGTATGGTGTAACTAACCCCTTAGGTACAATGAAGCCAATGACACCCTGAAGAGTCCAACGATGCTGGAAATGGTACGGCGGGCGAAGACATGCTCCCGACCCTTGTCTCGACTCCAAGTGAATGTCTCGACAAGTATATCTTCAGCTGTATCCTTGTGTAGATACCGACCAAGCAAAAACCATATATGACGACAGAAGGCAGACAAGAGTGCAGCTATGGTGAGTGTAGCGAGACCGTAGTTGAACGGGAGATTGCCGTCTGGGATGTACATAGCGCCAAGCCTGAGGTAAGGCGACAAGAGGTATAAGAACACGACGGAAGGAGGCAACGGTGGGATCGAAAGCTTTCTGGTTTCGGGCTCTAGGTTGTCTTCTTCATCTCCTTCGTCATCACTAGCATATTCATATGTATCGCGAGCCTCGGTGTCGGGTAGTAGGACGAGTAGTGAGCCTGACGCCGGCCCCGATAAACCTGAAGGAGAGGCCTGCGAAGTTGGCGAGTCTACACTCGACCGACGGCCTGTGTGTAGCATGCCAGACGCCGTGGCAAGGGAAGGGAACAAGAAACAAAAGAAGGGACGAGTACTCGTTCATCACGTGAGAGAGTTTCTCTGACTGGAATCGCCATCGTCTGGCATAAATCCTACCATCATCTCCTCCAAATACGCCAGATTGTTTTCTTGGTATAAATGACCGAACTACTCCCGACTATGAAGAACAAGAAGAAAGCACCAGTTTATGCCGAGGATTGGCAACTCTCCGTCTTGAAGAAGCTCTACAGCGAAATCACCCGTCCAACAGAAGAGCAGCGGTTAGCTGCTGCTGCTGAAACCGGACTGTACGTGCACCAACGATTTCAGCTACAGACCATTTTCTAAGTCGCTCAGCACAGAGATGAACTTTGGATCAGACACTGGTTCACTCGACAAAACGCGAAAGCTGCAACGCGAAATAGGAAAAAGAAGGCTCTGGAAGGACGAGCAAGACCCGCGGATGCGAATCCCTGCGTTGTCGCGCCATTCAGGTTGAGCGTGAAGCGCTACGTCGCTGGCGACCAACTGCAGTCCACGTCTCGTCCACATTCTGCGACCATCACGCCGCATCTCGTTAAATCAGTTCATGGTCATGATCAATCCACCGTTGATGGGCCACCGATGACTGCCTCGCGAACTGCTTCGTGTCAATGGTCGACGATGGAGGCGTCCGAAACATATGCCTGCGAACGAAGCACATCCGGCACACAGTCCCGTTTCTTTGTGGACATGAGCATCCTTCGCAAGGATAACGCTTGGCGAGCTTCATACTCTAGGGACCCATTGCATAACAGGTATCCAGATTTTTCCCAATTTTTTCGACCGGGCGTGCACGAGAAATTCCAATACACCAAGTTTCTCCCAACGTCCGACGGCCTCCTGCATGATGGTGAAATAGACGCACAGCCATTGCAACACCTTCAAGACACGTTCAATCACTCTGCCTCCTACGGATCTCTGGCCGGACCCCCAGCCTTCTTTGCATATCCCGTTTCGTTCACCGTCAGCTTATCTGATTTTGGACTACAGACTAGCCGTTATACTCCCTGGGCTCTCGAACATCGTTGACAGACAGCGCGGGAGAATTCCAGAGCATGTGGAACTGCTGCATTTTGAGCAATACCATGACGATCTATCTGGCGCCTCGCTCGAAAACACCATTCCGTTCTCTCTATTCCCGTTATTTCATTCGATTTGTATATGGTCTCATCTGCATGTATTCATTTAGGACAAACTACTGAGTGCTGAAGCCTGTTAATCGCGGAGCATGACCGGAGCAGACCGTCAATTTTCACGTTGCGATGCGCTGCCCCAGATTGTACTTGTACAGCTCGGTTCCTGATGCAATCCAAAGGCACGTGCCGTCCATGTCCTCCATGATCTGTAACACACGCACCGGGTGCTCGAATTGATGTTTAAATGCCGATTGATCTTCAGACATCTCGTCTGACACCAATGGTGCACCGCCCTGGCGGAGGGACCAGAGGCGGACGCGGTGGTCTTGACCAGCGGCGAAGACGATGTTTTCAGAGGGATCCACGACCATTGGCTAAATATGCATGCTCGTTGTAGACAAAAACGTGTTAAGTGACGACTCACAGCTTTGATAGTATAGGAGTTAACGTTGCCAGTGAACTCCATTAGTGGGCGACAAGAGCAAAAACGCAGATCGAAGGTTGATATCTGGAACCCAACCCGGAACTGAGCGTCCACTACAGTTGTCGCGAACAGGAACAAAACGAGACGCGTACTTTCCCGTTAACGTTGCTCACCAAAAGCTGAGAATCCCGTAAAAGTTTGAGGTTAGTGATGGAGTTTGATTTCTGCGTGAATACGTTGTCGAAGAGAGCATCCCTTTTGACACTACCTGCGCGAGTGTCGAATCGGAGAAGGGCACCGTTCCGTAGTCCGGTGTACAGGATTTTCTGTGCACAAATGAGGCATTTGGAAAGGGTTGTAAGAGAGAAAAGAATGACGAACATCATCTTGGGCAAGTGCAAAGACATCACTGTCCGTCATGAGTTGGCGTACGGCAGCGCGCTCTGCGACATCGTCAATGACCACGGCTCGCTTGTTGGCCCCTGACAGCAGCGTTATTAGAGCACAAGGGAGAGCGGCGGAAGCAGGTTACCCAGAACTAGACGTGAACCGCACAAATCCGCGGACCATACGTCATGAACGATACGACTGTCAATTCTCGACACACGAATGCTAGATATGTGGAATGTGAGTGAATGCAAGCGACATGCTACTTGGGCCGCACTCTTCTGCAACGGAGTCGAGCGGTAAGTGGAGTATTCTGCAGTCAGGACCGAAAGAGGTGGCACTAATTCAGGATTAGTCCAAGCGAGAAGACATCAACGCTGGTCTACGAACATGCATCTTGATCCAGAAATGCATATTGAAGACACCTAGGAAGACGTTGAATATGCATAAGGAAGAACGTGGTTCGTTCGCGTGCCTCGGAGGACAAGTTGAATTCGGGCTGCCATCCATGGGAGGTATGCCAATTAGCGGCATCGTCTTCCGTGTCGATGATGGACGAGTAGAACCATCCCATGGAATCCCCAGCGAAGCTGCACAAGCGGCCATTATGATAGACGGTCTTGGACGGGTTAGAATGGGTAGGTAAGCGGAGTGCGACGATACGCACCTGGAAGGTGGTAATCTGGCCTCGAGACAGCAACGAGGGGATGACTGTTCGCGTCACTTTTTTTGTAAGGGCAATCCTGGAACATTGCAAGTGGCTGGTTATGAAGACCAGTGTCATTCCCACCTCGAGGAGCAGGTGCGACACGTACTGAATCAAGTTTTGTTTCTCTGCTGATCGGACCACTGAGCGTATGCGCGAGAATGCGCGTGATGTACTTGAGCGTCCCCGCATGGTCGTTGATGCCGTGTCTTGCGGTTTTGGTTGCGGCCCACTGGGAGCTGCACCTTTGGCATGGGCAATTGCAGGTCTGCTGGACAGCGGGAAGTATCGCTGTCTCTGTTCATCCCAATACAGACCAGGCAGATCGCGGGGCATATTCAAGAGCAAAGACTGTTACTAATAAAGCCACTTGTCACTTGAAGTTCAACTCAAGTAGCTTCAAGTTGTTCTGCTGCATTACCTTGGTTTACATTTTCTTGTATTTTTTGTCCTGCTCACCACAGTGCTGGCTTTGGGTCGACGGTAATGTCTCCAACAGCACCTCCCCTCCCTCGGATGTCTATCTCCGCAACCGTTGATGAAGTTATATCAGTCACATCGAGCACTGATCTTTCTATTGGGTCTACGGACTCCGTTGCGCGAGGTGCTACTACAAATGTTCCATACACGGGAATGAACACGATCTCCCGCGAGAAATTCGCGGTGGAGGATGTCTACCAGGTTGGTCCTCTCTCAATCACGTCGGGCTGCGTGTTGCCTCGCGCGGTCTTGGTTAACCTCATCCCTTGATGTGCATCGCGGTAAGCGATCACGTGCTCGACTGGTTACCGTCATGCATTGGTTTCAGTGGGATTGCATGCTTTGATGCAGTTTCACGAGACATAAGAGCGCTCAATGCTTTCTCCTAGAACGTTGCGCGCTCTCCAGATTCTTATTCCCCATCGATGGAGCGGTCTCCTACCCCAACAATACTTGATCAAAAGCGGGTAAACCTGTCTTCGAAGTCAAGCCTGCTCCACGCCGTGAAGTTACCAAAAAAGCCCTCCTTCCCGTTATCGTTCACACCGTCATTCCTTCAGACCAACGCTCCAGATCCAACCCCAAATTTTCAGTCCAGCAGTGAAATTAACGAGAACCCGCATAATCATTCCCTTCATTCAATACCTGTCCCTTCATTACTAGATGATGACCCTTTCGCCAACCTGACCTTGTCCAACCCGAATCCGACTTCATCCCAATTCCCTCTGCATTCCGTCTCTCTTTCTGAATCCCTCCGGCCATCTACTGTTGTGCTTTCGCCTCGAGTATACGTACCTCCTGCAACACGTCCTAAATCTTCGGGCCACGGACAAGTTCGACCGGCGCATACTAGACCAGCAATCGTCCCTCGTCCATCACTGCCGTCCCTACATACCCTTGCCCAAATGAACGTTGTCATTCCTCGAAAGGTACGTTACTACAATGTACTGAAAGAAGCAACTCTTCATTATAAGCATTTCACCAGGTCCGAAGAGGTACAGTTGGGGCACATTTGCCGCACGAACCCTGGAATATGGGCTTCACCGCTGAACCTGACCTCCACGTGCACTCTGACCCGTTTTCTGCTGATCCTTCCCAAAACCACAGCCGAAATGCCACCAACTCATCTCAGTCGCAACAAACGAATCGAAATGAAGACTTCATTTTCCCTCCCAATGACACTTCAGGCGGGCTGGTCTCGTCGTCTGGAACAGGGTTTACATTCTCCGACGAGAGATCTAATACTTCTGTTCAAGCTGCTGACGAAATAACTTCCACACGCCCACGTTCATTGTCCATGCACGATGCCGACTCTGTTCCGTCGCTTTCGTATACCACCTCAGGACCCTCTTCATCCACGCTGTCACGTTCCTCGGCGGAAGCATCGTCGCCATGTTTAGAATTTTCGATGAATGAAGACGACAATGCAAATACCCGTAGCCAGGATTCGAATGTTTCTGATACTCGCTACCCTAGTGACTGTCCCGCGAGCGATGTTGGAGACGATGATCTATTAAGCTATCATTCTGATTTTGACTATTATACTCGATCACACTCGGATCTCTCCGATTTCGAACCAGACGCTTCTGAGCCTCAGATGGGGCGATGGAGCCCACGTTCCTCCGACGTTGGCATAACACCCCACACCTCTCTTTATTCTCCACGCGCAGAGTTTGAACCTGGAACGTCTGGTGACGCCATGAAAAGGGTCCTCTGTGACGGCGCACGAGCAAATGATCATCTGACACCCCCACCAAGAAAGGGTGACGCTCTGCAGGACAGATTTGAGAAGCATGACTTGAATGATGCGGCTGGGAGACATGGTCGACAAGGAGGCAGGCGCGGACATGAAGGGGGTCATATGAGCAGCCGTTTTTCAAGCGAACTCGACGGTGAGGTGGATAGCGACGAGGGTGGCGAAGGCCGTAGACGTAAAGTGCGTTCGTCCATATCCGCTGCCCGTAGCTCGTCCTCGGATGACGGGGATGGCAACACGGTGTACTATAGCGTCGATGGGACATCGAACGGCCCGTCATCGCGTGCCCAGTCCCGTCACTCGAAGGCTGGTGGCGGTTCGGATGATGACATACCGCTTGCGCAGCGGATGCCCACCGCTCTGACGGCACAGAAATCCATTCGGAAGCAGCTCCGCGATGAACGCCACCAGCGCAAGTTGGAACGTGCAAAGAGCACTCGTGCTGCTCCACCGCCACCCTTGCCAGTCGAACCTCCTCTTCCTGCCTCGGTCTCGCGGAGGCCAACTCACATAGCTCGACAACGCTCCATGTCGGCTGCTCCTGCGCGTGCTTCTGACCCGCTCCGCCGAGAGCGAAGTCATCCTCGACCTGCACCTGTTGAGGCATTCCCTGCAGAAGATCTGACGAGAAAACTCACGAATCTCCAGATCACATCACCATCACCTATCACTATTCCTAGCTACCATGATGCGCCTAGTTCTGCCTTCCTATCTGCCGGAATACTTCCTGGTTCCGCACCGAGAAGCCCGTCTAGAGGGCAACCTATGGCTCAGGTAATTTATAAGCAGCAGGTGGCGCCTCGACCTCCCGAAGCTTCTCAGGACAAGTCTCTGAGATCTATGCGGTCGTTCCATCGGCCTGAAGGACGTCACGCTGAATCTCAGGGGAAACCAGTCGAGGCATCCTCGGCTCAGCGCTTGGGTCGCAGCATGACAACCGGCGCGCGGAGATCAATCGAACCTTCTGGAAGTAGCGATGTTCGTTCCGCTCGCAACTGTGGGGAGAGTGCCTCGTTTGCTAGCCGTGAACGGCTGGTCAAATCGGGTCGCGTCAGTGAGGATGGTAGGAGACCCTCCGCAAGCGCCTCTCGAACGTCAGTGGACAGAGAGAATGACGTAGCGGGTCAGCGGGTCGCGCAACGACCGCCTGTACCTCCTATCCCACCATCGGAGACCATATTGACACAACCACAGCACCCTCCCCCCGTGAGGGACCCAGTCGTCCAGCAAAGAATTTTCATTGGTGATATGCAACGGTTTAACATGGTGGAGATCGCGTCCGGCACCAATGCCGGCAACGTGATTGATATCGTGGCGAGCCAAGGCTTGCTAGACAGATCAGGATCATGGATGTTATTTGAGCTGGCTCAAGACTTCGGCATGGGTAGGAATCTCCAGTTCGCGACTTGTCATACTGATTGACCTATTCCTTTCAGAACGTCCTATTAGGGACTATGAACTTCTAGCAGACGTTTCAGCTTCGTGGAACAAGGACAAGCTGTTGAACGCGTTTGTAATCAAGTCCACACCTCTAGCTCGAATTTTAAGCCCATCCGTAAATGATCATCTCCGTTTTCGAACACCAGGTGGTTTGACTCAACTTACACCAGGCTATTCCCACAAGCTCGCCAACTCATCGAGGTTGGGTCGAATGGGAGAGCAAACGAGGGAAATGGAGTCGGCGGTGGATGGAACTTCGAGAACACAGTTTGTGGCTCTCCAAACGTGATACGGTTCGTGAAATACATCGCACGGAAGAAGCTTTTACTTAGAACTTTTTTGGCTTTAAGGGAAAGGACGAGGTCTTCTTGTGTTCCCTGTCAAACTTCGATGCATACTATGTTACTCGACGGCACAAGTCGCCTAAGACTTTCGTATTTGCCATTAAGTCGACCGACAATCTTTCTTTGTTCGAAAACGCCGCCGATTACCTGCATGTATTCTCATGCAATCCGAAAGACGGCGAAAAGTGGATAGAGGCCATATCAGTTGCTCGTGTAAGCAAAGCTTCTACACCTGTTGGATGTGGTGCTCATTTCCGTGAAGTCATACGTTCTTTACCAGGAGAGGCACGTGTTATTTGCCAAAGCAGGAGATGTCTCTAGGCAAGGCAAGCCCCTTGCCCGAACTCAAACCCGGAAACAATCTACGGCTACCCGTCCCACACAACCTCTAATCAGCGTTCCACCTCCCTTCAATGCGTCTGCCCCCGCCACTTTCGAGCCAGGTTCTCTTTTGGCGAAGCGAACATGAGGGGTTCTCTATCTAAAATCACCCCTTCTTTTATCTCATGTTCGGCATCATGCGCTTGTCAATGGATGTACATACTATACATATTATCGTAGAGAGTAGGCAATGAAAACAGTCTATCCAACGTCATCATTCATGCAATGTAGCAAGTAAAGCTACCAGACTGTAAAAATGATGATGACCCTAGGCCGACGTCTTTTGTTTCTTCTTGGCAGGCCCATCCTCATCCCTTTCTTTAGAGCTTTTCACCTTAGGCTTGGGTTTGGGTTTGGGTCTAGGTTTGTCGTCGCCGTCGACATCCATAGCATCCTCATTGTCCTTCTTCTTCGCCTTTGGCTTAGCTTTAGGCTTGGGCGCAATCTTCTTCGGTTCGTCTTCCTCTCCATCGCTACCATCTGCCCGAGCCTTCTGTTTCTTCTTGACCAGCTTCTTGGTGCCTTTCGTGCTCTTCGCAAGCTCTCGATCGCCACTTGCATCAGACGCAGTAACACCGCCACCCTCGGAATCAGATTCGGTGTCGGTAGGCGAGCCTTCGTCACTCGATGAAGCCTGGAAGTCCTCGTCTGGATGAGTAGTATGTAAGATAACGTAAGACTAATGGGACAAGAGGAGGAAACCAACCCTCTTCACTGTCATCGTCATCCCCACCGACCCTAGGTTTCGGCCTCTCGTCGCCGCTACTGGCCACGCTCTGCATCTCCTCATCCGAGTCACCGCCACCAGCAGCAAGTATCATATCCACGTCTGGGACCATCTCATTCTTGAGCTTCACCTTCTTGTCTTTGAGGTATGTTTCAACCGGTTCGTGTTCTTCCTTGTTGATCGAGGTAAATGTATATTCCGGCCCACTCTTGGTGACGATTTTGAGATCAAAGGTTCGTGCAGCGTTAGCACCCATGCTCGCGCCCACACGAGAGAAGACACATTGGTGAATATCGGAGAGTTCGATGAGGGTAGGCTGTTTGGAGACAAAGAAAATGTATTTTTCTAGCATGAAGAGGTCGCCTTGGACGGCCTTTAGGTTCGCTTTGATCCCTGGGTGGCCATCACGACTGGAAATGCAATGTGGTTTCTGTAACTATGGAGTTGACTGTTTGGACGAACCTTTGGAAGGCGCCCGAACCAATGATTTTCTTCTTTGAAAGAGCACGGAAGACACCTGAAACGACTTCGAACGTCGGGTCCTCATAATTCTTTTTCAGTCTGTCATACTTTGAGATCTCCTCTCTGTGCCAACGCTTTGTCAGATCATACGTTATATATACAAGAACGCATACGCACTCTGCCATATTAAGTTCAGCAGTCGTCTCTTCTTCTCTAGCAAACTGCATGACCAGATATTGGTATCTGGTCTGGCCTTGCCTGATTGGTGTGCTCAGACCAAGCTACAACTCCTTTTTAGCGACCTTCCCGGTAGTGAACTAATGGCTACTCACGATGAATAAGACGTGCTGATCATCCTTCGGTAGTAAGAACAATCTTGATATGCTTGAGTACAGAATTTTGTAATCATAAGTCTTGCCACGGAGACGTAGGAATTCGAGGAACATGTCTACATCGTAGCGTCCACGAGGAGTCAAGACCAAAACTTCCTCGAAACTGAGCACAAGGTCGCCAGAGACTTGCCCTATATCAGCCTTGTCTTTGATGGCATCGTGGAAGGCTTGAGCCGCGCTGACTTCTTCGCCATCTTCTTCGGCGTCCGACTTTTGTGAGCCTGCGTCGGAGCCACGTACACGAGTATGCGTGCCAGGTACGTAGAAGCGAATTTCCACCATTTCGTCTGGTGCATTTCTGGAGGCCTTTTTGCCTGCAGGTCCCGACGGTGCAAACTCGAGTGATACCTCGGTCCTTCCGGCAATATTTGAGTTCGCAACTTGGTTCAGAGGCAGCTCGAATGAAGTCTTGTTCGATACGAGGAAAGCGAGGTCTTGTCCTGGACATGTAGTGAGTGACCGTTCATCTGGAAACAGGACCAGACACCACACCTTGAATATCCGTAACACCCCAGTTCCAACCTTTGAAGGAGACATCCTTTACCTCCAACGTCACACCGAAGTGTTGTTTTAGTAAAGTAGCAAGCTTGTCGTGATCCTGCATGGGGTTGTCAACCTCCCCTCCCTTAGACGCGACGACATGTTACCCACCTCTCGCACAAACCCATCGAATGTTTCTCTCCGCCTATCCTTCAGACCAACTCTCAGCTGAAAATTTCTCGCCACCCGAAACCATTGGGCCCATTTGATATCCCCCGAAGGCAAGGCTGTCACTTTGTCGTCGTCTTCACCCTTCCACGCCATACCGCTACTAGCCACTCGAAATTCTGTAGGCAAGGTTATTAACGGAGTGCAAGTATGCCATTCTAATAGTACTTACTGCCAACTTCTGCAGAGAGACCATGGTATATTTTATCGAATTGGGTTGTCGCCATCGTGAACAGCAGTTAGCTGGAACCTGTTTTTTGAGAAGTTGGTGGATCGAGGTCAAGACGCGTGAACGTAGTCAAGTAATCAGCGCGTCGGCGCGTATCCTCGTTTATCCTCCACCGTGTAGCAATTCTATAACGCCCTCTGCAAGTACGGCAAGTTAGATACTTGCGTATACTCATCGGGCTTGGAACGTGGAATTGAGCCAATCGACCCTCGCTTTCTCTTTCTGTATACCTGCTATACTTGCGTTACAGTAATACCCGAATACCACTCAGGAGGAGCTTGCAATGGACTCAACACAAGAGAGGACGTTCTGCAAATGGCAGGTTGAGTCGATACGATCGTATCTTTCGCTAACAATTTCCGCCGAACATCTAGGCTCAACACGAAGCTGGAGGCCAGTGGATACCCTCCTATGCATTCGCTGGTGCAGGATCTCTCCGATGGAGTACGCTTGATCCAGCTCATGGTTTGTTTTGCCCACGAGATCGCGTTGTGTCTCATAGCTTTCCTCCTCATCGATTCTAACAGGAGATCATGGGTAAGTGCTGTCCATCTTGTGGTCCCATCTGCCTTGCACACAATACGATATCCAGGAGATACCTCTCTTGGAAGATACAACAAGAACCCGAGGATGCGCGTCCAGAAAGCCGAGAATGTGAACAAGGCCTTGGAATTTATCAGGCAACGCGGTATCAAATTGACAAATATTGGTCCAGAAGGTTCATCGAACGTCTCTAAGATGAAACGTCCTGTGCTGACTGGCAATACAGATATCATGGACGGTAATTTGAAGTTGATCCTTGGTATGATATGGACACTAGTTTTGCGGTTCACTATCGCGGATATCAGGTTGGTGAAATGCTGGGTGTTCCGCCGTCAATCGTCTTTCTCAGTGACCCTTCACTAGCGAAGAGGGTCTCTCGGCAAAAGAAGGTCTACTTCTTTGGTGCCAGCGAAAAACTGCACCCTACAAGGAGGTAGATGTTCAAGACTTCTCTGTCAGCTGGTCGGATGGTCTTGCCCTGTAAAGTGGTTTGTACCTCTCTAGAGGTTTGCGGCTCATTTTCCACAGTTGCGCTCTCATCCATTTCCACCGACCAGATCTTTTGGACTATGACAAGTTGAACAAGGTATTGAAAACGTGTGTCATTGACATTCGAAGATTGAAAATGGTACAGACCGATAGGCATGGTAATACGCGTCTTGCGTTCCAAGTCGCAGCGGATCACCTCGGGATCCCTGTGCGCCGTACTTTTACATCATGCATCGCATTCGCCATTGACATGTCTTGCAGCAACTACTGGAGGTAGAGGACATATGTGATTCTGCCCATCCCGACGAACGCAGTGTTATGACATACATTGCTAGTTTCTTCCATGCCTTTTCAACAATGGGTGAGTTATGAAGGACCCCGTTAAACTGTATACACCTACCTCTATTTAGATCAGGCAGAAACAGTCTCTCGCCGTGTTGAAAAATTCGCCGAACTCATGCAGTCGGTATGGACGAGTAAGAACGATTACGAACGAAGGGCCCGCAATGTCCGCTTTCTCGTATCTGCTGCAACACAACTCTGATAACATTCTGTCTGCAGCTCCTCCAGGCTCTAGCAGGCATTCAAGATCAGTGGGCTGCGGGTAAATTTACTGGCAGTTATGTGGATGCGAAGGAACAATCTACCGTTTTTACGACATACAAGAACACGACGAAACGCATGTGGGTGGCGGAACGACAAGACGTCACTACGCTCTTTGGAAACATCCAGACAAAGCTGCGAACATACGGTTTGAGAGAATACACACCTCCTATAGGACTAGCACTCTCGGTGAGCCAGTAAGTCCTGGCTTAGTTGAAGCTCTCACATACTCCCAGAACCTCGATGATGCTTGGAATGATTTACTAAGGTCTGAGGCGAAGCGATCCAGATCAATAAATGCACAGATACGAGAGTGCGCTTTACTCCTTTTTTTTTTTTTTTTTTAAACTCCTGAATTGTTCATTCTTCGCCAGGATCAAGGAATCCCTTCGAAAAGAGTTCGCTGACCGCGCCAACAACTTTTCGCAGCGCTTGCATGCTGTCTCCATTGAGTTGTCAAGTGTTGCTGGGCCACTAGAGGTATCCTGCTCTCAGTTCCGCCTGTCAGCGGTACGTTAACAGGACGCTTGTAGGAGCAACAAGAGTTGGTTCAGAAGATACAAACCCGAATGCCTGCCTTGCGTGAAGCACTGGCCCGTGTTGCAAATGCCGAGGATGATTGCATCTCTGCTAATGTAGAGGAAAACGACTACACGGTTTTCACCACCCAAGACCTCGAATTTGAGCTCGAGCTTGTAACTCAGAGTGTTGCGAAGAAAATTTCGTTCATTGACAACCAGGTCTGCTCCCGGACTGGTCTCATTCTGGTGGAGGTTACTGACAGTATTCTAGATCGTCGTAAGGAACATGACCAACTTGACTCCAGCACAATTAGAGCAGTTCGAAAGCACGTTTCGATATTTTGATCGCGACGAAACCAACACTCTCATTCTGTCGGAGTTCAGCGCCGCGCTAGCCAGTTTGGGTATCATATATTCGGTGCGTGAGGGATGCTTGTTCTTGGAAATGAGGATGCTCAGCCGCTACACAGGACGATGACATGGTTTACATCTATGACCAGCTCGTTCAGGACTACGGCGCAGTTACGTTCGAAGCTTTTATCAATCTCTTGGTATGCGAGCGCTGTAGCTCTGCGGACGAGTGCTCACCGATGCTCGCAACAGGTGGACATTACAGAAGATCAGACTTCGCCTGAGCAGCTGCGAGAATCCTTCCGTGGGATAGCAGGGGATAAGGTTCGTCTGCGTAGAAATATTCTCTCGCCAAGTCCTCTCACCGCGCCGCAGCCCTTTGTTACTGAGCTTGACATGCGTCTGGCTCAACTCCCTGTTAGTGCCATTGAGTATCTACGAGAGGTACTACCCTCTTCGAAGAACGAAGTGGGAGAGCCAGAGTATGACTACGAGTCGTGGCTTCACGATGTATTTGCATAGCCTGGATGGCTGCTACTAGTTACTGCGGCGGCGGCGCTGTGTCGGCAAGCACCGGCTATAGGAGCGTATTTAGGGCGGAGATTTAGGAGCTTCCTTTTTGAGACGACTCATAACTGCCTTGATCGCGATTGTACTTATCTACACAACGACGAGTTACTTTGATCATCATGGTGAGCTCAACGTTACCGACAACGACGAACCCCTCACCATAGTCCCACAGGCTTCCGGTGTTCCCGTTTCAGACGACTGTCTTCTCAAGTTCCAAGAGCTCCGCCAGCAGCGTAAATTCAAGTACATCGTCTTCACTCTCAACCCCACTAACTCGGAGATCATCGTGGAGAAGACTTCCTCCTCAAACAACTATGAGGATTTTACGAACGACTTGCCGCAAGCAGAGTGCAAATGGGCAGTCTATGATCTAGAATTTGAGAAGGATGGCGCCAAGAGGAACAAGATCTGCTTCTTCTCCTGGTAAGTGGCATGGCCAGGAAATGACATCTAAGCCCAGCGTTAATCGATCATCCTGATCTCGTATCGTGCCATAACGATACTATGTAGGTCTCCCGACAACGCAAAAATCAAGCAGAAAATGGTGTTTGCGTCCTCACGGGACGGACTGCGGCGAAGGCTTGATGGTATTCATGTAGAAATTCAGGGAACCGAGCCCAGTGAGGTGGAATATGAAGCTGGTATGTTGATTTTGTATTTGTGGTTAGACTTTGCACTGACGTCGACCTGACTGCCATAGTGCTCGCGAAAGCCAGTAGTGGCACTCGTTGATTTGACTGTATAGCACATACACCATCGCATACGATCCCGTAAACGGTTGTACTTACTCAACCAGTAAGTAAGTACAAGTAGCATATAACACTGTCATTCTCTCCAGCGGACGAATGTTACCAGACGCGTTTCTTATCCTACCTCCAATGTCATCGTCCTGTCTTCGTTTGAGTGATCGTGACAACATTGACTCGTACGAGTCCCGTTTCGAAGACTGTCCCAGTGAGATTTGCCTAGTCGCCGTTACGATGTTGTATTGGTGGCATGGACCACTGAGGAGCGCCTCCGACGAAGCGACGGCGGCTGACATAGATCTTGACATTTTCTTTTCTTACCTTCGTGTCGTGTTATGATCACCTCGCCAGTCCGCAATCACCCAAATGACAAAGGCGCGTCCCTGGCGTCTTACTTAGGGCAATGCACACCGGAAAAAGTTGGCTGTACGCTTTTATATTAATAGTCCCATGTAATGTGAGATTTAGAGGACGGTGATCGTATAAGGCATCGTACAATGCGGTGAAGAGACACATCCAGCCAAGACCACTACGAGGACTATCAAGCATCGAAGGTGACCGAGACACCAACCTAGATTTCCAATTCGTTCGTGAGTCAATAGACAAGGTGAAACGATGGCAGACCTTGTGCGCAGGACCAGCAGGAGCAATATCGTTCAGGCGTTGCGTGTCAAGAGCAAGTCCGAAGGAAGCCTTGACACCGGGGCGAAGGGTCTGCGTGTAGCCTGTAATCTGGTCGGTAAAGAACTTATTTTATTGGGGCTGCGGGCGTACCCAGGGCGAGAACACCAGAGTTGTTGATCTTGGCCTTGATGAAAGCAGCCGAGTCAAGGAAGCTAAAATAAAATAAAATAAAATAAAAAAACGGTCAGCCAGGTGGCCATATGCACTCTTATCTTCGACTTACGCCTTAGCACCGACCTCCAGAGCCACACCAGAAGTAGTGGACTTGGTGTCGTATACAGCCTTGGCGCCAGCTTCCACGTCAGGGCTCACGCGGTGGTAGTAGCTCGCGGAAAAGCTGTTGAGGTTGTTAAGGCCATGAATGGTGACAGCGTATTCAGGCGCGTTGTAGCCAATAGCAGCAGCATAGCGGGTGATTTTGCCCTCGGTCACATTGTAGGCGGTCTCAGCACCGAAGAGGAAACCGTCACGACCGAAAACAGTGTCAGCGGTGAAAGTGGGACCCTATTCCATTCATAAGATGATGTCACCGAAAATGCTGACGACGAACGATACCTTGAATACATCGAGAGCACTGCGGGTGTGGACACCAGATTGCTTGTAAGCAATGTTGAGCAGAGCAGACTTGGAGCCCTTCTCAGGGATCAAAGAGGTGCTGATGTCAAGTTTGAGGCCCTTGGCAAGGTAGTTCTCGAGCTCGAGCTGAGACTTGAGGACGTTGGCGGTAGTCCAAGTCTCGGTGAAGACGAGGCCGTTCTTGAAGTCCGCGTACTTGGCCTCGATGTCACCGGTGATGGCCTGTGACTTGGAATCACGGGAGCCGGCAGCCTTGAAGGTGACGTTGGAAGGAGTCTTGGTCTTGACTTCGAGAGAGGTTCCGAGGAATGGATAATCCCGGGACAACAAGTCATTGGAGGACTTTCCGAGGTCCTAGACGACGAGAGTCAGTCGTCGTTGGCGTGAGCCAGGCAAGATTCGCGTTACCTTCCAAGAAGGAGGAACTGGCTGAGGAAGAGACATGATGGACGTCAAGAGCAAGTGCAGTACGAAGCGACGAACGAATTTTCGGTTCGTTTTTTTGGTACGGGATGATTCGTGGGAAATTTCGCCGACATTATACAGACGGCGAATGTGGGTTCTCTCATTGGATCACGACAAAATTTATGACTACGACTGGGAGTTGAGCTGCGCCGTAAAGCCTACCAGCGGGCACTGCGACCAACTCGCAAGAAATTATCGTCGACTTGACGCGTCGTCTCGCGTCGTTCTGCGCGACGAGGACCCTTGTTGCCTGTCGATCACGTGGTCTTTGCCTCGTCGTTATTCTGCACGAGTCTTTTGACCGTGTCCACCATGCAACAACCTCGACCAGAAGATGGCACTGCTTCGGAGGGTGACCACTCACGAAGACCAGTCTACAAGACTGAGACCACAGGCAACTACTGGCAAGACGTCTGGGAAGCAACCAAGGTAAATCCATTGCTTCATCACCTCCACCAAATGAGAAGCTCGTGTCTCCAGACTAACCGAGAAACAAGCGCATATCCATAGTTGATGACTTCCAACGTCTTGGTGAGATTCCATGTGCACGAAACAGTCTCCTTAGTGGAATCGCCAGTGGTGCAGGTGTTGGGGTAATCAGAGGTATGAGCGCTGGTGCGTGTCGTCGTGCTCTGCAATGGTAGACACTCACACATGATGAATTTCAGGCCCCTTGGTTGCTTCAAACTGGGCAGTAGGGACCTTTATGCTCATATCGCTGGGAACCTGGTGCGCTACAACCTGTCTCTGTAACATCATTGCTCACGCTAGTCGGATTCCAGGACCATCTGTCAAAAGAACATAGAGGCTGAGCGCAGAAAATTGGCGAGAGTTGTAGAGGAGATGCCGAAACGCTTCGTGAAGAAGAAAGAGGAAGCCCCGGAGAGTGAACAAGACCGACAGTAGTAGAAGGTATCAAGGCATGTGCTCTTCTTCGCCTCGTTGTTTGTCCTGCCCATAGTACGTTGCGGGGCGAAACGTGTATAATATATGTATGCACGCCTCCTCTATTGCGATCGCAGACTCTCGTCCAGGTTCTCTACAAGAAGCGGATCGTCCTGCAATAAGACGTCAATCCAACGCGGCAACTGGACGAGTGCGTCGGTCCGTACCTGGTAAGCCTCTGCGAACCCCTTGAACCCTTTTTCGAGGATCAGTACCTGTTGCTTCTGATCCTCATTTTCTGCCTTTACGTTTCGTCGATCGCGGTATATCTATGACGAACATGAGCTAGCATGCATTGCAAATACGCGGTCAAGTCACCTGAGCAGCGATTGGTCCTCTGGCCGATTCAGTCCTCAGAAGAGATTATTGAACATCGATACATGTCGCAACATACCGCTGGGTGCTCATCATGCAGTGAAAGATCACAACCGGGACGTTCGCCGTGTCTTTGATGAGATCGTCGACACCGGATTGGAACACCTCGGAAGGGAGATTGTGGGAATCCTTGATGTGCCCTACCGCGCGATCTTCATCCCGAACATCGACAATCAAGTAATCTGGAAATGAGACATTGTCATTGCAGACGTCCTCGTCGTTAACCTGATCATTTAGGAGGATCGAGAACTGTTGCATACCTTTCCCCGGCGCCTTGTTGCCCCTCATCATCCATGCAACATCCTGCGACGTGCCAGATGGTCATTCTTTGCGAGTCAGGCGTCTCGAGAGCGTTCTTACATGTGCATTTATTCTCGGAATATCTGGCGCTATCATGGTGGAAGGCCTGGCGCTTGGGGGGCACTGGGAAGTAGACAGTCGCCTCTGCTGACTACTACTTAAATTACCGGGTACCATTAGGTCAGCAGACCAAAGTCTACGTCCGGACATGTTGAATATTGTTCTTGGATGCAAGAGCGTACGACGAGCAGCAAAGGTTTGCATGATTCGCCCTCGACGGCCTCTTTAAGCTTGCAGGCTTCGAGGTCAAAGGTCATAACGACTAAATACTTCGCCTGCATATTTCTCAACACCCTTACCTAAGCACCAAACACGATTTGCTGCAGCCTGCAGGGTTTTGGCGTCATCCCATGTCATTCTAACGTGTATCCGCGCATTTGCATCTCATCGAGATACAATCGTGGACAATTGCCAGTTGGAGAAGCAATCCCAAATCCTGGCTTCGGACTGCTTGCCGTTCATATCTAGGGTCTTGCAAGTCAATTCATTGTGATAAAGGATAGTATACAACTTGGGTCATTAGTCTTGCGTAATCAAACAGTGGTACATCCCGAGGAGGTTTAGAGATACACTATCAAAAAGTATGACGTGATATCCATGTCTAGTGCAAGAACAAATATCAGGATGACCCCACCGCTGAAAGCGTAAACGGATCTACTCACCGTAGCGTCGTAAAATCAAGTAGATGGTGAGTGATCATGACAACTGTTCGTCGTCACGAGTGTTGGCGGACGCGTTAAAATTTCCAACGCAAGTGATGTGCTCATTATCGAGGTGGCGTTTGAGAGCGTCGCGTCTGCTGAATTCCTTCCCACAGCCTCCAATCATCATCTGACCATCCCACGCGTACGGCTCCGCGCCTTTAGGCAGATTGTAACGTTTAGCATCCTTGAGGGGAATCCCACAACAAACCCACTGCGCGGGGCGTTGAAGGCGCGTATGAGTCTCGATATGACGCTTAAGATCAGGAGAACGGTGATTACGTTGGACCCATTTGCAGTAAGGGCAAGCCCATGGATTACTTTTTGTCGAGGATGCAGGGACAGCATCAGGGGTAGCTTGCACATTTCGGGGAAGAGGTGACTGACGAGGTCGCTTGGCTGACCGGTAAGAATTGCTTGCGACGCGATGATTAGATGCGACATCGGCAGATGGATTTGTATGCATGACGCGGGAGGATCGATGGCGCTTGCGAGGATTTAGGAAAGGAGATGGTATGTATTCATCCTCGCTCGCATCTCCATCGCTTTCAATGTAGGCATCATCGTCTGAGTCATTCTGCGCGGTGTCGGAGGAGCGTTTGATAGGTCGGCAGGAACGGGTAGCACGGCGTCTCCGAATAGGCAAGGGGGCCACAATGGATAACGAAGAACCTGCATTAGTCGACGGCGACGTTGGTGCGACTATCCGGACGTGTCCCGAATCTGCAGGGTTGGGTGTGGAGCGAGGTTGCCGTGGTAGGTCGTGTTCTAGAGGGGGATCGTAGGGGAGGTCTACGTGTTGGGTTTGAGAAAAGTCATTCGACTGGCTGCTGGGCGATCAGTCATGAACTCGATAAGATAACAGATGGACGCGTACAAGATCAATGATGGATGTGATGAGGCCGGCTGAAATTCTGGGTAGCTCAGATGAAGACTGAGAGGTACAGGATCTAAGTTGGACTCGGAGTCGGAACTAGAGTCATTATCACTGGGGTCGCTGTCTGAGCGGTAGTGGTTGACCTCAGAGTACGCAGTGGAAGGTGAGGACGTGGATGCAGACGCAGATGAAATGGGAGATAGGATAGAAGGGCTAGCAGCCGCGGGGACATATGGCTCATCCAGCTTTTCCTCCGGACTAAATTGGGCGAGCCAGGCCATATCGTCCCCATCATCTTGCGCACGAAGCTTTTCGTACAGCTGAGCCATCGACTGGCGACGGTAGACTGTGGTGGAGGACATGGTCAGAAAGAGATTGGATGGAGCGTCACCTTGAGCAGGAGATTATATAGCATTGGCCGTCACTTCCTTTATTTCTTTCTTTCGTGTCTCAGCCTCGCCTTGCCGACCTCGTTTTTGTTCTTTCTGGTAACCCACCCTCGATTGTGGTCACATCGAGGCAGCCATGTTGCAACGAAGCCCGCAAAAAATAGGCCAGACGACCCACCAGGACGGCTCGCAGAACAACAAAGGGAAATGTCTCCGAACTCCTGATAATCGGTCAATCCACCGTGCGAATATGTGACTTGCCAGTGTGGTTGTCACGTGGTCACCCTCCTTGTCCGCGTGGCTGTGCACACACAAAGGTCTCCAGTGCTTTGACGCGCCAAATCTCAACGGCTGTCGGGCTCAGGCAAATTGCAGAATCAGAAATCTATTCAGCTCCCATATCCAATTATCGTGCTCTGCGTGATCGTATGACTTTACCGTGTTGGACGCGAGGTCCCCGTCTGGCGCGACATCCTCAGCAAACAGGTCAGACAACCAAGACGTCTCGCTCACCCTCGTATCTTCTTCGCCGGCTTCGCTTCATGCACAAATTTTGGAAGAGGAGTCCCCTGTCTAAACATTTCCATGCACCAGAGTATGTATCTGGCCACACTCAGTCGGACGTGCCTCAACAACCAACCTTCGACGTACCTTCGATCTTTCACGGCTACGCCAGCCTTTTTCAGGTCATGCCCTGACGTACGCCAGAATGCTTCCCAACTATCTATCGAGAGTTTGGTCTCTGAGGAACGTCCAATTACTTTCAAAAAGGCCTGAGGTGTTTTGATGCGACCTGGTAGCAAGTTCGTCAGCCTGTCCCCCGTACCGTGGAAATCGCAGTACCTTGCGGAGACGGAACGGGCCTGGTCAATGCGGCGCTTTGCAGAGACCTTACAAACGGTTGGGTGAAATATCGTAGCGAGAACTGCAGCAATGTTGAGGACATTGTTGCTCGTGGAGACTTGGAAAGTGCAATAATTTATGCTTCAATCACGTGACCAGGATCCCGCTCACCTATAGTACGTCGTCGCCTTCGTGCTCGTTCCTCTGGGCCCTCTGTATTTACTACGTCTCACCCGGCCTCTCTTTTCCTTCCTGATCACCTTAGTTATCTTACTTAGCGCTACATCCTTCCTTTGAGCTAACGAGGTTCTTGTAACCTGAGCTTACTTAAGCGTAGTTAGCCAAATACATCTCATCTCATCTCATACTGGCGGCAGTCGACACTTGGTTATTGCAACCGCGTATAATCACGAGAGACTCGACGTCTTTCGCGACCCTGAGCATGGTGATATAATGAGTTATCAAAGTCAAAGGATATCCGAAATACAATATCATATTCCCCGTCGATAAACCTACATAATGCTTAAATACTTGTCAGAAGACCGGTGCATCCCTGATGAATAACTGGGCCTCTTGCTTCTTTAACCATCTGGTGACAGCATTTGCAGCGTTGATAACAGCCGTTTTCGGTAGCCTTGGTGATAGGACGATATACAGTTCAAACGGTTGAGTGATCTGTGGTCGCGTATTGGTATGGGACAGAAGGGGACGTGAGCTCGACTTACCCATCCCATGACAATCTCCATTTCAGTGCGTATGTACTGCAACTTCAAAGGCCCCGTTTGGCCAGACTTTGCATGGATTGCATCGTACACGGTTTGATACAAAGTGATGATCCTATGGCTGAATCAATAATCTATCGAATTGACTCGTCCGGCGAAAAGTACCTTCGTTTTTCGTCGGGTACGTCGTAAGGATCTTCAAATTGCGGGAAAGTGATCTGAACATGAGCTCGGGACTTGTACACAAAGTGACGCAAGCCTGGGATTCCCAGCCGAGACACTGAGTACTGTGATTGCCCAGATTCTATGGCTTGCATTATTGCATCAAGAATACCTTGACCACTGAGTTTCTACCGAACGACATGTTGAGAAGACGTTGCTCAAAGGATGCATGGAGTAACACACCTCGGCAACAGAGTCACACCACCCACGGACCGTCTCAAACTGACCACCTCCGCTAATGCATACAAGACAGATACCCGAGTCTGACAATATCTCTGGTTGTGTGGGACGTGAAACGTCGCCGTCTCTCTGCTGCTTGGTATGATCCAGTACACTCTCTTGCGACTTCATGTGACCACCGATTGAAGGAAGGTCAGCATCTTTGCGCTCGGGTTTGCGTAAGAAAGATATGTACGCGTTCACGAAAGCTGTAGGATTAAATTTAGGTAGACACACAGGTATCCATGACGCTGAGGCCGGAGAATTGTATATTGACGGCGCGTGCACGGTGTTCACGATGATGTGGATGTCTGAAATCGATATCTGTCAGGGAAAATTAGATTGCGAGAAGACGGGACGCGAACCCCCCGGATGTATCGAGTGCTTCCTCGGTCGTACTAGTGTGATCACTTGGCCTCCTGCGATGAGGATAATATACAAGGTATCCTGGACATTGGTGAATACGCTTGTCATCTTCATTCATGATACTCGCCTTCATCTTAGTGATAGGCACCAATGCCTCTGCAATCCGAGATCTTAGGCCAGGGTCTAACTGTAGACAGTGTAGAGAAGATGTAGCCATGGCGAGATCAAATTCCAATCGCCACAGCAAAGAATAAAGGAACGGTTCTGCTCCTGCACGACATGTTAGAGTTTGGAACCGCGTGGATCATGCACCGCATACCATTTAGCAGACGACGCAAGTCGAAATTAGTTCGACGTTCGAATATTCTCCGGAGTTGAGCGGCTGTGACGATGCTCAAAATCTGTAGGTGTAAGAATTCTAGATGCGTCCGTGTCTTGCTTGAATCAGTTTGATGAGATGACAATCACCCCAAGAATACGAACGCCATACTCACCACAGATTCAGGCTCCCCCCACGACGATGCACAAACGTAGTAGAGCGGTGACCGGAGTAAAAATGTGATACTCAGCCGACCAGCGTTGATACAACGAAGCTTGTCGCCGTCATCGATGAACACCGAGAGCAGAGCCTGCACGATACCCATCATAGACGACAGAGCATCCGGGTCGTCATCCTCAGACCGACTACAAAGCTTGACATTCATTTGATTCGCCTATGCACTGCTAGAACCATCGATTACCTTGTGAAGACAGGTTTTCCAGCGTCAGTGAGGACAAAGTATTCACGCGGTTTGAAAGGCCCCTGAAGAATTTCTGAAGAATCCCGCTGTGAGAAACGAAGAGGACATATCCTGCAAAATTACAAACCGTCGCCAGCAGGGATCTCACTCAAAGCCAGCGACTTCGGCAGATGTGAGCCTACAACTTGCATTTGAATGCGTATCAATGCATTAAATCCTTGTGATAAAAATTCATATCTAACCTGGAGGTTCCTTCACACTGAGGGTGCGTCTCAACCGGTCACGTAAACTCTTCCTGGATTCCTCGTCAGCAACTTCATCTATCTGACCAACGGCGGTTGTTTCTTCGCTATCGACGGTGTCCACCTCCGCGTCCACGTCGTGGACAAGAATACCTTCATTGAGATCAAGATTAATTACTGACGATGCTGAGCTCTCCAATCCCGTGGTACTTGGCTGAATCGCAGGTGATTGGGAAGTCGCCGACGCGGAGGCCTTGAGGTTGGACAAAGACCTCGTGGGTCTTGGAGCCGGGGGTACCGCCATGCGAGACGGAGACTTTGGAAGGGGTGTACTACTTCTTGACGGTGTCGATAGGTGTGGGGATTCGGTCATGACCGTCAACAGTAGTGCAGATAGGTCAGTACGACTAGGCCAAACCAGTTACAAGCATCATTTCTATGAAAAGGAATAGTTGTACACGCTCCGTCCGTCCTCGTCGACTCCACGAGTTCTCAGCAAGTCCACGATTATGATACACAAGTCACCCAGCTCTGGAGATCTGTCTTCCTTGAACCCACATTGCGGTACGATTCCGAAAGTCCCCCATGCACCACCATTTCTCAATCATATCCAAGGTGATTCCAGTATCCTGAGATTGAGAGTCGAAGAAATCGAGTACGCCGACCCCAGACGACGTCTCAAAATCATAAACAGCGACTTCGGAACGGTGGGCCATTTAGTACTCTCTGGGTATAGCGTATGCACTTACTTTCCTGAGCGTCAAATGGCACACCAACCTTAAACTCGCCAGATTTCAGCCCTAGTGCCTGAGATCCACCGCGTGTTGAAAGATACAGCGATTCTTTCCATTCAATGGCAAGAGAAGTAGAGTTACTGTTGCCAGTGGGGTTCAATTTAGCATTAAGAGCATGCGTCCCTTCGCGCATTCTCGAGACTGCGACAGCATGCCTCATGCTGTTCATGATGTCGATGCTGTATCCACCTGCGACGTCCGTGCCAAGCCCTACTCTCACCTTCTTGTCGAGGGCTTCGCGTAGGGGAAACGGCTTTTCCGAAAAGTACGCATTAGACAGTGGGCAGTGAGCTACTGCCGTGTTGCTGCGCGCGAGGTGATCGAGGGATGCGGAATCCAAGAATGTGCAGTGTGCTTGCACGGTGCCCTCCCGCAGCAGATTATACTGTGGCGAGTTGAGCTATTGCGGAGCCTGCGGAGCAAAACAAAATCCTCACTTTTTGGAAAACCCTGATATCGTCCATTCCACGTTCATCCTCTACCCATTTCACCTCCTCATAGGCCTCCGCCAGATGACTTTGAATGCGCAGCGGCCCTGAAGAGATATCTGCCAATCCCTTCAAGAGGGCGTCCGAACATGTGGGCACAAATCTTGGCGTAATGACCGGCTCCACTAAGCGTCTGTGCTCCTCCAAATGCGCAACGGAATCCCTACACCTTTGAATGAAATCCCGAGCAAACGATAGCGATTCGTTGGCGTCGAGTTCCTTGTACGAAGGTCGCGACGAGATATCCATTGACAACTTCCCAACAAAGGCTCGCAAACCTGCGGTTTGCATTTCTTCCGCAAGAATGAGGCTAAGTGGGGAGCTGTTATGTCGGAATAGCGGGAGTGGGCAAGGCTTGCTCACTTGGTTTCTGTCTTGATTGTGCCAAATAGTAGGACAGCACCAGTGCCAACTTCTGTCAAGCGCTGAGCAAGACGTTTGTATACTTTCCTGGCTAGATCCGGGTTGGCATCGAGACTTTCTTCTGCTTTGAACGCATAGTTGTCCAACCACTGCATAAGCGGAAGATCCAAGCCAGTACCCTGGTACATAAACTGCGGTGCATGGAGGTGTAAATCACAGAATGTAGGCAACAAGAGATGTCCGGGAGGAAGTATCTTGACAGAAGAGCCATACTGACGGATAAACTCTTGCGAGGCTTCAAGGGATGCTGGACATATCTGAGAGATGAAACCTTGATCATCCACCACTGGAACGTGCTAGGGTGAGGACGTGAGTGCGAGGATTTGAGGTAGATATCGTACGTAGGAGGTGATCTCTGAGAATCTCCACTTGTCCTAGACTGGGGCAATGAACAAAAGTCCCTTGTAGCGCATAGGCCACGCTCGTCGCTTTTGCCATGTTCGCTGATAGAACGATGAATGGACTGATCCATGATTGTGTTTGGTAGTCAGCTGAAACCCAAACCCGAAGCACACACTCAATCACCAGCTTCACCGCAGACCATGGTGCAGTACTCAGTCTCGCACAAAGCTTATGTCAAAATCTTCCTTCATGCCGCCAAGCACCCCCACAAACCAGTTAACGGAGTTCTTGTCGGACAAATGTCCTCAGGTGTAGTGACAATCCAGGATGTCATCCCACTGCTCCATCATTGGACCAGTTTGAGCCCGATGATGGAGATAGGTCTTGATCTAGTAAGTTCCTCCATGCGCGCTCCATCTCTTTCACCTCCATCCGCAGGCTACTGGGCATGCAGTTTCTGTGGGACTCCATCTAGTGGGATACTATCAGGCCTGTGAAAGGCTAGACGACACCGCACTCGCTCCAGTAGGAGAACGTGTCGCACAACGAATAAAAGACCAGTTCAGCGACGCTATTGCTTTTGTGGTGAAGACGCGTGCGACGCTTTCTGAAGGTTCCGTGTCTCATTTCCTGTAACCAGATCGATGGGGATGCCATTGGATCCGGAGAGGCTGCCCTGATTGTGAGTATGCTGAACTTTCGTCTCGTCCTGTTGTTTATGTATCCGAAGCCGTATCTCCCGCAACCTGGATCAAGCTCTTGGCGACTACAAGTCCTAGACCCACTAGCCTTCACACCAGGCTCTCAAGTTGTGCTCGTCAATTCCGACTCGCCTTCTTCTGCGGTATCTCTTGTCAGGGATCATTACTTGCATCAAAAATTTGGGGACTTTGACGATCATTTGGAGGATGTGACGATAGATTGGCTACGGAATGGTGCATGTAGCATTCCAAGTACTTGAGGTCTTGGATACTACGGTGGTCGTGGTTGACAATTTGAAATTTAGCTCCATCGATGATTCGGTGTACTACGGCAAGGTAATCTTACTTTCGGACGGACAAGTCCCTTTATGAATGTATTTTCGAGTCATCAACTTGAAGCATCCCTCGGAATTTGGTCCATCTGCTGTCACGTTGTCGACGATGTCACCTGCTTATTACATTCGGCTCTCACAAGTCAGTGCCCAAGTCAACATTCATGATCGAAGATGATGATATGTTCCATAGCACATAAGGATATTTAGGACACTTATATCAACATTGAGATGAAAGCTACCAGGGTAGGTGTCGAGCGCAAGCAACAGATTTGTCAAGGTTCGTCAGGGGTCCTGTAACATCACCGAGGTAAATACTTAGCACGCTGACGCGGGGTGCATTTCAGTTTGAGGCTCGAGTCGCGTTCGGCTTGATTGTGAAGGCGGGGGAAGCATTGCCAGAGTCGCCGAACACTACAGAGGCGTTAACAAGAAACTTAAATGATTCGCTTGGCCTGACGCCACGTACAAACGACAGTGTAATTATCCCTGCGGGTGAGGTTCGTGGGAACAGTGATGTCGACCCAACCCCAGGCAATGGGGAAACCCGAGGCAAGTGGATGCTCTGGCATACGTTGAGCGGGAGCGCCAGATCCAAGGTATTTACGTACTTATATCCAAATTCTCGGAATTGTTAGCAAAGTAGCCCAACAGGAGAAGACCGGTAGAGTTCTTCTTCTCGTCTGGGATGTCGTCGATCAACCAGGTGACATTCTGGGTAGAGCCAGTCAACCACACATCTCCCAACTTTGGGGAGGTAATGGTGGGACTCCAAACAAGAAGCTCGACAGGCTGAACGGGCGCAGCGCTAACGAGATAAGAGACCGCCAGCAAGAGGGCAGAAAAGAGAGAAAACAACGAGCCGAACATTTTAGATTTTTTTGATTCAGAGTCGTGAAAATGAGGGGACTAAAAGCTGAAGAGCTTAAATTGCCGGGTTGGCTTGTTAAGTCGCAGAGGAAACACAAACGAGAACACAAATGACTTATCATGCGAGTTTTTGGCCTTTAAGTACAGGACTCGCTTGTCCATGTTTACCAGTGGTTGATTTTCTGTCAGAAGGCTGTGAATGATGTATCATACACGAGTTACTAAGCACGACTCGAAGGCTGATCCACTAAACTTGCGAGAACAAACCACGAGCTCGGATGGCCATATCGATGACTAGAAGTCCAGCAGCCTATAAGAGCCTGACAGTCAAAATTGTCATTTGGAGGTCGATGTGTTTTTTACCCCATGCGCGCAGGTTAATCTAAATTTGGCAGGTGTTGTGGTTCATCGGTCGCTGACTCGAGACGGATACAAAACGATCAAATCAACAGAGGGAACAAGCGTCAGTCAACGAATCGAGTTTCAAGAGATCCCGAATCCTCAAACGAAGACATTCACATACAGCAATGTCCTGCAATGTTTTGAACTCTCAGTTGATGGATCGTGGTTGCCGAAATCTCGGGATTGGACAGTCGTACGCGGTTCTATTAGTATTTAGCGATACTTGATGTTCGAGGAGTTATGCGTGACTTTAACGCACCTGTCACAGGCTGTCACGCTACGTTTGTGCACTTTGGAGCTCAACGCTGTTGAACAAGTGAGTGTGTCCCGTTCAACATCCTCGGTGGACACAGAGGATGACATCTCGTTGAATTATAACGACCGCAGCAGCCAGCTTTGATTACTTGTCGCCGGTGGCGCAATCCATCCGACACCTCCTAGACAGTGGCCATGAGCGGCGCGCTTGGAATACCTCGGGACGTACCATGGATTCAACGCCAGCTTTTGTTGTCGAGCATCAGGCCGGAAAGGGCTACTCGTCCGTTAACATATCAAACCCTTTGGAGGACACTTCATATCTGCTGTCGGCGGTCGAAACCATAACAGATTCCGTCCAGGATCGCTCGTTCGCGTCAGTTCACGACCTCATGGATGCTTACAGTACCTTCTCGAATCGAATCAGGTCACAAAGCCAGGTGCTCCAGAGCTGCGACAAACCCTTTCCTGCATTTGATTGTCTGGTGCACCATAAGGCTGCTTTCATTCAGGCGCTACGCCGCGACATCGGGCTCGCGCATAGCGACCCACTATTTATTTCATCGCGTTCACGTTCTTATGGGGAGTCGTTACCAGATGCTGCTGCTATCACACACGTCACAAGTGACACAAGACAATACGCTAGAAACACATCCTTGTTATGCAATTACGCTCTGTGTTCTCTGGGAGTGATTATCAAGTTTCCAGCGTTTAACTCGTTGTTCACCGGTGTGTCGTATTTCTTTGATATTCAACTGCAAATCTAATCTGCGTATCAGTGACGGAACTCACAGAACTGCTCGGAGATGTTTTAAGCATCACCCTAGCACAGAACTTACCTATTCTCAATGGTGCCAAGACGTTTTCCCTCTCTCTGTTGATTCTGGGTTCACACCGTCTGCCACTGGAATCTGTTATTCCTCTAACTGCCAAGATACACTCCGCTCTTCGAAGAACCCTGGAGGGTCCTGATTTAACTACGAGTACAGCAGTAGATGGTCTAAAGGTCCAGTTAAACTCGTCTGCTCTTTTGCATGCTAACACTATGCTAGGCAATATCACATACTTTGGAATATGCACCATGTTTATTCTTACCGGTTTCACATATGGTACCCTTGATCCTGCCTTTTCTGCTTAGCAAGTCGCCCGACGTTCGCTTGCATACTTCTCTCGTGTTGGGAAGACTAGCAGCTTTTCTGCTTCGACCAGACACCTTACCACAAGATAAGACAGCGATATCAAAGGACGTCCTTTCCTTTCTCGATCTGCATTGTTCCAGCACCCAAGCATCTCGCAACAATGAGGATTTGTCGCACGTCATAAGAACAGCATGTTCTGTTGAATCCCAGGCACGCCCTGGAGAGGGCCCGACATGGATGTTCGCTCTTCTTGCGTCTCTCATCATTCTTTCTGGTCCTCCGTTATTCGGCAACCCTCGAGTCCTGAAGTTCATCCTGCAATGCCTAGGTTTGGCCCTCACTCACCAGAGATCTGTTGTGCGCGCTTTGCATCCACATGTCTGGAAGTGCTTGGCCTGGGTTTTACTTGAGATCATCTCGGGCACTGAAACAGCGAGTCCAGCGGAGATCCGTACAGCCGTCTTCGTCATCAAGCAGGAAGTGGGAGGGGGTGTAGGTGTTACACTTGCTGCTATGCTTTTGCACTTCGCAGGACAACGACATGATAGAAGTACAGAATTTGCGACCCATGCGTTATCAGTTCTACAAGCCATGGTCCATTCGGACGATAAACACACTTTTCAAGATGGCGTATCACTTCTGCGCGTCATGACGGCGGGTACCGGTCGAGTTGAATCAGATCAACGTTCGTTGAGGGCATTTGATGACATCCTTTCACCCGCGCTGTTCGACGGGAGCCTTGTCTGTGCCGACTGGCCTTGTCTTCCATCCGTCATACGGTCCATGCCAAGGTTTTCATCATTGTCCGTGCGACCTCTCACTTCAGCGGAGATTGTTGCCCACTATGAGCCACTGCTGGATACCTGGAAGCACTGCGCTCGCAAGCAGGCGAAGGAGATGCTCAGCGTGAGTCTTCACTGGTCGCCGATTTTGTTTTCTGACCTTCCTCCCCGGAAGGTGGACCTTCTTGATGCATGGCGATCAATCGTATCCGTGCAGTCGCAGTTAACAGCAGATGTTCGTCCTACGACCGACCGATCACAACCCCTAGAGCCCTTAGCAATGGTCATCATTGAGTTTCTCCCTTCCCTCCCATGTCCTGATACTGAGCCACAGTGGGGATCTTGGGATGTTCGCGATCAGCAGCGCCGTCTCGCTACTATGTATCAACTATGGTTGACGATGCAGGATGTCTTCGTGTCCACACGTTTGGCTGGACCTGCAGAGACAATTTTGGTCTCGATCTTGAAGTTCGCATTTCATATCCTAGACCCTGATGTGAAAGTTCTCTGGAGTCATCTCTGTGCTACCTTGATGGTCGCCGTGTCGCCCTCGTTTTTGAGCGACATGTGCAACCTGTCTGAATGCCAGATGGCCGTCCAGACTCAGCGGAGTCTCTGGGGAGTTGTTGTGAAGTCTTTGACGTCCTCCAAGATAGATCTTTATTGGGAGGATGTCGTTCGATTGCTCGCTATTCCAGTTTGGTGCGTACACTTCATCTAATTGAATGAGCTCGTCTCACTGAAAATAGTAAATGGACATTGTCTGAATCAGAATTGGAGGCATGGGGGTTGATACTTCGGAACGCTTCCTCTTCTGGTGTATCTTCCACACCATTCGTCCTTGTAGTTGAAACATTTATGACATGCATCGAGGGGAGAGGTGCCAATGACTGGTGTGGAATGTCTGCTATCCTCCTGGGCGCTGTCAGTAACGTTTTCCGTAGGTTGTCCATGCCAGCCCTCCTTGGTGTTATCACTGCTTGCTTTCAAGCTGAGCGGGTGTTACCGTCCGATGTAGTTTTGCGTTCCGTTGATAATGCTCTAATCAGTTCCTATGATCGAGCGTTGGATTCGGCGGACTCGAACTCCCCATCTCTTGATCTCCTGGCTGCTCTCCGTGACTACGTCAGAGGGTCGACTCCGGCGCAAGTTCTGCATTTACTTGTGACACTTCGACACGGCCTACAAATCTGGATTGAGGATAAATCAGAAGTCGTCTCAATAGATGATTTCAATACTATGGTGCGCCCCTTACGCGCCCCAGTAATTCATCAAATTGAAGCACAATACGCAGGTCATTTCGCTGTATCGTGATTCACTGGATATACTCGCAGGGTGCCCCTTAGGTGTAGGTACATTGCAAGAGCTCGAGACTTTCCTTGCGTCTGGCTTCTCCCGAATACCAGCACCAGCTATAGCACCGTTCGCTTTCGAAAAGTTCTGGAGAACAACTTACCATGGAAAAACGCAGTTCTACGATTTCATTCCGCCCAGAATCAAGTCCTGCTTGCTTTGTTTTGTGGCTGCGTATGGTGGCGATCTTGCCGACGGGTTGTCCTTCCCTGTGGGATCTCAGTCACAGGGTGCAGTAAGTCGCTTATAGGTCCGAGGTTCTGATGTAAAAACGATGGGGTTCTGTGGCAGATTGATGTTCATGAATCTCAGCTACCTCCGAGTTTTTCTGACATTCCGTGGGGTTTGGTCAAGCGCGACCAGCCGGACGAGGTCTTGGATGATCACACTACGGGCGCAACGGGACGCCGCTCTCTTGCCCCCGAAGATACGGCCTTCCTCGTGGCCTCCAGCAACGATGAAGAATCATGTCAGCCAAAGGTCTTGCAACCCCTTGGGGACTGTTCGTGGGGTATACATTCATCACCTCCAGATGCGCTTGGCCAGACACCAGGTGAAACTCCTCAGTACCTAGGATCTCTACCGTCTCCAATTCCTGACCCCTCCCGAGGATTTCCCCGACGCCGTGTCCAAGAGCAGAACAGGAAACGAAAGCAGCCAGTTGGAGGTACGTCTTCCATGACCTACTGTTGCATAACACAACTCGAACTACGAAGTAAAACACATGCCCAAGAAACGCAACAAAACGTTGCACATTCAGCGCAAGGCAAAATCCGAGCCAGTCCGTGGAGGCACGATACGCATCAGCGCGCCTCGTATCAACTCTGTTCCGGTCACTTGCGGAAAATTGATATTCGACGGAGTAGAACTTCCTACGTTGCGCGACATCTTACGTCTAGAACAGGGGCCATCGTCAAAACAACCAACAAGGTCAGGGGTACATAGTGAGCATGAAGAAGGTCGCGCGAGTAGCGATCTTTTTGATGGAACCTCCTCTGGTGCGTTCATCCTGCAGCATCTGTTCTCTCATCTCCTATCTCGTGCCCAGCAGAGACTGAAAAATCTCTCGCTGCCGTCTACCCGAGTTCCCCTCGAGGGCAGAATCCCCTTGCGCATGGTGAGACTGCTTGTCTGTCTGACGCTCTTAACCGTGTGAACGTCTAGGTCAGAATCACGTATAGACCCTGGCGAGACACAGCGGCAGAAGTTCCAAGCTCAAGGTTCGCCTTCAGTTCCCGGACGTGCGCCTCTACGTAGGTCAAATACAACGTTGGCGAGACTGGATGCGCTACGAGATGTGTATGCCTCCGTGGCAAGCGGGGCGTCTCAGAGACCGCCATCGGAACTTGTGCAAGCAACTAATTTGGTCCACCAGATTGGTGTCGTACTGACGGAACAGATGGGTAAAAAGTTTGGTACTTCGGGGTGATTGATTGCAGTCTTGTACTTTGTCATAGAATTGTCTGTCCAGGACTAATGTATCGTTATTGAGCTACTGAAATACATTGCAGCCATATTGGTCGTAGCCTTCACGAGTGAAGGTTATGATGTGATCTATTTAACCAGTGAGATAGAAATAAAGAAGTATTGCAGACATACCTCCCAGCATTCTTGTCGCGAAGCCAACTTCACAATAACAACTATGTCAGGGGTTATGGTCAGCGGTGATCATTTCCACCTTGTCAACTTACTAGTAGTCTAAACCCGTCAGTAGTCAGCGACAAGGCATGATGTGGGTCGACGAATGCAAAACTTACACAACCATTTTCGCTTGAATATCTGTATCTCTTCTTCTCCCTTTGGCCCATCCATGACAGACGGATGTTCTGCTTTCAGTGCAGGAACTATAACAGACTTGAATTGATCCAAGAAACGCCTTCTCCATTCGCGTAATGTGCGTGCATAGTGAGGTCCAATGTTAGATACGGAATCTACGATGAGTCGACCAGATGACCCTTTCTCCATGGTTTGCAGGAGTATTGTGGGTGTCGGGAGTAACCCACCGGGAAAAACTGTGCAATGTCATTGATTCGGGAGCAACTCGGGAAGAAATCAACGGACGTACTCTGAAAATGATTGCATTCATAAACATCGGCACATAATCGTACAAGATCTGAGTCAGGCATCAAAGACATACCCATTTTCTAATGAAATCTATTTCCCCCGCGTATCTCTCAAATCCTGATGCGTAGTAACACGTCAGTACATCAACAGACCTTTTAAATTCGTACACCCACGAGCCTCCGGAATCGTGATGACTTGCACGACTCCTGCTCCATCGTCTTTCTTGAGCGCCCAGTCAATTGTGCGCCAATACTCAGCCAGAAACTCGGCTCCGACGTTCTCAATCATCTCGATGCTGATAACTCTATCGAAGGACGAACGCCATGAACTCGGCATCGCTCGATAGTCCATAAGATGCACATTGATCCTGTCTTGGAGACCGGCTCCTTCGACCCGAGCTTGAGCGAGTATCTGTTGCTGTACGGACAGTGTCAGGGTGTCTACTGTGGTGTCGTGGAACCGCTTCGCAATGAGAATGGCCAAAGAACCCCAGCCGGATCCGATTTCAAGTACTCTGTGACCAGAGGAAATTCTGGCTCTGTCGATGACATGATTTAATTTCCGCAACTGAGCTTCATGAAGCTCGTCCTGAAGAACATTCATGTCGAAAAAAGGGTTTGACGCTGACCCGTCCACCCCACTGTAGGTGTGTTCGCCAGTCAGTGGTTGTTTTCTGCTCATTGGCACGCTGAGGTGATTTTGGCGATCAGAGCAAATGTCCCCATCCAGGTCCTCGAAGATTGCACACGAGTATGTCATATCTTCGGAAAGAAACCCTGAGAAGAGTGAGCAAGCGCAAAGGAAGACAACTGGGGAAAGCTACCTGCAAACATTGCATTTGATAGGTCATAGTGCGCGGAAATGTTGGATTGCGAATTACTTATAGTGTTGAGGAATCGCAAAGAAGTCAGCTTCTGTGGTATGGTGAATAGAGATGATGCATAGGACACCGTATTGAATAGAGTTTCGCGATTTTTAAGAAAAACCTGAAAGCCATGATCTCAGCTCACATGTGACAAAATGAGTAGAAAAATTGCCTTGAAGAGGGATACCAAGTCGTTGCACTCGACTTCACCGTACATGTACGCCTCTGAGAATCCTAGGTCACCCATCATGCAGAGTCTTATCCAGAAGAGATCATTGATGACCCGCAACTCGGATTCCACCACGTTACTGTCAGAAGTGCGGAACTGAGGGGGGAAACGATAACTATTTGTGAGCGTAATCACGCGTAAATCACCCTCTTTTATCCCCTCCATTAACCTGCAATTGTGGTTGAGCGACACGTAGGCAATTCCGACCTCGAAGGAGGTCACGAGCTCACCAAGACAGGACGGCGGCTTTCACCAGCTTTGTTGCAGGGGTCCAAGCAAAGCGGAAGATGCGCTCTCGAAAACCATTGCAGGCATCGTCAGCCCAGGCAACGAGAGAGAATGGGTGCTTGGACGGAGTGTCTAGTAGCTGTCTTGACATCTAATGGAAGCACTGGACTGGGTAATCTAGGACTTACTGAAGGGTTATAAGAGCCTCATTTTGTGGCGTGAGCTGGGGGTCCATCGCATGATTCGGATGTGCACTCGATTGCCTGACCTTTCATGATCAAAACTTCCTGAACCGATACACCCAAGACACCTCATCACGCCCAAAACTAGGTCATCCATAACCGCATTTTCCATCCGTCGAAGCTATTCTCAATCCCGAAGCTGCAAGCAATGCATGTCCACACTGAGCATTGGCAACACTGTTCTTCCTGGAGAAAGGGGGACGATTGGGAGACCCTGCATATTACGATCTCTGGCGTCTGGGAGGACATAAACCAAACTTGCCTTAGAACCTGACGTACTCGGTGGATATGGTCATAGTCTAAGAGTTTGGTACCAGTCTGTGTAACTTTTAAGTAATCACTTGTGGTCATCATATAGCAGGATATCGATGAGCCACCATATTTTTGGGACTTTCGAAACCTAGTGCATTGGTTGTTGACACAGCTAGACAATACTAATACAAGTAATAGGTGTGATACTTCCAGTGATGTAGATAGCAGAAAGGAGATGCAACGAGCTTTTAAACTACAAAGAAGTTTGTCGCACAGTGGCACCAAAACGCTGTTGCCGGCGAGTAAGGAGATCTCTCGAAGGGCTGGACGAGAACGCGTCACTTGGAGGATCTTGATCTCGATCCAGATATCGTCGAGGAGCGGGAGAGAACAGGTGATAAGGCGAGGGTTGAGCTGGATGTGGATCATCGTCCGAACCTTGAGATGGCGGCTCCGCACTGCCCGTTAGCATGATAGAATCGTCTGCAATGGTCGTTAGAACGATAGGCAGCTGAGACGCGAATTCTACGTACCACTCCCAGCAATAACCGTTTCTTCCAATGCACGCAGTGATGGGGAGTTTGTGACCCGGGACAGCTCAGTGTCACTCCAATGCTTCAGTCGTTTCCTACGTTCCATGACACCATCCGCGTCGAAGGCACTGAGTTTGGACAACGACAGCGTGCGGCGCAGAGAATGGGTTGCGCCCTGCACCTCTACCTTGTCGGCACTGGCCCTCCTTCGCATACTTCCTCGCTGGCGGATATCAGCTAGTGACGGAACGACAACAGCGTCCAAGATGACACGTTGGCGCTTGCGCTTTCTGGACGTAATTGTCGCCTGTGATGAGTCGCTGGGCGTGCGAGGATCGCTACGTCCTTTTGCAATGGGCGAAAACAGGCTAGCCTCGACAGCTAATTCATCCTCCACATCGCTGCCTTCCGATGACGGGAAGGGAATGGCCGAGCGGATAAATGTCGTTGATGAAGTGCGACCCTGTTTCAAAATACCCTCGTGTGGAGAGTCATCCGGTTTGTGCCGTTTCCCAAGCACAGACGTTGGCCCACTTGCATTCGGTGAGCTTGTGCATATCCTTTCGACGACAGAGAGAATAGGTCGGGGAGATACGTTCTCCTTGTCCTCCAATCTGCGCCTTTTGCTTGGAGAGACACTCGAGGCGACTTTGACAACGACAGGTGATCGCCGAGGAGTTGATGGTGTATGAGGGATCGGAAGCGTTGCGGCCGGAGAACGGAGAAGAAGTGACTGGAAGGATTCAGGAGTCGTGACCGGCTTATGCGGGCGAGGAGGAGTTGCGATGTTTTTGGGACGTTTGATAGGAGTCGACGGGCCTGGCGGGGATTCTATAGGAGAAGAAGCGCGAGAGAGAACACGTTCTGACTGCAGATCTACAGATGGGAAGAGTGCCGGTCCGAGTCGACCAATAAATGGCGTATCTGCCTGCTCTGGCGAAATATCTCGTAGAGTGCTGTCGCTCCATAGAGAAGCGGTATCGGAACAGCAGATAGACGATCGGGATCTGGAGTGGAGTATGTCGCTATCCTCGGATGAGGATGTATAGATTGTTGAATCTTCCACTTCCTCCGCCTGGGTGCTTGAAAGCTCAGCCGTTGTGATGTCTTCGGTAGGTCGTGTGCAACTGCGCAAGCACATTTGAATCTGTTCAGGCCATCCGTTCTCAAGCACGTCATAGTCAGCGAAGGTTGTCTTCCAGAACTCCATGAAAGCCTCTCGGATATCAAATGGTTTATCATCCCGACCACAAAATACAGAGTGGAGGAGAGGCGATAAAACCTCCAGAGTGCGAAGACTTCGAGGAAGTTCCTGGATGCCCAGAACGATGTTCTGGTACAAAGGCAAGACGTCAAGGGCATAGTCTTCTGGAGAAAATACGCAGTATTCGTCCGCAAGCCATGGGGAGACACCATCCTGGATCGCTTCCAGGAGATGGAAGCGTAGCTCCAAGGGACACGCGTCGACAGCACGGGTGAGCGTGCGAATCAACCACACAGACGGCTTTAGGTTACGGGGCTCAGGGGGATAGGTAGAGCGAAGGGTATCGTTCACGAAGTCAAACACGTCGGAAGGAAGGTGTCGTGCGTCAGGCAGCTCACATTGGCTGAGAAGCAGATCAGCAACACGAGTGAATGAGACGAGAGAAGGGCAGGGTGTTCGCGAGACAGCTTCTGCAACGAGATCCACGAAGGCTATTGTATCGACACCGTTGTCATTCGCCTTGTTCATAGCATGGCGAAGGAAGCCTTCCCAAGTGCTGAATTCATCGTTGTTGAGCTGCCAGATGCTGATCGTCCTGTCGTAGTATCGGCGGCGACGCAACCAGAGAGCAAAAAATACTCACCCAAAGGGTACTCCGAGGAGTATGACCGCGCTTTCCCAAGAGCAAACAGCATCCTCTTTCCACTTCTCGACGAAGCAACCCCAGACAAGGCTTTCCACCCCTGCCTCGTATGTCAACCCGAATGAACGTGACCTCTTTTCCCAGAACTTGCGTAGCTCGTCATCATAGCACACAATGAGCGTCTCCGCGCACAGCTGTGCCCACTCCTTCCTTGCGTCGGCAGGGGAGTCGGTCTCCCAAACAAGATCTGATTCATCCTCTACCAAACACCGGACGATCGTTGTACCGCCCGCGTGGAGGAGGTTGTCAGGAAATGTGACTCGCATGGCAGCCCAGAGCTCGCGAATGACGGTAAGCTTTAAAGCGGAGTTGGAGCGCGCCGACCGGTTAAGGTTCGTTTTTCTGGCACGAAGACCCACAATAGGACTTGTCATCGTGGAGGATGATGATGGGGTAAGATCGAGTTTAGCGTCGCGCAGAATCTCAACCAGTATGCTGGCAGCCTTGGCAGCGAAGTCAACAATGCCGCTATGGTCGTCAGCGTCTTATAGTCTAGCGGTCAGCTACAGGCGAGGATACACAAAATGACAACTAACCTGATAGGACAGCTACATTGGCTTTCAGCAAGCCTTCCCATATACCGATCACCTCAGCCTATATACGCACGGATGGGTATTAGTCTGTCATGGGAAACGCAACACTTACTGGTGTTGAGTGATCATCTAAAATCTCGAGACGACCAAGCCCAGATCTCCAAACATGGATCATTTCATTGAATACCCAATCTCTTGACAATTCCTCCCGGGTCAGTGGACGTATATCAGTCAACTGTGGACAATCATCAAAAATCGGTTTCACAACGGTCGAAAGTGTCTTGTAGTCAGAACTGAGCAAGCCAGGATCTGAAGAGAATAACGAATGAGGCAATAACTTATTGATCGTCCAGGCCTCTTCGGTGCTCTCGGAGCTCACGAAGAGTTTGGCGATCTCCATACCATCAGCACATGTCTGGCCGCCTTTCTTGATCATGGCCTGAACAAGGCTAATAGCTTTCCGTAGTCGATCGTCGTCCTCAGATTCGTCGCCGAGTAGTGCTGCGATCGTCGAGACACCGGCACCCATGTCGACAACGGACCTAACGAGCTTCCAAAAATTCTCCCGCGCCAACTCGACATCGGTATCTGTAAGGTCCTCGATCTCATCGTTTTCATCATCGGGATCGCTCTTCAGTGGCGGACGGAGGTACGCCCAAGTAGCGCACCGCCACACGAGACACGCAAGGGCGCGGACAGAACTTTTCTTATTCCGCATGGCCAATGCGAGTAGGGCAGAGACGACGCGCGTAAGCCGGACATCTGTGCAAACCTTGGCCCCTAATAAAACGATCAAGCTGGCCAGGACAGTAAGCGCCCAAACAGGACCCTGAGCGACGTGATGTGGATCAGCAGTGTTCAGAGTGGTGCGGAGTGTCCGTATTATTATCGGATCTGAATTGGTCGTTGGCGGACTCTTTCGAGGTGAAGTCGTAGCAGGAGCCATCAGAAACGTAGAGACGGCATTAGATATGCGAGTGTGCAAATGGGATGGCGGGATAGTGGCACAACCGAGCACAAATCCTCCGAGAGCATGGCACGCTTGAGTCCTTAATGCTAATGTCGGTGCGAGAAGATTGGACAGAATTGAAGGAAGGAGCTCCGTAAATGCGGTTATGAAGGTGCGAGGTTGAAATAGCGACAGATCATGGATGGCCTAATATTATGGATAAGTGGCAGAATACGTCTTGACGCCTACAACCTACCTTGAGACCGTCACAGGCAGATCCTTTCTTGCCTTCCTTCCCGAGTTCACCCTCCAAACCGCGACGCAAGGCAAATGCGATTCTATCGCGTGCGGGGAAGAGGACGTCCTCAGGTAAACGTTGCACTTGCAAAAGCCAAATGGACAACGCGCATGTTTTCCGTGCATTCGGGGTCGGGAGTTCGTCGGCCATAGGAATAGCTAGGACCTGTGTGAGCATGTCCCGCAATTGCACGTCTACAGAGGCTTCAGCGCTCCTCTGCAAACGAGCAAGTCGCGAACATACCGCTGAAGATTTGATAGACGGCGGGCAAGGTAAAAATAGCACCGAGAACACGGAGGACGGCATGAGTCGTTGTGCAAAGATCACGCGCAAACTTGACCTGCGAGGCTGACATTCCTTGTTTCTTCTTCTTCTTCTTAGGGCTTTGCTTCGGAGATGGGAGGAGAGAAAGAGCTTTCTCCTCTTCATGCTCCTCGTCGCATGCCGGAAGGGGGACATCATCTTCCTGTGACGTGTCCAATTTAGGTTCGACGAGAGCTCTACCAAGATCACGGATGACTGCATCGGTGAATGCCTGCGAGTGCTTGCGAAGTGGCTGAAAAAAAGGCCAAGACGCGTCCGCATCTGTCGAACTCGTCACCGCAGCTCTTATACGAGCGTTGAGGATTGAGTAGGCCTCAATGAGGTCGCGAAGTGTGGACTCGAGAGCAAGGATGGTTGCCACTGGCCTGGAGAGATATGTGAGATTGACCAATGGGTCCTCGGGTTCTGGGGTAACTTCTCTCTGGTCGCCTTCTGGAACAGCGAGAAAAGACATGGAAGACTTTTTCAAAATGGACTTGGTGGGGAGCACCTCCTGGTGCGCTTTGAGCAAAGGCAGAGGGACCACACCCTTGGGACTATTAGAAAGTATGAAGTATTGATTCTGTTGTGCCCAAGCGACGCGCGAGCCGGGTAGTTTGTTTTCTTTACCGCGGTGAGATGTGCCAGGAGGTGTTGGCAGGGACATGACGAGGACGACTAGGAGCTAAACACGGCCACGACGAGTCTGTTGGAAGTCGAACCACGAAAAAGATGGTTCGCAGTTGTCGCGGTCGTGGTGTAAAAACCGCTTCAAAATCGCGCGAAACGGTCACTAAATAAAATATATAATTTCAATTAAACGCGCCAGTTTACGCGTCGCGTCAAATATTTGGCTGTGTTTGGTTGAATGTTACATCACGTGATTGCCGTTCACCCTGTTGTCGCGGAAACTTTTTCAAAAAAGAAAAAGAAAAGGCTAGGATATTTGAATGTTGAAAGCTGCAAACCATCGCACTGACCTGGGTAGTGTTACGACGACGTTGAAGTTGCAACCCGTCCACAGATATTGAGTACACAAAGCGGGATCGGACAAGCATGCACCGAAAGACGGACCTGGTCGTCGGTGGTCCCGATGGCGACGGATGGAAATGAGGGAGATGCTATATAACAGCGCTTCTCCTTGGAAGACCGGAGAAGAGCAGACGGTGATTGAGAGCAAGCAACTGTATGGTGACGAGCTCGACGAGGTAAATTGACTTCGCCAGACAGACGACGCGTCATGGCAGCCCGTCAAGAAAAGCAACCTGATGAGCTGGGCTGGGGAGGAAGTTTGCGACTCTCATCAAAGTCGTGGCGATGATGGATCGCCTCTTCGTCGCATCGCACAGCGAGTTGCAACAAGAACACCCGCGACTACCGTGGGCGGGCAGGGCCACCTCAGGACAGGCAGATCGCCTACTGCCAAAAGCACGGGCAAGTCGATGTGTTAGTGGACAACCGTCCGGTCCAATGTCAAGTACGTACTCAAGCATCCGATCGCACGCAAAGGCTCACAGCAATTGCAATATTGGCCATGTACATCGCAGCCATTTCAAACGCCAGATGCCGTCCCAGTGTCTGCGGCGATTGTGCTCGTTATTGTCGTCTTGCTCTCTTGTCGGGTAGTGCAGCACACTTCTTTGGCAGCATCAAGGACTCGTCACTGGCAATGAAAATCCCGGCGAAGATCAGGACTGGTCCATCCCGGCACTCGAAGAAGACAGGCCAATGGTACGCCGGGTCTCTACTTATCGCTTACGACAGCATGATCAGCTGCACTTGGCCTAACCCGCCAGCCATCGGATAGTACAAATACTGGACCTCGTCCCGTGTCCTTCCTCATCGGACAACTCGTTCATTCACCTTTTCTAACTTCATCACCACTCGAATTTCCTAGCTTCGCTCTACAATGTTCACGCTCTTCACGACCTTCTTCATCGCCCTCATGTCCTTCCTCGCTCTGACAGTCTCTCTACCCGTACACCTCCAACCCAGGGACGTTTTTGTTCCTCATATTCTCTACCCCCATGCTGGGACCGTCTGGATCGCTGGAAATCATCACAATGTCACTTGGTCAGTCTGGTGTTCATTCAGACTTGCACACTGATCACTGATCAGATTCGCAGGGAGACTGATAATGCTCCTGTAAACATCACCAACCCACAGGGAATGGTATACTTGGCTTCTAATGGGCGCATCGACCTGGGTGAGTGTTGCTGCTGCCCAGTTATGTGCTCGTATCTAACTCCTCTCAGATAACCAGCTTGCTGGTGGTTTCAACATCTTGGACGGCCGAGTTGAGATCCAAGTACCATATGTCCCCACAGGAAGCAATTATGCCATAGTCTGCAAGTCCCTCCCTGCATCTTGACCGCATCATCGCTGATCTCTCGATTTTAGTATTCGGTGACTCGGGCAACTTCAGCCCAAACTTTACCATTATTGCTGCGTAATCATGCCTCATTGTAAACGCATCTAAAACTGAGATACGAGGCGATCTCACGACCAACACATGCTATAACACGAACTGATACTAGTATCGCACGCGCAGGGCTATAATTCTCACTTGTCCAGGACGATGGTGATTCTGATTCGTTACCTTGATGGATTTTACTTGCCTATTTCACATTCACATTTGTCGTGTACACGATGTACAGTAGCAGGACAATGCTATGGATATTTATTACATTTCGAGTATGTATCGTGTGGCTGTGAATTTCTGGCTGCCTCATACGTTTTTCATAGGTTTGCTGGTGAACGATTGCTCAGACAATTGTATGGTTGGAGGATGCCTCGAAGACCCCGTCCAGCGAACCGACCTCCCCCAAAATCAAAGCCATCAAGCCGGCAACAGGCAGTCAAACTTGCCAAACCCGCTCGCCCAAAAGCTGTTGATTTCCTGTCTTCGCCGGACAATTCAGACGATGAAGATGGGATTTTCATAAGAAATGATCCGCAAGGAATCAATGACGACGACAGCAGCGACGTTGAGCAGTTGTCCTCAGCCGGTGGGAGTAACCTTGAGTCAGAGGAGGGAAAGAACATCGTAGATGCGGACGCTCCTCGAGTTTCTCAGTGGGCCGATGATGCAGACCTGGATGTGGAAGAAAGCGCGGAAAGTTCTTCATCAGGGTCAGGTCCTGACGACACTGATGAGGACGGGGAGGCACAAACCGCGGGGCCGTCACGACAAAAGTTGGTGAGCGTGTCCGGACAGACTATACCGTGTCGTTCTTCAACACTTACGCGTTTTTATTTCAAGCGGGCCCTCCAGGATGGCACGTCTTTCTTTTCCTACTCTATGTCCTGAACACTGATGAAAGCTGACCTATATAGATCTCTCGACGTTGCCTATGGGGGTACTTCGTAATGCCCATCGTTCTCTTGCCCAAACTCAAGTTTCAAGTGACGCCGAGTCCGATTCTGAAGATGAAACTGGCGACGACGAACCCTCGTCCAGCCTGCCAAAAGGCAAGGGCAGAGCAAATCCTGATCGACTCGCTACTAAGAAAAAGGATTTGAGCAAACGCGCCAATAAACATGCGTAAGGACATCTTCATTTCGATTGTCGGTCTTGGGAATTCACGTGCATATATACGGCCCTGCAGGCCTTCTGAGGTAACTTCCAAACGACCTGTCAGTCGGCGAAGGACCATTATCGAGGACAAAACTCCTGTAAGTTTTCATAACTTCCTCCGCGCTGTCCACTCCTTGCGAAACCGTCATCAGAAACCCAGGGATCCCCGGTTTTTACAAGCAGCAGGGAAACACGATTATCCACAATTTCGACAACGATACGATTTCCTTTCCGATCTGCACACCGACGAGCTGAAAACGCTTCGCGAAAACCTCAAACATGCACGACGGCTACTAGTCAACTCTCCACGCGACCTGCGTACACAACGCGAAGAAGAAGTTCGACGTCTCGAACTTGCTGTTAAACGGGGGGAGAGCGCCGTTAACCGGGATACGCGGGAGAAGGTAGAGGCCGAGGCCCTACGAAAGGTGAAGGAGGCGGAGAAGGAGAAGAGGAAGCACGGGAAAGCCGAATGGTGGATGAAACAATGTACGTCTGACGTACAGCATGGTGTTGGTCTGACCAAATTGTCTAACGGGTATTTACAGCGGAGAAGAGAGAGTTATTAAGTAAGGCCCACTTTGAAGCCATCGCCTCAGTTGGAGGAAAGCAGGCTGTTAAAAAGGCGATTGAGAAGAAGCAGAGGAAGATCAACCAAAAGGAGAAGAAATCAAGACCGTTCCAAGGAAGTGTCGCCGCTGGTAGCGGTGGCGGACGACCTACCAAGAGACGTTCGAATACATTGGGCGACGAGGGTAGAGGGTCCAAGCGACAAAGGTTTACTTGAATTTCGCCGTGGGTTGGGTATTGGAAGCATGGTGCACTCATTGCTCGGTGCGAACTCCCGGTACAGCATCCAAGGAATTGGCATCCATTTCTACTTTCCAAACTGGCTTACATGGTCAAAGCAAGGGACCAACTGGATTAATTTTTTCAAAGACATTATCAGTCGGGTAATGTACCGGAAGCCTGTTACTTTGGCTGCTGTTAGCTACTTCTACTCGAGTGCACCTGATGAAAATCGTTATGTCAAGATGAGAACACGGTGGGTATGCTTGTGCGAAAAAGAAAAGTAATGAAAAATCTAGGTAATAAAGGCTATGAAAACGAAGTTGTAACGTCGGAAAGAATGTCCTCCTGCTCGTAAAGGGGCAGATAGACACCGAGATGTACATGCGCCAGCCGTGAGAGTCGTTCTGCGAGTGCGCGTAGCTCATCCGCGAGAGGCTCCATTCCTGAAGCCAGCGTAGTAGTACTTGGGGATGTGGAGGGTGGCCCTGCCTCACCGACCTTGACCTGTCCCAGAAATGGATCTCGAGGGGGGAAAGTGAGAGCGACGACCTGACTGAACACAGCGTCGCGTACCCTTTTCTTGAGCATGGTACTTAAAGACGAATTAGGGCGCATATGGGTGTATGACCATCGCTCAGCAAGCTTGAGTATGCGTTCATCTGGCACATTGACGTGGCGTGCGTCACCATCCGACAAGGATAGACGTCCGCTGGTTGCGCCGACTTGAGCTTCCTTGGCTCGTAACGCGACCTGCAGAACGATGTCTTGTTGGATCTTATGCCACTTTCCATGTTCAGTATCTGTGCTCGACTGTTCCGACTGGCCATGTTTGAAGTAATGACCCAGGCGCGATGAAGAGATATCGCGTATTTCCTTCTTCAGCTTGACCAATTCTGCGTCGTTTATACGGGATTGATCCCGCAACGCAGTCGGGTGGGCGGTATCCGAAAACACGAGCTGGCGATAGAGTAGAATGAACATGTAGATAACAACGGCCTCTGCGGCCTCGGTGGCGAGGGCGAGCAAGCGTGCACTGTCCAGGTATGAGGTTTCCGGGTATGAGGGGAGGGAACACATAGTGGAGGAGGAGGATGGACCAGCTGAGGATTCTGGGGAGGGAGGGTCAAAAACGAGATCGGTTAGGCCCTTGAGCACGCTAATGTACGTCTTCTGCGTTTTTGAGAGGCTAGCATAGTCGATTGACCCGGACGAGAAAGAAGGATGAGTAATTGATGGCGAGGCAAGGAGATGCTGGTGTGACGACAACATCCATTGCCGAGTGACGTCAAGGGATGAACAGAGTCCTTTGCGACCTTTGAAAGCCTTGAGCTCATATTGACCCGAATTATCGATGAGGAAGGGGCGTAGGGTTTGCAATTGATGGTTAGCAATATCCTGGATCCAAACGTCAGCATGCACATGTGGAATAGCCATGAGCAATACATACGAGTTTCATAACCTCTAGGATATCGAAACACAGGCGCACTGCCTTGACTGCATCCGCCTTATTCCCAGAGCCTCCAGGTGCACAGGTTTTTGCGACCTCAACCATGGCATCCACAGCGCGATCGCGCATAGGCGCACAATGACTTTTCAGAGTCTCCCCGATCACGACGAAGAGCCCCGATGGATCAAAGAGATCGTGTTGCATTTCCTGTTGAATGAGTTCCGGATCAAAGACAGATCGGAGATGAGCTGCCTGAGCTGCATGTCGTTCCATTTGGGCTTGGAAGGTAGAAGGATTGGCGTACGTGTCCGAGATGCTCGTCAATGGTTGGATGACGAAAAGGAGAACCTCCAGGAATTCCGTCAGCAACGGACGGATACGAGATGGCATACGTAGGGTAAAGGTGAGGCGGGAGGTTGAGTAGGTCAGAACGGGACTCTGAATTGGAAGGGCAATACGACGGCAGACGCAGACGCGCTCACACGGTCTCCCTTGGACGTTGAAAGAAACACAAGTGCAGCCGTTTTCAAGCTCTTGAGCGATGGCAGACCAGTATCTATCTGAGACCTCGCGCTTCCTCCGACCCGATGTTGGGCGGAATTGCAGGCCTGCGTCAAACAAGAGGTCATGACCTAGCCACGACCATCAGCAACGTGGCAATACGTGCGGGTGGAATAACTCACGAAGCTGAGGGTTGCGCAGTATAGAGCCCAAGTCCAACTCCTGCAGGGTTTGACGATTGATCAGCGGGTGCAGGGGCGGTATGTGAGGGGAGGAGAGATCAATGTGTGCAAATGGGGCGTGAAAGGCGAGACAAGAACTGTCGGCTATCGGTAGATGACCGTCGTCCCTGAGGACAGAGTGAGGCAACGGCAGCCGCGGAGGCGGTGAAGGGGCAGAATCGCGATGCTCAGGGCGCCTGCGAGGAGGACGTCGTATGTGAGGAGACAGCGAGCCTCGAGAGGAAATGTGCCTCTTGGACTGGGTGAAGTCGGTGGTATCGACCCTGGGACGCTTGTGGAAGCGGAGGGAGAGTTCCTGGGCGGTGTCGGTAGGGTGGAGAGGCGATACTGGTGGGGTGTCGGTTGGGGATGCTTCAGAGGGCCAGACTGCGGTCGCAGTGTCGGTCGACAACCAGGGGCTGGTTGGGGGTTGCCTTGGTGCATGAGAAAGACGGTGAGGTGTTGTTGGGCCATCGACTAGTATATCGCTAGTGGGGACGGGGGAGTCCTGAGCGATCGAGTGGTGGCAATCTTCCTCGCCATCGGCCTTGCGTTTTCTGCAGTTTACGGGGTGGAGAGGATGGCCAAGGTCGCCCATAGAACAGGGAGGAGAAAAGATCTGGGTTGTTGGCTAAACTCGAGACAGAAGGGACCAAGAGAGGATGAGGGGGGGTATATAAAGCGCAGGAAGTGAGACTCTGGGCGAACACATGGGATCAAGACATACGGAAACTGACCTGCCGTAGAGCACGATGAGCTGGGTCTGCGGTTTGAGAGCTACACGCAGAAGGGACCGCGCAAGAAGGGTCCTTTGATTGCCTGGCAGATACCTGGTGGTTAAAGTGAGTAACGGAAGGAAGCAAAAGAGGGAAGAGACTAGGTTCATGGTAATATTACTACGGGCAGGCAGGCAGGCTGCCACGCTGTCCGGCTGTCTCGAAAATAATGAGAGCTGTCCAGCTCCTACCTTACGCTCTTTGGTGTCTTTTTTCTTGTCCTGGCACGCGGCGTTCACATGCACTCGCCAAAACCTCCGCAGACTGACGGAATTTCGAAAACCTGGCACGTCTACCTGAACACATCCTATATAGCAAACCTGCCCCGGTCAATCGCCCGCCAACCTGCCAGCGTCCACAAAATCCAACCGCTTCCATTGCGTTTCATCGACGCTTTCGAGTTCGGAAATATCGCCATCCCACCGACTTACGCCCTCAGTGCCTAATCGGAGAATGTCGTGCCCAACAAGGTTTCCATTCATTACAATAATCCAACCAGTTCCAATATGAATGCCGGATACTTCACAACAGCTCGTCCACACATCGGAATCACCCGAAAACACGAGGCAGCCTACGCATCTCCCGATGGCTTAAAAGACAACGCTAGTACGCAACAACACAACGTCGCTATACCAGTCCTGTCTAGCTCGCGTGTCCTCACACAAAAGGCTGCTTTCACGACTGCTTTATCTACAGCTTGCTCATCCACAGGTTGTCCAGGTCTCGGAATGGTATGCACTCCAGACCTTACGTTGTCGGGTACGTTACTCCGCGGTGAGCTGCGCCATTGAATCGCAGATACTGACTGCATGCCTGGTGCACACCCAAGAATGTCCACTCTCCAGAAGGACCTCCAACATGGCAACTTCCATCAGGAGATACTCATAACTCATTGCAATCTGTTTCACTGCTCTGGCCATCCGGCGTGTACAAGTTCACATATATTGCTCACCCAGTGAGAACCTCTGCCTTGGCCAAGGTTAGTGCATGCGGGCGTTTCATTGTATGCCATCCTGTGCGGCTTCCCTTTTCATTCCCTTCAGCACCATTTATTTCAACTGTGACTGGCAAGCCCAGGCTAGCCAAACCGATCCTCCGCACGCCACGGATGTATTAAATATTGCACCATACATTCTGCCACCCATCGCCGATCATGGAAATGCGCTGTGGATGTGCATAATCATCGTATGCTTATCTGAGCGCCCGAGGCTGTTGCATTCCCTGTATTGTCCGAAAGTGGGTAAGTCCTACCCAAAAATCGCTGCTCCATGGCCTCGATTCACGGTATGAAATGACGGGTTTGCACTCCATATCCTTGCCGGGTCAAGTGGCCCTTAGCTTGCAGGCCAGGCTGAGAACAACGGGAAATGCCTATCGCAGCGCTACATCTTATCGATGACCAAGGTCTCGTCAGCATGCCTCTCAACCCGCATGCACATCACGCCAAAGGTGACCGTCCGCTTATCAGGCGATCTGTGTATCATTGCAAAACGTGAACTTTGTACGACCACAAGCAATGTGAGAATATCTCATGGGATGATCGTCTACGCGTCAATTAGTTTTTCCTCCTGACTGTATACCTCCTCAGTTGCCTTCTTTGTGGGCTTCCGACCGTAAAATTCGGCAATAATCTTCGGGTTTATGCGGTTCAACTGTTCCTTCGGGAAGATGCGAAGTAGAGACCACGCCAGGTCTAGCGAATCAAATATGGTACGAGACTCGTACGGGCCTGTATATAACTCATCATCAGCGGTCGTAACGAGTCCAAGGAAATGAACCTGACCTTGTCCAACGAACTGCCGCTCAAACTTTTCAAGGAACTCCAGGGCAAGTTTGTCCTCCGCAGACAAAGCCTCTTCACCAACGACTGCTTTCATGGCGGCTGCGTCTCTCCCTATCGCGTACTTGGCGTACTACACGTGGAAGCAGTGTGAAAAACTAGGTCCTGATCACGACATGAAGGCACGACTCACCAGCTGGTTCGATACGTCACCGTGGTCTTTCCTTGTCAGCTTTTCGCCGATCGCACTCTTCATCAACCGTGAAAGTGATGGCAGGACATTGATGGGAGGGTATATTTGCTTGTTGTGTAATTGACGATCAACGAAGATTTGACCTTCGGTGATGTATCCTGTAAGGTCAGGGATAGGGTGTGTTATGTCTGCGGCATCGTAGTCAGTCGGTCGTGGGGAGCTCGAGAAATATCAATGAAAAAGCACCGTCATTAGGCATGGAGAGGATGGGAATTTGAGTAATGGAGCCATTCCGGCCTTCCACACGACCAGCACGTTCGTAAATTGTCGACAAGTCGGTGTACATATATCCTGGGTAGCCACGACGTCCAGGCACTTCTTCCCGAGCTGCCGAAACCTGTCATAAAGAGAGCGTAAAAAAATGAATGAAACGATTCCGGCGGGGAAGCATGAAACGCACTTCACGCAAGGCATCAGCATACGACGACATGTCAGTCAATATGACTAACACGTGCTTCTCGAGCTGGTATGCGTAGTATTCAGCGGTTGTCAACGCCAACCGAGGCGTAATGATACGCTCAATGGTGGGGTCATTGGCCAGGTTAAGGAACAGTGTCACCCGATCAAGACTGCCATTGGACTCGAAGTCTTCTTTGAAGAAGCGGGCAGTTTCCATGTTGACACCCATCGCAGCGAACACCACCGAGAAATTGTCTTCATGACCGTCATGTACGTCCTTTGTGGGACGCTTCACCAACCCAGCTTGACGTACAATTTGTGCAGCAATCTAATGTGTATCAGCAGGGGCCTCACTATGAACCTGATGGTACGCGTACCTCATTGTGAGGTAGACCGGCAGCTGAGAAAATAGGAATCTTCTGTCCGCGGGCGATGGAGTTCATCGTATCAATGGTAGAGATACCGGTCTGTATCATTTCCTCAGGGTATATCCGAGAATACGGATTGATCGGTGAGCCTGAACTAAACCTTGTAACGGTCCGTTCTATGACTGTAGGGGAGGAACGCACCATCGATGTCCAGATAGTCTTCCGCAAAAACCTTCGGACCCTGGTCGATTGGATTTCCAGAACCGTTGAAAATGCGTCCAAGCATGTCTTCCGCGACAGGGAGTTTCATACGGCTCCCAGTGAACTCGACGTGGGTCGCTTTCACGTCGACCCCTGAGGTGCCCTCGAACACCTGGACAATGGCCTTCTTTCCCTGTACTTCCAGTACCTGTCCTCCTCTCTTAGATCCATCGGGTAGTGTCAACTGTACGATCTCGTTGTACGAGGGAAACTAGAAGCGATTCTTAGCAGCTTGGACAAGTGAACGGCTCAGCACCGAACCTTGACGTTGTCCAGGACGACAAGTGGCCTGTGGAACGATCATTCAGACCGAGAACATTCACTTTAAAATATCACTTGCCCGTTGATGGCAGACACTGTGCGGTAATCTGGAGCAACGGCGTCAGTCCGGGCATCCGCTATGTAATTGGTGAGTCTTGAAATTTAAACACACCGAGGTGAGGCTGCACGCGATATTCGCGTGTCACCGCCGCAGCGTTAATTGCAGCTAATTCTCTGTCGCCGATACGAGGGTCAACAACCATGATGGTAGTATTCGCGAGTGGCTGCTCTACTCAGACGACGGTCCGTCCAAACCTACAAAACACTGCACATGGCCGAAATTTCCCACGCTCGAATGTCTTGCACTCCTGCGGTGACCGCGCGGTGCACCTTGCCTTGCACACTACGCAAGGCTCTCTGTCAAGTTTGCAAAGGTCCGATCTGTTGATTAGAATCCGTGACATTCATAGTACGCTACAGGGCGTCCATTCCCGATGAAAGCTCGCCAACCAGGCCCTGCGCCAGCTCCTTCACCTTGACCATATCCCCAGACGACCTGTTAACACGCTGTGAGCTCCACAGTAACAGCTGGAAACATCCGAGAAACGGGCGTACCATTCCGTTTCAAGAAGGATCTCCTCCACCTTTTCATCCGGCTCCCAGCCGAGATCCCTGCTTTGTAACACCATGTACAAGTATTCAGCTGCAGCTGATCGAATCTAGATGCGGATTCAGCCAGGCAATCCACAAAGTTACCTCCATACATACCCTGGGATAAGGATGAGCAAGGAATTCAGTAATCTTTGGTAGACACGTTTTCGCAGCCGAGGGAAGTGTGATCAGGTTGATAATTCTGTGATCAAGGGTTAATCGGGTAGGTCCGAACGTTGTCCATTAATGAATTCACATTTTCATCGACTCGTGAATCCTCTGAACGCTCTTCAGGCGCGACACGTTTTTGCTCGATACTGATATTAATATTTCGACACTTTGTATGCATAAGCTTGGAACACGACTGAAATGGTGATTACTGACCACCTCGCACCTGCCGCTGATTCGGGAAGGCGTGCCAATATGTCTGCCTCCAGGAGCAGATTAAATGTCTGCAGGACGGGGACTACAATGTTATTGGATGCCAGATTTGTTTGAGCGTAGTTGATGAGGTCGCTCGTAAGGTCCGAGAGGCTGTATTCCGACGCGGAGGAGCACAAAGGCAACGCATGAGCATAGGCTACTAAGCTAGATGATGCAGGTCGCTGCTTTAGAGGAGTCGGTCTGTGAAGCAGACCAGAGGCGAATAGAAAAACTTACTGTGCTGCCCGTTTTCGTAGAAACGCTCATGATCAAGCCAGTCAATACTGGTTTCCGGTATTCGGGTATCTCGAGCATCCTCACAGCCCTTGGAAACAGCCATTCACCGACACTCCACTTCGTACTAGAGCCATCGGATTCGCTGCGGCCCGTTAAGCACCCTCCATATGCAACTCGGAACACTTACCTGAGGTATAATTCACGCATCAGTCGCTCTCCTTTCACTCGCCAATCCTCGGCATGCTGGGTGACGGGTAGGGGGAAATTCAAGATGCGCAGAAGGCACTCCCCTGCAATCTGGCGGACATTATCAAGCCTTTCGACCCCCTGACGAAGAATACGTCCGATGATGGTGTGATACCTGTGCGCTGGCAAGAAGCTCGAAAATTCTACAAGTTCTCCAGACACGCGAAGAATGTCCCCGATGATCGAGGTCAAACCCCGAATGCAAACGACGCGTATCCACGACCCCACGTCACCGCGTTCATCTGTGGTGTAATCGTCCAGACCGCTGTCCAGCGCGTCGAAAAGCGCACGAAATTCGTTTGATCGGAAATCTGACGACAGAAAGCGTAAGACTTTCGAACCATATATATGAAGAAGCACGACACCTACGCTGTGCCAATTTCGGCGCTGTCTTCGCAACAATTCTTGGAATGGCTTGGAAGCAGTTCCGGCGCGCCTCCACGTTCATCACTTTGGTTGCAGACTGTAATCACCGTTTATTGGACGAACATGTGGTCTATGTGTACCCTTACCTGCGTGCCAACGCTTTCCAGCAAGTAGCTCGCAACTTCGTTAAGACCATGAGGGTAAGCGTCGTAGTGAAGGACACCTAACACATGTCCAAGACTCTGCTGCACCGACGGTGGTCCATGCCTAAATTCCCTGATCAAGGTGCGATGGTATCCAATGTTAGGACGAGGCAGGTAGTGGATGCATACATGTTAGCAACTTATCTTTTCACTTCGGCAGAGCAGTCTGTGAGAGAGCTGACGGTAGCGATGGCGTCTGCAGCCGACTCTTGTGCGCTAGCACTTTTGTGACGGAGTCCGCAATCAACGAGTTTACGCCAATATGGGACGGTTGATCGGTCTCCAAGTCTGAGTTCCTGCATGTTGATGCTGGCTGCAATGAGCCTGCAAGTCGCACTCAACACCTGCTCGTTCCGGGGTGCAAGGACTGTCCCTTCGGGTATTTGTCCGATAAGGGCAAATATCTGTGATCACGGTTGAGATCAAACGTGGCAAAAAGAGATCACCCACCTCCTGTGGTTTCCCATCCCCTTCGGGACCATATTGTTTGTGGTATGCCTGCGCAAGCTCCGTCAGTGCTACAAGGGCACCGTGCAGATCAGTCGTGTCCACTGAACGAAGTAGTTGGGCCTTGTGGTCGTGGGCTCAACCAGTTACATCCACATTGGTACTAACACTCACCACTTGTGATATGGAAGACGGACCCAGTAACACAAGGTCGATCTCGCATATTAGCCTCAAGGACTTGGCGCCTAGCTGCCTCATAGCAGCATCCCAGTGGCGCAAGGTGACTGAGATCAAATGATCAATGAGGGCCTGCCGGTATTCAACATGCCTGCCATCAACGAATGTGAGCTCGAAAGTCCCGGCGATAAGCCAGCGAAATAGAGCCAGCCTACTCTGCAACTTGTGGAGCGGCCGCGATGAACGCATTGCGTCTTATGCTCACAGAGTAGAAGTCCGTCTTCCGGAGCACGTCTATACCATGAGCAAACAAACCCTGAACCGCGACACATGAATAGAGCCAGGGAACTGTCAGGTGCCAAAGTGACCTACCGTTCTACCAACGTGTTCCTGAAAAGCGGCACTCGCAGCCCTACGGATAGAAACATCACGATCAAAAAGAGAGACAGCAACCAGGCTTTGAGCAAGCTTGGCCGCATGTGGTGAGAGGCTTGATGGGTCCTGTGCTCTGGCCAGGGCCCAGATGACATACGCCGCGGAATCTCGCACATTGGTACCAATTGAATGGGCACCTTTACGAATGTCAAAATAAATGGCCTAATAAATAAAGTCGGAAACTCCCATCCCGTAAACATAAGACACGGTACTTGCCTTCGACAACCATTCGAGAAGCCGTGGCAACAATACTGGAGGCACAAGGGCCCTCCGTGCCATTTCAGCCGACGCAAGACATGCACCGTGCCATGTAGCCTCAGCGATCGAAGGCATGTCGTAGACGCTCGCACCGGCAATTGTGTGAATGGAGAATAAATCCAATATGGTTTCTAAAACTTGGGCAGCGAAATCGGCCGGTAGGCGTTCCGACAATCGACCGACGCCTTTGGCTGCTGACCATCTTACTATCGTGTCCTAGGAACCGTAGGTAAGTGTGCCGTGATGATGAGCTTGAACTAGATGTTACTCTGTCCTGGAGACCCTTGAAAAGAACCCCAAAAACGACTTCTACCTCCTCTGGGACATCAATGTCGTCTTCGCCACCCTGTTCTTGGATCATGCCTTGATTTTCCGCCGACTCCAAAGCACGGACTTATTGATCCAATGAATATCACATTTCACGGCATGGAAGCAACGTACGTTTGATCTTAGAAGCGTTTGATCGAGGGGGAACCAGACGGAGCGCGACTCTCGACAAGAGTTTAATTCTATATTTTCGAACGAGAGTGTTGCTTGTCAAAGATTTGTCGCTTTCTATCATATCGGATATTTCCAGGAGATAGCTGGCAGCTGCATGCGCTTGTTCTGAAGCCCCGGATTTGAACAACTCGCAGAGCACTTGCAACACAGCGATAGACTGTCTTACGTATAATCTAGTCAAACATCTTGTCGAGAAAAGCTTTCTCACCACAAAGATTTCGTTGGGTTCCTGTAACACAGACCTAGACCAACGCAAGAAATTCGGGAGTTCGTCCTTTGTGTCCTTTCTAAACATTTTTGTATGAAAATACCAGAACAGTCGAAAGAAGGACTTACCTCACGTACAAACGCGAGAGGAGGACCGCCGCACCCTCGCGTTCCAAGCCTGCATTGTTCAAGTAATGTTTGGCGATAGATTGAAGCATATGAGCTGTTTGTCCGTGACAACCACTTTCGTCAAATTGTCCAAGATCGAAAGGGATTCTGCAGACGAGAGAAAGCCACAATAACACGACATAACGCAAAGCCCAGTGATCCGAATAAGCAGCGGGCCCATTTGAAAGACTAATGAAGTCCATCGCTATGGTCAAATCCGAAACTTCATGCGGAAAGAATCTGGCTGTTCACGCTAGAATAAACCGGAAGAACATGCATGAACTGAATGACTGACTGATCGTCTTGTATCCGCGGAATTTGATGTAGTTGTACAATAAGTCTGCCAGCCTGCCCACACGACTGATGGACGACGTGATGGAGGGATCAGAAACACAAGCTTTTGCGTGCGCTCTCAAGCATTCCGCGACTGGTGTCACGAGGCGTTCAAGGTATGGATCCAAGAGATATGGTTGTTCTTGATATTCTGCTAGCTGATCAAGTTTCAATTATGCTGATAATTCCAAACCGCTGTAGGTACCCACAATCAGACTGAGCTTTCGCAGTACCCCAGATTCCGCGATGTCATCTTCGCGACTTGGTTGAACGAATAGATCGGCTGCTAGCAAGGTGCTTTGAAGAGAGAAAAATTCGTCGTAACGCTCAAAGGATGCAAGGAACCTCTCTTCGACGAGTTCCTCGTCCATATCACGCGTACGTCCGGGGGAGAGCAAGTTATACTATAGCCTTGTCGAAACGTCGTGCAGTAGGGTTAAGTATTACGTGAGGAAGATGAAGCCGTGGCTTCAAGTTGAACTCCAAGTTACTACAGGAACTGCATATTCTCCGTCACATCACTCAACATGCCCCGTGGCATCAAACGAAAGCGACCGCAGACTATCGAGGTAAGTACTCGCAAGTGAGATACCAGATTCGTGGCGCCCATTGCTACTCGTCTGTTAGGAAGACAATTCGAATCAAGTGAGCCGCAAACTGGCATGTCGTCTTCTTTCCGCCACCCATCATTCAACTTAACAACGTGGTTTTTATCAAGTACCATGGTGCCAGGCTAGTACGAAAAGCAGCTAAAAGGTCCAAGACCTTTGAGATGCAGAAAATGCTGAAGAAGCTCAGGGAGGCTAGGTTGGTGGCCTTTTCATTCCTTTTCATTACATGTTACGACGGATAGCAAATGACGGTACGCCTGGTAGACGCGAAGACACGGCAAGCGAGGTCACGAAGGATCTGGAATCCCAGGTGGACGCCCTGAAGGTGGGTAAGACAACGGACTGATATCACGGCCACAACTTAAAACAAATAGCAAATTGACAGTGACAAAGCTGCAAATTCTGCACTATTGACCAAAATAAGGAAAGACAAGGTTCTCTCAAACGACCCACAGGTTCAAAGTGCCGTTTCTACTGAGCTTGCCGTAAACCTTGTTCCACCTGGAACGGCGGGAACTCCGGTAGCGAAAGCGCAAAGTCGATTACTGAGCTCAAAAGTGCTGGCGTCCCAAGTGTCGGCGGTGGTAGAAGCACTCAGAGATCTTTTACATTCTCCACCTAAAACAGGAGAATACGAAGAGACCGAGCATCTGGATGATTCCGGTCCTTCGAAGATTGCAAAGAGGCAGCCGTCGCAAGCAAGGCGAGAGGAAACAAGGAGAACAAGAGAGGAAATCAGTCAGTCGAACACTTCGGAGCTGCACCTGGAATCAGACCGGGCCAGCATTTCAGGTGAAGGGAGTAATGACAGCGTTGATGCTGATGGGTGGGAGTCGGGCACAGTTAGCGACGGCGCGTCTTCAGTAGGTGGTGATTGGGAGTCGGGATCTATCCTTGGCAGTTCTCATGCCGAAGAACGCGGTGACGTGCCTTCGGACCCAGACAGCGATACATCATCCAGCCGTCCTGTTTCGTTCAAAAGCAAAGCACATCCTGCCTCGTCTAAAGGTCAATCCGAGTTTCTACCCTCACTGTCCGTCGGCTTTGCCCGAGGCGATTCAGATAGCGAATTCAGTGATAGCGAAGCCAAGGCGGCAGATGGTATCAAGAAGAATCGGCGGGGCCAACGCGCGCGAAGAGCGTAAGTCATGGCCACTTTGACATCTTTCGTCGACTGATTCCTTGGGCTTTGCTCTCTGCATCTCTCCTTTGTATCTTATGCTCAGTATATGGGAAAAGAAGTTCGGTAAGAATGCCAACCATGTCAAGAGACAACGGGAAATTGCCCAGCCGTCGAATTCAAAATGGCAAAGACTTAGGGCTCCTTCCGGCGATGAGCGGCCGCATAGAAAATATCCCACGCAATCGCAATCACAGCCGTCGGATCGCCACCAGCGGGCTCACCGTCAACGACCTTTACTGCCCCAGAGCGCCGAGGGTTGGAGCCGGCAGAGTTCGAAGGTTCCGATGAGGAGAAATAAATCCGGTGCCGATTCCCGAAGGGCAAAATGGGACGAGCAACCGTTACACCCATCGTGGGAGGCTAAGAAACAGAAAACGGCGAGTATCGTGCCATCGCAAGGCACTAAAATCGTGTTTTCATAGTATCCCACTTCTTACTGGACACTCGATGTTACATATACATCATCCAAGAAAATTGTAGGTGTAGATGCTAGTAAGCATGGGGTTCTTCTGAGCAGGCACGATTGTGCGTAACGTTTGCAGGGAACATTGATTGCGCGGTACTCGGTGGACGAGCTAACGCTGTGGTAGCATTGTTGTCTAGAAAGGTGGCGGCTTTATAGCGACATATTTCAGCGAAAGCGAACAAACATCAGCAAGAAAGCGAACATCACAGTATGGCTATAGGGTACACAGAAACAACTTGTCCAGGGGTAGGATGAATGTACATGTTACATCCTGCGTGGAGCACAGACGTGCTTTTTACCCCCTTGCAACCTACACTCGCGAGAACACCACATCTCGCCACAGCGCCCACAACGAGGAAAGTCTCTGCCAACTTTCATGCATGTAGAACACATTGTGCGGTATGATAGCTTCGAGCCTCTCTCGACAGCCTCAAGCACAGGGTGCAATCTAGTGACTCCGTCCGCCATCGGAGTAGAAAGGACGGGTGACGACACAGTCATGTGCGGAGAAGACCCGTCGAAGGAAGAGTCAGTCGTCGAGGTGCGACTGATGGATGGACATTTGGACTGAGAGAATGATGATGGTGAAGATAATGGAGAGTCTGGGGGGGTGTCATAGTCATAATGCGGACTGTCCTGCCTTGCCCGCCAGTTTGATGAGGAGAGATCTAGTTTCAGGTATGCGCGGAGCCATGAAGAAGCCGGTATTGTAGCAACGAATGATCCATAGGCATTCGTGTTGCCTCCGGAAGGCTCAGCTGGTGGTGAGCCTTGGTATGTTTTTGCACAAATGGATAAAGTGGACGACCGGGACGCGACAGAGGAACGAGAAACGCTCGACGCTCGGGTCCTGACGCCCGCGAAAGATGCATCACGGTCCTGCACATCGGAATGAGACGATGGAGTTGCTGAGCATGCACAAGAAGACGCACGATATCGTTCAAATAAGCCATGTCCTTGAACGTGTACGGTTTCAGCTTTTATGCGTCGCAGGGAGTCCCGACGGAACTGGGCTGTCCTGATAGCGAAGGATCAATACACCATTCATGACAGGGAATTAAAGGGTGCAAGAATAACAAAGGCTAAGTACTCACGTCGTTGACCACTCGTCAATTTACTTGTGGCGGGGGCGCCGGAAATATTGTGAAAAGGGGGAGTAAAAAGTGGCACACGACCACTTTTATAGTGGACTATTTGCTGGCTGCAACTAGCCGCAATTCAAATTGGCTGAAAACCCAAAAGGAGACGTCAGATCAACGTTCAACGCCAGCTCGTGTCGGTATTGCTGTAACTAAGGAAATACCGCAAACCCACTGATACGAACGACAGGCAATAGCCTCCCTTTGCGAGTCAAGGGAACAAATTTCCTTCCCCTTAACCTCGGGAGGTCGTTGTATTGATGGCAACGATGAAAGATAGGAAAGTGGTAGCGAATTGTCTGCCGTCGGCATCAGTGAGGCGTTCAGTTCGTGCTTGGCGCAACGACGGTTTGGTGGTCGTGTGATTACACCTAAATGAACTGATATCGCGTACAATTGCGTGCACAGCTCACAAGTCCAGACGTGGAACATACATCTAGGCAGATCGAAACGAACCTCAATTGGAGAGAGAGCAAGGTGCTCGTGATCACCGACCGAGTACTAGACCGTTCCACCCACTGAGCGCCTTGCTAACTGGAGATTCTTGCAAACGTCAAGGCGGTAGGGGTCTCAATATCGAAGAGACTCGTACGTGACCAAGTCATAGCTCTTCTTTAGTGCTAGTACTAGTCTACTAATACGAGTACGCTGAAGTCGAAAGAGGAGCGAAGAAAAGACAAACAAGACAAAACAGGAATCTGATTCAAGTGCGGCTCCAAAGGGCTCACATCGCAATCATCGACGACGGCGCATACGGCTTCTCCCTCTTTCTCTCTACTCTTGCTTCCGCTCATTACGTCCGCCATCTGTGCTGGCTTTCTCGGGCCAGAAAACATCTTCTAAGCCCAGACCGAAGCTTCTTTCTGCCGTTTTACGTCTTATTCCCCAGTAGCCAGGCATGGTAAGCCAATCCTCATCCTCATGTTCATCCGACAATCCATTCACCCACTCCTCCTTCCGCCTAGGGTCAAACTCTTTCACTACCCGGTCAGTTTCCTCCTCAGCTACCCTTCCGCTCTGTGTTTCCCTCCCATAATCTCTTTTTTACTTATCTTCACAACCCTCAGCCACGGACAAGAAATCCGAGACCGGAGAAGATGATCGTTTCGTATATTCAGTTTCTGAAATGCAAGGATGGAGAATTAGTATGTCGTTTTTCTTTTTTTTTTCCCTCGAACAAAGTCTGATCGCTCATCCCACACCTCGTTTCACCTGTGGCCCGATGTCAAATCGCGTTTTAGCTATGGAGGATGCCCATGCAGCAGTATTAACCCTGGAAGAAGGTGCAGCAGAGAAAAATACATTCTTCGGCGTTTACGACGGTCACGGGGGTGGGCTAGCGTTTGTCTGGCCGATAGGCATCTCACCAATTGCGCCACAGGTGGCACCGTTGCCAGGTTCGCCGGTAGAAATGTACATAAGCGACTTCTAGGAGAAGAGGCATACCGTGAAAAGCTCTATGACGAGGCTTTGAAAAGGGCGTTCTTAGGAACGGATGAGGATCTCCTTGCGGGTGTGCATTTATAACCGCACCAGTCTGTAGACCTTCTAATCTCTTCACCAGATCCAGGTCACACTCGCGATCCTTCGGGCTGTACTGCTGTCGCAGCTCTCTTAACTGATGACCGAAAAATTTATGTGGTACGTGTCATTCACTAGCTACCCCACCCTATTAACAACGTGCTAGGCAAACGCCGGAGATTCACGGTCTGTGCTTAGTGTCAAAGGGGAGGCAAAACCTCTGAGTTTTGATCACAAACCGTCAAATGATAGTTCGTTGCTTCCCCGTTTGTTGGTCAGTATCATCAAGCCTGATAAAATTTGCAGCCGAACGAGCTCGCATTGTCGGCGCTGGTGGATACATAGAATATGGACGCGTTAATGGTGCGTATGCATCTCACCTTTTTAAATCTATCTTTAATGAGCATGGGTGTTATTCAGGCAACCTTGCACTCTCAAGAGCTTTAGGCGATTTCGAATTCAAGAAGAATTATTCGCTGATTCCCCAAAAGCAAGTTATTACGGCCGACCCAGACATCACCGTACACGAACTATCAAGCGAAGATGAGTTCCTTGTGCTGGCCTGTGATGGTAAGTAGTACATACGAATATGCATGGATATCGACAGGTGCTTAGACTGTGGAAAGGTATCTGGGACTGTCTATCGTCTCAACAGGTAGTCGATTTCATTCGTCTCAAGGTTTCCGAGGGCAAGGAGCTCAGCGAAATTGGAGAAATGATGTGTGAGCACTGTCTTGCTCCCGACACTACCTCAGGCGCTGGAATCGGTTGTGACAACATGACGATCCTCATCGTCGCTCTCCTCGATGGTCGCACGAAGCAGGAATGGTACGATTGGATTACGGACCGTGTAAAGACTGGTTATGGCTATGCAACGCCCGCCACCATCCCTCAGATCTACTCCGAGATGCGCCTCATGGCATTCAAAGCGCGTAAAGAAGCCATGGAAGAACGAGGGCGCATGCGCAAGGAGCAGGGTGAGGACCCTATACCTACACCCAACCTGTTCGGCGCCTCAAGCACGTTGTCTGGATTTGCTCGCGTCTTGGGCAGCACCGGAGGCATCTCCTTCAGCCCGTCTACTGGGATAGTGAGCGATAGCGGCCGGCTTGTGTTTGCCCCCGCAGATGACGATGAGGACAGCGGTGATGAGATGGAGACGGATTCCGTCCCTGGTCGGCTGTTCTTCAGTGATTTTTCTGGCCAGGGCCGCTCGCGATCCTCTGATCCAGCGGCTTCACTAAGAGATCGGCTGGCTGCTTTTGAGGCCGATTCTCGAGACGACAATCTTGATGATGAGTTGGACAGGGCGATTGACGTGGACGCACGCATGGTAGAAATCGACGATGAAGATATTGATGGGTCCTTGGATGACCTTCATGGTACCAACAGTCCCAGTCCGGACGAGAAACGCGAGGGTCCCGTACCATCAAATCCGAAGGTGAACGGCGATATCACTCCGATACAACAGCTGCAATCGCAACCTCTAGGGGATGAGCTCCATCCGGTCATCAAAGCCGATGGCCTGATGGACGCGAGTGAAGACCCGCTGAAGGCATAGTCATCCGTGCTATCATGGTAAACCCCTTTCAATTTCTTCGATCTCTTTTTCCCGCTTTATCCGTCCCTTCACATCTTGACACAAGCGTCAAGTCAGTGTCGTTCTTTGGGCTCTCCTGTGCTTCCACTATATCTATTGGTTCTGTTGCCGTCATTGTGGCCACTACAACCTTTCTTTCCAAGTGTTTTAGCTGTAGCATCTGTCGAGAATGACGGTTCACGATTCCCATCTTCGAACCTCAGTAGTAACATACATCTTATACTCGCTTATAGGCTGTACACTGTACTAGTGGTTCATGCATGAAAACTCTTCAGAGAACGTTAGGCATGACTACCAACTCGTTTTCACAGAGGCAGACCACAACGCAACCCTGTCCGCCGCTCGTTGTAAATGCTCCGACCCCAAGAAGCGATCCAGCACTCCCATCGCCTACTTTGAGGACGCTTTGCTTTGCCCAAAGTTGATTAAGAAGACAGCGCCTGTAGATATAGACATTCCCTCCGCGATCTTGGGTTCCGTTTTCGAAGGCAAGCACTGATCCGGGAGTATGATAAGTAAAACGTGTGTCACGCTTAGATGCCAGCACGAATGCAAGCGCGGAGAATGTGCCAGCGTGGATCCACCCTGGTCTCTCCCCAGGACAGTCAGCGTTAAGCGTGTGAAGTGTCCCGTCAATTCCGTTCTTAACGACCAGACTTGATGTACCAGTGCCAGTTCCAGGGAGAGGCGCAGCGAGTAGGTTGAAGGCAGTATCGCGCTGGCCTGTACACCATGCTGGCGACGACCCGTCCTCACAAACCCACGTCAAAAATGCCGTCCTTCCTACAGACGCGTCGACTTCTTCGTCAACCTCACCTTGAGCAAGTGCAGGGAGACCTTTTCCAAGCCCGAGTCCACTTGCGTCCTCGCCCTCCCTAAGAGCCGCCGTATACTTCTCAAGCGACTCTCGGATGGCGTAGAGTTCTGACGGATCGAGCGTTTCCGGCACGTCGACATCATCCGCCTCGGTACTCGACATGCCCGAAGAAGCAAAAACATGCATCCACTTTGTGCCCTCGTTCTGTTTGTCCAGATGAAGGGTAAGGACTCCAAACTTATGCTCGCCCTCTCGATCCCAGGTCCAGAAGCTTGTCGACGGGCGGATTCCGTCCCAGAGTTGCTTAGCGGAATGGCGGGGGAGCGGAATAACTTCTATAGTGGATGCGCCTTGGATGTGGACTGTCAGCGTTTTCTGTGAGAACGAGACTCTGATCTGGGACGTAAGTGTTGTGGAAGCGAGAGGGAATGCGACTGTGACAGCGTCGGGGCTTTGGGTCCATGAGTACGGGTGCGGTTTGGTGGGTTGCTGAGGCATTTCTGCGTCCAAATCTTCTCCAAAACGAGGGATTGGGGCAAATTCATCTGGAGAGGGTTCGTATGATGTAGTGGGAGCAGCGCTCACGACATCGCGATAGGTTGAGCTTCCGAGGAGTACGTACGACCTTCGGGATGAGTCGTACGCCATGAGCATTGGCACGTCGTCCCCGCGCCTGCGCCAGATGATATCCAGCTGTTTTACGCTCTGTTGTGAATGGTCGTAGGCAGGGGGGAAACGAGCAGCCCATACGTCAAACTCAGAGACGTAGTGCTTCGTTGACAGGCTAAGGGGTGGTGCAGCTGCATCGTAATACCGAGATGACAACAATGCAACTGCTGCGTTGTCAGGGGTTTTGACAACACTGTGAATCCGGAACGGAATCGAAGTGTTGCTGTTTGGACTAGACTCGTCCACTAGTTCGTAGCATGCCAGAAGTGTGGCAGGGCCATCGGCAGTGAGAGGTATGAGGAGGACATACAAGTTGCCTAGGCCGTCACCCACGAATGCAATGGACTCGTCAAGGAATGAGGCAGACGGATATTCGCGATGCACTAAATCAGCTTGGGGAGTAAAGACCAGCGTCGGAAGCTCGTGCACTACACGGAAAGTAGGAACATTACCAGGCTACTTTGACGGTGAAAACAACGCAGTCTGACAAGATGCAGACGGTGGCTCACATGTCCGATTTCGATTACAACCACCCGACGTTCTGCATCCACGTATAGTCCCCTGTCTGCGGTGGTCGACAATGCGAGGTGATTGTGAGTGATTCTGCTCTGTACCTCCTGAAACGATAAAGGAGAGCGGCCGGAGGTAGCAATTTGAGTAGGTTTGTACTGCAGGTCGTAGCGAGCTACTCCATCCTGAGGGATCACCTGGAGCTTGTACCCTTCGAATTTTGGGTTTAACAGAGTACGTTCAGGTGCGAAGTCTGCCATCGTCGTCGCCTGAAGAAAGCCAGTAAATGTCGATTACCGCTTGCGGTAACTTTTCATCGTCGCCCTGTCCGCCCGAAAGTTGGAGAGCAAAGATCCATGAACCTGGTAGAATTCCTCAAAGTTCGAGTCTCTACGAGGCATCGACGCTGCCAATAACTAGTGTGCGTATGATCGTATCCACATCATTAAATACCGACATTAATGTCGTCGGCCAAGACTCAGCAAAGCAGGCAATTCACCGTACTACCGCATGTCACGAATGCGATTGCCCACGGACTTGTGTATGGACGGTCCGTACTTACGACCTTCGCGTAGAAGTACCTGGCTAAGCCAACCTCTGTCAGTTAGGTCACCTTATCAAGATAGGACTATAATCTTACGTGTGCTCATACTTCATTGACGCTAGAAGAGATGACTCGGGCAGCTGTCTTTCCGGCGAGGTTAAAGACAAGACCATTCAAATTCGTAATGCCAGAGAACGTACAACTTTCTCATTCATGTCGCTCTTCCCACCAGTATTGAAGCCTGCCTCGCGCCTCGCCCGCTACCGGGCACTTTCCCCTCTGGCCGGCATTCATGTCTCACCACTTCAACTCGGCGCCATGAGTATCGGAGACAAATGGGAGCCATTCGGCTTTGGAAGCATGGATAGGCAATCCTCCTTCAGGTTACTTGACGCATTCTATGAAGCGGGAGGTAACTTCATCGACACTGCCAACGCCTAGTGAGCTGCACTTTTGATGTCTTGGTTCAGTGTGACCTACAGGTTGTCGTCTCAGCCAAGACCAGACCTCAGAGCAGTTCATCGGAGAATGGGCTGAGCAACGTGGCATCCGTGACCAACTGGTGATCGCAACAAAGGTAAGCACAATGTAGTGCATCTCCAAGACTCAGTGCGCGTGAGCTTCGTCCACAGTATTCGACTAACTACGTGCGAGGTGACGACAGCATCAAGCAGAAAGTACATTACACCGGGAACTGCCTCAAGTCGATGCACATCAGCGTTGAAGCGAGCTTGAAAAAGCTCAGGACATCTTACATTGACATCCTTTACGTCCACTGGTGGGACTTTGACACATCCGTCGCGGAAGTAATGAATGGACTCCATACGCTGGTTCAGCAGGGAAAGGTCCTTTACCTTGTACGTGTATATATCCTTATGCCAAGTTTGACCTATGATCTGGCCATCAGGGTATCTCTGACACTCCGGCCTGGATCGTAGCGAAGGCAAATCAATACGCGCAAGATCATGGAAAATCACCATTCGTCATTTATCAGGGCGCGTGGAACGTCATGGCGCGCGAGTTTGAGCGCGACATTCTTCCTATGTGCCGATCTGAAGGTTTTTCCCAATCCCCTGTTCACTGTTACAATACTTACCGACGCACAGGCCTCGCATTGGCACCGTTCAATGTTCTTGCGGCAGGTAAACTCCGCACGGACGCCGAGGAAGAACGACGGCGTCAAACCGGAGAAAAAGGTCGCACAGCACGGGCCCCCGAATGGGAGCGCAATGCTACAGAGAAAGCCATGAGCGCGGCTCTGGAAAAGGTGGCGAAGGAAGTGGGCACAGAGCACATCACTGCGGTTGCCATTGCCTATGTTATGCAAAAGGCACCATATGTATTCCCTATTCGTGGGCGGCCGTAAAGTGGAACATTTGATGGAAAATATCGAGGCGCTGAGCATCACCCTCACACCCGACCACATCAAGTACCTTGAAAGCATGGTACCGCTCGATCTCGGTTTTCCTCATACGCTTGTGAGTGATGGATTGCTCGAGGCTGGTCGTGTCTGATTTTCGTCCAGGGAAACGCTACAACCGACTATAACTATCTGATGAAGAGCGCCGCGTTCTTCGAGAGGCAGCCCCAGCCGCAGCCCATGGCGCCTTCAGCAGACCGAACAGATACTGAATCTGACAATATGGTACCTATATTATATTTGATGAGTGAGAATGTTGAAGGAGTTTTGGATATTCCGGCGTCACAAATTATTGTGTAGATTCATGCCGCCTCGTCGTGTAAGAGCACGTATTCTCGATTTGACAGACCAAACTTGATCACTTGAACGGGCGTTCTCAGGACAGGCAACCAAGGTAGATATCCATATAGAACCCACCATCACCGGCTTTCAGCTCGTAGAACCTGGTGGTCGGAATTGTTTCGTCATTGACATGTGTGTGATTGGTTGACTCAAGGTCAATTATGAATGGTCTTGGGACTCAGATCAGTAACCACTTGTTAAACCGTATCTAAAAACCAACTTAATGACTGGCTTTGCCTCTCCAAACTCGTCCTTCTGCTGCACCTGACGATCTGTATGTAAAAGGGTTCGGATGGGGAAAGCAAGATGCCAGCAAAGGAGCTTACACTGAATGACGGCGTGTTGTTTTGAGCACGACGGATGTTCAATGAATATATCGGCCACGGTGCGATCCCTTCCTATGAGATAGGCGCTTTGTCGATGGATGTGAAGCAGTTCTGAAACTAGAAGTAAGCGGACGACTTGAAGAGACGACAAGTCCAGTTACCAGTTTGCTCACTTCCCTTGAAGACATACAGTCTCCAACCCAATGTCGGTTTCCTTGCTTCCGGGGGTTCATTGTACTTGAGCACCGTACTGATCCCGTCGGCTGCTTTGACGGTGTTGGTGGCAGCAGCAAGCAACCCAGAAGGCTTGAAATTCGGCTTTCCCTTGTCAAGAGGCGAGACGGACCGTGATCTAGAACGAGGATTGGTGGAATGGCGCTGGGGGGAAGGGCGACGGGGGGAGGTAGAACGACGCGAAGGTCCTGCACGTTCTCTGCTATGGTCGCGTCGGCGGTCACTACGTCGATCGCGGTCCCTGTAGTAATCCTTTCGCCCGTCCCTGTTGCTGCCCCTACCTCTGCCATTGGTGCCGCGTCTGTCTCGACCGTAGTCTCGACTGTCCTCGTCCCATCCTCGTCCTCGCTCGCTATCTCTGACACGGCCTCTATCACTGTACTCGTCTCTGCGTCTATCATAGCCTCTGCCATATCTTTCCCGGACGGAGTCTCTGTCATCAGCACGGTCACGTCGCGATGGGCGGTCCTCTTCGCGGGCACGCCATGCAGGTGATGGCTTTCGAGACATTGGACAAAGCTCCGAACTTCAGCAGACAAGTCAAAACGGTGGCCCTGGTTTGAAGGGTGAGGACTTTGCGTTGAGTGGTTGAATAGACTCTACCACACAATGCCAAACACGTGGAATTGCAACGTCGGTACAAAACAAAAACATAAATCGATGGGGAAAACTGCATGTCTTGCACTATCATCACCCGCAATTCTCTGATAACAGACGCCTCCCAAAGCGCCTTCCCCGCTTTGCCGCTTTTTGGCTTGTACTTGGTAGTTCTTGAAGCGGATATGCTTGTTCCCCTTGAAAGTCTGAAAATTCGAGACGAAACGGATCAAAGGGCAAACCGTCAGCGTTGTAGTTGTAACCGAACGCCATCCTATCCTGAGACAGCCTCGATGCATGGACAGCGTTCGTCGGGGAGGCAGGGATCACTGGTAGGTACTGTGCCGGCGTTGGATCGGGAAACGCGTCTTGTGGAATCGAGGCAGGTGCAGCACCGAAAGCGTTGTCGGTGAAGAAGACGTCTTCCTGCCAGCCCAACGTCGTACACATCTTGTTAACGGCTGAACCGGATGCTTTCCTGTTGGGCATCCCCGGTAGCGAGGGGGAGCCTTGAATGATGTGGAACGTGCACGGCCCTTTTTCCTCAAAGCCGAGACCGAGCAGTGCCCGTGTAAAGGTGATCAGACAGCACGTAAACATGAAGAGCACGACTCTATCCTGGGGCTGCTGCGGGATATGTTTGACGCACTGATGGAAGCTGGTGCGGACGGCCCATAAGGCGTGCTTTGCTCGGGCCACACTCTTTCGTCGGATCCGAGCCAGGTTGCGTGTGGTATGACCTTGAAGAATCTTCATTGTGCGCTATGAAGACGACAGGCTAGGCGAGTGGCTCGCGATTGATAGTCAAAAGTTGAACGTCGAACGAGCGCCAACTTTGTGTACGTTGCATTCCAATGACAACTTCCATCCGAAATCGGCTGTAATAGGAGAATGCGCGTATCAAAGCACTTTTTCTGTTACAGGTCTCGCCAGGTTTGAACGAGATCGGTGGCCTTGCTCCACTGTTAGCCAAGAGTCACACAGAAACCTGTACATACCGGCAAGCCAGAGACAACCGACCCGAAATCATCGATCGAGACGCAGGGCTGACGCCCCCGATGCGCGGTTCTGTTACAGTAGTATTAATACGCGGAGAGCATAACGACTTGCAGGGATTCTCGCGCTCCCCGGCATTCGAATCCAAAGGCGATGCTCAGACGTGATGATGATCAAGTGCACACAATACGTAAAACGTCCTCGAGGTGTCGAGGGTTTTGATCCAAGATGGACAGCCTTCGCGTTTACCATTCGTTCGATTTCATGCCCCGCGATTATCTGCCGATGAGATGCCGGATGGTCAGCAGTCACATAGACAGAGTAGGTAATCCAGCCACATCACTGCTGACATTCAACTCATGCCGCTGTTGCGGTACACGGCATATCCCGAATTTCAGATGTGAATGTGCGGTATCTGCGTGCATTCGGGATAAGTGAGAACGGACGACTGTCTTCATTCGAACTTTTGGTCTGCCTAGGGGAGACCGCGGGGTTTTAGACGATGTATCAACATCCGACGGGGCTCAACAGTCGGATGGCGACTGAATATTCGAGGTATTGACCGTTCGAACTCGCGTGTACAAATATTCATATTAACTTTCAACTAACGTCAGTAGACATGAATGATAAAGGAGGCATAGTACAAATCAGGTGCAGTAGATAGTTCCAATATAAATACCTTGGTAGGGGCCAAGGTGGTCAAGGATATTGCCGTCCAAGATATTCGGGACTGTCATGATAGTGCAGTCTGGGTCGGTCGCATCATCGTCACCTGCAGAAATGAGAAAAGCGTCAGACTTGATGCACGGGGACCAACCTGGACATTCAACGGCGTTATTTGGCGAAATGAGGTGCACCTCCCCCTGAACATGGGAGAATCCCAAAAAGCGGCCAGGAACTATCGGCACAACGTCCTTCTGGTTGTTGACCCTCTGAAATTCGGAAATCTACACAGGTGGCGAGAAGCTGAAAACATCAAGCGCTAACGAAAGAAAGTAACTGACTGTAGCATCGAATATACTAGCCCAGGCAGGATTGCCGACACGAGGGGTGCCATATGTCACACCCTTTATTGCAATGTTCGGGGGCAGGTTGAGTGCCATGAACATGCAGTCGAGCTCTGCAAGTGCACCACCAAGAGAATGACCGACCTTGACATCAAAATATATCCGTCAGGAGTCTACAGGGGCGCTAGCTCACTCACCGATGTGACGCTTGATGCCCCACGCTGCGAAATGAGGTTTTTGACTTCAGACAAGATTGTGCTCGCGGTCTTGGCGTGCTCATTTGCGAAGCCGCTGTGTACTTGTACATTACTAGCGACGCCTGGAAAGAGGGTCTGGTCAAGGCTTTCCATAACAATATCTACATCAGTGAGATCCGAGAGGCTGTCCAGATGCATTGAATTACCTTCTGGCACAAATTAGGAAAGACGAGCTCACAGCTGAGTAGGGTCGGTGCCCTCATGGGCCACAATGACGGAGTTCTGTGAGGGCCAGTAGCCAACGTAATCTTGAGGTGGACACGGTCAAAAGGAGAAGATACCAGAGGCGAGACAGCGTACAATACTGAATGCCATTACCATCACCGCCGGTAAGAGAGACCTCGAAGCCCGGCACTGCCTGACAAGCTTCTGAAGGGGGCGTCAAAAATCACATCACGGAAAAGTTGTAAATATAGAGGATCCTACCACCACAATTCCAACCCTGCACGATGCCGGGGTTACAGTACGCAGCTCTAGCGAACTCGGTATAGGGAGCGAGATCTGCGAGCTGAGAGGCCGACATCGGGGTGACAGAAACGACCTGTGCACGCTGCACCGCAGGAGCCCGACCTGGCAAGGCTACTACGAGCGCGAAGGACTGCAATAAGAATACAGAAACGAAAGAGAGCATGGTGGACGAGCTTCACCTCGACTGGCCTACGACAGACTAACATATTTAAGATGATGGCTCCTCTCTTGTCGAGCCACAAGCACACGGCCGCGAGCATGTGATCGCAGTGAAATATTGAAAGGAGTATGAATGATGTGATCTAGTCATTTTAGCGAAGCCATTTTTGACAAAAGCACCGCTGTAATTGGCCTTGTCATGCTAGCAGAGATATCATCTGACCACGATCTGTATGAGATGGACGAGTGAAAGGGAAGCGGGGAAGCGAATGCGGGGCAACAGACAATCACCGTTCTGTCGCATGACTGTGGTGAATCATGATGAACCATGCGGCGTTCTGATTGGCTGGCATCGGATTCTCGGCAAATGCCGTCTGCAGCCGTGCTGAGCAGATCCTTACGAGTTCTTGTGATAGACTCTCAGCACCCGCTACACTGCATGTTTCTCCGTGCTGCTGCTGTACAATGAATACCGAAGCAAAGCACAGACTTTGTTGTTGTCCTTGAAGCTGTTCTCGACGGTGAGCATAGCGCTGACGGCACCCGCAGATAGTGCCAATTCCCACCCGATCAAATAGACATCAACATCTCGAGCTTTCCCCATTTCACGCCCGGCTCGCTCACCTGCACCGTCCTTATTCTCTCCGCTTCTCGTCGTTGGGACCCTTCAGCTGAGAGTCAGCTGGTTGCTCACAGATGTACTACACCCAGCAGGCTACCTCAGAAACGAGGGACACCCTCGTCTCAGATCCCTCCAACTCCCAACCATTTCATTCCCGGTCCTCTGGGCCACTCCCCCCCATTAGCAGTATCTCGTTGCCTCCCGCTCGAAACAACCACCTCTCCGACTACCGGCTCGCCTACGATGCGCCATACACTTCTAATGCCCCCGGACATCTTCCTTACACTTCAACACACACTGCAGCCGAACTCGATCATCACTCGTCTTTCGGTCAACCTCAGTATGGTTATGCCGTAGACGCTCTAAGTTTTTCTGACCGGGACCACCGGTTCATGTCTCTGCAAGAGAGTTATTACCGCTCTCAGACATCTCGTGCTCCCGAACCCGTCCTAGTCGACGACTTCTCTCAACTAGACCCTGCCCTCATGCTCAGTCAACATGATCAGCACGCGAACCTCCTCCCGCGTGATCACTCAATCATAGAGTCCTCTTCCTCGCAATCTCCAGAAGCGGACAGTGGCGTTCCTACCTCTCGCACCAAGAAATCTCGTCGGGAAAAGCCCCGCATTGAATTGGCTCCCGACCAGCCTTTGACAACACAAGGCAAACCAAGAGCGAGAGTTTATGTTGCATGTTTGCAGTGGTCTGTTTCCTTTGAGAGACCATTCTCATAGCTCTTCGCTCATCGTACTGTTCTTCATAGCCGGACCCGAAAAATTCGTTGTGACGGTGCCAAGCCTACTTGTCACAATTGCTCTCGACGAGCCAAGGCTAACGAGGAGTGCACCTATGATGCTGCTCCGAAGCGTCGGGGTCCGGACAAGACTCCCGGTGCTCGGCAGCGTATGGCTCGGGAGGCGCGCCTGGAGAGTGAGGCGGATGTAGTGGCATCACGACGTCGACGACGAAGGAAGCATGAGGTTACTACGGTTTCCCCAGCCAGTGGCTTGGGTGGTGGCGATGATGGTCCTCGATCTGTTTCAGGCCCAGCACTCCACTCACTCAGCCAGTCTCCCCTTGCACTGGATCCGCAACTGCCAAACATTCAGCCGTATCCGGACGAGCCGGTGGCTACTTCTATACCGTTGCACAATAATTCTTTCGATGGCGGCTCAGGTTCGGGATCGGTCATGTCGAGGCCTTTATCGGAGCCCGATGCGCTATACCAGATGACGAATCGTCAGGTATTAATTCGATCATCTACCGGTCGTTTACCATCTCATGTCATCTGTGACTGAAGGGTCTGGATAATGTATTCAGCTTTTCAAGTGGATTGGCTATTCAGCCGGCCTTCCACATCAGTGAAAGTTCAACTCACTCATTCATATCACCGTTGAATGACGATGATAGCGAGAACTCGGACACTGTCGCCGATATTATCTCCGAACCTTCTCTCGACTTCGCTCGTAAGACGTGGTGGGATTCCTTACTGACTATGTATACCTCCTCTTCGCATCTATCCGCACTCAGTCTATCGCAGCGACAATCAGCGGCCAACCTGATCACCAACGATCTACGTTTCCTCTTCCGTACATCGAATTACTGGTTCTCATTCATCAACGTGCCACATTTTCTATCAATCTACTTCAATCCCCAAAAGAGGGACCGCATGCAACCAAGTTTCATACCAGCTGCCCTTGCTATTGCCACCTTACTCCAGAGCTCTGAGGCTGGTTTCGGCAGAGAGGGTCGAGAGAGGGCTCTGCGACTCCGGGATATCGCTCAAGGCGCTCTGGAAGCTAGCTTCAATGCTCGGTGGATCGATGAGCAACTTGCTCAAGCGGCTTGGGTGAGTCTTTGTTGTCTCCCCCATGGGACATGCGAATTGATGATTGTCAAGCTCTTGGCATTTTTTGAGGTTTGCACCCATCCCAATCACACGAGAGAACGATCCTCTTCCGCAATATTGATGCTTGACACCATCATTCGGACACTCTCCCTGACCTTGCTTGACATAGACAATCCTACTGTGACGGGATTCTCTGCTGGTGGTGGCGCCCTTGTTCCTCAATCCAAAAGCCTGTGGAGAAATACAATTTTATCTAGTTCCAGCGATACGAGCAGCAATATTTCGAATTATCGTACGCAGGGTTGTTCTTGTGTCGCGATGTCACTTGGACAGCGGTGGTTAACCTCCCGTCAACACACGCCCCTCTGGATTTCAACCCCAGGATGGGACGATTCCTGGTCGGAAAGTGACATCAGAAGAGAAATATGCCGCAGGCTCTGTTGGAGCTCTCTGACGCTAGTGGCTGGCCACACATCTTACTTGAGTTCCACAACGCTGGTCTATCCTCGGCTTTTCCTATTGGAACCAGCCAATGTACGCTGCTTTCCCATTCTGTCATCTTATCCTCACTCTCTTCGTAGTACGCTCTGCTGTTCCCTGGAGAGGCACTGAATCAGTCCTTGCGGTCCTCCGACTATGCGGGAAAGGATACTGTTTGGTCACTGACCTATCGGACTATGTTCCTCTGGCATAGCTGTTTACGGATGCGTCATGATCGGAACGCTACCGACGCCGAGAGGGCGCGTTTTGGTGTGGATGCATGGCTAGAAGCGGATGCCCTCGAAGAAGCTCTTAACGCGCACACCTGTGGTCTCGAAAGAACTTACCTATTTCAGGGGCGCGAATATCTATTTAAGTGAGCGCAGTTCGGTACCTTTTACGCCCTTGGATCTCACTACAGTCAATAGCGTACGGTTGACGGTGTCCCACGAATTTCAGAGGTATATACCTATTGCAACAATGTATGTGACATATCGATCGCGTCCGTATGCACATCGTTGACTCTATCCTTCAGCAGTGCGACCAGCCTCTTCCATCGAAAGAAAGCAGAAGAATGGCGTATGCGTTCCCACCTCCTCTCCTACGAAGGCTTATGTGACTGACTGTCAAAAGTCATACACCAGGCCAATGTTGCACAACGGGTTGTCGATGGAATGGGTGCTGTGACAGGTCATGCGGCGAACACTTTGCTACACAGACCCTTCTTTGCCTTCTGGTTCATGAGCCAGATTACCAGGTAAGCCTCGTCAGCCGATCGCAGCTTACGAATTCCCCCTAACGTGACGATGAAACAGGGCGTTGTCTCTGTGGCAATACGACAACTCGCTGACGTTAGCCCTTGATGTCTGTCTCGTCTTTTTCAAGCCCATTGATTATTTGAGTGTGCTATGGCCATGCGAAGGTTCATTTCTTTTTTTGCCGTTTGAATATAGTCGTGAATGCTGAACGCGCCAATTAATAGCACAAACGCACAGCGCAGAAGTTCTGCGACAGCAACTCGCTCAAGCTTGCAAGATTGCTGGGCGACGACCGCCCCCGCCTTCACCTGAGATCACATTGTAGATTGTATCACTTATAACCTGTTTTCCATCATATCAATGGACATGTTTTCTATGTATTTGTGTAGACTGGTGTTATGACTAGCCACCTGGACTTCCAAAAGTGGAAGTAATTTGGACGGTTCGCGTAGTATCCCTAATAATTATTATAAGCTAGACTCTTCCTCCTGTTGAACCACGCTTGAACTCTTACTACCATGGAAGCTGCCAACTCCAGGCAAGTGGGACACGTAGAATCGGATGCGGGGCCCTCGTTGTTGCGTGATGGCTATACTTCGAGCTTGACTCTTAAGCGACCCCCCTCACCCTCCTTTGAAGGTCTCAGCGATGAGATCAGTAGGAAGCGATTCAAGGACGACTCATCGCAGGATTCTCCACCCAGCCCAGGTTCCCTGACATCCAGATATGACGCCTTAATTGGAGACCTTGCGCAGGAACTCCAATGTGGTTGTTGTGCAGAACTGGTCTACCGACCCGTTGTCGTGTCCCCATGCCAGCATTTCTTCTGCGGCAGGTATGACTGACTGTTGATCTGACGAGGAGATGGTTGCTAACTGTACTGTAGCTGTTGCGTGCTTTGGATTAAAGTGAGTGTCCGGAGGTGCCCCGACGGGTAACATGCTACATGATTGGTGTGCCGTGGGGCAATACCACCTGTCAAGTGTCACATTTTTCTTGAATCTATATTTCAATCGAGTGATTCTGCAGTTACTAATATACCTGGCAGAATGGCGGTACCAATTGCCCGGCATGCCGTGGCGTGTCGAATATCGTGACGCCGTCTAGGCCCCTCCAGACAATCATCGACGTGCTCTTACGCTCAGATCCCACCAGAACGCGCGCAGAAAGAGAACGGATCCAGGCGGACGAAATCTATAAGTCCGGTTCATCGATGAGGGTATGTGCCACAACATTATGTCCTCATTCATTGAAATCTCATTGAACGTCGTGGCGCCATACTCAGATTCCAACGCCTAGAGAGGCGTCTCCAGAGCCGAATATCAATCAGAACTCAGATTATGCGCGTCCATGCCCACACTGTGCCCCAGATAACCCGTATGGGTGGAGATGTCCACAACCGCTGGTGGATTTCTCAGTAGATCCTGAACAGGCTTGGCACCTTGATGATGGTACGCCCCCGGGGCATGCGTACTGCGGTAATTGGTAAAATTTACTCGATATTTTTTTCGCGAGCCGTCGACTAATTAAACACAGTGAAATGTTACTTGCGCTCGGAGCTCCTGTCACTACGAAGTGTGATTTTTGCCAAGTATCGTTTTGCGGAATTGGGGTTCAGGGGCGCTGTCTCGCGGTCCCCTTGACGGTTCAACATCCTCACAACATGAGTGATATCGGTGATCTCATCCAATCATCCGAGGTCTACGAGTGCTTTGACAATAACACGGTCGAAGTTGATATCATGCTAGATTATCTAGCTTCCGCACAAATCACTCCAAGACATATATACCGTGAAGTACGGAGGTCCACCAATTGACGAGTCATTCCTTCCCTCTGACTTTGGCCGTAGGTCGTGCAACATATTCAGTCTCAACCTAATGGGTTCAGACCCCTGATCGAACTTGATCTATTTGTGGACATGCACAATGTCGCTGCAGGTATTGATGAAAACCCGAGCGCCCCGAGAAATCGCATCTGTAGACACTGCGCCACAGAAGTGCTCTTGTGGGGCATAAAGGAATGGTGGATTCGCGAAAGACAGAAAGGCTTGCTAGGTGAAGCTGCTGCTTCCCGTCCAGACTGTCCACAGGGTGGCTCCTGCAGTCAACAAAAGGATCTTGGTAAGCCTAGTCTTGTGTGAGCTATTGCTATGGTCTTACCTTTTTCACCCGGATGCAAGCACATGCAAAGCAGTGTATGTTTTGACGAGAGCACCGTCAATAGAAAGTTGACGCAAATTGTTTCAGATAATCACATTATCACAAATACCTCTTTCGGTTCGACACAATCTCAAATGTCGCACCACCACGCCGATGCCCCTGGAGGTCCCGTCCAGTCAGGAACGAGCGCGCACTCCGCCCTGGATCATCATACGGGCGAAGCAGAACCCCGTATATCTACTAGTCGTGAAAACGACGATCTGTCTAACGGTGCCGTTGCAGACAGCGCACCGATTGCAGTTGACGTCGAGGGCCAGGAATGATTCTTATATCGTGGTTGTCATGCAGTTGGGAATGTTTGTGTCCGACGTACGTTTGATAAGACGTCAGAGTATCGGTGTCGTTTGAACTTTCTGCTTTTTCTGACAATTTTCTGATGCACATTTCACATGTTCTTCGCGAGGGTCTCTATCTCAATTCACACTACAACGATACATGAGTTAACGTCTACATTAGTAATAGGTAGTCTCTGAAGAATTTTAAAGGTGTGTCAAACAACGAAGATGAACGACGATTTATATGTACGAAAAGATCTATAGACAGATTAAATGAAGACATATCAAACAGCAAGAAGCCAAGCCGTAGAATAACATTCAAGTATACCTATAAAGCTCCAAGACCATTATACATAGCAATGTCGTCGTCCCATTGTCGTCGACCGTTACGCCCGTATGACCTATGTGAATGGGTAGATTGCCTGTCCTGTGCAAGAGCCTTCCGTCTCTGGCGTTCCTTCAGCTCCTCGGCCAGCCGTTCTACCTTAGCCTTTTGTTCCGCCTGCTTCATCTTCTTTGCCTCTGCTTTGCGCAGCTTCTCCTCCCTTATCTCATCCCTCTTGGAGGCTTTCGACGTCGAAATACTCTCCGTCGGTGATGTCGAAGGCCACTCCACCACGGAGTCTGGGGACTTGGCGCCGACTTTGGCAACGGGGGTGACAAGACGGTTCAACGACAGCTTCGCCTTGGGCCGCGGACTGGGCAGTGGCGTGAATTTACCGGTCATCGGCGAACCAACGAGTGTAGATGTCGAGGAACTGACGGTAAAGTGAATGGGTGGGGGAGGCACATTGACTCGCAAATTCTCTATATTCCTATTCTTCGGCCGCGTCTCCAATGGTAGACGATGTTTCGCAGGAGCGGAAGAGGTATCCTTGGGCACGATAGGAGTAAAAACAATGGTTTCTGAACTCTGTGACAGCCGGCAACCGTTTAGATCCTGATCTTCGACCAGGCGCTCCTCGATAATGGTTAGTTGCTGGTGCGTTTGTGGGTGATCAAGTGGCGTTTTCAAAGTCGCCGGGCTGAGCGGTGGGGACATGGAAGATGGCTGTGAACGCCACAGACTTCCCGTTGAACTGGATGTAATGGATGAAGAGAGGGAAGGCGTATCAGAGTCGCTGGCACTCAATCCAGCACTGGAGTGCGTTCGTTGGCGAACACGACGAGGGAGATGGAAAGTGGGGAATGGTGCAAGTGATGGAGTGTACGGCCGAGAATAGTTGTCTTCAGACGAGTGTTCATATTCTGTGTCAGAAGGAGCGGATAACGAGTTGTCTGGAAGATGTGAAGAATGCGAAGGAGAGAGGGGTTCCTCGTGTTCGTGAAGGAGATATGGTACAACAGCTGCTTTTCGAGCAGAATTGATTGCAGGCCGACTGCTAGCGTCGAGATAATCGTCGAAACCGTCATCCAGCGCAGCTCCGATCGATTCTTGCTCTTCTGCAAAACTGGATGTATGAACAACGGATGGCGATAGAAGCTCTGCGACCGCACACAGCTCGAGATCTGTGTGCACAGAAACGATGCTGAGTGACCGGATGTGCTGCGACATGGCTCGTCTCCTTGGTGGCTTCAGGGTGCTTTCAGAAAGGTTTGTCTTATGTGCATGCTGGATTATTTGAGAACGTGAACCCGTCGCAATGCTAGCCGAAATTTGATATGAGGCTCCATCACAGGTGGGAACTGCTACATGACATGCAAGTGACAGCATTAGAACACTACAGTTTTACCCACGGTCTCGCACGGTGTATATCCTACTTACTGTTGTTTGCAACGTATCCTTTGGTGGTTGGGCCTGAATTCTGTCGAGGAGAGCCAGACAAATTAGTGTCTGAAGCACCTCGCTCTTGGGTCGGCGATCCCGCCATATCGTCACGACCCTGATGATCACTATCACCCGGATCTAGGTTACGGTTGTCCCCGCCTCCGCCTTTGCTGTCGGCGCGTGAGCGACCAGTCCTTTTCTGGCTGTAAGACTGCATGTGTGCCACATGATGAGCTTGTAGAACGCATTGTAACCGAAATCATACTGACCATCACTGTCTTCAAAGCGCTGTGCATAGTTACAAGAAGTAAACATAAATAGGAGGAACATAAAAGGAAAAGACATACCGTATTTGAAGACTTCTACAACTACACAATGTTGCCACTTCGTAGACACCAACGGAAGTAGAGTTCGACAGGGCCCGGTGCATCGCGTGCTTGACTATCAATTCAAGGTGCGTGATTTGATAGGTACTGGATAGAATCAACAACTGGCTCAACACAGCAGGCGCGTGCTGAAGGGGAGTAATAAGCGCCAGCGAGTAAAAATACTGCATCAGCGCGAGAGTTACAGGGTACGGTTCCGAAAGATTGAAGGTGCGGGGAGTTAAACGTGGGTCTGGCCGTGCTTCTGAGGAGTCTGGCGCACCAGGCAAATCAGGTAGCCCCACATCCATAGACGAAGACGGCATAATTTCAATCGCCTGCCTGGCGCGTTCCAAAAATTTTATTCTTTGGTCCTTGAACCACGGCCATCGATCCTCCAATGTCTTTCTCGAGCACTTGATTTTGCGGCCGTCGTCACAGATGACTTCAAAATCCGCCAGGATCCCTTCTTCGAGGGCCGAAAGTCCAAACTCTTGCATTAGAATGTCAAGCTGCAACAGCGGGGGCTGATAAACGCCGAACGACTCCAAGTCGATAACCGCGACATGGTCCCAACTGAGGAGGCGACGATTATAGTCCTCCACTAGATTCCCGTTACGATTCCCGAAAATCAAGAACTTGTTTGCCTCCGCCCATAGGCACGCCCTGAACCACGATCCAGTTGCAACAGCATTTCCTGGATCAATGCGTGACCATGTCATGGTGAGCAAGTCAAGGGCCCATATTGAGTAGGACTGGTACGTGTGGGCCAGATACGTGCCAGCGATGATCAGATGTGTGCCGAGAATTGCACCTGAAGGAAAACGAAGGCCAGGAGGAAACGACGTGCCCGTCATCGCCTTGGACCGATCGGTAATCGTGAAGTCAGTGTCTGGAAGGGGAGAGAAGACTTCCAGCTCTCGCTTAACGTCTGTGAACTTGAAGTTCACATGTCGTAAACACAGGGTCGACACAGAAGATAATCTACTCACGTTATAGTTACTGTACAAGTAGATATCGTTGGGAAAGTCGTCAGTTGGGGCGGCAGAATATGGAAGATGAATCAATGATTCCGAGGACGTGAAATCTTGCGAGGAGGATGACGACTTGTCTGACCGAAAACGGGAACCTGGTGATCCTAGCGTCGCGTTCGAATCAGAGGGACGGAGTTCTTCTTGAGGTAACCGAACGCGTAAGTTTGATGATACTGCCACGCTGCGATATGTGCCACAATGATGAGGAAAGTTTCTCCGCTGAACCCACGCCTTGCCCAGTAAATCATATACATAGACATCGTCTAACCAAATGTTGGACAAATCCTGACCTCCAATGATGAACAGTCTGTCTGCGGTCACAGATGACAAATGTGCGTATCGAGGTTTCGGGATGAGTGCTTCCGCACTCACATCGAGAGATGTTCCGTTGGTGGAAGAGGCAGCCAGCCAATGCATTGTTGATAAATCAAGAAACCGGATATCGTTCAAAACGCGAAGATCGTCCGAGGTGGAGGAGTTGGGCGTGTTTCCCATTCCACCAAAGATGATTAGTTTATTGTCCCCTGTGAGTCCGTGAATATGGAGGAACGAAATACGATGGACGACTTGCATGTTTCCGCGCTGTGGAAGTATCGTGGTTCTGGTACCTCGTCCTCTGGGAAAGGGGACAACTTCTCCCAAATGAAAGTGGCCAAATCAAAAACATAGAGGTCCGAGACCATGCGGCGCTCTGCGACCAAACGTCCGCCCTAACAGTGGGTGAATGTGAGTATACGGGACATGGGGATGGAGATACGCACGAAGAGGTACATTTTTGAGCCCACCACGGTTGTTGACGCACCCTACGGCAGCGGTGAGGCGATGTGCGCAGTCAGATAAAGGTGCAGGGGAGGACGCACGACGAGTTTGGCGGGTACATCGCCTGTTGTCTTCCTGCAGAAAGTGGTGAGATCAGATATGGAGTGCATCGTTGGGGACGACGAGCTCGATGGGCTCGACTTGCGAGGAGAGAGTGAGGAAGGCGGACGACAAGCTAGGACGAATTGCAGGAATGTACATAAAGCTCGTGGATGTCCTCAAAACTCAGAGGCGCTCGAGATCATTGCCTTACACGATCTCAGATCCCTTTTCGGGACACCCCGTGCTATGCCGTCACGCGGTCACGTGACGTGGACACCTCTTCCCTACATTTTCGGTGTGCAAATGTTTTGTGCCAACGTCGACCGACGCTCATCCGCCCTCAAAATTTGCTGGCAGCTGGAGAGCTCGACGTGGTAACATGTCTCGTCCACTCCGCCCTTGACAATATCGACGACCCGTTGCAGCACAACGACCCTCGATACCTCTCTGTTTGGTGCCAGATAATCTTGGAGACCACTATAAACTAGGCTTGAAGGCGCTCGACGATCCAAACACCCGTTTCAGTTAGCCCGCGATGAGGACGTGACTTATTTTTACGTCATCATAATATAGTGAAGTTGAGGACCTGGAGACGTTGACATGAAGACTTGTCAATCCCTCATGAGGCCCGCTACGTGCCTCACCCCTGTATCCACATATTCATTGGCTGTCCAAGGCGCCGACGTCAGTCCAGGTCTCCGAGAAGGACGAGCACAATGAATCGACCAATGGTTACCACACACAAGGCGAATCGCAGACGGAAACTTCAAATTTTCACCTCGATCAACGGTCCGACAATTGTTATCATATTCCTATCGCAGCGATTTTCGAATTTCCGCTCTACCAGCCCCGCTACGCTACGAATAAGTAGCGAAATGAAACTAAAAAATCCATCCACGCTCGCTCGATGTCTGCGAGACGCCCATATAAGTCATAAGATGGCAACGTCTTACATATCTCTCCGCAGTTGGCTAATTGTGTTGGTTGCCCATCAAGCCATGGGGTTAGAGTCGGGAAAACCTTACAGCCACGTACATGTGTGCATACTTCTCGGCTTCACGAGCGGTCGTCCTCTCCCCAAAGCACTTTCCTTAAGCAACACTGCAGATCTCCAGAGGGCCCAACGTCAACTCTTCGACGGCACGTGTCGGGTTCCTTGTTGGTCGAGGAAGATACCCCCACCTCGACAAATGGAAGTTCAGTCCTAAGCGTGGTCACAGCTCGCTCATCTCCGGTAATATCAATCTCATCCATCAGAAGACGGATTCTGAAATACATTTAGGATTTATAGAGCCCGATAAAGTTTTGAAGCGAGGACCACACCACATTCTGATGATGCATCGATGAAGTTTGAATGGTTGGTTTGACATGAGGGGCGCGGCGCACCCAAGAAACACCCGCTTCTACCAATGGTGCTTGGACAATACGCCGTATGACATCGATATCTGCGGAAATAGGTATTGGGAACTGCACCTGTTTGGCCTCTGAGATTACTTATTCATTCAGATGACATGAAACCCGTACGTTAGCCATGTGCCTTGAGACGGCGTTCGCGCTGCAGGCGGGTGGTCGGAAAACGTTCAAGTACTGGTACGTTACGAAAGGTTATAGGTCCAGTGTGTGTCCTGTCCTCGAACTTTGGGAAGGGTTTGATGGATTGTTCTCTGATTCGTGGTTAGGTCCCACCGTGATTTGGTGATCTCCCGAGTGCGAACGGCGAGGAGTTTGGGTGGACACTCTGTAAAAATATGACGCTAAACGGCGTCGCTTGAAAGAAGCCCATAACCCGCGAGTTGGGACTCCCCGCCAAGAGACATAGCAGTTGTTGGGCCCTTCAGTTAGAAATATGCGCTGTTTGACCGAACCAAGGATTGAAAGACCCGACTTTAACTAGCGCGCCTGCATGGGCCACGTGACTCAGACATGTAGAGAGCAACGCTGGAGTCAGAGTCATAACTTTAGATGCAGTTGACTCGGTCTATGACATCCCTTACCGACACTTCCATATCTCTTGCTCGATCTTCCCGTCTTCTCTTGGATACTAGACAGGCTAGCACTGCACCGATACCTGCGCAGATGGACGCAGTAGATGTTGCCGAAACAGTAGACACTCTCCAAGTTCGTTCCCATGTCCAATACGACACCCCAGACCATATATCGCCCGAAAACATCCACCCGTCTCCTCTAGAGCAGTTTCACGTCTGGTTTAACGAGGCCCGCATGGCCGGTGTACGGGAGCCAGATTCCATGTCCCTGTCTACCGCGACCGCATCAGGCATACCCTCTTCGCGCATGGTTCTCTTCAAACAGCTAGACAAGCGCGGCTTCGTGTTCTATACGAATTATACCTCTCGCAAGTCAAGAGAGCTGGACGAGAACCCTAATGCTGCCTTGCTTTTCTTCTGGCGTGAGATGTCGAGGCAAGTCAGGGTGCTCGGGAAAGTGGAGAAAGTGAGCAGAGAGGAAAGCGAGGCGTACTTCAAAAGCCGCCCAATCGGGAGCCAGATCGGTGCTTGGGCGAGCAAGCAGAGTTCTGTCATCGGGGAGGATGACCTACAGCTTACACTCCAAAAGCTCCAAGACCGTTTCGGAGTTAGCGAGGATGCCAAGGAAGGAAGCATTCCGCTCCCCGATTTCTGGGGCGGTTGGAGAGTAATTCCAAGGTAGGTGCTACCATGGTTTCTGGCATGTGCTACTAACCTTCAAAAGTGAGGTGGAGTTTTGGTTGGGCAAGCCTTCTCGACTCCACGATCGAGTCCGATACCTTCGAGTAGAAGGATCCTCCGATGCCCAACCTCGGTGGACAATAGATAGACTGTCACCGTGATCACGCGCAATTAAAAGTCGAACGATAGCGTTAGAATGGATACCTTGTCTTGACCTGGCGTGGTCAGCCATCGTGAGTGTGTTGAGCTGGAGATACCTCATGTTATGTAGGTGCAGGACTGAATCATGCTCTGCCTTTGAAAAGTCGCAGATGCTTCGAGTCTCAATGTGGCTTTTACCTATTCCTCCCATCTGACGGGCACGGGGCAGCCTGGGAGGTCAGGGAAGTCTCGACGTCCCACATGGTGGCAAGCAAAAAAAAAAAAAGTCGCCCTAGTCTTACGCGAATAGTGGAACTCAACGCCCATCATCGATGAGAAAACGACAGCTTCCACGCCCATGAACGGCGAACTGTTCACGGCGTAATTAACGCTCAATTGGGTGCGGCGCCAGCGCTTTCCTCCAAATCGATTTTATAGGACCTCCAGACAATAGGGGTGAAATCACTGGGTCCAAAGCAGGACGAAAGGTATCAATCTCTCGCTAGAATTATGATTCGCTTTAGCAACCGTTAAGATGAGCTTCAGGTATGTATGTACTAAGATGAATTAAAAATCGATGTCATCGCCTTCATCTTACCAGCAGAGTTACGAAAATGCTCTCCCGAACAACACCTCAACATGTGTGTGGCCTTCCGGCCAAGGGACCTAACGTTACCAATTGCTTGTTAACCCCTATTCCAAGTCTCAAATGAGTTCACAGATACAACATCGCATAAGAATGAAACATCGTAGGAATGAAACATCGTCCGAATCGACTAGTGCCCATACCCATATGGATTATGTCAAGAACATCGACTTCCACCCCAGCACCTCAAATCACAAAACGGCTATCGAGCACGGTATCAGTAAATTTCAAAAGCCAATCTACTCATCATGACAGGGATAATCACCAAAATTTACATGCCACAGACACTGGGATCAACCTTGGCTGCGGTCGCAGTGACGGTGCCTTTCTCCACCGCAATCCCTCCGGTCAAAGCGTTCATCGCTTCAAGGGAGAGATTGAACGTCCAAGCTCCATCGACTGCCAGGACGTTGATAGTGTTGGTAGCCCCGCTGGCCTCTGTGTACGTCAGCTCCCAGCAGGAGCCACACTCGGTGGAGTTCCAGGTGAGCCCTGGGATCCCCCCGATGTATGGAAAGTTGGGAAGGGAATCGAAGGTGGTGTATCCCTTGGTCAAAAGACCGTTGGCCCCATTGGAGCAGGCGGTGATGGAGAGCGAGTTGGAGGGATCGTCGTAAATGGTATTATAAGTGACTTGAACGGTGTCCGCAAAAGCGGGAAGGGCGAAAGCAGCGAATAAGGCAAGGATGGCGGTAGACTTCATAGCGAAGCAAGGAGTAGTATTATTGAAGGAGGTGTGAGACAGAGGAGTGGTCAATGTGCTCAAGATGCTGAAGAACGGATGGCCAGGAGATCGTGGTCTTTTATACCTGCGAAGCACACCTGTGCAGGTGTCATGCTGGACGTCCTAGAAGGGCCAAGGACGCCGTCTGGTGTCTGCGAGAGAGGCTATGATGACACAAAAGGTTTAGAAACTTTGGTATGCCACGACAAAGTTTCATAACGCACAGGAACATTGTCAGCAGGACCAAGTGAGACAGCTGAGTGTGGGGGGAGGCGGTCGCCATCCCCCGCTCTCTGGATTCCTCCTTGGAAATTGACGAGAACGCACGCTTACCGGGGGCTGCGCGGCGTAAGAGTATTGCTGTTTCAGCGAGGTATTGGATGAAGCTCTGCACTTTCCATAGCACAAGACAGAGAGAAGCACAACTTCGTCAAGGATCAAGCGGGCAGCTGACCAGCATCCGAGCAGGGCGATCATTCAAGTCTTGCGATCAGTGAAACACAGCGTAAGGATGCCGAACCTGTGGCAACTAACGGTTGCATATGACCGCCATCTATCCAGACCGGGTGAAGTGGTCTTTCCTTCGGAAATGAGGACACAATAATCGGAGAACGACAGAGTCTTTTCTGTGAATGCTCTGGCCCCTTGATTAATTCAAACCAGTCAAGAGCTGTTCCAGGCTTACCAGCTGGCTGCAACAACAATCCGTGGAAAGCTCAACGGATCGGAGTTGCGACAACATCGCATACCGCTCCTGGCAGTCGCCACTGATTTAATTATCCCATCCCGTGACTTTAAGCGCTCAGCGGCTCTGCGCGGTAATCCTTAAGAATGCCGAGTACCTAACCGGCAACTCTTCTCACCGATCCCGCACTCAAGGGTATGCTGCTCATAATACCATCGCGCTTGTGACTCAACACATATTCTCTCGTTCGGCTTTTCTACTTGTGCAATGATGTATCGTCCTTTACAAGGATATTAGAGTTCTCCTTTTGCAGCCAACCAACACGTCTTAGCTCTAGCCTCGAAGGCCTCTTTGGCTCCAGCCTCGTCTCCTTTGACCCACTTTTGCATGGCATCGCCTTGTAGACCGCGACCGAACGAGAATGTCAAATTTGGCAGGCGGGACAGAGCCAACGGTGACTCGGCAGGCGCTTTCCTCGCCACTACGTTGACAGCATTGAGGTACTTCACTGCGTCATCATCCGAAAGACCACCTGCGTAAACACATCGTGAGCAACAACGATCAAAGGAGCCAACACTCTTCTTACCCGACAGAAAAACGACGCCCGGAACCGCAACCGGGACAGAACGCGCAAGAACAGTCGCTGTAGCAAGCGCAACCTCCTCGGCAGATGTAGTGGCTCGAGATGGATGTTTGAGACCGGGTTGGGGGAATGATGGCTTGATTAGCGAGCCTGCCAATGTTGTTATAACATGTCACGACGCTGCACCTTGCGATACCCAACACTCACCCTCGAGCAAGACACCGTATGCAGCACATCGCGCGTAAATCATGCTGATAATCTTGACATGCACCTCGACACTCTTCTTCAAGCTCGCATCATCGGAAAAGTCAACGTCTGGTTCTACAATGGGGACGAGGCCTGCTTGTTGACTAATGGCAGCAAATCGCGCGAGGCTCTCGGCCTGAACCTCGAGGCCAGCCTGAGTGGGAAGTGAAGACGAGTTGCAAAGGATGGGGGCACGCCATTTAGTAAAGCGCGCTCCAGCCTGATAGGCGGCCTGCAGGCGAGGCAACAAATCATCAAGACCCTGAGTGGCAGGCTCCTGGGGGGAAATAGGCAATGGGTGTGCATCCGTGTCAGCGCGCACACCGGGAATGATACCCCTATTGGAGAGAACGGGGGCCAGCTGGAAGTCGACAAGCGTTTCATAATATAAGATGACACCGGAGATGTGATCTGAATATCCACTGTTAAGACGGACGGACGACGTGAAGCATGAGGCGACTAAACCAACCAGTAGGGAGAGACTCGTAAAGGCATTCCCTCCAACGCCGCCTTCTTTCGCGTTTCTGATCATCAGTGTACTCTCTTGACTGGGCCTCGATGCCCTCGGCGGCAACAAGTCTAGCTTCGATACCATCGATGGTCTCGTCCGTAGCATAGATGCCCTTGCCGCGGGGGTTCACGAGAGCTTGCGCAGTGGCAATCAACGACTTTGCGACAGCAGCAGAATGATGAGGATAAAGATAGGAGGAAGTGTCCGAATCTACGAGATCGACGTTGGCGCCGCTGGCAGCGAACGTATAGCCCGGAGTGACGACTGTATTCAAGGACATGGTGTTGGTTGTGGTCGAGGGGGGATGCTTTTCATGCTTGGAGCAAGCACCTTTAAAACCTGTGGAATGGGGTCAGGTAGGGTCAGTCAGGTGGCCAAGTCACGGATGAGGACCGTTGCCGTACGAGGTCACGCAGCCCCACAGGATCCCTAGCTTCGCGCCTAAAGGAGTTTAACCGCCGCAATGGAACAAGGGCTAGGTCGCACTTGCAAGTACGAGGGCGGCGAATCACCGTCCCAGCTGACCAGTCGGAGCCTCGGCTGTGTCAATAACGGAGTAAAAGACCAGAAAAAAAACTGGATGGAGCCTGATGGGAACGCGGTGAATCGGACGGGCCATGAGCTGCAAATTTTGTGTCGTGGTAGTTGATGAGTGAAACCGATTTGCAGTGGCCGCTGAAACGTCAGTTGTGGACTGAGGCCAGCTGGGCGTGTCTTTTCCCAAAACTTCACAAATGCTCGGACTGCGAAACCTCAAGAATTCAGCGCGAATACCACGACCGCTTGGGCCGTTACACAAAGCGACGCGCTCGTATGTTGCAAGGAGCCAGAGGGGTCCTTCCAAGGAAGAGCCCGCATACGACGACTTTCGACCTCCCTGGGTATACACGACCTCGCATGTCCTAACGTATACCACGATACCTCGTCAGTCTCTCGCCTTCATAATCCCCGTAAACGATCCTGACCAGATTTTAGTTGCTCTCATATATTGCGTCTTCCTCGCCGACTGGGGCGATCGCGACCATGTCTTCATGCCGGTAAGAGAGATTGATCAACCTTACACGTTGGCTAAATTGAATTTGCAGCTTCGAAGGTGGGCACTCCAGTATAAACAGTCTTTCTTCTCGTTGTCACCTGAAGAACTCGCCCTGGTCCAACAACGGAGTGGTTCGGCACCCAAGGACTCTCAACCAGAGCAGGTAGAAGGATCCAACTCATAGTGGCATCTTATCGTGTTAAATCGTTGAAGTTGACTTGCTCGGTTCGAAGTATAGTACTTACTAGCCCTGTTGGATCCATTCAATTAGTAGAACCATCGTGCGTGGAATATGAACAAGGTCGATTGAGGCCATGATACTTGCAAGATGTTGCGGTATGTTCAACTGAGTGGCGGAGAGTTTGACAGTTAGACGAACCTTGATGCGCAAAACTGTGCAGCTCACGGAACGATGCAGACGACGAGCGCATCTGCGCCTTACACGACAACGACAGCAATCCCTCACCTACAAAACAGCTACCAACTCCTCTCAGGTAGGCATTCTTGACCAAAATGTCACACTTGGATCTTGACGATTGTGGTCCAAGAGTCTGAAATTTATGCAACCAAAAAGCAGTATCTGGGGTTGCTGCCTCCCCCACAGGTGATCGACATCTGCTTAACTTTCGAAGCCCATGCACCGATCCATGTGAGGAGCTCTGTGTGGCCGTATGATATTCGTGCTGCAATTGCAGCGATACAGGCGCACAAAGCGCAGACACCAGGACCAGCACCGGAACCGTCTACTCAGCCTTCTGCACCTCCAGAGGTGACTCCAGCCGCAGAAAAGACATTTCCGCCTCAACCGAGCACTTCGCAGGACTCGGCGTCCAGTCCAAGTCCAGCTGCAACACCTGCTCCTTCTGCTACTGCAGGTCTCCCTGCACCCGCTCTCCCACACATACCTTCCGCACCGCCTGTCCCGCATTACCCCCATCAACCATACTACCACCCCTCTTACCCTCACGCGCCATATTATGCCCCTCCACACACCCCATACGGCTATCCTCATGCTTACCCGCCCTACCCTCAACCATCACCGGCGCCTTACCGGCCGAATCCACCAGGGCCCCTGTTTACAAACGCTCCATTGACCCATCCCGTGCACCCGGCCCCAGAGCCGTATCCCCCACCTCCGCCGCTTAATCCTGTTGATGACCTTCCGAGTTACGAGGAGATGATTGTCGAAGCCCTGATCGACTCTGGCGATCCCGAAGGGTGCGCTCCAAAAAGCTTATTCAGTTGGATGGCAATGCATTACCCACTACAAACAAACTTTCGTCCTTCGGCGAGTCAAGCATTACAAAAAGCTTACAAGAGAGGTCGATTAGAGAAAGGCAGTAATGGTAAATACAGACTGAACGAGAATTGGGAGGGCGGCAATGTAAGTGCAAATAAGCGGTGTTCCGCATTGGTCCATTCGTTGCTGACTGCCAACCACGATTAACAGACGTCCAAACGGACCACGCGTCGTCCACAGACTCTGGCTCAAGCCCAGCCACCCTCAAATCCATCATCTCCATTTACTCATTCGCCTCTCCCTCCCCATGGTATTGCCGTTGGCGCGCAGACACGACCTCCACCACCCGGTCAACCTCCAGGATACACTGGTTATCATTACGGGTACCCGTATCAGGGTATATCACAGCCTGGTGCAACACCTCCTTCTACCGGCGCATCATCCCAGAAACAGAGGGATGATACCGCTGACAATGAGGTGGGCGAGGGGAGCGATGCCTGGGAGGCTGCGCAAAATATTCTCAAGGCCATCAATTTCGGACAATTGCTCCAGATTGCAAGTGATGGTGACATTTCGGGTGTTTCGGGTGCAACACCCCCTTCTACCAGCTCAGCAGAGCAGCGTCCTGCCACGACACGGGATCAGCCGTCCTCAACTGCGTCAGGATCACATATTCCAACCTTTGGCGGTATCGACCCACCTGTGGAGCTCAATGGAGAGCATAGGGCAGCACTACAAGCGCAACTTGCTCTCCTCGCTGCGCAATTAGCGGAGTTGGCAGACGTCAGCGAGGGCGAGCGCTCTCACGTGTCGCAGGGCGGCGACACTGCGACCAATGCAGGTGTGCTCGAAAATTCAGGTGCAGCGGAAACCAGCGAGGATGATGATGGAGACGACATGGAGATGGTAGAGGTACCCATGGCATCGTTGGCAGCTTGATTAGGTTCATCTAGGACCGTGATACAATTCATGGTACCTGTGTACCTATGAGATTTAAAACCATCTTTCCTACCTACGACCGACCGGAACTTTCAGGCTCGTTCACCATTGAGTCACCTCATCTGAGGTCCCCACGGAGTTTGCCCTTTGCGAGTGGGCTGTTTTTGAATTTCGTTTATGCTTGTGCCTACGACCTATTGTGAGCTTTCGTACTGTAGGGACGCTGGCCACTGGGGGGTCGTCTATATGTATTTGCTGCAGCGCGTGGCAACGCTTCCACTGCAACAACTGAGCTTCTTGTCAATCGCTGAGTCCTCCGAGGTCCGCTCGCGAGGCCGTGATTCGTCGTACCGTGAAACCAAGTGTAGACCCCACAGACAAAGTGAGAAATAGTTTTTGTGGTTTGGAACATCGATGTTTGAAAATATCGGGCATGACATCATACCGACGTCTGACATGGTACACACCCGAAGTCTCACCGCGTACTATCCATCTCAACTCCTTCCATGCCATTCCCAGCCATGTCCAACTTCCACGAGCTCGAAAAAACCGTCAGAAAGGGCGGTGCTAGGCCCACAGACGAGGAGCTCAAATTCAAGAAACCTTTCCAAGTCGTCGATCATCCACTCACAACGGACCATAACGTCCATGATGACTTTGTGAAGCACCCGCCTCATGTGAGCAGGTCGAGCGGTAACGGGACATTACTGACGGACTCGTGCAGAACGTCGACAGCTTTGCTGCAGCGGGTCGCGGAAGTAACCAGTGGGAGAAGCAGGAGGCACAAGAAATAGGTCGAGAAGGGACGGGAAGAGTCAAGCAAATCGACTTCGAGGGAGAGATGTTGAACGAGAGCTCGGTCCACTCTTGACCCACGCGCACCTGTCGAAAGCGAATAGCAACAAGGCGAATAGATACACCAAGTGAATGTTTGAGGTGGCTTATGTGGTACAGTTTTTACATGAGTTTCGCACTCCCGTTGGAGCCGCTTCCCTTCTTCAGCTTGCGGCCAGTTGCAAATAACACGCTGTCCAACAATGCAGCTACAGTCAGCACCCCTCCCACGATGGCGCAAGTCCTATAAACCCATTGAGAAAGATTTGCAGCATCAAACAGCGAAGCACTGACGAAGTAAGAAAATGAGCAAATGATTGTCTTGTCTCGGAGTGAACGACCAGGATGGGGGAAATTTCAAAGTTGAAGAAGGCACCTGTACGAACACTTAGATCCTAGTTCTTACTATACACAGTAATTTAATGCACGTACCGGGAGCACCAGAAGCCCCATGCTGGGTGTAGACACCTTGGCTGTTCTCGTCTACCGAAAGTTTGGTTAAATCTCGTTCAAAGTGAGTCGCACTATATTGAAGTGTGTTGATCTATCAACCGTTAGTCCACATCCACAATGCACTTGATCCTGTACCAACAGATTTGCCATCCAAGGTTCTGAATTGTGTCGAAACTACTTTGAGGAAATATTGGAACATGTATTGAGCTTTGCTTGTCTGTAACACCATACATAAGTGAAATGCAAAGTTTAGTTCACAACACACCTTCGCCTCGTAGCTATCCAAAGGATTGTCCACTATACCCATGCGTTGTTTCATATCCTTTCCAATCTTCGCCTTATTTGGATTGTACTCATCGTCAGCCATGAAGTAAAACTCGTGGATGATATGAGAAAAGTCATGTGGATTGCCATCGTCTTTCAAGTATGGGACGAGGTCGTAGAAATGCCGCGAGTGAGTTTGGTATGACCTTCCAGGTGAAATGTTTATATTTCCAATGACTTTGTTCACGCGAATGCGACCCGAAACGTTGCAGCCCTCATCTGCTTGATCCTTCAGCTTCTCCGACCATCCTTCTTGGACGCACTAGGTTTGCAACCGGCTGCATGAGCAATTTAGCGAAAGTGACAAATCACACGGACCTGTTCGATATCATCCGGATTCCCAAAGCTCCAGCCCTTGTTGGTGTATGCTTGACGGACCTCCTCACAGCTATTACAACACCCGCTCTCAGGCTCCATACCGCCATAGCACGACCCACAATACCCAGCACCACGTTGCTCAGCCAATTTATCGATTTCATTTCGTAGTTCCCCTCCACGCTGTCCGGGGACGTCGACACCTGCATTCGTGAGCCGCTTCTTCATGATGTTGTGCGAAACATCACGCTGTTGCTCGCCAGAAATATCCATGACGTCCAGACTAAGCACTGATCGGATTCAACAGACAAGCAGTGCAGAAAGGAAGGAGCAAAGGATCAGATTCAGTCTCAAGGTAGCCTTAGCGCGAGACTTACGATAACAGGGGACATGGGGAAACGTGACATTGAGTCGCACACTCAATTTCTGTCCTCTACTCCGGTCTACGACTATTGAGGTATCCACGCCGACCCTCCTGTAGTCGAAGAACTCCATAGTAGTGAATGCCAGTATAATACATGCGGAAATGAGCGTCACTGCGTACGCACACCGAACCGCACATGAATATCACGGAACAGCACTCAAGTAAGGATGGATTAAGCTTACAGAGGGCACCGGTGCGCGTTTTCACCTTCACATCCTCCGTGGTCTGTGAGGAAAACATGGTGAGATACACCCTTGTAGCACACAAGACAAGGCGCCTACCTTGCCAAAGGCATCGATTCCTTTCAAGCCGCCTAGAAAACCTTTCGCCATCTAGCACCAGTCGAAGCTCACCGAGAGCAACAGCGAGTGAGGAAGAAGAGCTATAACGTGCGCTACGAAAGTCTCGGTGTGGGTTTTCCTTGCCGTGCACGTGACCATCAATGAGCGACGTGTCACTTTCCACCACCACCACCACCACCACCACTGCTACCACTATTATCTGTGCTGCCCCAATTGTGTTGATGTCGAGGCTTCGTCCACCTCGGCATTAACTTATTTTATGGATGAGAGCAACCAACACTCGTTGACTATCGCCACTTGCTCTCGAGGATCAGTAGTCAGCACCCCTAATTAAGTTTATCATCACACCGGACGACCGCCACATATCTCATTCTCGATATGCTGTTATTCCATTATTCTATTATCACCACCACCACCACCACCATCACCACTTCATCCGGCATCAGTCTTGGTGCCACCAATGGCCCTGAGGACGGTGCAGAGCCTTGGGTACAGTTCTTACCCAACTTTCGCAAGTTTTTCCACTGTTCATCCCGGTCCCATCAAGCACAGGGTTAGGAGGCTCTCGAAACGGGGTGTTTTCTTGCACGTTTATTAGCTACATCTCACTTTCTGCTGATTGTTGTTTTTCTTTTAGTAGCTACTCGATGTTGTGCCACCGGTGGCTTTGCTTTGCAGATTGCGGAGTGCTAGTCCCGCTAACGTCCCGCTTGCATTGTCTTATAGTTCTTTCCTCCTCTCTTTTCATCACCCATACTGTGCCACCGGTAGTTCTGTTCTTTGCAGATAGTGGAGTGCTAATCCGGCCAACGTCCCACTTGCAGTATGGCCCATACTTTACCTATTAGTACGTGCCGGCGAGGTTTCTTGTAGACCTGAGCTTTGTCAGCGTAGTCGGCCGAATATGTTTCATTTCATTTTCTCCGTCACTTCAAAGTATCATATCTTCTAAGCCGGAACCTTTTCCGAAGTGCTGGTCCCAGTTTCTGCACATAAAACCATGTATATTGCGAAAATGTACACAATGCGAAGGCACTGATCCTAAGGTAAGCCAATTTTATCAACCCCCTGCCTAACCTTTCCTATGAGATTGCGAACACCATCCCTGATCCCATCTGCTTGGACTCCAACATTGTCCGAGCTCGTTCTGTAAACGCCAGACCCACCCGGGCCACCGAGGCTGACATTCACACCACCAAGGTTCAGGTTTAACGATGGTGCAGTCGACGCTGATTCCGGTGGTGGCTCATATACTGAGGCTGGGAAGTTCGCCGCTGCTGCACGTATCATTTCGACATAACTGGGGAAAGTCAATACCGGTGCTTCTGTTAGGAGGACTTGGGGGAATACCTTGACGAGTTGTGAACACATGTACCGCCAAGAAGTACCCGAGTACCCGAGGAAGTGCTCCCTGCTTCTTGATTGAGTAGTGTGACCGTTCTGGCTTCTTCGTATGTCGTTCCCCCGATCATAAAGATGATGATATCTTGTGGGCTAGAAAAGGAATGTCTCGGTAACAATAGCACAATGAGCGGGGATCGCAATATACCGTTGTAATCCAAGATTTGTTCCGGCACCGTCCAGCAAGGGATAATTCGTCTCCTTGAGTCGCCCTTTAAACAGATTTTCCAGAGTTTGCGAGAGGTGTGGTGTGTGTTGAGTGTATACATTTTCGACGCCCTGAAATACGGACCGTCACGACAGCGTCCCGACAAGATGCAGCTATTTACCTTCAACCCTTTCAATGCTGACCTGCCTTTTGCTAGGAACGACTCGGTAGAAAATAAATCGTCTTGTCGTTGGTCGGATCCAGCGATGTTGAGAAAAACGTACACCAGCTTCACGCGGACCAATCGGTGAATATGCACTCGATTTGACCACCATCAAAACACCTACCCTGGCTTCTTCCCGCAAAACTCCGTTCGAGAGCAAAAGATTAATGAGTGACGCTATATTGTTTGTCTGCGTCTTTTGATATCGGAGGGCATATAGAATGACGACGCGGAGCTTGTTCCATGCTGGCACGGCGTTGTTGCTGACAAGGGCTTGCACGGTCTATGATCAAGCAGCGTAAAGATTGTATCAAACTAACAGAGAGCAATCAGACCTTGAAATCACAGCCCGAGCTCGTTGCTAGGCCTTGCTCGATCTCACCAACGTCAAGGAGATGATCTCGCTCGACAAGCCTGCTGAGCTCTCCCACCAGAGCAACATGTTTACTAACGTTACCACCTAGCTTCCTGAACTCGGGATATTCCTCAACAAACCGTTTCATGTCTGATATTGAATTAATGGACGACGGCGACTGCGCCAAAGATCGAGATTGATACGACTGAACGTAACTCATCAGGGAAGTGCCAAGGTCACCGAAAGTTGCCAAGTAGTGTGCTTGGAAGAATGGATCTGTTGTCGTCGTGAGTGTGATTTCCTATCAACGGGATAAAGAAGGCGGACAGGGGCGTCAACGAATGGCAAGACATTGACAACGACGGCAAAACTTACAGCAAGTTCGGGCTGAATATCCGGAACCATGCTCAGGTTCACCCGTCCGTTCTGAATACCTAGCAGTTCATGAACCATGGCTTGATAAGTCCATTGGGAAAGCAGTGGAGTGACAGGGTCGTTTCTTCGGTCAAGGATGAGTAAGAGAGGCGCAACCTGTGTCGAGCGGAAATCAAACAAGTTGGGCTCCTCCTGTATGCGATGCTTCGGACGTCTATGTTGGTGCTCCGATCCACGTGCGAACGGGTCGGATGGCCTACCTGAATCTCGCTCGCCAATTTCTTTGCCATTCCGCTCATTTTTTCAAATCGAATGACGGGCTTCTTCTTCAAGCTCAAGAGAACGGCGATGATACCATCTACAGAACGTTCCAAGGCAGTGCTGTCCCAGCTGTTTGGAGAGGACCCACACAAGGGTCTATCCACGGTGGGTGTGTGATTGAGAGAAAACAAAGAAGGTAGCAAGGGTGCGTAGTCCGCAAAATGCTCCTGTAAATACACGTCAAGAACGTGAAGTCGTGACGACACAGAGGAGGGGTTACCTGCACTTCGCGTACAACTTCGAATTCGTCTGCTTCAGCCAGTCGCTCGATGGTAGATTTAGTCAGAAGGTTGCTAAAATCTAATCAGGTCAAGCCGCATAAGCCCGTCGAGCATTCTTTCAAAAGCAGTCACGCACTGACAGAGATAATATTCGCCGTACTTTGGCTCCCGCAGCTCTGTGTAAACAGCTTCAAGGCTGTCTTCGCTTGGCTGCAGGAAGCAGACACACTTCATATGTGGCATCCGGTTTCTTTGAACATTGTCGATACGGTCTGTCAGGTAGACCTGGTGCGATAGTAGGGTGGATTGGGTTGAGGCTAGTGATACAATCGGAGTCTGCAAGTCTTGAGAAATGAGCTACACAACGGCCGAAGCACATTGCCTCACTGTGTGCGTGTCCAGAAGGAGTACCTTCAAAGAGGAGGGAGTTGACACCAATTTGGTGATGTACGTCTCGACTGCCTTGACCACGTCCATGATGCGACGACGGCACGCTCAGCCGAATTTGTGCTAATTTCCAGCAACTAGTTTTGCGCAACCAAGCCTTGCAATATCGTTCGCTCGTTCGTCGGTGCCTTGTCCACTGAGCGTCGAAAGAACAGCGTCTGATCTCAAGGGTCGCAGCTGGTAATTCCACTGCTGCTTCACGGCTTCCCAAAATAGTAACCATGCTCACTTCAGGCCGAGTTGCTCTCCTCCAAACACGTTCTCATTCTCAGCAAAAAATTGGTTCGCGGCAGGGTAAGGAGCACAGGCTTTTTTGAAAATACTTTCTCCGAGCTATTGGAAAATCTAGCAACGCATTGAATCTGAAGATGATGATCTCATATGCAGACTACTATCAAACCCGATGTTCGCGTGGACGGAGTCCTCTGATACAGCCCTTTTGTTGTACTCGAAGGGGTATTGCGGGCAGGGTCTCAAACGCTCCTGAGGAGATCATAATTTGTCTGCGTACTGCCAGCAGCTGCTCATTTCACGGATCCACGCGCGCTCTTGCAAGCCGGTAGGAGGCTGCCTCTGCACATTTTTTTAGTTCCAACGACGAGTTCCCTGCTCTCCCGAGCATCCCCTTCGGGGCAGATGTTCAGCGGAGGCGTTTTGTGGACTAGGTTCAGAGTTTTAGGGTCATAGCCACATGACTTTGAGTTAACAGGGCGACCCCGTTAACGTGCTATCGTTAACGTAACTGTTTGCATATTTCGATGCGATGCTCCGCCTATCTTTCACTTACTGCGCTCTGCTGCTGTTCACTCCGGCCAATATCCCTGGAAAGCCGTCGCCCACCGTGCGCTGTCTTTGAACAGGGTTGGTCGACGATTTTTCCCCGTCAAATTGGCCCGTGTGTCTCATTGGTCAGATCATGTGTGAAGTCTCACATGAATATATATCACTTTTTTCACTGTCAATCTGCCACTATTTCATCCCCGATATGGTGCATATGCGGGGGGGTTCCTCTTGGCGACGATGAGCTGGCGTTGGGCTCATATTCAACAACAGCTGCTTAGGACGCACTGGCATATGGGTGCATATCGTGATTTTTTTGTTTTCTTTCTGTGGTGGTGTCCCACGGAATGTAAAGATCTTGGGGAAGTAAACGGTAAATCCCGACGGCAGGCCTCGATTATTATTTTGTCGCCGTGAAATGATGGTGAAACTACTCCGCTACCCGTTTACATGAAGGAACCCCCCTTCCTACCAACCTGTTATAATCGCATGCTCAAGGGTCAAGAAACTGGTAAACACCATGAACACTTTCTGAAACGCCTGCAGTCCGTGTCGCGTATACAGCTTACTCGCTGCCCTGTTCACTCCTGACAGCGGTGGTTTGTTTGTTTTCTTCTCTCCAGGACGAGACCCTTGAAACCATGTCTGTCCCTCGCTGGATCCTGAGGCTATATAACAGAGTCTCTCCTCACAAATGGCGTCCCAACAATCCAGACGATATGATTTCTTCTACCTCTTTCTTCTACGACGAACTGAGGCGCGCTCTGGCCGAGCAAGCCTTCGGGATAGCTCGCTATGACGTTGCTGGACAGTCCACTCCACTCGCAGCCACTGCTTCCGTTACGTTATTGGAAGGTATCACTATTACAGTCACTTTGGACGTCCGTGGTTATCAGGTACTTTCTTTTTCTTCCTTCAAAATCATCTTTGTGATCTGGTCACTTATATGCATCGGTTGCAAGGTTGATAGCGGCCAAGTTTTCGAGTCAATCGAGGGACTGTTGCAGTTCGTCAGTCCCATGTTCGAACAAATGAGGACGAACGCGCTTTTCGCCAAGCTCCGCCGTTTGCAGTAAATGCAATCGCGGGGGGACCCGCCTGTTTAATGTGAGCAAACGTTTGGCAACTGGTTCGCGACCATCTCATTGATCGCCATTGCAGCGCGCAATTTTCGTTCTTAATTTGTGCTTCATCATCAAGCTCGATAAGCTGTATCTTTAGTGAATGTGTCCCATACACGAGATTTGCGAAGCTGTATACTTTTTCTGCCAGCGTACCTTGTATCGATGTGGCGTGCACAGTTCATAGAAACTAGACTCCAGTATTCGTTTACAATATTGACAATGAACCTTTGTGACTGCTACATGATGCTTTCCGAGCCTAGTGATCAATGAAAGAGGTGTAGTGTATGCGCTGATCTGACGAGTTCCACTCTGCATACAACCCATGATCCGCTACTCGTCGTGGGGGAACTTTCCAGACACTCGTCTGATTTCGAGAGCCGTTTCATACATTTCTCTCGTGAACGGCTCACCGGCTCTCACTTTTGCGACGGTGCGTCCGACCCAAGTCCTCTCTGACTCGTCGCGTATACAATTTGCCCACCATCTATCCATGCTGTCGCGGATGAGAGGAGAGTTGAGCTCGCCATGTTCGCTCTGTTCGTTGAGGACATGTAAAAGGAAGGCGGCATTAAAGCGTTCGAGGCCGAGCTCTGAGAGACACTTGAGGATACGCGAGATGCGGAGGTTATTATGAGGTGCACCTAGAATGACGTCGTGCATGCAGCTGTTTTGAGATGATCATCGTGGTCCCAATTTGGATGCGAGACTCACGAATGAGGTTTTTGTAGCGGGGAGTGAATTTCTTTGGCGGAAGAGAGCGGGAGAGGAGTCCAGTGTCCTCTGAGAGTAGATGCATACCGTAGAAATCGAGCATCATGATGTAGGACGTGATGAGACGCCGAGTGATCTGTGAATCGTTTTTCATGAGCGGGATTTCGTGAGGTTGGAGTTTTGCGGCAGAAAAGTTTACTCCGTCTTCTTGGATCGGAAATCTTGGAGTGTGGGGTGAGTATGCTCACGCTGTCCATAGGAGGTGGAGCTTACATCCATTGGATATAACCGTGGTTGTACTCCAGCTCGTCGTAATCCCCAGTCCATCTATGTACTCGTCGGATGGGGAACGTCGACTGGTGATTAAAGTTGTGACGTCTTACCGGGCGTGGATCTCATCGATAAAGAGATGGTCTGGTTTGCAGCGTCGTTTGTTCAGGTAAAAGAGATGGTTCGTAGAAGGGCCGGGTGGCGTCGTTCCGACGACGTTGTTGCGGTAGTTGGCGAGGAATGCTTGTATATCGCGAGGAAGTGACCTTTGGATTCTTGTTGACATGGTGGAGACTGTAACGGACGATGACAATTTCCACAACGCTCGTGTCCCGCGTTGACGAACGAATGGACGCGTGTGGTGGTAAAGTCAACAGGGTGATTATCTTATCTAGCCAATCCACCCAAAAAGCTAAAACTTTGCCAGTACTAATAGACCTAGAATAACAAGTCTTACACTGCCCACTCGCAGCAAGAACGTGACCATCCCTGTCGCTCGCTTCTCCACGTAAAAGCGTCGTGACGCCACTGATTCTCTGCATCTCCGACGCCATGTATAAAGAAAGGGAGTTGCTTATTTTTTTTCCCGAGATGCGAGCGCAAGAAGGAACATGCATGCCAACACGTTCAATTTTCATATCAGCGTAATTCAAGTGCATGAACTTTAAAATTCATGTATGAAAGAGGAGTTTTTGCGAATGCACAGGGGATGTTCTCCATTCAGTTAGTGTGTGTCGCTTGTTGGCGTGCGGACAGCCGGAGAGAGTCAGGAACGAGGTTGATTGGCCTCGGAGATGCCGACGGTCCCAGACGGTCCTCCTCAAAGTCAATGACGCATCCAAACTCTGCCATCAGCGTTAATTATAGTAGCCTTGAACCCGCGGACAAGATGGAATGAGGTAAACTTGCCTTGAATCAACACCCACAACATACTCGTTTCCACGGTATGTTTTCGATGTGATCAGAACATGGATATGTCGGCAAGAACCACGAGAACAACTCTGGTGGGCAGAATATTTAGCAGCGATATCAAGACAACTTACTTTCCTTTTCATCCGGCCCCGAGAAATCCTGCGAACGGTCGGACGCAGCCATCGGGCCGCGACGAAACACCTGCGAACGTGAAGAACACGACCCTATAGTAATAATCGCCATCGAGGAATAGGGGAGCCTTAGGAACTTGGTAACGTGTTTGAGATGTCGCCCGGGCTCCGAGCGTGTCAGCAAAAACCCAATCACCCTCGACATTTTCCCGCAGCACCAGGCAACACATTGCGGGTGCGAATTCGAACCACTCGTCCTGTCAAACTCAAATCCGGGGTATTTAGCTCTTCCTCTCTTGTTCCGATGCTCACCAGGTGTGACACCAATGAAGGACTGTTGGACGTGAAGGGAGATGTCGATAGAGTGGCGCAGGAGGGCGAGCATTGCAGAGCTGCTGGCTGCACCTGCGACTGCAATTGATTGAGGTCTTCAAAAGCTGCAAAGGTATGGACCTACATATATGGTGTCCTTGGACCCATCACCAGGTCGACATGTCGTGTATGAGCCTGTCAGTGGTTGCCAACACCACCAGATGGCTCACTCACAGATAACGTCAAAACCATATGTCGCTCCAGGCCTCTCCTGGCACATATCCACGCGAGTTTGGCACATGTCACCAACTGAAAATCCTCCTCCATCTAAACAACACACAAACTCCGAGGCAAGATCTCATGCGTAATCACCATCTTGAACATCTTCGCTCTTAGTGTCCACGAGTAAGTAGCGTCTTTGAATACATCCGACCATATCCAACTTGGACAAGTCCACGTCCAAACTTATGACGGCCTTGCGCGGACGTAAAACGGCGTAAGCTTGTCCAACTAGTGGCTGGATAGACTTACGGGCTAGTGCAGCCTGCATGACTTTTGGTGCTCGGGAGTTGCCTACATGACTTTCTCTTCGCGCGTATCTCGGAGACTATGCTGGCTTCCTCGAGCTTCCCATCTCTGAACCATCCCAAATCGTCACGAAGCCAACCCCATTCGAGCCTTGCAGTTAAAATGTAAACAAAATAACCGCTCACATCGGGAACGGCGGTGGAACAGAGATTGGCTTAATATCTCCGTCGCAGCGCTGATTCGCTCAAAGGCTGTTCGGCACCACATGAACAGGGCCGCCACGTACAGGCGCTCTCTAGATATGACCGATGCTTGGTATAGCTAAAACGGTGGTCTCGTACCTCTTGTACGACATCGCGTACTGCGCACTCCAGGCGCAAGTGGGCCTGATCTATGAAAAAGGACGTCGTTAGCAAGGCGGGCGAAAGTGGGCAAGACATCGGACTGTGCAAACAGTCCGGAATAGCGGCCTCATCTGATCCGCCGGTGTGCCGTCTTGTGCGCGCGCATCTCTCTGTTTCGACGGGGCCACGGACATTGGTCGAATCTGAAGAAGCTCAGTTGATGTGAGATGAACGTCTGTTGGATGCTTCGTCGTAGATCTTCTACCCAAGTAATCCCCGCGAATTTCCGGAGTCTCAGGCTGGAACACATCGTGGTTGCTCGACATTGAAAGAAGAGGATTTGACACCTCGATGATCGTTATGGAGAAGCACGGGGGACGGGAGGGCGTTCATCGAGATGTACGTACTGGACATGCAGATGCTGCACGGTCTTGCGTGGTGAAAATGGAACATGCCAGGCAATCTCTGGAAACCATTCGAATTTTGTGGTTAGCGAGATGTGCGTTGTTACACGTGATGGATTCGAGTGTAGGATGAGGATACCGTTGCTCAAAAGACTTTGTTTCAGCCAGTTTTGATGACGGGACAGCTCCTTACCACAAGTAGTCTAGCCGTGTACACTGCATACCAATTATCTCGTCCCAGTACGCCTACACCCACGGCACCACATCACTGGCACAGGTATGGATCGTGGACTAGATCAAAACACCTTGCAGCTAACGGATCAAAACGAGGAGTGTGGCTAACTAAATGCATCATTTTCATCCTGTGGCATTGCAATAGCCCAGGAGGTGCGCAGCTCCTCCCCGCGGGGCACGACGCGGAGGAAAGGCAGTGGGACACCACAGTCGATTCATGGTGCACATTGGGAGAATGTCAGAGGGCCGCGTGTGGCCGTGCGTGCAAGTACGGCAACGGACCTGCTCCATCGGCCATGGCCACGGAATTGTATTCCTTCCCGGTATGAATCAATGGGTGAATCAGATGGAAAGAGGGGATATCAGACATGATGGAGGATGAGATCCGAGCACTGCGGCTGCTGAGTTACCATCATATCAGCAAGGAGGTGGGGTAAACCTGATAGCGGAGCGGAAGACCATCAAGACGACGGTTGGGAACAGCGTGTTAGAAGATGGCCATCCCAGAGCAGTGCGCATGAGGATATGTCAGATGATGGAGAGTTCATACGGTATGTCTGGAATACGAAAATAGACAGTGGAAGCCGGTGGTGAGGGCATTCCGTGGTCGGGCATTGCCGAGCACCCGTTCATGTCGCAGAGACGTTGGCTATATAGAATCCACCGGTAGGCATCGTCGCAGCCGGAGGATCTAGACGGTCGCCGTATACGAAGAATGTTGGATGCAACTGTGGAAGAATGTCAAGACATTGAGATGAGAAAGAAAGGCTGGATTGGCATCGGAGCATGCAGAATAGAATGCGGTACCGTGGAGACTGTGAGCGTGGAGATGGGAAGTGGGGATGTGTTCGACGATGGGTGATCCATGTTGCGGATGGTGGCAACGGGCCAATCACAGCCCACAGACAGCACTCGACTGGGCCTAGTGCAAGGGACGCAGGGAGGAGGGAATGTCGGGGAGAGCCGAACAGGCGTGCGGGCCGCAGGGAGTGCGAGCGTGGTTACTACACATGGTGCCGTGCCTGTTCAACGGAATGGCCCGGTAGCACTGGGACGAGCAGACCTGACAACCACGATAACACGAGAAATTCAACGAGAATCAGCCCAACAGCTCTCGTGAAAAGTACCGCACGTAGCTGGCACGCGAGATAGGATGTGCAAATGGGACCAATCCGCGAACGTCTAGAATAATTGGCAGAAGCGGACCGAGCGCATAGTATTGGCTGCCGATCAATGCACGTAACACGCTGTAACGACCGTGACACAACCTCTTGCCAAATCAGGACGTCCCCCATTACCGAGGGCTCCGCGGTCACCACAATGAATGATCATGTAATCACGGCATATCGGGAATATCGGCACGATATCCATATCCGGTAATCCCTCTTCGGGGAAGGCGAGCGGTGTGGGACGGGGCGATTCGTCAAATCAAATATTAAGACGGCCTTTTTCCCTGCTCTTCTCCCGTCCAATCCCTGTCCCTCTCACCCTCACCGTCGTCGTCCTCGTCGTCAAACCTTGCTCCTCATCGTCGACGACGTCCTCGACAACATCCTCGCGAGCACCCCCGACAGGCTGCTAATTGTCTGTTCATTGTGAGTTCCATTCCAATCCAGTCTAGACCCCGCTCTAACCAATAACCGCCTTTGTTGGTCTTACCCACTTATTCCCTCCATTCTCGTGTCAGACCCATCCCTTTATAACCACACACATCCGCACATCTCTTCCCCACATCCCTACTACCATGGATTACCACTACGAAGAGTCTTGGTGCCCCGTCTGCGACAGACAAATCATGCCCAAACGCTTCACAGTGCCCATCCAACCACCGCAACAACCTGCTGCACCCATAGTTCCACCATCCTCGCCCTCATCGTCACGTAAGTTTCTTTCCCTCTCAAACCCGTTCAACGTCCTTCAACTTGCTTCCTAGCCACAGGCGATGTCGGCGGTCGCACAACCCGATCAAAGACGGGCACCGTCCGTGCCAAAGGCGGTCTCGCCCGTGGCACTGGCTGCATAAAACCCAACGGTGGCCCCAAACGTTCAGACTCCAACAACGCTCTCAAGACCCGTCCACCCGCGCCGCCACAACCAAATCAATCTGTCAAGCTCGCTCCACCCACCAAATACCGCACCGTCATCGACCAAGGCCCAATTCCTTTGTACTGCTCAGACATGTGTCGCATCAAAGACTTGGCCAGACTCGATGGCGCATTCCCGATCAACTACGATCCAAACCGTACCTCCCCTCCTCTCCCACCCGTCCCACATAACTCAGTCCAGCCATCAGTCCAGTGCGAATCAGAGGACGAGTCATGCAGTGGCTCCGGATCTTCCCTCGACTCTGGTTGCTCGTCCTCATCGGAATCGGTCCCAATGTCTCCGAGCATCGCCACACTCGCCGCACTCTACGATTTCCCACCACTACCACCACCTGCCCCCATTCTTCCTGTCGCCGATAATCGGCGTTCTTCAGAGCCCGAATATCGCAATGATTATCAGTCCGGCGTCATGATGGCCGCAAAGCGTATCCAAGCCACTCTATGCCCCGATCCAGCCCCAAAGCGCTCCTTGTTCAACCACGAGCAACCACAGCCCCGAAAACCTATCCCTGGATGGACGGATGGTAGCGATGCATGGCGCGAATCCGTGTATAGCTTCTCGCCTCGATCGGATTCTGTGGTCACTGTCGGTATTGAGTCCAAGGCGTCGTTCGCCGCCTCTTCGCATCGAGGTGTGCAATGGACCGCAAGTAACACTGCCAAGTCTAACTCGTCTAGTTCCTTGCCTGCTCACCATACTGCCTCCGTCCCGCCGCCACGTTCGACTCAGTCATACACTGACGAACTGTATGCAAAGTATTATCTCCCTCTTTCTCGACGTTCGGAGTCGCGTACCACTCTTTTCCCGCCCTCTGCATCCTCAGCTAGTCAATCCCTTTCTCCCTTATCACCCACGTCAACGTCGTCAAGACGACGACGCGAAGTACCCCTCGTCAAGGCGGGGGCAGAGGGCCGCCTACTCGTCCCTAATGTGACGTTACGCGCTCACAGCGCCTCAAGTCAGAGTCTCTCAACTGGCTTGTGCAGTCCCCTGAGCCGCTACCCCAGTGAAATCAGCGAGGATAGCATGCTGAGCGAGGGTTCTGAGGCGGCAGCGCCCCGACCACAAGGTATGTTTACTGCTTCGCTCGAGGTACATTGACTGATGCAGCTTAGTTCGGTCGTGGTCTTATGAGAACGTCAAAACATATCCTGTCATGATGCTTCCTCCAAAGAAGGAGAAACGCGTCGAGACTCGCATTATCGATGGTGAGGCCAAGGAGGTCGAGGTCGAGGTCGAAATTGTACAACCGCTGAAACGGCTTTTCCTCTTCCATGGCAAGGAGACTAGTCCTGAGCGCAGATGGTAGATGAATCAGCGACATTCGGCCTGTGGAGCAATTTGTTATACCCCGGATCCCGCGCGCAACGCCAGCATACCCAGCCTTGTCGACATTTCTTGCATACGCACGAACGACTGTTTTTCATGACTTTCCTTATGACTTTGTCGCCCCGCCTAATCGCGCTACATTTCCACCTCCGAACTTCGCATACTGCACCTAATATCCTCGCTTGCGCCTCGCCTCCAAAAGTTTCATATCCGTGTGCCATACGTTTGTACTCCGTAATTTTTTTTTTCTTTTCGTTTCTTTTTTCGGCTGTGTACGATGTGTACTATTAACTGCTCATTTTACCTTACGAACTATTTTACAGACTAATGGTCTTCCACTTTTGGGGTCATTGGTATCAAGTGCCGTTGGAGCTGGTTTGATTTGGTGGGTACATACTTTGAAGGGTTAATGACTGCTCTCGCTTTGCATACGTTCCGACTTGATTATGACTATCTTGACGGTTTATTGATTTCGCATTGTAGCGTCGCTGTACAATGTTCAATGCATTCTCCGTAGCATAATGTAACAATAAGCACGATTCGAGCATGGAAAGCGCAGACGTGAGCCTTGAACATCGCCGCCGTCCCTGAAGTGCGCTATGACTAGTATGGACACCCCAAAGACACGTCTTATGGAAACGGCGAATTGGGTAGCATGCGCCCTCAGACCTCAGCCTCGAGGCCTAGCAGCCATCGCCTGGCACAGACCAAGTGGAGCAAACGACCGCCCATCTTAACCAACGTGACCAAATCGACGGTGTCCAGTTGGACCTATGCCCAGCCAGCTCAATTACAATTATGTACAGGCCGTCCTCGATCTGTAGCCTAATTCCGCAGTCCTTACCCCATGTCCCGCATGTTCTAGGCTTCCTGTGCAGCAGCGTGCTGACCGAGTACCCCAGCTTTGTACCTAACTTTGCGGAGGGTGTATCCAAGATTGGCACAGGAGGTGCGTGTCCTTGTGCGCAGCAGACTAAAAGGCTCCCCAGTGCGAGTCAGATTCTGGACACACGAGGACGCCGGTACTTGGTCTCCTGTCGTGCTGACAGAGTACTTACTAGATTCAATATCGGTCGGAACTCCGTACGCTCATTTCTGTCATGAGTTTGGAAATCATCATGGGGTATGTCCATCATCATGCTTAGGAGCAACTTGTCCATCAACTGCTCTACAAGACAAGGGGTCAATCAACTGTCACTGCGCTATTGGATGGTTGCTTTGCCACCGGCAAGAGACGGGAGTGTTCGTCATCAAACTTGACGATCGTCGTCTTTCAGCTGCTTGGGCACGGGTCATTGCGGGTGAGTGTGGGGTAGCTCGGGGAAATTGGGTCGGATCGTTCGGGGCCCTATGCTCCAAGTCATGGTCCAAGTTGGAACAGACATTTGAACTGACAGGTTAGGCACATTCCGTGCGATCCATCATTGGTCAAAAGGAGGACTAACGTGCCGTACGTTTCCGTGTAGATCCAACAGGAAGACTTGTGCAATATACTTTTTCAGTGGAATGCCGAGGAGACATGGAAAATCACACCGTCTCATCGAGCCCAAGATACGTGTAGAGGAGTCCTTCGCGAGACCAGATTTGTTCGCGACCCTGGCAGGGCTTCTTCACGCTTGATCCCCCCACGATCCCCGCATCGGGCGCAATCTTTCCTGACCGGGGAATCAGACGCTGACCTGCTGTTCTCTTCGCGTTGTCACGTAGGCGAGGTAACGTTCCCTCGCTGCTTCTGCGCTTTTCCTCTTCTTTATGCCAACTTCAATTCCGTGGGGACAACGATTTAAATTACAGTTGCGAAAACGCGCGGGGTGCGAGGGCTGCACTATTGAATTACTGGGCAAGTAAACGCCGCGGGAGTCTCTGACTGTCGCTGTCTTTTTCGTTCATGCCGTCTAGTGCACGATGTAAATGCGCTCAAGGACGAGTGTCATGACGTGCTCTGTCGTGTTTTCATTTACTTGGCGTGTCCTGCACCATGGCTAACTCATGGGCGAGCGTGAATGATCTTGCGATCATTAAATATGTGACAGCATACATGCCCAGGGACCACTCATATGGGAGTCGGCGAATAAACATGAGGATTTCATTCATGCCTTCCCTTACATGTCGTTTTCTGCTTCGGTGGCTCGAGGAGGCTGCTGTGCAGATGCGGGGAAACTTCAAAACAAATAGTGCCCCACATACTGGCCTTGCAAACACGTCTAATAATGGGTCATGTTTCAGATATGTTTGCTACTCAAGTCTGAAACAAGACTTTTAGCTAGTGTTTTAGAACCCCATACATTACACCAGAATAGGAAATGAAAATCCCCAGAGGACTTGTGTACGGTCGCTGAAACACACCGATAGCTCCTGACGGATTGGAGTGAATTCGCCGTGAACGATGCCTCCATGAGGAAACGGGGAAAACGATTACGGCGTGAGAGGGATATGGGTATTTACGCACGTCGTGTTGTCCTGAAAGCTTTATTATAGTTCGTGAGATCGCTAAACGCTCGGAGATCATGATATGGTAAGTGACTGTCCTGACCTGTGCCAATAGCGTGCATTATTAGCCCAACCGTGACTCCTAATGGCATTACGAATATCTTTCGTCTGCAGCTGCGTCGCACAATGAATTGAATGATCTTTCCACGTCGAATGCTCAATATACACATACAGGATATATGAATGCCACTAACCAACCTTGCGGGAAGAGGTTGTACACGTATCTTGGAACGTGTGCTCAACATCACCTCACCATCACGGGATGGGTGTACGTATGAATGGTGCGGGTCTTCGTCAGTTGATGCATGAATGACGTGAGGACGATGAGATATGCAGACACGGTGATCCAGATGACAAGCAATGAGAGACTCACGAGGACGGCAATCGCCGAAAAAAAAGGTGTCAACGTACCAACCCCGCGTGATCAGGACCTACAGAAAGAGTATGGTCGTTTGACGGTATGTACGTTCCGTCATGCCAGGGGCGCAAACAATTTTCGCCGGGTAGTGCGAGGTGTAGGGGATCAGTCGGCAGTTACCGTTTGTGAGGTCCCAGGAAGCATTCAGTTGACGTGGTTTCGTGTCAGGAAAATGCAGATCAACAAGGAGGCTAGCATCATGAACCAAGGCGACAACATCAGGGGTGTGAATTGGAAGTAGATGGCCAACGGTTGTCTGAATCGGAACCAAATCAGTGCCAAGTCAAATCCGTTCAACCTCCTCGCTAGTGGGGTTTGCAGACTACCTACCACGCCTACACGAATGAAGTGCGGAGGTACTTTTCGGGGATTCAGGGTCTTATTATCTCATGGATGGGAAGCAAACATGATGCCGGTTCCCGTCATAGGGAATGGAAAAGACCGACGGATAAGATTCAAGTGAAGACGGGAATACGAGAAGCCGGCTCATTCTGGTCAACGATGAGATAGGAGAGTGGAGATTTCCGTGTCTCTGACGACGGCATCGGAGGCATCATAAGCTATGCGAAGCCTGACAGCGAGAAAAGGCAAGCCATGGGTGTGGCGACCAGGTTCATCAGGTTGTCAATAAACAGTCAACCGAGAAGACTGTGCATGATTGGACATACCTGGCTCACCAATCCCTTTTTGAAGGGGGTGTAAAGCACACATCGCCATCGCAGCATGTGTAGCCACGTATAGCCGCTACAGATTGTTGCTGGATACGCAGTCTGCACGAAATCAGAGTCATCATATAAGCTCGTCTACGTTCGTCTACTTGTGAAGGTGCGGTCTAACCAATCATATCGCATCCTGGATGGTCGTCGGGAACGAAGGGACTTGAACTTCGTGGGTGACCCGATCAGGCATGTGCCATGATCGGTGGCGGTGCGAACCTTAATACTTTGATCTGGCCAAGTGACTTGTGGCCGTAGTCTTCTGCACCGTCTCTGCTCTTGACTTTCTGTGTTTTTTCGCCCAAATGAACGGTCTATCGGTTTTACAGATTCAACTTCCACAGATTCGCGGGGAAATGCTCAACACGCAAGTTAACGCCGGACATGGCCCCGATGTCTCAAACCAGGCTACAAAAAATCTAGCACACACTTAGATTACTTTTGGTGAGCCGATGTTCCTGTTGCACTTGAATCTTGTAGCTGACTACAACCGGTGCCACATGATGAGGCTGGACATTTCTGCTAAATGAGCTTGTCCCTACGCCGCCGTGTCTTCTGTCTTGGGGATTACAGTCCTGTCAGGCCTAGGAATTTAAAAGAAAACACCCACGCTCCAAAAACATTTTGTGCGAGGTATTTTGCTCCATTTCGAAGCAGTCCAAAGTCACATGGCCACGGAGTGTCGACAGCGCTTTCCCGAGACTGGCTCTGGATGGATAGCGACACGCAGATCCTTGCCAAGGGTTTCCCGTGGTGGGGTAGCTGAATGTGGTAGCTGAGTGACCGGGACCGCGCATTGTGGGTGGGTCGGATATCGGATGCTTTGAGCAGGCCTCGACGCAGCCTCGTTGCGTGGGGTAGCGAACCTATATAAACACGACACACTGGGTGATGGGTCGAAAAAATGTTGTCATTCTGCCCTCGCTCTGGGATCCTTTCGAGGTACGATATAGGGGCATCTCATCAGCCCGTTCTTGATAGGTAAGATAGCCTTGGATCGATAGCTTGGCGTTGTATGGCTGACTTGTTTGTGGACATTTCCAGTACGAGGACATTGTCATCGATGGATACGTTGACCGTGTTGGCTAGTTGGATGGTGGGAGAAGAGGAGGTGATGAATATCTGGGGTGTTAAGGCGCAATGCATATCGACATCGATAACTCGGTCGCAGGCGTTGATGATGTTCTGAGCCAACGTTTGGTTGGCAGATCGCATTGACCGGTGATACCAGATTCGGATCAAGATCCGCACTCCGCCTCCCCGCCACTATAAGTGAGTTGCCACAATCCCTATCCTCTGTCTCTCCGCACTTGGTCTTCATCATCGTGTACAATGGTGAGCTCACATCAAACCGCGTCCATCCCCGCAGCTCATCTCCCCCAGGGTGTCACCATCGATACATTAAGTCCGGGCGACGGCATTCACTTCCCCAAGGCGGGCGGTATGTACTCCACCACTCCTCCTTCAGCTCGAGATCGCGCTCATATCGCGACAGATAAAGTAACGATACATTACGTCGGCACTCTCCTAGACGGCAAGAAGTTTGATTCGAGCAGGGATCGGTGCGTCCATCGTGTCCTGCGCGCGAATCGATACCTGATGTCCTTATCACCCCCAGCGGCACGCCCTTTGAGACAGAGATTGGCGTTGGAAAGGTGATCAAGGGTTGGGATGAAGGCAAGTGTCCGCCTCTCCATCGTGTCTTTTCCGTCTCACTCGTGGATAGGTGTTCCCCAACTATCACTTGGTCAGAAGGCGGTCCTCACAGCGAGCCCCGATTTTGTACGTGTCGTGTCGCGCCGATAAGAAGCGCGTTCATTCACATACTTGCAGGCATATGGATCTCGCGGTTTCCCTCCTGTCATTCCCCCAAATTCGACGCTGAAGTTTGAGGTTGAGCTACTCAAAATCAATTGATGACTTTGGGCGCGATCATGTACAATGGCAATGGTTTCTTTTCTCCTTCTGGCATGTGACTACGTGTGTTCTTACGTTCAATTGTATGTTTGTCCTCCACTCCCTTGATCATTTACTTGCAAGACCCTGCTAGATGCGACAGGATTTGAGGTAGTTTCGTTTGTATTGCGCACATATTCCAAAATTGGCCGATGTCGTAGACGTTGTGCTTTGCGACATTCTATCAGATATGACGATTATCAGCGATCAATTATCAAAATTCAATGGGGCCAAACCCACCTCGTACAAAACGCTTGATATCGGCCTGGTTTTCCCGATGTGACCGTGTCAACGCGTCCAACAAAATATCTAGTGTACCATCGTGATAACAGTGTTCTCCAGAGCTGTGTGCACCTACTTCCTCGGTCACTCGCCTGATCTTCTGCTCTTTGCTGTACCCCGCCCACCAGGAGATCAATCACTCGGCTGGGGTCTTGGTCCCCCCTGCTCGTTGCTGCGTCCCTGTGTCGCGCTTTCATCTCTTCCATCATCTCCTCGCATCTCCGATTATCTGCCTCCACCATCTCCTTTATCGCATTTACCGTTGTTTGAAGCCCAGCGGCGTATGCATCTGTGCTTTCTGCCATGATGAGTCGGGCGTCTTCCGGGCCAATGTTGCTACGATTAGTACAGATTCAGTGATTATTCACGTAAATTGATTGGAATGGTAGTTAATGTGTCTATTTCCACCGACCAAATCGGTGCATCCGCAGTGAAACAAGTAAATAATTCCAATCACGCTAGGGTATTCATGCATTTTCATACAGGTCCTTCCAAGCCATGAGACTAGTGTGATGACGAAGGGGCCGCATCTCCCTTCGTTGGCTCGCAGAAATGCTGAGGAATGGTTTATACTCAGCATACCATCAAATGCAAAGTGCTAGACTGACGTTCAGCCTTGTGGCATGAGCTAGCTTATGACTTTGAGTACGGCAATCGTAGCCATACCAGCAGTCCTCGTGGGCGTTTAGCCCTTCTATTTTCCCAGAATAATAAGATCGGCACGCCGTAGCAGTCAAGGATCAATTGACTCACGCTTACGTCTCCTCTCCACATACCACAGATGGAGGTGGTCGCGCAGAAACTCGCGGAGGCAGGCAATGCATATGAGGTCCTCCTTCTCCCACCCACTGTATGCATCGGTTTTTTGCTCAAATACTTCACCTACCAGTTCTGAATATCTGTCGAGCCTCCAGATGTTGATAAAGTTGGCTTTCTCTACAAAGTCGACACTTTGAGGGAGGTTACCCTTTAGGGTCCGATGCATTTCTCCAGGATTAATGACTCCTTTGAGGTATTCCCAGTCTATAAAGTCCTATGATGAGTGTCCGAAACCCACTCCAATAAGAACCTACTCGTTGGGCACCATAAATTATTTCTGGGTACATGGACTATCTCGCATCGTTTACCTGAATCAAAGATCAGCGAGGCTACCTGAGTGAACGTGGAGTGGCTGACATGTGATACCAGTTCCAACTATTTCGTCAAGGATCGCCACCTTTGCTTGTTCTTCCGTTATCCTGGGCACCTTGCGATTCTCCAGCACCTCGCTCACGGTGTACAATATAAATTCGTCATACACACTACCAGGCACGTCGTCATCGTATGAATCCACAAGGCGGCCTTCATAGGCATCAAGTACACCATTAGGCAGGGATCCAGTAAACAGGAAGTAACTCGGATCACCTGCGAAATAGGTCGTTTAGGTTCGATGACTGCGACCTATCGTAACGTACCGGTTATCGTGCCTTGAGCGAGCACGGACCAATTGTAGATGTCCAACAGGAACCTTGCCAACGAGTCTATCTCCTTGAGATCGGCAGTGGAAAATGCTTCCATGAATTGACGTTGCATCTTTTGGAACTGAAAAAGCTTTTCCTCCACGCCGTCGTCATCTTCATCGTCGTCGATGTTGTTGAAAAAGTTCATAGCGTCATAGCCCTCCATGCCATAAACTGCCAAAAACAACGCCGTCCTGTACAGAGCACGGCGGAATCGGTACGATTCTATTGCAGAAAGTTGACTAGTCCGGCACATGCAATCCTTTTCCCTAAATCAAAGATAAATCAGCCAAGATACTTGAAACGGGCCACCAACGAGAAGCACCTCCAACTGTACAAGTCCTCGAGCTTGACCGTTTGTCTCGAGAGCGCAGAAAGTGACTGGATTTCCCATAATTTCAGAACAGGGTCCTTTTCAAAATCATCTTCTCCCAATAACTCGTCGTTTGGTCGTAGCCACAACCCAGACTTCCGACACCTAAGGTACCGGATTGCTTGTGGCAAAGCAGGACCGACAAGATTGTATGCCACTGCGCGGTCTATGGATGCTGGGCGCGCACGATAGACAGAGTGTATCGCTTTGCATGCTAGAATACTCGAGAGAAGACTCTCAAAGTCAGCCAGAGACATGAGAATTCGGTCAAGAATATCAGCGTTGAGGAGAGAGGCATTCATGGCGCGGAACGAGTTGCCCATACAAGAGGAGTTGCTCAGGGGTTTACTGATTTATACTGAGCGAAGAAGACCTGAGTCAAGGATGGTCAGTGATGGTGGCGAGACGAGTTGAACGCGCAGCACAGCATGCACACGCGCGTGACCGTCTCGCATCTTGGCAGTGTCCGAGCAAGAGTCCGAGCGATGCTGACTCGTCTGGCAGAAATCCTCACCTTTCAGCGTTTGTCGCGATGGTTTCTGAAAAGCGACGGTGGAGGCATCAATCCTCGAACAGGGGCCACCTTGTAAGGCGCCTCGGTAATTGCCGAAGCGTTAGTTTGTTGCTCGCTCGCGACGACCATGAGCCCGACACCGTCAGCGATTCTCACAGATGCTCTCGCCTCATTCAACAAGGCGGCCAACCTTGCAGTACGCGTATTGTGGTCATAAGGACACAAGTCAGAGTGATAATGAAAAACATCTTGCCAGTTCACCGCCGCTCAGGATCAGGCGCGCAAAGACATCACACAAGCCACGGCAGATACGCGTGAGGCGCGTCGGGAGCGCGACGAAGCAGTCAAAGCCCTACATTCATGTAGGCTAGAAGAACAGGCCTGGAAGCAGGAGGCAAGCGTGTGGAAAGCCGCGGTACGCGATCTTTGCCGTTTCATCGCATATTCGTCGTTGACGTTGCATGACGAACAGGCCGACCAAGCAGACTTGACTGTACGCTGCGCTTCTTCGTCATCGCGCTCGACTGGACTGATTGTATTGTCCAGATCAAACATCATCTGGAAACTATCGCACAACTTCGCCAAGAAGCTACGCAGTGGAAAGACCAATGCCTCCGTCTCGAGGAGACATCCCGACAGGAGGCTATCAGCTGGAAAGAACAATTTCTTCGTGTGGAACAAGAACGATATAAATTAGCTCAACGAGTCGACGAGCTCGTCGCAGAACAATTATCTGTGCGTGGGTCCTCCTCCCGATGCCATGTTGTTTGCTAACACCCCTTGTCCATGCTCGCATCCAAGCAGGGCAATCAGACACAGGTATCCACGACACCTTTTACGCCCATGTTAAGGTATTCGGGCGTAGGTGACCTATCAGCGTCCACACGACTACAACAACTACCCGCCGCGCAGGAATCACTACTTCTCGAGGCCGACGAAACGTCCACAAGGCCAACAACCTCCAAATCTAAACCTTCCTCATCCACACGCAAACCACGCCAGGTTCCTGTCGTCCAACTTCCGACGCCAATATCTGAAAACCAACGCGGTGCACGTCAGCGAGCTCTACAGCCAGTCCCTCCTTCCCACCCTTCCTCGCGACCACGGCCTACGAGCGGCGAGCGACAGGTTCTCATTAGGCGTGTACAAGCAGTTGTAGAGGTCCCTGTAAAGGAAGAAAGTGTCGACGATGACGAGATTTCAGCACCAGCCGCGCCGGCATCTGCATCTACTTCCTCTGCTTCCGCGTCTGCATCAGCCTCAGCATCAAAGACGTCATCAAACGTTGATGCGGCACGAGCCAGCAAAGCAGCGACACGCGTCAAGCGCGCCGCAGGCCGCAAAGAAATCGCTAAGCGTCCATATGTCGAGATCGACGAGGACTCAGCAGGAGAAAGGGATGACAGTGAGGTGTCTGAGCAAAGCGATGACGCGGACATGGTCGACTCGGAGGACGACGAATTAATGCTGGGTGCTGAGGTGAGTTGATGGTAAGAGCCGTGCTGTCTTGTTGAACCCGCATCTTCTGGTCCAGGATAATCGGAAGGAGGTATATGGTATTCAACGTATCACAAAGACTGCTCCGCCAAAAACACCTTCGCACGCGTTACAAGCAGGGAAAAAGCGCAAATTAGCTGTTTCGGCAACCGAACGGAAGAAGAGTCGACCTTCTGCAAAGTCACGGGTCTGAAGGGTTAGAGAGTAGATTTTATTGTTTCGTTGTGTTATGACTATCACGCTGTCTTCTTTTTTGAACTTTGAATTACCTCATTTACTTATGTACGACCCGCGGTTTTGGCACGGAAAGAAAACACTTATTGCCATCGCCTCCCTTATGTTCGCAATTTAATTGTGCTTGTGTAGACCGGCTTATTTATTCCGAGAGTAGCATGGTACCTTTGAATTTGCCTTGGACTAGCAGTACTCCTTTTCGCCGACAAACTGGTCAAGCCATTTGAATACTTCGTGGTGCCACTTTAGGCTAGATCGACGACGATATCAGGTTCAGTGGCCTTTCAAAGTGATGGGGAGTGCGTACACGTTTCCAGGCATGAGATCCCAATGGTTTTCATCAGGGAAGATCACCAGCCGACTGGGAACACCGAGTCTGCAACAACATTCATCCGTTCTACAACCCAGGAGCACCTAAGCCAGAGAAGACGTACTGCTGCAGAGCATGGAAGACTGCGATACCTTCGCCTTCGGGCAGGCGGTAGTCCTTGCTCCCATGAATGATCAACTGGGGGGTCGACCACTTGGCAACCGTGTAAGCGGGACTGAATCTGTAGAAAGGCTCATGGAATAAACGGAGTGTGCAAGGGACCATATGGTGACGTACTTGCGGGCAAGTTCAGAAGGAGTGGATTCCCAAGGACGTCCCCCCCACTCATGGTTGAACTGGCAAGATAATGTCAATGGGCGTCAAAAGATACTTGAATGCACACACAAAAAAGAGCTCGTCAGTTGCATAGCTGTTGTAAATAGTATCGAAGATCTATTCTCGTCATGAGCGCGCAAGGACAACCTATGGGGGCCCCTTACACCAGCGTGACAGACCAATGCTTTGAAGCCAAATCCGAATTCCGGGTTTCCTTGAATCCAGCTAGAGGTGGTGTCAGAGCAGCCTCCAACTGACATACAAAGCTCATACTTGATAGCATAGCCAGCGTAGCTAGGGCCTATAGCAACTGCACGGTCAGGATCAATCTGGCCAGATTGTCGATTGATGAGAGGCGTTCAAGAGATACAGTCATTATCCTCTACCTGCGGGTAATTCTCCAAGATGTATTTCCAGCCATTCTTGAGATCCACGAATGGTTTCCCTCCCCAGTCTTGAACGATGCCGTTCGTCAGGTCTAAGAGAAACCTTGAGCAGGGTAACTCTGATAGAAACAATGTATTTACCCCGGCCAAAAGACGTCGACCCAGTTGGGTTAATGGCAACGACAAAGTATCCCTGATTAGCAAAGGCTACCATACGGTGTCAGAGTCATCTCAAGGACGAGAATGGCTATCACCGTTGTGGTTCCATCGGGCCGACCAAGAGTCCAACCAAGCAGCCTCAGGGCCTTGGGGCCGAATTGAAATAAGACTTTACACCAGCGAGCGCCCAGAGGACAACAAACCTCCATGGATACTCATCAAGATGGGCCATTTTTTCACATCGGTAGACTTGTAGCCGGGAGGTGTGAGAACCCATCCATGGATTCGCTGCTGTGCACCATCGAACCAGAACTCTTCGCCTGGGTGCAGGGACTTGCCCTGAAGAGAATCTGCGGAGAATTTCGTGATCTGTGTGAGCTCGCCACGGTAAACGTCTGAAGCCTGGCTCATGATATCTTTTTCGACACGCTGCAGGTTGCCCAAGACGAACACATCATTGGGAGACGTGAGGGAGGACATGGCAAAGCTGAGACGGTTTTTAGGCAGGACTTGGATACCTGACACTGCGTGAGTCTCAGTCAGGGCAACCGGCACATTGTAGGGCGCTGAGAGTTTTGGGTATTCTGTGGATTCGTTTGGCGTCGGAGGTACTGGGAGAGCAAATACTTTCACTCTGGCGGTATCCTCCGCCACTAGGTAGAGGAAATCGCCATTTTCTGAGAACTAGGGCAGGGGACAAGGATTCTTAGCACACAGGGCACTTTTACAAGAGAGTATCGCGTACTGCAAGTGAGTCGGCAGATCGGTCCCAATCTTGGGTGACTGTGAAGCTGATGCCTTTGCCCAGATCATGAATGACAACTTTCCTCCTGTTAAGCGGTCAGGGAGATAATGCTCCTCAGTGGCAGAACTGACCTGTCTGCTTCATTCCCATCGAGATCAAGTTGAATCCAGGCTACCTTGTCATATTGACGGCTGAAAGTCGGTCCACGAGTAGCACCCTGCCTCCCCGAGGTGAGCTCTACAAGATTGGACCCGTCAAAACCGACGAGATAGATCTAGGAAGGGAGAACGGATCAAACACCGATGAACAACGACATGAGGTGGTGCATGAGAGCAGTTACATTTTGCCTTGTGTGCATTGCCTGCGGGAGAAGGGGATCCTTCGCTGTAAAAATTATCTGGCTGTCTGAAATGTCAAAGTCATCCGTGCCTCCAAAAGGTTCGACAGGGCATGACTAGAAGGTATCAGAAACAGAGAAGGCGACGCGAGACGGCTAAGCTACCAGTTTAGTCCCTTTTAGAGGGTTAGCGAATGCCTTTCCAAGAACATATTTCTGGTCTTGCCCTTTGTAAAGGGGAACGGTGAAAAGTGACTTGTGTTTGGGTCCGACCCAAGTGTCCCAGTGACGCTCGTATGTCTCGTCATACACAAGTGCTGTATTGCCGCGGTTCTCGTATTTCTCGTCATTTTCCTTAACCGCACTCAGATCCCCGTCTTCATAAACGTAGGCTGAGAAAACAAGAACACCCGCAGAAGACGAGTAACGAAAGTCGGCAGCAGTCGTGACCGAGAACGATCCAACAGAAACCGGTTCCCCAGTGCTAACGGAACCCTTGTCAAAAGTGACAGGTATGGCGAACAGTTGTTGTGTCTTGTCCTTGTCTTTTCCGATTTCCACTACATGCCCAACGGTGCGCGAGTCAAGCCAGAATGCATCACCACCGTTTGGCAGCGGGAGATCGTAGATTTGTGAACCTGCCTCCAGGGATACTACTGCGAGCGACTTGTGTGTTCTGATTTGTCGGTAGTTGGTTTGTCGGTAGTTGAAGCATCAGCAACGCAAGACAACGATTGTACACTCACTTGCGATCATCGAAAGAGTACTTGCTGACAGGGATAAGCGCCAAATCGCCAGCCTCATTAGCTAGTGGGGTCCCAGGGTTGGGAAGCGAAATCATATCCTGTGGTGAGAATACATCAGGGGATGCCTTGAGCGAGTACTCGAGATTTGGAGGCATGGTGTGAGGAGCACAGGATATGGGGAGGGCTTAAAGGCCTGCGAGCTGAAAGGTCCAGAAGGTTGACGCGACCACATGACGGGTATCCATAAGTTCGCAACGCAGATCTCGCCATATAGCACAAAGCGAAATTTATAGAGGATGTGTGTGAAATATATGTAGACCCGTGTAACGACTAGTATGTACTTAGAAATTCTGTCATGCCTCAAGTGGAATTGCAAGTTATTGAGACTGACATGATTCCGCCTCGCAGCGACCGAGGAAAAGAGGCCAGATAACGCACATGTGTTGCTTGTGTGTATATATTTTACAGTGGATCCTGCCAACAAGAAGGCTAAGCATATCGTTGCTCCTTTCTGCATATCAACCCAGTGGCGCACTCACGAGTAAATCCCTCATGTTTGGTTCTTTCCTTGCGTTTTGTCTTCAAGTCCATAAGCGAGTCCCAGTGCGACTCTCGCAGCCGCCTTCCGCCTCTCCTTATCTGGCATACCAGCGATCTCCTCTTTGAGGCCCTGCAGCGCGCTCAACATACCCTGAAGATCGAACCGTTCCAAATCGTCGTCCGTCATTTCATCGTCTATCTTGGCTTCGACGTCGGACAGCAACTTGGGCCGCATGGCTTGATGAGTACCGCGTTCATCTGTGGGAGATAGCGAGAGAGGCACGGAGCCAAAAATTCGTCGCGACGTCTCTACGATCTCAGCTTTTGATGGCATGTCTTCATCTCCACTGTCATCTAGACGATGGTCATGGAAAGACCTCTCCCCGTCAACATCGCCGAAATCGGAAACTGAGCCAAGTGATCTGTACGATATCTCGAAGCCCGTGTCACCTGGTGTCAAGCGGCTCATGTCGAAACTTTCTTGTTCATGCTCGTGGGCTGGCGTGGTTTGCCCTGAGGAAGTACTAAAAGAAAATGTCGAACTAAAGCTAGTGGAGACGAGTGGAACCTTTCGCCCGGCCGAGGGCCCGGGAGATGAGCGTTGAGCACTGCTAATAGAGACAGTGGATGATAAGGACGCTGAGACAAACGACGTGAAGTCGTCGTCGAAACCTGCTTTTGGAGTAGTAGGGCGAGAGCTCGTGTGGATTTCACTACGGGAATACGGGGTGTTAGTGCCAGCCGTGACAGCAGTGCTCCATGGATCTGTGGCCTCATCCTCGCCATTAAACCCTGTATCTCGATGTTCGCCTGTGGTATCTTCGCCTAACCACTGTTCGAGTTCCTCTAGCTCCCGCTGTATACGATCATCACGGCCGTGTGGTAAATTCGTTCCAAGAAGTCGAGAGAGATGGAGAGTGGTGTCCGAAGTCATGCTGCCTCGCGTCATATCAAAGGACTTAGAAGTACGCTTGGAAGAATGCTGGATCATTGATGGCCACATGATCGTGCTCAGTGCATCTATGATGCGATGTACACCGGCATCGCCTGGAAGAAACAAAGTTGGCAGAGTTAGTCCATGGGCGTGAAATTGGACTTGAAAGAATGACTGCTCACCAGTGCGATCTGATGCAGGCGCAGAATCGCATGCTAGCACATCCACGAACTCAAACCCCAGAGAAGAAAGGTAGCTGTCTATGTCTTGTTCATCTTCTGCTTCAAAGTCAGAAGACGGACTCGTCGGGGGAAGTCTGACTGCCAGCAAAGACTCAAACTCCTGTGGTAGGAGCTGCTGAGACAAGTTATGTAGTTGTTCCCTGTAAGGCTTCCAAGGTCTCGTTATGAGGGGAAAGAACCTCTAGACAATCTGACGTACTTCCCCGACGGACCAAACGAACACGACTGCAGGTACACCCACGACTTCTTCGCGGTTTGCAGCCCAGGTGGAGAGCTGGTGCACGACGAATTGTACGTTGGCCTTGTAGTACTTGTTTACGATCGTCCAAGACACGGAAGATGCATTTTCGTCGAAAACGGTGTCCCCGACAAGCCCTGTGATGACTCGTCAGTGAAGCTCTAAGACAGCTGGAGGGATTCCGTGCTTCGGAGGAGTCTATGGGTCGTCGCCTTTGATGAGGAGAAGGCGAGGATCGAGCATCCGAAATCTGTCATTTGGTGAATTCTGCTAGTAGGACGTGGATCAGAATCTTGAGGTGGCACGCTACTAGGAAGGAGGTCGAGCTGGCGTTAGTACGTCAACGCGTCAACTCTTGGCCACCAGTGCGATCCACCTCAGCACGGTGGGTGTAAGTATCCTGAAGTACTGAACTTTGAATTCACCAGTCCTTTGACTCGTCGTACGCGGCGCGCAACTGTGAGCGCTTTGCACGGTCGCCACAAGGCAAGTGATTGGTACCGTACAATGAAGCACCTCGCGGCGTCGGAATGGGCCAAAATTCGTAAGTACCTGTCAATTCTAAACGATTAACTTGGATATATCCCGCCTTTAGTACGAAACAACCAGCCCCAGCATTACGAGAGGCTTTCAGCGACTTCCCTGACCGCGTCCAACGTATTGCTTCCCTGAACCAGGGCCAGGAGTTGAGCATAGGTTCGCAGTCTCCAACGAAACATATCTATCCGAGGTGCTTTCTCAGACGGCCTCGGCCACCTGTACCCCGTTGACGACGACTGGCATACCATATTCAAACGCCCCAAGTTTAAAGGGGGATCGGTTTGCAAGGTTCCTTTGTTGCCGCCCTTCCTCCGTTCGCTGCGTTTCGTTTCTTGTCTTCCCGTGAAGCAGGGCTTGAAGCAATAGGACCATGACGCCCAATCCAGCCCAGGTTGCGTTGGTGTCCTTCTCCATGCCTTCCCTTCTCGCGCTGACCTCTTGTAGTCACGGATCCTTTCTCATTGGCGTGTCTTACGATAAGCCAAACTTTTTTGTACTTCACAAGCTACAAGCAGTGAGGGCACCCTTGTCTCGAGTTGCTCGCAACTTATCAGTTCGGCGTTCCAGTGACCGTCGGTGGATGGAACTGTTCGTTAGTGATCCCCTTTCCTCGATTCCAACTCTGAATCAGTCGTCAGGTAGCGTTTTTGTTCCTTGCAAATACTGTGAATTCCGTTTTCGACCTCGTTTATATCTACGATTCCCTTGTCAACCATTTTGGTCAGTCCGTCTTCTTCTTTTCTCATACCCACAGTTCATAGACTGTATTCCAGGAGATGCCAAGTACCTTACAAATGCAACATGGGGTCAGTACACGTTATGATATCATGCTCCTATTATCTGACCTTGCGTTGAAGTGTTCGCGACTGGTGAAATCCACTTCTTATCAACCGCTTTGCAATCAAACCAGCGGGTATGCCCCTAGATCCTGTCATGCCTGTAAGCCTCGGCCCTCTGTCTCCGTGACACAATTCCTGATCGACGTTTTCAAGGGGATCATCGGAGCTGCAATGCAGCTTTTCTATGCCTAGCGTGTATATGTCGTCTCCAAAAACATCTTCTGTGTCGTCACCATAGTCGTGTGCGCAGCCGGAAGTCTGCTCTGTTCTCGTGGAACCTCTATTGCAGTCGGAATTGTTCTAGAATACACGGAATTCCAGAAGTTTGAAGTCATCGTCATCATATGGCTGGCATCCGCTACCGTTGGCTACGTCACTATTTCTTCCGCTCTAGCTTGGCATCTGGTATAGAAAATCTCAGTTGAATCAATTTCTCTGTGTTGACACCTCCAGAGTCGAAACAAGACAAGATTTGCGCCCACGGATGATATCATCAACCGCATAATAAGGCGTGAGCATTTTACTCGCGTAATTGGCCGCTAACTTATGATTATTATTGGTGATACAGTAACAGTGCAAACCGGCCTTGTCACTGCGGTGTGTGCTGTCATCGATCTCGTGTGCTACCTTACGATCGTGAGTTTTCTCGTTCTGCTGAAGTTTCATCACGTTGATGTAGATCAGACAACCGGAAAGTAGGTCCCTTCTGTCAGCTAATGAACGTCCAGTAATGTAGGTTTAATCACCTCATCTTCAATGTGCCCCTGGCGAAGTTGTACACGAACTGCCTGATCTCGTGTTTGAATTGTCGGGGCGGTCGCAAATTCTCGATGTCCACGGAGAATAGTGTCGGCAAGGTTAATGGCTCAAATCGAGGGGTACGTGTACTACTCAAATCTCACCAAGATAAACGCATAACCGTCTCCGGACAAAGGCAGCACAAGTGAAGATTATTCAACCAGAGGTAGATTTTAACTTATCATTATGGCATGCAGTGCTAATTGATTACCAGATCAGTGTTCATGTCGAGTCGCATGAGATGATCGATGTGGATGCAGAACAACGTCATATATTTGGCCAGTCTACCTGTCAGAAGGAGGAGTGGAATGAGAGTAGTGTTGGGGTGGCACCGTCTGCATTCGCTTTTTGATTCCCTTCACTATCATCGGTTCAGACAATCACGTAATGAACCTCATGCTCAGAGAAGCTCGTCGAGGAATCTAAAAATTTGCAACAGCGGTCGACGAGATATGCAACCGAGCGTTATCCAGAGAAGATAGTACTTACCTATTGCCAGGAGATCAGTAGCCTTGATCAGTGGCTCCAGCGTATTGAATGGACAATAAATGATTGGAGAGCTCGCACGTACGAATCTGCTGCCTGCCTTGGTCCATATATTTGTAGCTATGCAACATCTAGGGGTAATACAACAATTAAGTTATCTTGCTTCTTACTCTCCTCATGCAGCTGCAGCCTCAGTAGCACGGACTGTTTCAAGACCATTCGCATACTGGAATTGTCCCGAATTTTCGTACTGCAAAGTAAATGAGCATAGTACGCAATTCAAACTTGAACGGCATTCCATGCTCACCTCCCACATATCGATGGCAACTTGGCAACTTTCACGGACGACGGTCGGTGCGTCTTCTCTTGTCATCCATTCCTTGAGATGTGGAAGCACCTCAGGAGTGGCAATCCCGCCAAGAGCCTCAGCCGCCTCGTGTCGTACCATATCACATTCGGTTGTATCTTGCAGGACTTTGAGTAAGGACGGTACGGAATGCGCTGAGAGTAGTTGGCCAAAGACAAACGCGATCTCGTGTCTGTAGTAAATTTGGTCAGAGAGAAAAGCACTCTAGAGCTGACTTGACTCGCTTGAAGAGGGCGCTGTCATCGGAAAACCCTGACGCAAGGGCGTCGACTGCTGTGGGTGTCCCGATGTTTCGAAGGGCAAACATGGCACGGTATCGTTCGAAAAGGGGGAGCTCTGTGTTGAGAAGAGCAGCTTGTAGCGATGATATCGATTTCTCTGTCATGTCATCAGGTTTGAGTTGGTCAGCCAAAAGGGCAGATGACGGTGGAGCAGGATCTATGGAAGTGTAGGTCCTGAGGCGAGACATATCAGCGAGTAACGGGTTTTCAAGACGAGATGAACCAACGGTAGGACATCTGAAGATTGTTTTTCAGCGAGATGTTTCTTGCCTTCTGCCGAATTATCCCAGTCGATCTTGGCCAGGGCTATTTCACACGTTTCCCGGACACTCCGATTAGAATCTGTGAGGAACTCGCGCAGGATCGGGATGGATGTCGTGGACGAGATCGCACCCATTGCCTCAGCAGCCTGTCTCATAGGCTGTTGGATGGAGCTGTTGGGCAGGATACTAGTGATGGGCTCACCTCATGGCGGACCATAGGGTCTTCGTCGTGCGTTCGCAAGACTGCCTCCAAAACTGGCAAAGCAGATGTGTGTTTCATTTGTCCTAGACAGTAGGCCAACTCGTGCTTCAATAAAGCAGATGGATCGTCAAAGGCTGCGCGATATCGAGCGGAACCAGGTGAACAAGTGACACAAGAAGATAGTAATTCGATCAACCTTTCGATATGGTCGACACCGCATCCTCGCTTTTCAACGATTTGAGGGTGAAAAGGGCACGAAATCTATCATGGAGTGCGACTTGTCCGGTGGTGTTGAGGAGTGCAGCCTCGAGAGCTTTGAGTTCGCCTGGCGAAACTGTCGCCACCATATCGAATAGATCCAAGTGAAGCGACGATATTTTGGCGGACTTGCAAATTTGTCCTCCTGAAAAACATCATGCCAAAGTCAAAACGTTCAAAGATCGGTGAGATCGTTAGCCTAAGTTGAATCTAACCTTTGATATGCAACTCCTGCGTGCTTAGTATCGCTCACGAAGGTCTCCAAGAAGACCAGAGAACACAAAAATGCACTCTTGACCGAGGTGAGCAGCCAGAACTAGAATTTTACATTCACCATCACTCATAGCTGACAGATCCAGCAAAATGCAGAGAAGTGGAAATACTGCTGGCTATTTGAGATCGGCGCAATGCGTAACACTCATCTGAAAACTGTGCGGAATCTATGGAAGGAGTGAGGAGGTTCTGCTGTCCTCGCGCATCTGATGGGTCTGACACAACGACGAGAACGTAGTTCGGCGCGAATATTTTTTGGCAGGGCTGCAGTGATGGCGAAGGCACTGGGGACTACACCAGAAGAGGAGCACCGACCGGGATTGCACAAGCTTGCGCAGGTGCGATGCCCTGGGTTGTTTACTATCTGAAAGTAGACTCATGGCAGCCCACCACAGCAAATAAAGGGCCAGGTCGGATTGTTATTCACGGACTCGGAACCACAAGAAGTCACAGGATGGTTTGATGATTTCCGCCAGCCAGATTTTGCGCGGACTGGTAATCTTGCAAGTCGGACAGTGGCACTTTCCCCAGGACCTGTGATGAGAGCTTATACGGACCCGCCCGAGCCTTTTCCACATAACGAGGAGCCGCAGCTACGTAAATTGGGGCTTACCACAACGTTGAAGAGAGGAATACCTACGCTGGATGCCCCGCACCAAATATGCGAAGAGGGCAAGGCATTGACAAGCGAGCAAGCGCAGTTGCTCAAACTTATCGGGGAAAAGATGGTGGTTTTCCAAGTGGTGTTGAAGGCACGGTGGGAGTCTCCGACAGGACTTGTCACCGCTGTCGAAGGCGCAAAATCTCCTGTAGGAGAGCACGGTTCAATGGCGGCAGACGATGAGATGAGCGAGTAGCCCAGTAGCTGTACCGCAACCGTTGTGATGGCATACCTCCCAGCTGCGGCTAATCCAATGACCCTCATACAGCTACTCAGGCTGCAGCATATGGTTCGAATCCCACAGACGAGGGGTAGGACGCGACATACGGTCATGTGACCTATGCGGGCGTGTACGACAGGTAGGTATTTATTCACTGGCGCAGCACCTGAGATGAAGTTCGTGAAGATCGATACCAGTCATGTGGTTGCCTCGAGTTGCCATGGGCCTTTTGGGCCTTTCAGTTCAGCAGCCGTTCAATCCCTTCTCCAGTCCTCCTCCTCGCACCGTGACCATGCCTCCAAACCCCGAGTACTCGCTCAAGTCATCCCCCGATGTATTCTCACCACAGGATATGCTGGTGCTTCCCAGGCCTGGGACACCGCTGGCCAATGAGGCTGGCGATTTGGCGCTTATCCCTGTCAGCAAGTACTCTTTCGATGATCGCAAGTGAGTGTACAATCGTTGTCTTGCGTTGCTGATGCTCCAACTACCGACAAACCAACTACCGACAAATCAGAACACACAAGTCGCTCGCAGTAGTACCCCTGGAGGCAGGTTCACAAGTCTACGATCTCCCGCTGCCAAACGGTGGTGATGCATTCTGGCTTGACTCGCGCACCGTTGGGCATGTAGTGGAAATCGGCGAAGACAAGGACAAGACACAACAACTGTTCGCCATGCCTGTCACTTTTGACAAGGGTTCCATTAGCACTGGGGAACCGGTTTCTGTTGGATCGTTCCCGGTCACGACTGCTGCCGACTTTCGTTACTCGTCTTCTGCGGGTGTCCTTGTTTTCTCAGCCTACGTTTATGAAGACGGGGATCTGAGTGCGGTTAAGGAAAATGACGAGAAATACGAGAACCGCGGCAATACAGCACTTGTGTATGACGAGACATACGAGCGTCACTGGGACACTTGGGTCGGACCCAAACACAAGTCACTTTTCACCGTTCCCCTTTACAAAGGGCAAGACCAGAAATATGTTCTTGGAAAGGCATTCGCTAACCCTCTAAAAGGGACTAAACTGGTAGCTTAGCCGTCTCGCGTCGCCTTCTCTGTTTCTGATACCTTCTAGTCATGCCCTGTCGAACCTTTTGGAGGCACGGATGACTTTGACATTTCAGACAGCCAGATAATTTTTACAGCGAAGGATCCCCTTCTCCCGCAGGCAATGCACACAAGGCAAAATGTAACTGCATTCATGCACCACCTCATGTCGTTGTTCATCGGTGTTTGATCCGTTCTCCCTTCCTAGATCTATCTCGTCGGTTTTGACGGGTCCAATCTTGTGGAGCTCACCTCAGGGGGTCAGGGTGCTACTCATGCTCCGACTTTCAGTCGTCAATACGACAAGGTAGCCTGGATTCAACTTGATCTCGATGGGAATGAAGCAGACAGGTCAGTTCTGCCACTGAAGAGCCTCGCTTCCCTGACTGCAGCACACAATACAGGAGGAAAGTTGTCATTCATGATCTGGGCAAAGGCGTCAGCTTCACAGTCACCCAAGATTGGGACCGATCTGCTGACTCACTTGCAGTACGCGATACTTCCTTGTGTACCGTCCGTGTGCTGAGAATGCCTGTCCTAGTTCTCAGAAAGTGGCGATTTCCTCTACCTAGTGGCAGAGGACACTGCCAGAGTGAAAGTATTTGCTCTCCCAGTACCTCCGACGCCAAACGAATCCACAGAATACCCAAAACTCTCAGCGCCCTACAATGTGCCGGTTGCCCTGACTGAGACTCACGCAGTGTCAGGTATCCAAGTCCTGCCTAAAAACCGTCTCAGCTTTGCCATGTCCTCCCTCACGTCTCCCAATGATGTGTTCGTCTTGGGCAACCTGCAGCGTGTCGAAAAAGATATCATGAGCCAGGCTTCAGACGTTTACCGTGGCGAGCTCACACAGATCACGAAATTCTCCACAGATTCTCTTCAGGGCAAGTCCTTGCAACCAGGCGAAGAGTTCTGGTTCGATGGTGCACAGCAGCGAATCCATGGATGGATTCTCACACCTCCTGGCTACAAGTCTACCGATGTGAAGAAGTGGCCCATCTTGATGATTATTCATGGAGGTTTGTCGTCTCACTGCTGTATAGAATCTTGTTTGACTTGCCCGCCAGGTCCTGAGTCTGCTTGGTTGGATTCGTGGTCGACCCGATGGAACCCTAACGGTGACAGCCATTCTCCTCGTCCTTGAGATGAACTGACAGTCATGTGATAGTCTTTGCCAACCAGGGGTACTTTGTCGTTGCCATTAACCCAACTGGGTCGACGTCTTTCGGCCAAAGTAAATACATTGTTTCTATCACAGTTGCTCTGCTCAAGGTTTCTCTTAGACCTGACGGATGGCATCGTTCAAGACTGGGGAGGTAAACCATTCGTGGATCTCAAAAACGGCTGGCAGTACATTTTGGACAATTATCCGCAGGTATAGAACTGTGCCTCAAGTTGAATGGCACTCACTCATTGATAATATCGACAGATTGATCCTGACCGTGCCGTTGCTGCAGGCGCTAGCTACGGTGGTTATGCTATCAAGTATGAGTTTTGTACGTCCATTTTGAGGCCCTCTGACATAGATATCTCTAGCTGGATTCAAGGAAACCCGGAGTTCGGTTTCGGTTTCAAGGCTTTGGTCTGTCATGATGGTGTAAGTGCTCCCGATAGGTCCTCCTTGCGCGCTCATGAGAGATTAGGTCTTCGACACTACCTACAACGGCTACTCAACTGATGAACTCTTCTTCGTGCGTGCTCACTTGTATCCTCTGACGGTCCTATTGGCCCACTGACACTACCTTGATAGTTCAATCACGAGTGGGGAGGACGTCCCTGGGAGCCCAAGTCTTTTGAGCTTTCCCGGAAGTACGTTACTGCACGGTCTCTTGCACACTACGGCTTAATCACAACCCAATTCTCCAGATACAGCCCAGCTTACACCGTCGCCAAGTGGTCGACACCCCAGTTGACCATCCATGGGAGCAAGGACTATCGCCTGCCCGAAGGCGATGGTATCGCGGTCTTCCACGCTTTGCAGCAGTGCGTCTTCTCCTGTGGTTTAGGTGCTTCTGAGTTGTAGAACGCACGAATGTTGTTGCAGACTCGGTGTTCCCAGTCGGCTGGTGATCTTCCCTGACGAAAACCATTGGGTTCTCAAGCCTGGAAACAGGTATGTACACATCCCCTTCGATTTTGAAAAGCCACTGAACATGATGTCGTCGATCTAGCTTGAAGTGGCACCATGAAGTGTTCAAGTGGTTTGACCAGTTTGTTGGCGGAAAGGCTTAGGAAATTTCAAACATGTACTCTTTGGAATAAATGACTCGATCTACACAAGCATACCATTAACAAATTTGCGCTATCGCTACATCCGGTTCGCTTGTGTGTAAAGGGCGTAGCCAGTGTGGACGGAAAACTGGTCCGTATATACGAAAATTCAGACAAATCGAGAGTGTGTTCGAGTCAAATGGGATTGCTGTGCACGCACATACCATGAATTAATTTGTTGCTTTGGTATCCTCATGACGCATCGCTATGTTTTCATGGACGACCAATGAATCGAAAGCTCTGAGTACATTACATGTCGATTGACGGATCATTTTCATCAATTTCTTCCCATCTCTACGAAAGCACTGACCGATAGCATGCACACACCCAAGACGTGACGAGGGCACGACCGCATCCAATACCTCACCTCACCATCACACTCTTCACTCACCCTCCTCCGCATTCCCCGTCTCATCCCTAATTCCACCCTCTGCAAAACTCATGATACCCGCCATGTCCAATTTGGCAACGACGTCCTCCGCCTCTGCCACCTCCATCTCTCCAAGTACCTTATTGACACCCTCCAACGACCCCTCTCTCAACGCGTCCTTGAGTTTCTCGCTGAAGCCATCGAACACTGACCAGCGCATGTGCAGCGCCTTCCTCACTTCCTCGACGTCGAGGCCTTCGGTGCCGGGACCCTCGAGGACGAGGTCGTCCGGAGGCGGACCGTCGGGTACGTTGAACGAAATAGTCGAAGAAGGGGTTTCGGGCACGAGTTGGATTTGTTCCTTGGAGGTGGAGGCAGCGGCAGAGGCAGCTGCACGGGTGACGAGGTGGGCGTAGGTACCTTCGACGTCTTTGACGAAGATGGGGACGGCGCGTTTGTCTCCTGCAATCATCCTTTTTTTTGTGTGTGTGTATTTACCAAAGCAGACGTCGTTAGTTCAAAACCACCTGAACAGAAAGGGTATTTGGGACAGGCGAAAGAAGAACGTACTTTTGGAAAAACACTCTGACGCCGTCGCGGCCTAGTTTGTCACAGTACTGGAGAAGTAGACTCTGGTGTACACATTGCTTTGCGTATGTGATTTCGCCGTCCGATTGGGCTCGAAAGGCAGCGACGAGTAACGCATCGGATGCGCCTGGGACGACGACATCGCGGTTCGCTTGAATAAATGCAAAGGACTGTGCATAGTCCCAAAGTGGGAGGCGTGAAAAACGAGCGAGAGATGGCGTGAGCTCAGGAAGATCCGCGGGCTCGTCTTCATCGGGGGCGGGGGTGGGAGCGGCAGAGGCCGAAGTGGCCGAGGGGTTAAGAACTTCGTACGTTGTCGTCTTTGTGGTGGTGGTTTTCTTCTGTGGAGTCTCTGTGATCGCGTTTTTGATTGGGGCCGGAGTAGGTTTTGCTGGGACATACTAGGGCAGCACATACGAGTATCAGTATCCTAGACGGGGCCACAAGCTAGCTACAGACCTTGCTCTCCCAGCCTTCCTTGATATCGTCGCTAGTGATGTGTTTCTTCTGTTCCTTGAGCTCTTGGTCAAGATCGGACAGTAGCTTTTGAGTGTGTTCTCCAAGCTGCTTGACATGCTTGTCGAGGCCATCCAGGACGCCCTTTTCCTGCTCGTCTTTCGGCAAGGACTTGACGGATTCATAGATCTGGAGCAGCAGGGACAAGATCATGGCGTCGTAGGTCGGTTGGTTAGGGGCACTGGTGGGTGGTGCAGCAGGTGAAGGACCGGTCTGAAAGCGCTCGACGAGAGACTGGAAAAGAGGGAGGCCAGTCAGAGACCTGGTATCTTCTGCGTCTTCTGCCCATGTCTCCGCGCTTCCCTCATCGGTGCTGGCCTTTTTGGGTGAGGCAGGCGCACCTGCGATCCTTTCTCTGACTCTGGTTAAGCGGGGCTGCAAGAGACGATTGCAGGCGATCTCTGCTTCGAGGGCGGCGATCTTGTGCTTGCGCGCTTCACGTTTTTCGTGGATGTCGCGTTGCTTCCAGCGGATGAGGGATCGCTTGTCGACGTTTGGGTGACCCTCGATGTCGGAGTCGTCTGAGAGCTCGAGCTGGTCCCATTTGGAGTAGTTGAGGGGCATAGTGAGAGGGCTGAGTCGATCAGACGGGAATCGAGAGCACGACTTGGATCACTTGTATTAATTGCATAACAGCAAGTAGACAGCACACGAATGTTCTCGAAGTACAAGCACGGTATTCGTATTCGCTACTAGTCTAGCACGTTTGAAGCCCATGTTGTCGAACCCTGTGAGTCCAGGGTCACGACGCCAGCCAAGGTTCGGTCTGCAGCGATCGACAGCTTCCCAATGTAGCAGCCCAAAGAGCCCTTGAGCTGCCCAAAAAACTCTTTTTTTCTTTCTTTTTTCTATTATGCGATGGGCCGTGAGTCGTCCGACATCGCCTCGACCAGCGGATACGAGCGCTTCAGCCCCATCGACGACGACGTTGAGCGCTTATCTGGATTGGACAGACCTGGGAAACCTCTCCGTTGTCTTCGTCTTTCTCGTGCCGCGACAAGGCGGGTCCGACTTGCAGCGGGTCCGCCCCACGCACAGCATCATGCTCAGTCCATTCCCAGTCCATCTCAGAGACTCTGCACCACGAAACAGCCGCCCCAACACCGCCGCACCCGCCCCCGACGCCCCACGCCGACCTCGAGTCTCCACCTACTCTGGCCCTCGTCCTCCCCTCCCGACGGGTCTGGAGAGGAACGATGATGCGAGCCAGACAGCCAGCACAGACGCCGACATGGCTGGTGGACGTGGGAAGGCCATCCCGGTGAGTACATCGATTCCATGCTCTGTGGGGAGTTCTCTATATATGCGGCTGTGTTCTCTGATATCATATGAGTCCTCTTATTCTTATATCTTCCTCGGTCTGACATATCCTCTTCCCTCCCATCCAGTTCATACACCGTCGTCGCTCCAACCAGCCCCTCCCAGCTGACCAGCGACACATGTCCGCCTCTGCCGCTCTCAGTCCGGGACTGATGGCTCCTCCTTCCCCTCATCCTCCAACGTCCTTCCACTCCCCAGGCAGACCCCGCTCCGCATCCACTTCACGTCCCCCAACACCAGTCTCCACCGCCGAGACCACCACCCAAACAAGACAGCCTCCACAACAACCCGTCCAGCGTCGCCCACACAACCCCTTTGCCTCCTCCTTACCCACTTCTCTCCTTCCATGGTCAACCCATCCTTCATATCCCCCAACACACCCACACCCGACCCCACAGCTTCAGCAATCGCTGCCCCCGCACTCTGCCTCCAGCTCACGTCCATCGTCACAGCAGGGACCGGCACCATCCCAACTCCACAAACCAAAAGCAAAATCTGCTCTCTCAGCCTCCTTCTCTTCTACCCCACCACCCCCATCTTCCCTCGCGTCCTTACAAGTACCCTCAACGTCATCCAGCTCCGAGTCCCAACCAGGGTCCTCTCCTTCGACAGCTCCAGCGCTGCTATTGTCCTCCGAACGACCTTCAAACCCACCCCATACACGCGCATCAGCTCATCTTATCTCCAAGTTCAACACAACAGATCGCGCAATCCTTTTCTCTCCCTCCGCTTCCCAAGATACCCGCGCTGCTCAGTTTGCCCTCAAAGGTCCACTCCACACCCCTCTATGGGGCCAAGGTGTCGGCGTTGCCGCTCGTTCGTTGTTGAATAGCACCGCGACTGCCGTACCCGTGCCAGTGAAAAAGCACCGTCCATCGGCACCTTCTTATTCACCTACGTCGCACCGTTCGGGAGCAGGGGCAATCTCGGAGGGCGAGGCGACTGATTGGGAGGAAGGGCCCATCAAGTTGGGTACTGGTATGTCTCCTCCCTTCTCTCTTCCCATGATACCACGCGTTGACCGCCAATGCAGCCTATCCGCCACCACCCCCGCTGCCCTCCGCGAGACACGGGGCCACAGCAAATACAACACCCGCGACATCGACCGCAGGCTTAATGCTGAACGTGCATGGCGGGCTAGATCAGTCTAAACGCCGTCATCATCCATTTTCCTCGCGAGAGGTCCCTTACCCGAGGAACTATGAGCGCGCCATCCTTGATTTGTGAGTCTCCTTGGTTGCTGGTTCTGGGGTGCATTCCTTTCTTTCGGTGGGCCGGGAATACTGACGACCTCGGTCCTTGTATGAACAGAGATGTGTGGGATACCCTCTGGCTGCGTCAAACATGCAAGAGCGTCACCTTTCACGCATTTTCAAACAGTGAAGCAACAGTCGCAAAGCAAACACAGATTCCGACTCGCGTACTGGACATCGGATGTGGAAGTGGCACATGGATCCTGGAATGTGCCAGCGTTTGGAAGGTGCGTCACCGTCATCCGATGTGACGATGGTGTCGTTCAACACATGGCTTGTCTCCACCTTGACCAACAGGAATGTCACTTTGTCGGCCTCGACATCGTCCCTCTCCACCCAGACCTCACACATGTATCCAAAGAACTGGCGGAGAGGGTGACCTGGGTAAAGGCAAATTTGTGCGTGTTCCTCAGCCACTCTTCGTAAGGCGCACACAAATTCAACCCCTTATTTGACAGCCTCGAGAGCCTGCCTTTCCAAAGCGAGGTGTTTGACTTTGTGTATGGATACTTTCTCCGAGACTTCTTTTCCCGTCACTCATGACGAAATAGGCATATCAAACGCATCGCAAGAGGTGTGCCCGAGGACAAGGTATGTTGTTCACCTGTCGCAAGCGTACAGAGCTAACAAGATATTTTCATTCGGCGGATCAGTGGGACGACTTGTTCGAAGTGAGTCTCGTGTGTTCCGTTGCCGATACGTGTCTCATCGACCATTCGGTGGAATCGCCAGGAAATAAACCGCGTCATGAAACCTGGTGCCGCATTGGAAATCATTGAGGAGGATCTCGTTTTCCCAGGTAAAACGCCCGACATGGATGTGCAGAGCGAGAGTGGGAGTGTACGCAGTTTGCAGAATAGGAATGGGAAGGCCGCGGATACGGATAGTCGCAGTGGCAGTATCAGGACCAGTGCAACACGCGGCGAGGATGGCGCAGGTGTTAACAAGGGGAATGGGAGCGTCGCGAAGGGTGTAGGAGCTAGGTTCGCAGCTGGCAGCGGTGAGCCTGGGGCCAGTATTTCTGACGGACTTCGGCGAGCGATTTCTGTAGGCTCCAAAGACACCCTCCCCACACTCTCGGGTAGCAGTGGATCGTCTTCGACGACGACGGCGTCGGCAGGCGATGTCGTTCCTACGTATGCTGAAAAGTCGGTGGGTGAAGATGGAAGCTCGAAGCAACGGGACGGCTACCCAGTCGCTCGTTCGCGCTCGCTCAATCTGTCGTCCCGCGTGCGCATCCAGGGCCTTACTTCTCCTGAGACAGATACCGCAAAGGCAGCGTCCTCATATGAGTCTGCGTTTCCCCCCAGTACTGTGCGGTCCGGATCACGTAAATCGTCAAAGCGGCCGTCGACTGCTTCGACGTTGTCCACATCGTACTCGTACGCGTCTACTGGGGGACACCGTCTGTCTGGACCACCCAAGACCAAGTCGAATGCGGCAGCGCAGGCGGTCCTGATGGAAAGTGCGACGCCTCAGTATATAATGACGCCGTATCCGGGCGCGAGAATGGCAGCTGCGGGGTATGGGCCTCCGCCTGGTAGGATTGGTGGGTTGGGACTGGGAACGAAGAGTAAAGTGTCTCTTGATCTCAGTGCAGGTGGTGGGCAGAATTCCGGGACCCAAATTGCATTTCCATCCACGGAGCCCGGTGCCAGTTCTATATCGGCTTCGCTTCCTTGCGACGCAGTTGTTCCACCAGCAAGCGATGGGACACCTGGTGGTCGAGTTGGTGCTGAGGGACCTGGGCGAGTGCCAGACCCACGGGACCACAGTGTGTTGGAGACGATATACAACGAGATGCATGGGGAGAGGTTTGTGAATTTGTCGCCGTTGAGTCTGCTGGCGAATGCACTCGGGGTATGTTTCAAAGGTGAGAGCTGGCTTGCACTCGTTTTTTTCAAAGGGGTGAGCTGAAACACGTTACACAGATGTTCGCACGCATCCTCCTATCGTGTTCAGGTTCCCGCCTGCTCGGGCATCAGCAGGGCGGATGGACGGTGCCACGAGCAGTGTGCTTTCGATACGAGAGCTGCTAACGGGGACATCGCCGTATGCGATGGTGGACGATGCGCGGCTGAGCGGGTTCTCGCCGACACGAAAGGAGGGCTGCAGCGATGCCAGCCAGGAGCCCAGGGGAGCATGGCTGCCGAACGAGAGGCTTGAGATTGACTTGCGGACGCTGAATGTGCACCTGACATTGCGGGTGAAGGAGGTGCTTGGGTGTGCTGAGGCGATGTGGGAATGGGTGGCGGCGTACCAGCGAAGGGGCGGAGGAGGAGACGGTGTGCTTGGTGTGATCAGCAAGCTCAGCAGGGCCGAGTTTGACGAGCTGCTCGTCCGGTTTGATCTGTGAGTTGCTCATTGCTCGACTTCCATTTCTGGACATGTGCTGAATATGGCAGGGACATGGGGGAGCATATCGCCCTCGGATCTGCGCTGAAAGACCGGCTCGATTGGACGATCACACGAGGACCGGCCCCTGACCACAAACGGATGTTTGATGCCGCGTGCGATGCCCATACCAGGAACAATCCCGCCCCGACTCGGCCCCCGCCGTCCTCCCGCCTGTCCCGCTCCATGCGCGTGTTTGTCGCGTGGAAAGCCGCCGCATAACGCCGACCGCCGACACGGTGGAGTCAGAATTTCTCTTAAGATCAGACAAATGCGAATCCACTGTGCGTTGGCCACTGTCTTCCATTCGAACCATTCCAGAAGCACCGTCAACTTGCCATTTCTGGCCTGGTCTCTGCTTGCTCTGTGTGCTCTTCTCATTGGGTGCACATGATTCCTTTTATTTTCTTTTTCCGATCTATCTCCTTTGCAGCATCCGAGCATCTCATCATCGCAGCGCCATCTATTTATCCTTTTTATCTTATCCCGTCTTGTATGCGAAACTTGTACTGATTTCCGTTCTGGTGTACTCTTGTCTCGGGCGGGGTTTTCTTGTTGCAGTCTGCGGATGCGTACGTTCATTTGGTTCTGTATCCTTTCATGTACTTTGCGTGGCAGAATGGAACTCTCATCCTGCGCATGCTCAAACTCAAACCTAAACACCCGACTGCAGCCAAGGGTCCGTTTACGACAAAGTCTGATGAGAATCATCCCTCTACCGTTCTACCCGGTCAACTTTGCCAGTTGTCACTCCACTCGCATTTGTTATTCCCGGTACCGAACAACCGAATACAACCGACCACAGCAAACGCCCGTTGAATTATCCGACGGATGGTGGGTCCCTGTCAACTGACCTCGGGGAATCAGTACGAGACTGGATTTAACACTGTCTTATGTATGTAGCCCTTGATGATGACCGTGCTGGTAGCTGTGGTCCCTGTACGCCATGCGTAACCTTGCTGTTCGAGGGTATGGCAGATGATCGATGATCGACACGCACAAGACTGGTCGTATGTATGGCGAGACGATGGCGCAATCAACAAGGCCATGGTTTGGACCAACAACAACAGCATATGACGACCACGTCAGCAAAACTTGCAGGTTGACAGCATCGATATTTAATTATTAGGCTTGGCCAGGACGGTCCGCAATGCCACACCAGCTGGGCAGTGGGGTGCAGGGTGCAAGGAGAGCAGGCGCAGCTAGTGTTTGACAGAATTATATCGCTCGTTTATCAATCCATTGGATCCACAGCATGGGAGCCCACACTGTGATGCTAGTCTGCTCACTTCCAACGTCGTCTAGGGGGCTATATAAAGCTGTCAGCAATAAGGATGGTATTACAGAGTTAGCGTAAGGGCTTGCTATTAGCACTGCCCGTACAATCATGATTCGGTGGCACAGCTCGCCCTCCAATCACAATTAGAAAGCGCAGTCGATTATCATCATTAGTGCTATCCGCCGACTTTGCACGTACAGGAAGGACCCTTTTTCACTGGTCCACAGGTGTGTAATGACGTAAAATGTCTGTACACCCAACGACGGCTGAAAGCTCCCGTCGACCTAGCCGCTCTTTGGTCCAAAAGCTCGAGGCCTGGAAGCTATGTATCGATCGTACGCTCAGACGCTCACCCAAGAAACCGACGCTCCGTGTCACGATAGCGATGTGCTAGCGATCCTCACCGGCAAGAGAGGTCAAACAAAGTCCAACCAGAATTGGCATTACATAGAACGTACCTACCACCCAACGTTGATCCCCATTCGACCTATATACCCTCCCGACTTGACTTGATTTGTCCACTCCGCGACGACACAGCTCGCTGCCTTTCCAAGGACCCGTCGAGTACTTAGTCTTCCCTCCTAGCATTCCCCGTTCGGAATCAAAAAAACATAAAAAGGAGAAAAAGAAAAGGGCTCTGACTGAAAAGTACATGCCGCATCGGTTTTGGAATGCAATAGCACATATGGTCTGGTCAACGTCGATCGATGACGCAACAGTATAACAGGCAATGAACCGCGTTGATGAGTACTGCACTAGTCACTACCGTTGTACTTGGATGGTAATCTACAAGGACATGCTAGCTTGTAGCCTATGACCCCGCATTACATATAACAGCCAAGACGCAACGAGTCGTGCGGGTAGGTAGGCACTTTGATCAATTACTGTACACTTTCGGTGAAGACGAGGGGTAAGTAGTTGGGAAGAACGCAGGGATAAACAAGTCAGAACCAAGGAAGGGAGGGTGGCAGGGAGAGGGAAGAAAAAGCATAATTGACTACAGACCCATTTCGGAACGTGACACGCAAGAACACAAGAACACCGACCAAGAGGACGCGTAAAGGTCGTGAACAAAAAGGGGCTATTAACGTTTATAATTCATCTCCTCCCATAGTGTCCACCTTGGCCCACTGGCGGCGGTGCCCAGTGATTATGCTGCGCTGCGGCAGCGGCAGCAAGCCCACCGAGGGGCTGGCCACCTTGCCCTCCTGGACCACCAGGACCTGGGTACGTATACGGTGGACCTGGCATCATGTGTCCGCTATATATACCTGCATCTGTCGGGCTCCCAGCATGATGTCCGTGGTGCTGGCCATGGGGTGCATACCCGCCTGTTGGTGACGGCCCGTACTGCGGCGACGACGGAACTTGCGAGTGCTGTTGCTGTGGACTTGTTGGCGAGCCAAGGGATATCTGCGGAGGGGGTGGTGCTTGTGGAGCTGCTTGATGCTGAGAGGCACCAGGGATGGAAAGGGGCGGAGGGATACTGCTGTTGGGCGTCTGCGGTGATCCTGGGCCGCCACGACCGGGTGCGGACGATGCTACTGTAGTGGAGGGGCGACGACGACGCTTGTCGCCGGTGGACGCGGCGCGACCCCCATGTGCGACTTCGTCGTCACCCTCGTCGTCGCCATCTTCCTTGATGGCCCCCTGAGGGCCGCCAGCGGGACCGCCTGGGATAGATAGACCACCAGGAAGGTTGGTGGTGTTGCCTGTACCCGTGACTGACATGCCGGTGGCACGACCCATAGGGGCACCGACAGGAAGGGAGGGAGGGAGGTTGCCGTGGGGCGCATTGAGACATGCCTGGATGAGGTTCTTTCCCTCTGGTTGGGTGACGAGGGGCTGGAGCTTGGCGGTTGTGAAAGTGTATACGAGACCAGTTTCTGATACGACGAGGAGGAGGACTTGTGTACCGGTGAGGGTAGAGAGTTCATATGCCTTGGGTGAGTGTTAGATAAGCAGCAGGCGAAGGCACGGCATGGACGCATATACCTTTTTCATTATGCCTGCGAAAGTGAAGCAAACTTTGAGCAAACCGCCAGAGTGAGCAAAGCCAGAGAACTGATCGCGTACCAGCTTTCCTTTTGGAGAATGTTATGTGACGTCTCGATTTATCCTGAATAAATTCGATCTTAATCTTGCGTCTTCCCGCCTTCTTGTCCTTTGGTTTCTCTTCCTCGTCGTCATCGTCTGCCCCGCTCTCGGCAGCGTCTTGATCGTTGATGAAGCCGTCCTCGGGCACGGCGCCCTGCGGTACAGGCTGTGGGAGATGCGGGGGTGGCTGTTGATGTGGCTGGTTTGGTTGCTGTGGTTGCTGGGGATCCGCAACACCTGGGTTCGACATATCGAGGCCCGTGCGCTGGCGCTTACGCATCGTCGGCGACGAGGAGGCGGGGTCGTCTTGGATGTTTTGGCCGGAAAGGGAAGGCTGCTGGCCGTGATGAGCCGCGGTCTTGGAATACGGATAAGATGGTGAGTTGCTGGAACCAGATGGAAGATGGCGATAGGCCATGTAGGGGTTGTACCTTGTCACTGTCGATGTCGACGCCGACGACTAGGGCGAGGAGGACGCGGTCTGCGACGTGCGAGGGTTGTCGATGTTGTGCGCGACGATGAGCGCGTGAGTGACAATGTCAGCGAGGATGCGGACGGCGTCCTTAAAAAGGAATCGCTGAAGTTGGAAGGAGGTGGAAAAGGGAGGGAGTTGTCAACGAGACGTGTGTTGTCTCAGTCTGGACGATCAAAAAAAGACGGTCAATGTGTTTGTTTATTTGGTCCCCCGTCGGAGTATGTCTGGTCCGTCCAGGTACAAATCCGTCAGCCCCGGCGACTGGGACTGCGTCTGCATCCGCAGTTGCCGCTCCCACGATGCCCCATTCCGTAATATCACCTCATCATTTTGGAAATGCTGGCCCTTTTTTGGGGTGCTGACACCTCGTGGCTCACCCTCTTTTGGAACTCATGACCAAATCACATGTCGCCCCATTCAGTTGCCCATCATCCAATCACAGCACGCGCCACGTGCAATACAGGAAAAAGTAAAAAATAAAAAATAAAAACAAACAGTCGAGGATCGAATACATTGCAGCTATGCAAAACAGCAGACATCACATCTCCAGCAGGGCCATGCTCCTGTGGCGCTCAGCGCTCTTGTCCTTTCCCCTGACAATTTTGACACTTGAAATCAGAACCGTCTCCAGGCAATCAATCTCCTGTTGCAGTCTTCTTCATCAAGTCGCAAGTGTCGATCGAACTCTGCCAGGACAAGAAATTTCGTCCATCGTGGGTCATCCTATCGGTATTCCAAGTCCAGCAAGCGCCTCCCGAACGCGAGTGTCTGCGTCCTTCGCGCCGCCACGCAGTCGAACGCCATCAAGGGCAATCTCGATTGCATGCACGTCACACCATCTGCACCATGGCTCAGGCAGAGTGCTATGCACGTACGCTGCAAGTTCCGCATCTGAGACATTCATATTGCAGTCGAGCGTGGCATGAGTCAGTCATCCTCACATCCAGCAACACCATCACGCACCACTCGGCTCGCTCGATATTCGGCTGAGGTGCAATTCGTCACAGTCAATGTCCCGGCAGACACCGCCTCCGGGCACTTCGTACTGGCATACCCGGAGACTTGCATTGCTTGCCATTAGCTGTCCAAGAGCACGAGCTTGTACTGCTTGTTTCAGTACCTTGAGGTCTGGGAAAGAAAGGAGAGTGGAAGAGTGAGAGGGCACAGAGTAAGGAGTGCGTGAGGTAATGCAAATGGGGGACGAAGATGATTGTAAACTAGAACTCGGAACAACAGGCGATGCAATAGTTAGCTCAGACAACGTTTGTGCAGATGCCAAAATGGAGTCGGAACCTCTTGTTGCCGGTCTCAATCTGGATCGAAGTCTCGGGTAGGCCGCAAGAGGGGAATCGTACTGCAAGAGGTTGAATCCTGCCGGTTGAAAAGGCTCCACTCCATCCTGCGATTGCGAATTTGGATACTGAAGCACCTATCACATACGATAACCACCCGTGAGCATCAGTACACGCAGCACCAAATGGGCCATTTAGCCTCCATAACCAGATAGAATACACACGCACCTGTGCCGACGATGATGCTCCGGAATCACCGGCGGCTGAGGAAGACTGGCGCTGCTCCACAGTCATAGGCAGTACCTGTATGTATGTTTATGGCGGTGATTGGGAAGGGAAAGGGGAAACAAAAGGAAAAGAAGTTAGGAAGCGAGAAGCAGCGAAGTATAAGACGAGGAACTGATTCTTGCCGCTTGTGCTGAGCTCGTCTCCCCTGTCACTGTCAGTTCTACGAGAATAGAAATCGACAATTGCAAGGGACGGGGTGAAAGGTCACGGTAAGCATCGACATCGTGAAACAGGAAGGAACAAGAGGTGGAACTGGTACATACCCTGTTCATCGTCCGAGTCTCCGTTCTGCGCGGGAATTTCGTGCCCTGCAACCCCCCAAGTCACATTCCCCAAACACGCAGCACCGGCGGTAATGAAGATGAAAAGAACGTGATGAGAATCCCATCATAAAATCAAAAAGGAAAACCGTCGTCAAATGAAGAATAAACGAATGGAGGACATAAACGGTGAGATCCAGAAAAGTAAAATCCACGGGAACGTGGGAAGGGGGGGGGGGAGGAAGCAAAAGAAGTATATCAGCCGGCTGTCGGACTGGCGGAGAACCGAGAAAGAGAACCAATGGAGGATACGTCTGGGGCCGACACACCGCCTGTGGCACCAGCTGGACCGTAGATATTGGAGCCCATCGTCGATGCATCAGTGGTTTGCTGGGGCTCTGTGCTCGTATCAGCGCCCGGTATATCTAGAATTCAACACTTCGTCAGCGATCAGTCGTAACATGAAAAACGCGATGACAAAATAGAAATGCACTGGTGAAGGAGTAACAGAAGAAATGGTCTCAACGATAATCCTGCCACTTGCGCACAAGTAAACCGAGCGACTTTTACAGCTGATGACCATCCAGCAAATCGGGGAACACTATATAGAAAACAAGTAAATTCTGACAGACAACACGTACCATCAGTTGAAATTGACTCTCCCGTGCCATTCCGAGGATCATGGTCGATCTCCGGATTCAGCGACCGTTCGTTGCCTCCAAAAGAGGCTGCTCTTGGATCCTCTTGCTTCGCGAGCGCTGCTGAAGCCCGTGCTTCCGGACTGGCAGTTACCACTGGCGTGGATTTCCCGGACATCTGTCCAGTTAGCTCAGTTATCTCCTGAACCGAAGTCATGAATCCACACACCGCCGCAAGCTTCTTCAACCTCAGTTCTTCCCTTTGAGCAATGAGTTGTCGCATCTTCCTTATCTCCTGCTCCTTCTCCTGCAGTGCTGCAGGCGAAGTTCCGTTCCCAGTAACGGTGTGTTGTCCTCCATTACCAACAGCAAACCCAATTGACGGTGTCGCGGATCCAATGCGCGACGCGAGTCGTGTTGATCCTGCAATCGCCGGGGAATATTCACGAGCATCCACATGAGCCAGGTACTCTCCAACTGTCTGACTGTCTCCATCTTCCTCGCTATCACTCAGCTCAATGACACACCGCCGTACACCACTGACCCCAGCGAAACTGCCAGATTTGCGCTTGAGAAGGTTGGTGGGGTGGGTTCCTCCATTGGAATACCCGTTACTTGCATAGCCTCCATAACCGCGTGACGGTCCTGCCGCTGAGTCAAAGTCAACAAAGTCGGCCGCCACAGGACGTTTCGCTCCTCGACGTTGCGGATGTGCACCTTCCAATGAAAAACTTGAATGGGTATATGGAGTGGGTGAGAATGAGTTCGCCATATCCGATGACGTTGTCGACGTCGATGGCTGGTAGCGAGTGTCGTTGCTTCTGAGAATGTCACTCGAGCCAGGTGGTAAATTTGCAGGGGAATTGGGTTCGGTGGGCAAAACGACGCTGGTCGAGGTGGATTGAGCGGAAGAAGGACCTGTCGAGAGGGTGTCTGAGTTCCCGGAAGTGACGGTAAGTCCAGGTATGGGCTCGTCGACATCCATCCGCTCAGGACTAAAAAACCATGTGCTACGATCGGAGACAATGTCCTCCCCAACATCCCCTTGAGAAGTGGGCTCGATGGTCTTGAGAAAGTCATCTACTGATTGTGAAGGGATAGATGCCCTGTCAACGTCTTGGTCCGAAGAATAAGTGGTCGGGTCCGCGGGGTCGGTTTGTCTAGCTTTCCGAGAAGCTATGACAGCTTTCCTAGCTAGCAGCTCCTGACGACGTTGCTGCTCGATCATAAGTAAAGAGTGTGAAGCCGCCATATCAGCAGCCGATGGTGAACTAGGCTCAGCTTTCACGTATGGCGATCGATCTGGGGAGGACATGTCCAGGTCGGTTTGATCTGTATCCAAGCGTTCAGCGAGGTCAAGAGGACCGCGGACAGGGATCATCGACGGGGGAGGCATCGCAGAAGAAGAAAGTAGCGAGCGCGATGATAGCGACGGAGAAACTGGTAACAGAGCCAACATTTCAGGTGTTGGATACGGAATGAGACCATGGACATCTAGATTGTTTGGCAGTCGCAAGTTGAGCTCCATGAAGACATAGAAAACGACGTGACGACTGAGGCCGCAATCTACAAGATACTCGGGAGGAACGCCCCACCCTAGAAGGTCCAGTACGATGTCCTTCGCTATATTGTACTGTTCTTGGGTCACTAAAGAGTAATTTAGAATAGGTCAGTCAGCATGGTCGGTAGAGAATCAACACGAACTGGCCAGCCCTGGCCTGACGTGATTGGCGTCAAGTCGGTAAGTAGCAGTCTCGAATATGAAAGGTTCTGGAGAAGCAACATTTCCCTGGCGGGATCGAACGTCAGATTGTACTGGAGGGGAAACCACAGCGGGATCCATGAGTGGTGGTAGTTGGACGGTCTCGGTTTTCCCTGTCTCTGGATTGTTCAATTGCGCCGTCGACGATGACTGGGGAACCTTTGGTGGACGCGGAGGAGTCCGTCGTTGGGGAGGGGGTGGAGGCGATGTTTCGGTATCGCTGATCTCGCCTTCTTCTCGGATTTGACCATCTTCGATGTCTTCCATCTGGCTCGAGGTCATGCTGGTCCGCTCGGCTTGTGGTTCTGGCTTGGTCTTCATTGGTACAGATTGCGTCGAAGATGTCGGAGTCTCGTCTTGACCATAATCAAGGTGCAGGCTTGGCTCAGCAGCTGGGCGCGGTGGGAGCGACACTGGAGTTTCGGTTACAACCTTGCGGCGCTTCCGGGACAAGAGGGCAGCTGCACGCAGTGAGGACGCGGTGTCTGCTGCACTCCCTGACGCTGAAGCTTCAGGTTGTAATTGACGTTTGTCAAGATCCATATTGTCCAAGAGGGTCTGGGAACAAGCAGAGGTGTGACTTGCGCAAGCTGGCCGAGAAGGGTTTGGGCTTGGACCGCCGTGATACGAAAAAGATGGTGAAAACAAGAAATGGTCGATGGCAAGCTGATGGCGATGCCTGCAAGTAACTGGTTGTAGATGAAACTGGTCTGCTGAGAGGAAAAGAGATTTGTAGCTCGGCAACGACACTTGGTGCTGACTGAGTTTAGCCACACGCACGGACCCCAACTCGAGCATTATAACAAGGTAAACCTTTTGAACTTGCTGTAAGAGATTGGCAGTAGTTGCCAATTCATGCCGCTAGACAAGCAGTCTTACGGGCAGTCCTACCTCGCCTCGTACGGATGGTCTGGTAAGGGCACAGGCCTCCGCCACGGTGCAATCGAACGGCCACTCGCCATACCACCCAAGAAAAATCTCGGTGGTCTGGGCAAAGACCGCGACGAAGCGTTCCCCTTCTGGGATCAGTGAGTATCTCCTCACAACCTTCTGGATTATATCGTCACAAAATATCTGATTGCAGTTTGTTTGCTGCCGCATCCAAAGCCATCACTATCAAAGTGACAAGCGATGAAGAAGATGTATGACTCCGTTCTTCTCATCGATCGCCTCCTCACCCTCATACAGGACCCATCAGAAGTCACGACCGTCAATTTCAATCGTACCACAACAGGTATCATCTCCAACAGGAGACCAGTCACCGGGACTCCAGCTTCCGTCCCCCCGTCGGGCACCGCAACACCAGACTCTGACCCGCCTTTTGCGGGCCCCCTCTCGCTCATCGGTACTGCAAAACGAGAGGCTGCAAAAAGAGGGTTGTACTCGAGGTTCTTTCGAGGACCAGTCTTGGGTCCGGATCACGAACCACACACAGACACCGCAGCAGTTTCCGCATCGTCTTCATCTCCATCTCCACCGGAAGTGGAGGCGGACTCGACCGTGGAAGTTCCTACTAAAGTCAAAAAGGAGAATGATGGAATGAAGGATGAAAAGGAGCGGCTCAAACTCAAGCGACTAAGGAGGGAGCGCAAAAAGGCGAAGGCAGCCAGGAAAGCGGAGAAAGCGAACATGAAGACTAGGGAGGAAAAAGGAGAGGATCAACTTAAAGTTCGCAAAAAAAAGGCAAATAGAGACGATGGCCTCTGACGAAGGAGAGCGAGGCACCTCCACACCACTGAAGAAAAAGCGCAAGCAAGATAGAGAAACGAGACTTGTTTCGGATGAAAGCAATCTAGACGGCACCAGAGTAAGGCCCAAGGAGTCGAAGAAACTCGCTCGCCAATGCAGCCAGGATGGAACGGAGATGAAAAAGACGAAAGAGAGAACGTTGCTGGACGATAGGTCCTCATCAAAGGAGGAGCAGAGTCTGGACATTCTTGATACCAAAAAGAAGAAAGGAAAACGGAAAAAGGTTTCTAGCTCATAATTTACGGCGACTTCTGTTGTACCTGCTGTTCCAGGGTACGAGCCAACAGGTGCCATTAGTCTACATATGATAAGTCCTAGGGATACTTGAAACAACAGAAGCTGGTTGTAGAATTCTGCAAATCGTGCAAACAATGGCTAATGGTAAGAATGCAATCAACGAAGAATAAAGGGGATGAGTCGATCATCCGCGAACATTCCTCCAAGCGCTCTGCATCGCAATCCTGCGCGCCTGTGAATCATGTCGTTTCAGAGCGATGAAATGAGAAGGCCATGCTAGACAGCATACCTGGTCTAGGGATATGGAATCCTCTCTTAGCTCAACCTTCTGTCTGCTATCCGGCTCATCGTCGTCGTCATCATCATAAATTGCCTTCCCACCCGTGTTTCTCATTCCACCAAATGCAGCCTTACCTCCGGCCAACGAGAACGGCGTCGATGCCACTGCAGTCCCGAAGACACTCGCATTGGCGGGAGCACCGAACGACGCGAAATCGGTAATTACTTTGCGTGGCGGCGATGCCGGAGCGCTGGGTGGACTTGCCGAGATGGTGTGATAGGATTTCGTGGGGGTCGAACGTGGAGGAAGATGAGGAGTGTAAGAATACGAATAGGAGCTGCGGTTTGCAGTCTGTCGTGCGAGGAGATACTTATCTGTGAATCGGGTACCATAAACCTGCGGATAGATCAACGTCAGGTTTAGGCGACAAAGTGACCATCCACCAACCCGCTTCAATTGAGGTCTGGCCTCCGCTAAGGATGCAGCCTGTGTGAACACTGCAACGTTATGTGCAGCCTCTGGGGACTCCTTGTAAATACTCTCGATAACCACCTTCTTCGTGCTCTCGTTGCGCAGGAGTAGTTTCTCGTGTAGCTCGCGCGCTACCTCATCAACGCTCTCATTATTTCCAAGTATCCGTTGGGCAACAGCATGGCCCACTTCGCGCACGAGGCGCTCCATATCGAGATTCTCCAACACGCTCCCGACAATCGCATGTGAGAGTAGATCTGCGGTGGTCAGGGGTAACATCAAGCCAGATGTGATGGTCGTGATGGCTTGGTAGAAATCCGTGGCATACTAGGGCTGTGGGTCAGCTGTTTCATGCTATGGGCGTAGGGTGGTTGAACCTACAGAATATCCACTTAGCGCCGGTTCGCAGGCAACGAAGAACTATGCAGATCGTTAGGTTGATTTTCAAAAGGAAGGAGCCAGAACGTTGCCCACCAGTGTTATGCCCCGGCTGGCCATGGTACGCGCTAATTGTAAGGGATCATTGCCATCGGGTGACCCTTCATCGAAACCTTGGAACACAAAGGAGTCAGTGGACGTACACAACCAATAGGAATCTTGCAGCTTACCGTCGCCATATTCCCCTATACCATGAGGTGGTGCATCCGCAATGAGAACGACCATCTTGCTAGCCTGTTCCCTCCAATCCATATTCAGTGTGTCCGCGAGCGCAGCCGTGACAGCCTCTGGCCCATCCCCTCCTCCAGAAGCGTACAAGCCGGATAAGTCCTTGTGTACTTTACTAATGTCGGAAGAAAAGCCAAAATTCTTCACGACAAACGTGTGGTCTTGTGGGGGATGGTCACGGAACGCCACGAGACCCACCCTGAGGTCCTCGGGTGATTGTAGCCTACCAGACTCGAAGATGTGCGCACAAATTTCTTCGATGTTTTTCGTGGCGGATGAGATATAGCTGCCCTGACTGCCAGTGCAGTCTTGAACGAATACCAAATCACTGGAAATCGCACAAGTCAGCGTCCGAACGTGAATGCGGGAGGGTAGAAAGGACGTACAGCATCTTGCGCCCGTCATGCAAGTCATTATGTTGATGCTGGAACTGTTGAGGTGGAATCTGCGGTGCCACGTTGGCATCAAATTCCATGTCTTCGTCCATGGTTTGGAGTCGTTTCCAACCTGTAAAATGGTGGGCTTGTCTGTCAGTCAAGGAGTCGCTTTGAAGCTTGTTTCTGGTGACTGTCTTATACGCGCACAAGTGAATGGATCGATGTCAAGAGTGATTCAACTTCAGCAACGCTGTTTTTCACTTGTAACATCTTCCAGGCGGCGACCTCAAGGCAATCTCGGATCTGAGCAATCGGAATTCGGATCACGTTCCAACCAACCCCCTTGCCCACCGACAACCAAAAGTACCATCTAAAAGCTAAAAATCTAACGTATCATGGCTCCCGTCTACCCAACAACCAATTAACCCAATGTGATGTCCAGTTCGGAAGCATGGGTCCTCCTGGCCGTAGGAGGCTACGATACAACACTACCAGCCCAGCGCTTACACCCCCTAGCAATGCAGTCACGGTCACGTACATGCGGAGCCGCTCTGAGGCCGTCAGCGCGCGGTCTGCGCCTCCTGGTATTGCCGCATGGCTAAGAAGCTAGGGTCAGTTGGTGGGCATACGCGCAAAGCGGAACTCACGGATTCATCGCAATGCGGCACATCTCGTGGAACACGTCTGCCGTTTGGCCTGTCTTGACGCTGACGGCGACTGGGACTTGAAGACCCAACCGTCTACTGTATACGTCAGGCTGAACTTCATGTCTCTGTCATACTCATAATCAGCATCAATCGTTACAGAGGGGAAAGTTCGTGCAACCTGCTGAGCGAGGTCGAGATCAGATTTTGTAGCAACAAACAAAGTTGGTATGTGGTCCAAGTTGTATTGTTGCTTCATGTAACCTATAATTAGTCTGCGAAGCGAGCCCCATTCGTCGGTTCACTTACCCTTAAATTACTGATGTAAGAGAACGAATTAGTATCGCTTGAGTCGTGGACGTATACAATGAGGTCTGCGAGATCCGTTTTCTTCGATGAACGCAAAGTTTCAGCCTCGTATTTGGAGCCAAACTCTTGTAGCTGTGAAAATCTTAGCCATCTTGTATCAGATACATCAAACCACGATTCATACCACGAGATACTTTTCTGATCCATCAATATCCACGGCATTGACAACGCTCAGCATCTTGCTAGTCGGTTCGTATGCATCCCGGTACGGCTTTCCAGCAAATGAACGCAACAAGGACGTTTTGCCAGACCCAGCTGCACCACAAACGTAGCACAAGAACACGTTTCTCTTTACCTTGCCCTTTCTTCTGTCAACTTTCCGCGGTCGCGTGGTGATGAGCGCACTCGTCCGCTGCTCATCTGGGTACGCAAGGTACGCAAGGTATGCAAGGGTCGTTTTGTGGTCAAGGAGTGTGGTCATGCTAAGAGGATATTTCAGCTCAGCGTACGCTTCCAAAGGGATCAACTACCTCCACTGAGCAAGCCACCCTTGTAGGGTGACCGCACCCGTGTCATCAACCAAAGTTGTATCGGGAAACTTCTGATTAGACCATGGATCACCCGGTGACGTGCTAAATAGTTCATCAAGTTCTGCGGTTTTCAGTGCACCGTCTTGATCCTTCAGAGGGTTAGCAGTGAGTCGCAAAGGAGCCACATTCCAAAAGCTTACCTTATCAAAGGTCTCAAAGATATCAGTGAAGAATTGATATCCTTGGGGACTAAGTTCCACAGAGCAATCGTGGGGCACATCAAACCTATGCCCGCGTGTCAGAATATTTCGCCATTGGGTCCGTCTAGTCTGACCTCGGAAGCAGGAATGATTCCGTGAGCTTCAAATCCTCTGCATATCCGAATTTACGCAACACAGTCCAAGTAGTTTCCAAACGCCCACGGTGGATGAAGATAGTGTGAAGATAGAGAAAGCCCGCCTCAGTGAGGCCGTTATCCCGGACACCTCCTTCAGCATGTTCCCGGACCATCTCCTTGATACCCTCGAGTTCTTGAAGTTGGAGTGGCGCGTCGAAGCATTTCCGCTAGAAGATGTTCAGGGCTTTAGTATCAGTATGACAATCGAAGACCAACCTGGAATTCATTCAGCTCAGCGCCATCGAGCACTCCATCCTTATTCGCGTCGCAGAGTTTGAATATCCGCTTCAGCGCGCTAACGCATGCTGGTTTGAGGACCTAGTGTCGTGAGAAGCATTGCACGAAACATTGGAGTCGCGACGCACATGGTCTCTTGAGTCGTATAGTGGGGCAGTCGGGTGGAGAACAGCCTTCTGCGCGAAGTAGAACACCTCGGAGACATTTAGAGGCATTTTTGCTGAGCATTCTACGCAAGTCTCGACTTCCTGAGGAGTTGCTTCCTCAGCAGAACGCAAAAACGAGGGTATATAGTTACCTTGAACTCATTCATGATGGGTATGATCTCTTCTTCGAGGGCCTCGTTGGTTACCTCTCCTCCTCGCAGGTCGATTTTATTACCGACGAGTATGACGGGCACCTAGTGGTGGGCGGGGAGTGATTCCAGGTAGAAAAGCAAACGATGAACGCACATTAACACCTAATTGGCGGAACTGCGGTAACCAGAATGTTGGTATACGGTCGAAAGAGTTTGGATTGTCGATAGAATAGACTACGCATATGACATGGGCTTTGCGAATCTCCGATTCTAGATGTTGTCTATCCTGCGGACCCGCTGTTACAGTTGGTTCAACGCATTCAACAATAAATGGCGACGGCACTCACCCCCTGAATCGACGATGTAAGTTGTCACGTTCTCGGGCGTCACTTCTGGGGGGATTGTGACTTCGGGAACGACGTGTTGCACCTACGACAACAGATCAGGACGCGGATTTCATCCGCAGATCAGATGCGTACATGGGCGACAAAGGATTCCTTGATGAGAGAAGTGACAATGGTGCTCTTCCCTACACCCTCTACAAAATAACCATGAGTGAGCGGCCGTGTACGGGGGACGAATTCGCACCATCGCCAACAAGTAAAATCCGGACATCCCTCCTCATGACCTAGCGACGCGTGAGATGTGCAGTCGCAGTAGCTGCAATTGTTCAAAGACTGTGCTCGACTGTTGTGTTTTGGTTTGGGAGCTTAGGCTGCGTCGACTTGGGACGCTGAATTCGGCACGTATACACGCCTTCGATTATGTCAGCACTTGCACATTCCGCTGTAGCGTGTGTTGACCTTGCATCATCGTTACTTGCATTAGACTTCCAAGCTCATTATATCCTACATCTTTACCAGTCTATCATCTCCGTCTTGTAATTATTGTCAACATTACTACCACCCGAAAGCCAATCTGCCGTCCGCGAACATCCCCTAGAGTTCAATGTCCACCATGTCGGACGGGACACCCGCAACAACAGCTCTTGCTCTTCCAATAGACATCCTCATCATTATCATGGAGCACCTCGACCTCAAAGATCTTGTAAACCTCAGCTATACCTGTAAGCTGATGAATGTCATCGTGCGTGCTTCCGATTTCACCCCGACCAGCGGTATCCTTATCTACAACAGGTTCGTGATTTTGGCTGGTCCGTATTCTTGAGGCGACACCAAAGACAATCATTTACTCTTCACTCCGCACGTACGAGCTGGTCGTCCCTGGCGCAGGTGCGCTATAACGCACTTTCCGATCGGTCTTGGTCGCGTGCCAAATTTATGGCGCGTCCGCTATCACGACCTTGGGCTGGCAAACTCCAACCCGCTCTTGCAGTTTCGACTTCTGGCCTTCTAGTTGCCGCAGGGAAGAATATATACTCGTATGTTTTCCAGGATCCTTCTGTGGAAGGGTGTGGGACAAAATTGGTTTACGAAGGCTCATACACGTTGATCTTGGGGCGTGGTTTACCCGAACGCGATATCACCAGCATTTGTTTCCTCAAAGATACGGGGGAAGACCGCATCGTCACTCTCGGCTTCGAAGACGGCATCGTAGAACAAGTATACCTCCCACCGCGCAACGGACGCGTCCTCCACCGAAGACCCAATACTGCGCTCCATCACCATGGCGGAGAAGTGGTGGAGAGCATCTGTCGCTCACGAAATTATCTCCTCTCATTGTCATCCTGGGGCTCGGTCTCCCTCAGCAATGCCTCCTTTCTAGCTACGTCTCCCGCCCAAATTCATTTGCGTACCAGAAGCTGGACCAGCTATTTGTGCATGAGCTCATCGACACCCTTCGCCGCGTTTGGCATGACTTCCAAGAAACCTCTCACCCTTCATTACATTACAGAATCTGCATTTATGCCCACCCCTTCGGTGGTTCTTGATTCGCCCAAGAGCCTCCCTTCAGCTGTCTATGGCATAACGAGCGTTCCCCCTGCCTCACCAATGGGTGCCTCTGATCAAATTGTAGTGTCTGGTTGGTACGATGGTGCAGTTCGCGTGCACGACCTTCGCGTCTCCGAACGCGTTCGCGGCTCCACAGAAACCTCCACCCACCTTCGCCCCGTGCTTACCCTTCAAGACCCTTGGTCCCTCGAACCCGTCTACTGCGTGTCTTGCGGTGGCGGTTCTGCAAGTTTTGTAGCTGCCGGAACTGCGCGGCATAGCGTTGTCGCATTTTGGGACGTGCGGCAGCCAACCAGAGGGTGGAGCGTCCACGCCCCGGGAAATGACGCTTCGCCAGTATACTCTGTTATCCTCGAGAGTTCCCGATTATTCGGTGCGACTCAGAGCCGGTCGTTCGTCTATGACTTTGGTCCTGGAGTTACAAGAGACACATATCCCTCTGTGGCGAGAAGCGATGATCCCCTGAAGTTGATGAAGAACGGGATTGGTTATCAAGTTTACCAGTACTATCATAGTCGTGGGGGTCTGCCGGTATAGCTGCAAACATTCTTGATTTTCACTCGACACTCTCCATTACTCAATCACTATGTCGTGGACGATACCGACTACATAGTACTGCATATTATAGAATGGAGGGTGATTAGCTAGGAACTTCCATGGGTACAAGACGGGAACTGTAACGGCAAAAAGATAAATCAGATGTGGTAAACGAGTCGATCAATGCCTCTAATAGAACATGCTAGCCGGAGCGCGAGAAGAGATGAAAAGATCCATACGCTAAACAACAGAACGACAACGAAGCGACAAGAATGCCAGAGGTGTGACAGATCGAGTCCGAGTGGAAAACGCGACAGGACCAGATGAAAGACGAATATCAACGAAAAGATAAGGTGTACTACGCGGATGTGGGCTGTTGCGCCTGCGAACGAGTTGCCCAATTAAAGAGATGGCGCATATCACTGGTTGGAGGAGTATCGGCCGGCTGCTTGGGTTCAACAAGCAGACTGCCATGTTGGAACGGTTAGTCAGGGAGCGAGGAATTATGATCACAACACACCTCCTTCGGTATAGGTCCTGAAGATCGCCATGATGTTTCGAGTTCTCGAACGCGACGCTCAAGTACTCGTGAACCTCAGGAATCTTCTTAAGGTTGTAAGACACTTGGAAACGTTGCATATCTGGGCCACCACAAACGTCAGCGCCGTTCTCGGCTGAATTCTGTCTACTCCTTACTGACCTTGAACAATCCGAGCCAGCTTATGGTACTTGTTAAAGTTCAGTAATTTTTTCCCTGGGACCAATGGTGAATCCCGATAGGAAGGATTGCCCTCCCGACAGAATGTCACGTCCGTGAGATAGAGTCCTACAAGGAACGCAATCAGCACGTAACTCAATGTACAGGACGCGGACAGCACACCTAAAAACGGCACGGCTGGTGGGGCAGTATTACGAAGTCTGTTGCGGTATTCATGATAATTACGACTGTGATCAGCCAATCGCCGTAATGCTTCTAGTTGCATTTTGTTTTTTTGTGGAACTCCCTGGAGAGTCATCCCGTTAGGAAATGAGAGGTCAGGGGGAAAAAGTGCAGTACAAGCCACGTTTGATGCAGGCGAGAGATAGTCGAAGAGTCAAGTGCGGCCAGGATTGATCGCGGTGTGCTGAAATTTTGCAAGGATGTACAGCGCTGGAAACAGGGATGATATCGGTGAGTCAGGATGACAACGAGTGAACACTCACATCAGCAACCTTGATGAAAAACTTTACTAGTTGCGTCCGCTTCTTCATGTCATGCTCGTTCAAAATATTCTCAGCGATCCAACCCGTGATGACCGTACTCAGAGACGACACGGCTCTCACATTGATAGGCGGTTTCACGCTTTCCTGTCCAGTTTCCAAAACCTCCTCAGGCTGAATTGCACAGTACAGCTCACACTCCATGATCGTCAGCTGTCTTGCTAGTTCCAGAGCGTCGAAGTCGGTGACGGTGACTGATTCGAAGCTCCTGCTCCGCAGGGCTGCCAGGAGTGTCTTGGTCATCGTGGGTCGAGGTATCTCGGAAGGAGAAAATGACGGCGGATTGATGGACATGCCCGGATCACGAACGCGTTCGCTCTTAGGGCTGATCAAGCAGGTATTAACATCTTGGCGCATGGAGATAAGGTCGAGAATACGCTGAGAAGGTCCAGGGAAGTAGTGCTGCAATGCGTCTCGCGCAAACGATGCTAGATGTGGGAGAGCCGCATCGTCGACGCTTGAGCGCCAGTACGTCTCCAGCCACGTCTTGACGAAGTTGGACACGCGAAGGCGAATAGGAATACCCTTATACTGTTGCCACATAAGCATGTCTTCCTCGGACATGGTCGCAGGCGGCATGACATTATAGCGGTTGATGAGAGCCTGTACAAGATCCATGGGTGACGCGAAGAGGCGGAAGGTGAGGAAAAACACAGCGGAGAAAGCAGGATCCACGATGCTGTCATGGGGTATCATCTTCTCCACCAGCACCTCGAGAGAGGCTGCAACTAGATGACCGTCGTTGTTGTAGATGACATCCTCTACGGAATGGTCGTGACCCAAAGGATCGCGCTTGACGTCGAGGGTGACTAGTAAAGCATCATTATGGACAGGCCCATCCTCGAGTGTTTCAACTTCCCGCGTGTCTCGTTTAGCAGCGTCCGCGGCGGGTGAATTACTAGTGACTTGCGCGCATGGCAAAAGTCTCTCAACATTATCCACTGCACAGTGGCTGCTTTCGTGGCCAGACGGTAAGCTCCCTTCGTCGGGAGATGTGAGTGCGGTATCCTGTGAAGTAACTGACGACTTTGAATGGCTAGTAGCATCGGAAGAGTCCGAAGATGTCTCTTGGATTTTTGCCAGCACTTTATGTGCGCGGGTCGACGGCGTTTGTACATGAATCGTGGTGTCCTCGCCATCCACACCGGTCGAATACACGCTGCGCAACGTGGAAACGCTCCCTGAACGTCTTGAGAACTTGCTCGGTGTGAAAGGTGGAGAGTCAGAATCTGACGTCGTGGGGACTTGGATGATGAACTGTTGTTCACTAGGCACCCTATCCAAGCACGATTTAACAGCCGAGACGCAGTCTGCACCAGCTTTGCATGCAGCGGTGGCTGAGCGTATTAGCGAAGATCTTTCCGATTCCTCGGTAATATCCGGCGGCAAAGGCACTGTTAGCAATCTTACGGACTCTGCAAGTGAACTTGTCACGTTGTATAAGCCCTCTTTCGCTAACTTAAGAACGTCTCTTTCGTGCGACGGGATATCCTGGTGGCGCATCGCCGCTTCAACAATAGTGAGCAGTTTGCAAACCAGCTCGACAATTTCCCGCACTAGGTCGTACATATGACCCGTACTGGAAGCATGTGAAGAGCGTGCATGGGAATGTGCATGTCCAATGAAAGCTGCAATGGTGGATAGATATTGGTCGTGGGTGTAATTCAGCGCTTCCAGGACTTCTGTTGAAGTCGACGGCCCAGAGGGGAAGACAGGCACCGACATCGGCCTGGGTGAGTCCGTGGACGAAAAAGACGAGGATGAGGAAGTGCTGCTGATAGACATCATTCCCGATTTATGACGGTTACTTGTGGCGCGCTCATATAACAGATAATGTTCTTTCTTGGTTCGAGCAAGGACACTTCGGTGAGGGAGTAGGGGAGCGACAGATGAATTTGAGTCCCGACATGTGGCAAGCCGGCGTTCGGACCTAAGGTCACCAAGACTTTTTGTACGCATCGCGGTCTTCGGCAGATTAGGATCGCTGTCTTGTAAAGACGGCTTTGTGGGAGTGACAAACCTCGATGAAAAGTGAGAAATGTTGGCGAGCTCTGGCGGCGTGGGTGTTGTGCCAGTGGGGTTAGGACTGCCCTGCCACTGCAACCTCTCATTGGCACTAGAGGCTTCGTCACTGGTATCCGGAGGCTGGCCCTTCTCCGGAAGCTCAACCCCACACTGCACTGCAACAGCCAAAAACCGTCGAACCTGCGAGAAGACTTGACCGCCTAGCTTGAGCATCCTCTCGACCTCAGCGTCGCGAGCCTCTTCATCACATGTCTCGTCAGAAGCCTTTTTGGCCTGCGAGACCAACGCAGCAAGGACGGAGAGGATCTGCTTGCGTTCAAAAGCGATTGGGGGAAAACGCCTCA